>OY728156.1:486989087-488239087 GCA_963277665.1 Viscum album | reverse complement strand
AAAATATCATCTTGATGGAGCTGATCCACTGATCAGAAATGAGTGGGTCAATCGATCCACTAATGTTTGGCGGTCGTTGATGGATAAAAGACTGAATATAATGTTGTTCTTTTCATGGTGAGATCGGCCTCTCAGCTTGATTCATGTTATTCCCCATAACTTGAGTCAGTTGGTTCATCATTTGCATTAATGTTTTCATTTAGGCTTCCATTGGACGACTGTCGGCACATGGTTAATTGTGGTTACCATTTCCACGGTTCCTCCAATTGCCCTCCATTTTATAAAATAATAAAATCACAGTGAGAAACTTGTTTCATTTTTGAATATTTTAACTATAAAGTACTCTACATCTTAAAACTGCATGCATAAACAATTATATTTCACTTTAATTCTTTAATAATGATTCATAAAAAGCTTGCGATTAACCAAACATATCCTTTGGGAGTGTTATAACCAAGAGTGCGGCAAGGCCCGTTGTCGTGCCCCAATTCTGGTTCGAGTATAGATCAAAGCATTGTTTTCCGGATTTACCCCTATATACGTCTATGCCAGATCCGCCTCTACCTGCTCGTATCCAGAAAGGGATGTATTTGTTTGATAAACCACTAACTCTATACTCACCATAATATCAAGAAGTTTTATATATTTAAACTTTTTTATAGGGTTATTCCTAATGGTTTCACTGCCAAATTTCCATAAATAACCAAACTATCCTTTGATACCAACTATGGAATCCCACCATTTTAATACATAACCTTTTATTACATTTTACATACAGAGGATCTTTAAAGTCTAGTGTACTGGAAATAAGGACCAATAAAACTTCAATAAAACATAAAAAATCTTCTAAACAACGTGTAGGGAATCATCAAAGGTTAATCCTATGTAGAACTACTGCATATTATATCCTGGAGACATACATCAGAGAAAAGGGTGAGCAGAGGGCCTAGTAAGGGTAAACATGGGAATCAATGTACTTTTGATATCAATAAGAAGTTGATTAAAAACATAAAGACATAAACAATGGAAGAATAGGAATATCATAAATAATATAACATGTAACATAACATGAATATGTGGCTACAAAATTTCATTTAGACAATCATGAACATATCACCAAGGTCCATCCCCAAGGTGTCATGAAAATTACCAAGGTTATTCACCAAGGTATCGTAAAACTAATCATCTCTAGAGATTAATTCTTTACCCAATTCATTGGATCACTATTAGGGAGATCCCTTAATATTTCTTTACTTACATGTGAGCCACAGAAATCATATTGAAGTATTTCATAAATAACCCATAGATAAGATAATAAATGGGTTTCATTTCAAAATCGAAACGTTTTAAAATCTCTTGAAAATAAGATCAATATATCCTTTATAAAACATGGAATGGGTGTTAGGGTTATATGTATGTCCATTACAGTATCAAATATATAATATTTATATATTTATAAACACCCATAAAAACTAAATAGGTCTGTGTATTCACATAAATAAACAAAGGAATTTATTGAGGGAAAGATATAGAAATTTTGAGATGAAATTTCTACAGCATAACGGCTATGTAACATGGTTTTAAATAACATTGAAAAGAGAGAGAAAAAGGGTCACCCACTATAAATAATTCATAATATATTATGGATACTGATTAAGATCATGGGATGGATATTTTAATGAAATACCACATGAAAAGGAAACATGAATGAAAATAGAGGGTGAAAGAATCCCTTACCTTGAAGAGTAACTTCGAATGCTTGAAGGTCGGGACCGTGGAAGGCTTGAGGGCACCATGGGATGACTCTTTTTTAGGTAAAAAGACCATAAATTCTCTGGGGATGATTTGTAAATGAAATTAATGTGGTAATGTCTTGGTATTTATAGGATAATTGAGGGGACAAGTCAACAATGTCCAAGGGACACCTCATCCGTGGAATTGGCAAAACCATGGCCTTTCCCATTTTTATTTTCCCATGGTATTTTGCACATAGGTCACCTCATACCTTGTCGTACTATTCATAAGTCTACCAAAATTATTTGATAATTATTACATCCTTTATTATGTCATTAAACACTAGAAACTCAAAACTATATTTTCACCATTCACCGAAAATTCAACTTTTTCAGAAAATTCCCAAAAATTCACCATAACCTATTATCTATGCTCTGAATTCAAAAATGAAATCAATTTTATAAAAATAATTTTCTAAATGTTTTTAATTTAATTTTAAAATAAAAAACATTATTCAACCAAAAAAACTAAAACTTAACCAGTACTTTTTGAAATAGTTCATTACCTATTTTATTGAATCACATTACTTAATCAAGATGACTAGATTATAGTAATACTTTCTTAAGTGAGGTTGCCTAATTAATTTCACCACATTACTAATCATAAGAGTAAAATCACTATTCATAATTTATTAATCATCAAAAATTATGTTGATATTATTATACTCTAAATTTATTACTGAACATAGCTGTAGAAGACCATTTTTTGAAAATCATTACACATTATTAATTATTTAAGATTTAAATAAATATTTTCAAAATATCCTTTTTCTAAAAATCATCAATAATATGCATACAATATTTATTCGGACATTTGAAAATTCACAAACTTCACTATAAGAAGAAATCACAATTTTTATTTAAATCAAAGTGTTACACAAGGAATTTATGGTCTCATTACATAACCCCTTATAACACCAGCATATGACCAATGAGTAAGGTGTGCTAGGGTGATAGAATCTTTGGGCGGCTCGACCAACATTTCCCGAGTATTGATTTCTATTAACTTTAACTTCTCACGAAGGAGATTCCGTTCCAGCTTCACACGATGGAGTTCGGCTTGGGTTTGGTCCAGAGAAAAGCCCAATAGTGCTACCTCCTTCCCGAGATCCATCATATGGGCTTCGATCGACCCGATACTACTGGATGGGGACACCAAATATTCATTCTGTATTAACCAAGATCACATGTATTTATAAACAATAAATGTAAAATTTAGTTCCCAACAGACATATAGACCAACGGTCATATAAAAGTAGAAACCCAACAGTCTCATTTTAATTATACTCATTTCATTAAATGAAATTGTTAGGTTGAGTATAAAATAAAATAACACACAAAATTAGGAAAACAATTATCCAAAATTTCAGGTCGTTATATTTCCTTGAGGGATTGATGGGTTTCGGGTTGTTATTGATAGACTTAGAAAGGTTTCACACTTCTTACTGATCAAGGATACCTTCGTTGTTGATGAGCATCAATGGTTACATATTCGAGAGATTTTATGGTTGCATCGGGTTCCCCACTCTATCATTTCAGAAAGGGATTCCCATTTTACATCATGCGTATTAAAGGGACTATAGGGGGATTTGGGTACACATGTATTTCTGAGTATAGATTTACAGCCCCAGATAGACAACCAGTCCTAGCAAACGATTCAAGTGCTAGAGGAAATGCTTCGAGCATGCGTCCTATATTTTTTAGGATCTTGGGAGAGGCACATAACTTTGATAGATTATTACTACTATAATACTTTTCAAGAAACTATTCATCTGGACCCTTATGGGGCATTGTATGGTAGGCCATGCAGATTAACCCTATGTTGGCTGTAAATAAAAGAGGTAGCCATGTTGGGACCTCATCTTTTCCAAGAGACATCAGAGCAGGTGGAGTTGATTCGGAAGAGGATGGCTACTCCACATTCACGGAATATGTCTTATGATAATCGACAGAGATGGCCTATGGAGTTCAAGGTCGTAGATCGTTCTTTCATATGGGTCATGTCAAGGTAGAGACATAGGAGGATTAGAAGATATGGAAAGATTTTCCTAAGTTACCTAGGGTCGTTTTTGGTTTTGGAGTGGGTTGGGACGACTACTTATCGATTTCTGTTACCCTAGAGAAACAATGATATGCATGATTTCTTCCACGTTTCTCAGCTATGACATTACATCTCAAATTCATCTCATGTTTTCCAAACTAAGGAGGTTGAGTTGGAGGAGGATGAATTTTTCGAGGAGCCTCATATCCATATTGTTGATCACAGTGAAAGGGTTCTCCATTATCGATCTTTTCCTCTATTACAGGTGTTGTGGTTGCACGGGTGAGTACTGGACAAAACATGAGAGTGGGAGGCTGATGTGTGATCGAAGTGGCCAGAGCTATTCAAGGATTCTTATGCACCACTGTGTTGAGTAATATTGGGATGAATATCATTAAGGGGGGAAGTTTGTATGAAACTGAATCATCATTTTATGTATAAAAATTAATTTCGTGTGTTTTTGAGAAAAATGGGAGATTCAGGAAAAATTTATAAGTACACACTATATACAATAGAGTACACGCTGTGTACCTAGTTTCTGTGAGTAGTCGTGTACTGGATGAGTAACTGCAGAGTACATGGTTGTGTGAGGTGACATGGTGACCACCGAAAGCGAGGTCTGGTTATGGAATGTTCACGATGTGTAAATCAAATTAACGTGTCGTGAACTTCTCTTTTTATTTATTTAATAGGACTGGGGTCACATCTAATCCTTTGATTTATCTTCTTCTAACAACGTCTCATCAAGGAGTGACCAAGGGAGACAAATATTATCTGAGCCACCGATCCATATTACTTTCTCTATATCTAATCCTATCAATTGTGTTGGAATTGCCTCGCTGAGACCTTCTTTATTCTAGATCCTCTCTTATTGATTTCACTTCTTTTGTAAGATATTATAGATTGATAATTTTTATGTTTTTGTATATCTACATTGTTTTAGGATGATTCAATGTCTAAGGTTCAACTATATCGATCATTCAATTTCAAGGTAGGTTGTTAGTGCCTTTCTGTATTTGTCTTTGGATTATATGTACGAGAAGTGTTGGATAACCTAGATTAGGGTATTTCATGTTTTGGAAATTTAACCCTTATTGATGCCTACTATGGTTTTTTTTCTTGAGAAAGGGTTTTTCTTATGATTTATCTTTGTTACCATGTTTGTGGATGTGTTTTCCCTTGATTGATTGATATTGGCCATTGTGACTAGAAAAACCTATTAGGCTGGATTGTTTTCCACACCTAGCGATTTAGGATGGAGTTGACATTATATGATATACCAGTGTTATGATTTATATCTACTTAGCCTTGTAGTAGTTGAGATTACGTTGGATGTTGGATATCGTTCAAGCACGATGGTATTACACAAGGATGACAGAAGCTGGTGTAGATATACTATAGGGGGAATTGGCATCAATAGCTTTCCCAGAGTGTTTGTTATACTTTTCACATTGCGAAACATAAGGGGGATTGATGATTAGTGATCCCATAGAGTGCCTATAGTATATCGTTATGAGAAAACATTGGTAATTGACATTGAGTGTTTCTTTATAGAGTCTATAGTTTACCATATGAAGACCACATGCAGAATTGATGGTGTGTGCTTCATCAAAGGGTCTTTATCTTTATATGTTTGTTGATTTAATGATATGTTGAACCATAGGGGTTATATTGTAAGAACATTCTAAAAATGTTTCTTATCAATTATTGGTTGAATAATTAACAAAATTAAATGAATGTAGTTTTAAGATATTGTATTTTATTTTAGTACATCCTTCGTTGTTAATTCATTTTTCAAATTGTCTTCAATATATATGCATTGACACTTACACACAGATCTTGTGGTGGTTTCCTTCTGGGATTCATCTCACACCCTGTTTGGATTATCCTTTTAGGCCAAAACATATTATATGGCTGAAAGTATAGATAAAATAAATATACCTTCTACTACATTTACATTATTGTTGTGGATCTAGAGAGCATGGGACTAAGCTGAGGATTGCGACACTGCTAGATTTTACTAGTTTTCTTTTTTACTTTAGTTTTGTTATATAATTCTGTAATTGTGACTTGTTTTGCATATTTTTAGACATATATGACATGAATCATTTATATATTCTCTCCAGTTATTTATCTACTACCAGTCTTCTACTATTTACTTATTTTATGGTATTACTACTTCTGATGTTGTATATTATTGTTATTCTGTTGTGTTACTCTACCAATGAGGGAACAGTTTCCCCACCATCACTCCCAAGTCCCTCACTACTAGTAGGCATCCTCTAGCGTTTAAGGAAATATGTATGGGGCCATGTGACCAACTGCATATGGGGCACCTTTGGGAGGCACCCAGAACTAGGACATTACTAATCTTTTATATTATCATGAGTATAGAAACACCATTTTCAATTAATTAAAACATTATTCATTAATTCAACGTATTAAAAGTGTTAGGGAAACTTTTTGGAGGGTTTGGAGAACTATGGATATTTTTTGTTTCTTTTTTCAATTTTCACGATATGGGATCAATTAGTAAAAACCATGAAAAACATTAAAAAACTGTAAAAAGAAATATAATGGGATCTAGGTAGGCACATATTTAGGTGAACTATTTTTCAAAACCATGGGGACACCAAGGGATAACTATGAAAGTGTATCATATGTAAAAACATGGTCAGTTGCTAGTTTTTATAACAATGAAATCCAACCATGTGAGGGGTGTGGGGAGGTAGTTTTTGGCACACAGTTGGAGCATGGTTTTCTAAACATTGTGACCATCCAAGCATAGTAAAAGTTATATCATAAAAGGGTGGAACTCACCCGTATTTACCACTAAACCTCTCATGTTTCTTCTATTTGTAATGTTACCTAATTTTTCATCCTCATATAGGTTGTGGAGACTTTCCCCCATTCACCTGAGATAGATTCGTTTGAAACTATTTTAGGATTGAATGTCAGAATCCTTTAAAATCAATGTTCTTGTTCATTTTCATTAGTTCTATTCATCTCCCATATAATATAGTAATATGTGTATTTCCCTTAGGGATATAAATATAATACATGTTGAAAATGTTGATAATATTTTGTAGTGTTGATGTTAGGGATCAATATATAATTGTAGGGTTTTTGGATATTTATCCCAGGTTTTCTAAATAATTCACGTCCTTCATCATATTTTTCATAGTTGCTAAGGCATAGTCATCCCCTTTAACTCCCCTTATTATAACATTCTTTAAACAATTCAAATTTATTGAATGTTATGGAATTTTTAGTGATACTTTTGTACAAAACATGGTAAAAACCCTCATTAGAGTAGGTTTGTGGTGTTGTAGAAGTTGGTTGTTCTGTAAAGTGCATGTTTTAGTTAATTAAAAATTGTGGTTTTAAAATGAATCCTTATTTTGATTTATTAAAAAATGTGCCGTTCAATGTTTTTGAAACTTTTTTTAATGAATTAGATTAAAATTGTTGGTTTGACATTGTGTTGGAATACAATGGTTTGTGTAAGTTCATTATTTTGATGTGACTCTGAATAAGGGTGATTTTACATTGGAATTAAAGGGATGTGATCATGTATAAGGGGTGTCTTCCATTGGGGAACCAAGAAATTGGAAACCTTTTGGTGACATAGTTTATGGAAGTGACACCACTGATGAGTTTAAACTATCACTAAAGCAGGTGTGTATGGGAGTATCTGAATCACGAAATGGGTATGTCGAAAAGGAATGTGATATAGATTAAAGAGTTGTTAAGTTAATTCCTTGGAATTTGGATTGTTGTTGAAATTGTTTTATGATTTGATATAAACTATTTTTTTATATTATAAAATATATTTTTTATATAAATTTTTCAACATGTTCTATTCTATTGGAATGAGTAAGGCATTCCTTTTTTTGGAAAACCTATTGAATTTCTATTCTTATGCCTTTCTTGGGAACATTATTGAATTTGATGCTATCATTTAATGAGTCCCATGTAATGGGAATGAATCACATTTCCATATTGGTGATTTATCGTACATTGGCATGGATTTTTAAGTCGAATATGCGATATTGTGGGAGGTCATTGACTTTAGATTTTTTTTTCTATGTTGTTTTTTTTCATCTACATGGTAATTTATTTTTATCCTGGATGTCTCTTGACCCTTTTTAATGTTGGTTTTATATGGTATACATTGATTTTTAAATCATTTTAATTATAAATCATGTTATAATTTTTGTTATGGTATTGTTTTTTGTGGTATTAATTATTTTCAATGGAAAAGTAATCACCCATATTTATTGAATCGTTAATATTTTACTTCCAACCTTTGGCATCTTGGGGATGTCACCGAAGGCCAAGTAATATCATTCCACCATCTCAATCAAATGAGGTGAGGTGGTATGTCACAAATGATATCCTCTTTTTAGGCATATTAATCCTTACAACATGACATTAAACACATGGATCATTCCCCAAACCATGACCTTAAATGGTATGTTGTGTCCCATTAAGTGGAATCAAACTATGAGGGTTTTTATTCTATTCATAAGTATGTATACGAATCCTATTTATAGGCCATATTTAGACACCATAGTTATATTATACCAATATATATATAATGATAAAATTTAATGTAACCATCTCTATGTCATGAATAAATAGTGATCTAAAAACTAGTATCACAATTCAATAATATGTAATCATATGGAGAACCACTAATACATATTGGTAGAATAATTGACATAAAATATTTGATATGTGAGGATTTTCACATCTATAGGGTTCCTATGATATGTAATTATTTTAGGAATTGATGAAGAATTTTTCTTTGTTGAGGAATGTTTTTGGATTTTAAGGCCCATTGGGACATTGGTTTTGATAAAATGACAATGTTAAATGAATTTTTATTAATCTATGGTGTGGAAATATAGATACTAATATGTTAAAAGTGTTCAGAATATTGATATTTGAATTTTTAAATTGAAAAATAATTTAGTAAATTTTGGTGTATGAAAAGGAATTCCACATCCATGTTATAGGTTCTATAATGATGCTTAAGTAACCTATAATATTATATATAGATTAAAATGTCTTACATAGAATTTACCATCCATGGATTTATGTTTGATAGACTGATTCTCCAGGATCCACGATGCACCACAGTTTTCAGAGGACAGACTGATGCAATTTACACAAAGGGTTTCAAAATCAGTTTCCATATAAGTGATTGTGATGTTAGAGATGGAGTTCCAAATCTATGTTATAGGTGCACATCTGATAGTTGAGTCACCAATAGTATCATATAAGATTGGAATGATTTTACATGACATTATGATTACATGGTTGAGTACCTATATTGATGCTCTAAGGAAAACTAGTTTAATGTACTTAATAAATGAATCCCCCATTTGGATATAAGAATTGTGACCGCTGTATTATACGGCCTGGAATATGGGCACGACCAGAGTAGAAATGGTTCATTAGGTGGCCCTATATAATGAAAATAATTAAACAAAAAATATGTTTACTGATGAAACATTTTTATGTTAATTCCTTATTTATATAGTGAATATATAGGTATCTATGTAAACTATTTCACTGACTATTATAATAATTAGACAATGTTTGGGTTTCCAGATAAATTTGTACTCACAATATGATCAAGATTCCACTACACATGTGTACCTAAGAAACTCTCATATATTTGTTACTAGAATATGTTTGTTCTGTTGTTCGTGTTTTTTCCCATGGTTGTGTGGATGACTCAGAAATTTTTTATTGATTGGATAGGATAGAAACAATGATTTGTTGGAAACATTTTGATGTTTTTTTATTTTGATATAAAATGTAACCAACCTAATGAAGAAATATATAAATATAAGACTTGAAGATTATAGAATTTATCATATTACATTTTATTATAAAAATATCTAATTTAAGTTTATTTATTATATCTTCTTACTCAGATGTAAATGTGATTTAGTTATCTAAATCTGGTTTTGCACTCTAAGATGGGGGGATAGACTTTCTATACTATAATATTATACCACTTCTACATGACATGAGCCACTAGGCTATGAGGAGGAATTATTAACATTATGTGTACAACTAGATTAGGGAGCAATTTTTGTGGAACCAAATATAATACATTATAATGTTATATCAAAGGTTGTCACATTCATATTATTTTTAATTTTATTATTTTGTTCAAAGGATATATAGGAATATGTGGATGATTTTGATAGATATCGGGCTAGTGAATCATTAACACCTACTTCAAAAGGAAACCATAGATATTAAGGGCAAATATTACTATTCTAGATTTTGATGATATAGTTGTACAATATTTTCCTTCGATTGAAAATTGTTTGCTTCCGATATTATGACTTATGATTGATTATTGGTTCATTTCCAATTATAATTTATTTTTTGTTTTGGTTTTGTCTCTTTTACAGTAGACAAAATATTCTTCCAATGCATCAAGATAGGCATATTGGATCTATATATTTTAGTTCTAACAAGATGATTTTATTGATATACCATTGGACAGTTCTGCAGATCTATTATGAGAAGATTGATGATATGGGAACTGGTGAAATCCCAAGGCATGGTCAGTACAGTGACTATGGTGGGTATTTATTACATAATTTTACGATGGATGGACAACTATGGTTGGTTTTCAGGATAGGTTAGTAGTATATCAAGGGCACGTTACGAGCACTCCAGTGTAAAAATTCAAAAATAATGAGGGATCCCTATAGGATAGTGTTTTGAATATTTGATGTTATGTGATGATAATAAGACATTAATCATGATTCCCTATGGGGTGTGGAATTATGTGAGTTATCATAGACCATGATTTGTTGGACACAATATCAATTTTTACTTGACTCCAGTTTGGCGAGTCCGTTCCATGTGGCTTTAAAAGATTACTCATGAAAGTTATCAGCTAGGTTATGTGTTCTTTTTGGTGAAAGAGAAAAATGCGTATTGTTTTTATCATTTATAGTATCACATTAAGGGTGAATTCTAGTATGGTGTTGGTGTGCTTTGGAAGCCTTTGGTTTTGAGAAAGAGCACTTGAGTTTTGATGTTTCAGCATTGTAGTTGGTTTTTTGAGGGGAGGATAAATATACATGTCTGGCCTATGAATTAGTTTCATAGGTGAGATGTTTTTAGTGGTTATGAATTTGACTAGGATAACATTTTGTTCTCAAGGGTATTTGGTTTCGTAGGTGTACGTATTCTTTGAGTGATGACCATGTAGTTCAGGTAGACTCTATGTGATTATAGTGTGAGACACGTAGAGATGTATTTACTATTTACGATGTAAATTGATTGGTGTGTTTATGATTTGGTTAAACATTATATTATTAATAATTTAATGGTTAGGTTTTTGAAATAGTTTAGTTTTGATGAGACTTAATTAATTCAGTGAAATCATAAGTTATTTTTGTGGAACTCCAAGATGATGCTTTGGTTGTAAGTGGTCATACTAGTGTGTTTGAATCAGTAAGTTTCCTTTGCTTTTGGAAACCACCATAGGTTCCTTAAATTCTGTGAGATTTGAGTTTTAGAAAGAAATTCCTAGAAGATAAATATTTAAATACATGCATTCATGGGACATGAATCGATATTGTTGGGTATTTGATTTTTGGTTGATTTAATCGAAGAAATTATAATGGAGACGTGTTTGTGGGATCATGAAAAAATGGTACAGATGATGTGTTGTGTAATTTGGTTTGTGGGATATATATTTATGTATCATACATATTATTTAATTTAGTTCAGATGGTATCAAAGAGTGGTATGAGAAATGACGTGGTCACAATGATACACTTATGGTAAGGGTTGTTTAGTTTCTTTGAATATGTTGTGCATGTCCATGTTGTTAGTGGTGACATTGGAAATGGACAATTTTATGGGGGGTGGAGTATTATTCATTTCAATATTATCATACTCTTATTTAGTGATGACAATTCCACATATCTTGACTTTATCCTAGGTATTTTGAGAGACAAATTTTTATACACATAGATTCAAGAATTATTTTTTTATGTATGTTCTCCAATGAGTTTTTCTCATGGTGTGATGTGTGTGGAGCTGTATGGTGGAATGAATTCCATTGGGAATTGAAACGTAATGTCCATGTGATGGAATGAAAAGAAAAATATACCACTAGAAACATTATATGGTGAAGGGAATGGGAAATAGTTGATAATTCATTGGTTATATCACGTTCAGTGGATATGGCCACATCTAATTATTTGTTATGTAGTGGTTATAATTTTGGTCAAAACTATAGAGGATTCCTTTATTAGTTCGGGAAGAAAATATTCCTATTGTGGGGAGTGATGTATTGGTTGTGTAGGTGTGACATCCATTCAATAAGGGTCTCTTAAATGTCATTTTGTTCAGGGATCATTAATGGATTCAACTAGATGATATGGAGTAATTTTTGTGGTTCATTCTTCATTGATATAGGGAATAATAGTGAGAAACCAATTTTATTAAACTATCAAGGTGAAATTTGTATTTATCATTGTGGTTGTTTTGAAAAGGAGTTCACGGTTCTTGTTTTAGTGGTACATTGGTTGTATAGTAGCCCATGACAACAGTTTCCAATAATTGGATAATCTAGCTATGTAATGACACATTGAGTTAGGTATAGAATCTAGTGAGTATGTTAAAATAGAAGATAAAATCATATTGTAGTGAAAACATCAGAATTCTTAGAGGTATGATGTGGGGGTTGTTGGGGAAGATTGTATTCATGTGGAGTTAGCCAAGGAAATTCCAGACCCAATTAGTTTATAAGGATGGAATGATAAGTATCAAATCAAACTTGGCATGCTATTTTGTGGAGGAATTTTTTTTGGATTTTCATGAAATTAATATTGTTCTTATATTTTGTATGGGATGAAGTGGTACTTCCTCTCTCGTTTTTTACATTTTTAAGAAATAGTTGAAGTTATCATTGTCAACCTCATATGTTTTGGAGAGCAGTACGTTGATAATCTTATGGAGCACATTGTGGGAGCACAAGTTCATGATCTATTGGACTTTACATATAGGAAGTGTCTTATGTATTGAAAATGGTGATTATTCGAAGAAAATTTTAGTTGTATCACCATATAACAATGACCAGTTAGGTGATACTTTAATTAATGTATTATTTAGATGTGATCAGGTATGTTATATGATGGTGGTTTATTTCTTGAAATGGAATTTATTCAGGGTATTGGATGGTTGAGGTATATGATAGGGTGTTTGATCCTTCATAGTGTTCGATGATATGGGAAATAGAATTAAGTGATTGAATAATATTTTGTGAAAAACTTATATAAATTGGTGAAGATAGATGACCACTGTTGCATCTTGGGGGCGGTAAGAGTTATGTTTGGGAGTTTATACAATCCCATATTCAAATGGAAAAATAATTTATAATTTTTTATCTTAATTTTCATTTATTAAATTGGTAAAATTTTGGATAAATACTCAGAATGAGTTTCTAAGATTTAAAATGACTCAATATGTTGTTTTGAGATGCAAAATGAAGCTCACAATGTATATTATGTGTTTGAATGAGTATTAAAGGAATATGGATCTCAATTAGGTGTTTTATTGTCATTTTGATTTGGTGAATGGTTTGTTGTTCATAGGTTTGGAGAAATAATAATATTCTATGTTGCTGATGTTGTTATTATACCATTTTGAACTGATTATTATTTTGTTTCATAGTTACTTCATGGTTAGAAAAATCCATAAGATGTTTATGGGGGAATACATGTGAGGATGATGAGGTTATGAGATATGGAACACATGAATCACACGTTCTTATAAAATAAGTGCACCTAATTATGGAATTTTTGTATTGGCATGTGCACGTATGGTATATAGATAAGGAAATGTTTTGGCCAGACCATGATTTCGGTCATTCTTAGACAGTGATAGCTAAAAATTTGGTGCACTATTTTCAAAACCATGCATCCAGGCATTGCATCTATTTATAATATCATTAATTTTTTTTATTTTATCCTTTTAACACTTATTTCTTTGATATAAGCCTCACTTTTCACTTTATTTTTTACTCATAAACAAATAGAAGGATTATCCTCGATCCCACGTTCTTCAAGCCACATCAATGTGGTTTTATTGGTTATTTTATTCAATGTTCTGATTTATGAATCAACATCTATTAACATATTTCATTTTATGAGTAAATTTATATTTTTCGTTTTATTCAGTTTAGGTTTTATAGAAAATTCCTCCAAATAATGGTTGAAATATTTGATTTATTTGGGGATATTAGTAATCTTAAATAGTGTATATCCTGATATAGATTCAACATGTCATTTCATGGGGTTTACTTGATGGATCTATTAGAAATGTATTTTTTTTGGTTTTTTCTAATCTATTTGTAGAAATGGAATTAAATCATAAGAAATTTCCTGAGAATTGTGTTCAGATTCCATTATAAACCATCCATGTTGGTTTAATGGTGATTTGAAAAGTTTTTATTAACATAACAAGTTATCCACCCTTATTTTGAACTGGTGTATAAATTCTTAATTTATTAATGTCATTATGTATAATTAATTTTAATTTATGTTAATTAGGCCAAGAACTGGGTATTTGAGATAAACTTCGTTAGATGCAAAAGGGGTTTAGAAGATGCTTTGATTGGAAATATTTGGTAAATTATTCTTGGGAATTTTTATTAAATCAGGGTTGATGATGAAGATTGTCTAATAAATTTATCAATAGTGTTGTTAATTTTTTTTCATGTGTGCATATGATTTAAAATAATGAACAAGTGATTTTTTATTTTTTTCCTTTGATAATCTAATTTATCTATAATATTCGGATTGATACCATATACATCCCACATATCTTATTGGATCTATTGGTGTTTTTATGATTGAACATCTGCACACCCTAAGGGTGTTTCATTTTCATGAAATGATAAAATGATATTATAAATTATAATTTTTTTGGGTTACAACCATATCTGGGATAATATCATTAGTGGGTAAAATTGAGGAACTAATGGATGCATACTGGAGCTTGAAATGAAATATTTCTATGACATGATAGAAGGATGATTTCAAATTTTTTATGTAAAAAACCATTATAAAATTTCTATGAGGTAATTAAAAAAATTTCAATGTGTGTGTTGAATTTTTTTTATTTTTTGGTGTCATAGGGGGGAATCTATGTTTTGAAATTTTTATTGTTTTTAAATGAGTATTTAAACCCCATTTGGTTTTTTAAAGGGGGATTTTAAGTTGATTTCGTTTTTTTTATTTCAAATTATAGTATTGTTATATTTTTAGTGAAAATGTTATAATGACTCATTTTATAGTTTAAATGGAAATTAAGGTCGTCAACAGTTTTTTTAAGAGATTTACATATTCTATGAGTAGTGATTTTTAATATTATTAACAATGATGACTGGTTTTATTTTTTTATGGAATATATAATGTGGTTTACCGTGTTGAGGAATGGTTTTGGTTTATTAGTGCTTTTGGCACCATTGTTATGATTAAATAATATAGGGAAATAAATATTGATAAATAAAATATGGTGAAACATTGATATTAATATGGTAATGATGTTAATTTTGTTCAAACATAGGTATGGAATTTACTTATAAAGCAATGGAATAGGCTATTAAACATGGTTTTCATCAACCGTTGTATAGGGGACCGATTTATATTTTTTGTACCACTTGAATTATTAATTGTTTATGATATTGGTCAAGGTGTTCCTCATCCATGGTATTGGGAGACTGTAACTTATTCTGTAGTTTCCCAGGTGAACAATAGTTTTCCTAGGATATATTGACACTCTTGAATCTATGAGTATGAAAATGGAATTCCATATCAGTTATTATTGTGATGGACACGATCCTCTAAATCAAAGATATTGGTTCTATAATTATTCTCAACTCAAAACATTTATAACATATGATTATGATGGTTTAAAATTTCATTAAAAGTCCAAATTTTTGTACAACGACTATTTCTCTCACGTACACAAGTAGTATATTTTTTAGTAAAATATTTATAATATATATAAATATTATTATTACATTATTATGATTATATAATGAATTTCATAAGTATTTGAATTTGATTTTATGAAACCAAAATTATACTTTTGGGAAGACTATAGTTTCAATCAGAACACACTTCTTATCATATCTTGAAAATTTGAAAAAATGATAATTTATTAAATAATTTTAATGATATTATATATATACAAATAAATATGATAATTTAATTTTCTGAAGTTAATTGATATATATACAGGGTTCAAAAATTATAATCATCATAAAAATACATTTATTTTATTGAATGGGGAATATGATATAAATTGTTAAATTATTATATATTAGGAATTATTTAGATAATAAAAATATTATTTTTGATGTCCCATGTAACAATATTCCAATAGTTAATATATCGAAATTATTTGAAATATTTTTTTCATTAAGATATAAAAATGTTTTAAATATACAATATATATTTTAACAAAATAAAGGAAAAAATACTGGTCATAAATAATATTAAGAGTATCAATAAAAAAAATTCCCCTCTAAAATAATTTTCTTTATAAATTTTTTATATAATTTTATTATCACTTAATTAATATTACATACCAAATATTATATTATATGGGTTCTAATTCAAATATGTATAAACATGACTCAGAATCACATTTTGATGGTTATTAAATTTCTGACTCTAGTTCAAGGGATTATAAATTATTAAAATACACTAATATTTGGATAAAATAATGGGTATAAACCATCAGATGGTTTTTTATTTGATTATATTATACTATTGAGTAAAAGAAAATTATGAAAATAAATAAATAATAAATTATGCATATTTTTTCTATAAATTCCCACCTTTCCTCCCATTTCCCTTTTCTAAATATTCATAGTGCATGGATTTACAATATCATTCCCTCCTAAGATCACTTCCATAATGTAACAACCCATGTATTTATAGAATAATATTTTTTCAGATATATTAATATTTATGAATAAGATATTAATTTAATGTTAAATATCACACTTTCTTCGATAGGGTACTCAACATGAAAACAACAAGATTCATTGAAATCTTATGTTGCGCACAACATTGAGTTATACAAAAAAACAATTTAATATCAGTATTATTTTAAATGGTAGTTAATGCATAGTCATTGTATTTATAGGAATGATATTAAATAACATCATTTTGATTAAAAAAGTTTTTTAATATCATTAAAATAATCCAACAAATTTTAGAGGCTTAAAATAAGAATGAAACCCGATTTTAAGCATGAAATACATTAATAATCTTTAAAGGGTCGAATTATCCGCTTTTGATAGAGAACCATTATTAAATCTTGTTTTTGAGACCTTTATATGTTTTATTTGACCAAATAAGCTTAATATTTACAATATGAATATAAAATTTTATTTTAGATGAAATTTTGATATTTTTATACTAAAGATCATTTTTTAAATGAATAGTGAAAAATACTGCATTTTAATTCAAAACTGCCTCTTAATATAATTTATTTATATAGATAGGTTGTACTATGGAATTATTTTAAAGTGTAATTGGATTATATTTTTATCATTTAATCTCATTTTTTACATTGTAAGTAATTTCAATTTGAAATTAGACATAAACTCATATCAATCATTTTGTTGTTTTTACATCTTAATAAAATGCCTTTTGGTTTTAACAATGAGAATAAATTTCAAATTAATTTATTTAATTTATGTGTATTGAATTTGGAAAAATGGATTTTAAATTTAGAATCATGATTTCTAGATTGTGAAAATATGTAACTTTTATTTTTAGGCATTATGAATTGTAACGTCAGTAAATATTTTATTTACCATGGTTAAAGGGTATATCCGTTGTATAAAGGTACAAATTAATATTAAAATAATAATAAATTGTTTTAAAACTTTTAATACCATATTGTAAGATATATGTATAACCATGGAAATATTTGGAATAATTTTAGGACCCCATGGAGCTACTTGTGTGTGAAAATGACATTTAGTTACTTTTAATTTAATGTTATGGAAAATAAAACCTAAGAGCGTATCTTATAAAAAATTATATGGGGTTATATATGTGATCCATTCAACTATAAATAGTTATTATAAAAATAAACCAATTTCCTACATCATTAAACTTTATTTATATTTTTTAGACATCATATAAATAAATATATTTATGACAGAATAGTGATGTAGTGATTATCATATAAATGAAATATTAAAATAAATGAGATTATAAATATTAACATTTATTTATTTTTGAACTTTTTATGACATAAATGAATTTTAAGGATAATTATGACTTGTTAGCTTTTAATTAATTATGGGTTTCCAAATAAATCATGTTTTTATGTATTTTGGTTAACCCCTGATCTGAATAATATATAAATTGACATAAATGAGTTTTTGACACAAATAATATTTTAATAAATGATATTATAGTCCTAAAAAACAATGATTTTACTAACTAACATATAAAATATTTCAAATTTCATTAATCATCCATTTTTGGTGTCTTAACATTTTATAGTAACTACTGTAACCATATATTATGAAAATACAAGAAGACATGGTAAGAGTTAATTTATTTAACTAAAGGTTAATACAAAAAATAGATAAGGATACCTTTATTACCTAAACATATATTACACCGATTGGGTGAGATAATATAGAACCATCATCATATAATATTCTAAATCTTTCACTTTGGAGTTCTTATAATTCCAAAATCAATTAATAATAAAAGAATATTTCAAAACATTCATAAAGTGCCTCTCCTCCCACTTACAAAAGAACACCACCTCTATCCAATTACTCACACATCTCAAGACACTTAAATCATCCAAAATCTATTCCAATAATCTCCCAACATCCATATATTTCTACTAGAATCTTTAACATAGGAAGAGGTCAATTCAATAAATCTTTTGGCTCAAATCAAATGGAGTTACCCCTTTTAAGAGGTATCAGCTTCTCTAAAGTTCCTTTCCAATATTCAATTTCTTCAGTCCCTAGGCTCTTATTATTCCATTTTTACATAAAAAAGTATCATAAATACACTAGGTAGTTTTTATGAGAAGTATTCAAACTACACATACACACACATTCATCTAACGGGTATAGAACATACTATTTCTATGGATGGTGAACTAATACCTCATGAAATGATGATTTTTCAAGTTTCACATACCACCTATCATGATGGCCATTATTATGACACTGTAATTATATATGAAATATATGATTTTTATTTTATCTCTATGCTTCAATAATTCACATTTATAACATAAAATTATTCTTTATTTTGTATAAATACGATAATTTAATTTGAGAAAGTGCGGACTACTGCCCTCTCAAAGTGGTATGACCCGCTCATGCTATACATGTAATTTATAGAATATGGAATTAATGAACACATGTAACATATATAAAATATTTATTATACTGTATATATAATATAACTATGTATCATTATGTTTTCATCAATTAAATATGAAATAGAAATGAAAGTTGCGTTAATGCGTATGTACGGCTTACCATCTCCATGAATGGTGCATTAAATTCCATATCTCAAATTGTTATGGAATTTTATAAATAATTATATAATGGATATATGTGATATATATATATATGATTAATATTCTTTATATAATTTAATTTTGACCTCATGGACAAATTGTAATTATAACAAAATCATTTTGGACTCAAGTAACCAATATCGACAAAACGACCAATATTAACATAAATAATTATGTAATTTTTATAATGCGGTAATAAGTGATATAAAAGGATGAATAGTATTTAAAATTGTTCTAAAGTATGTATAAATTAACTTAAGTGTAATATTTTAAAAACTAAATAATGAACGAGTCAAGTCAGATACGAATAAATGGAACTTCTCAACCGAATTTCCATTCTTTGGGTTAATCTTCTACTTCTTGATTATGTCATGATATGATTATGTGAGGAATCACTATTTATTTAATTATTCTTTAATTTTTACATTCCTTTGTGTGGATATACTATTTATGCACATAATACACACATTGATTAATTATTACATCATTCATACATTCTTTGTAAGGGATTTCCCATCAACCTCCTTTCATTGTTGAATATCTTATTGTCATGCACAGTTATAATCATATAATGTGTATATACAACCCTTTATAATATTTATATCATGAATTATTATATTCTATTGGTATTTTATGTTTTATTTTATTTCATTCTATAATGATTCTTTCCATGTGTTTTCAAAGTTGTAAGGATTCCTTATCTAAAATATCATTTTTGATGTTTTAAATATTTATTCATTTAAAACATTCATTTTTATATCCATGTTTTCAAAATGGTATCTAGGATGTTATTTATATGAAAATGATTTTTTAAATGATAATTTATTTCAAAATATTCAAAGTGGTATGGGACCCTTTGATTCAAAATTATCTTTATTAAATGTTTTAAATGGATTTGGAAATGTGTTAAATATTTCTATATCTCAAAATGATCTCTTAGGGTTGTAGTGTGGAAATGTTATATTTAAAATATTATTTATTTATGTGTTATTTTTATTATATGGAACATGGAAATTTTGTGGTTGGATACAAGATAAACTATATATAGGTTGTTCTGTGATTATCCTAGGGCGGGTGAGCCTAAGATAGCTCTCAATATAATTGGGTAACACGACAGAGGTAAAGGTTAATTATTCTACTAAGAGATTTAGGGAATATAACAAGATGGGCATTCCAAACATAAATCCCTATGCATTTGTGAAGGTTATAATTTAATTATTTTATTGATTCCACAAGTTTCCATTGTGATTTATGATTTTTATGAGTTATTAATAATGATTATGATTTCATGTGGTATGTCAAAGAGCATATGTTTTATGATTAAAAAGTATGATATCATTGATTTGTATGTATTAATGGAGTAATGTTTTCTTTCGTTATTTTATAACACTTATAGATATTTTTTATTCTCATCCCAATTTTTTGAAATATTTTTTACTTGGTATAAAGAAGGATAACAGAAAGGAAGAATTCAAGAATATTTATATCCGGTTAAAAATTCATTTTTTCTATTATGAATTTTTATTTTATGGTAAAAATGGATAATGAGTAAAAGTGTCTACATGTAATATTTAAGTTGTTATATATAATGTATAACCTAATTCTCTAAATCTCTAAACCTGAAAAGATACTCAATGTGAATTATTTATATAATTCATGATTATGTAATGTTTAAGGCTGGGTCCTTATAGTTGGTATTAGAGGTCGGTTTAGTAACAACCCATGGATCTACAAATAGATTAATTATAGAATTATGGGATCACGGAGTCCTTATAAACACCACTTTTTTATAACCATGCCTCGTAAACATAAGTTTTCCACTACTATGATGTGAATCTTGAAAATCTGACATGCACAATTGCGATTAGTAAGTTATTTGGAGCCTAATAAGAAAAACATAATTTTTGGTGAATATTAACCTACCCTTATAAATAGTAACATAACATTATGAATCATAATATACACTAATGAATATTAACCTTAACTATGATAGAATGTAAATAATATTCAAGTGAAAGTATGATATACCTATGCTTTGGAATAAGTAAAAGAATGTTTTAAAACTGTTGTTTTTAGAATAAATTATGATTTTAAATAAATATTCAATTAATCATATTCAGGAAATTATTTATGAAAAATGGACTTCTATTTTGGATTCTACATGTTGAAAAATGGTTGGGTTAAATTTTTGGGATTTATCTGAAATAATTAATTTTTTTATAAATTGTGAAATACGGTAAAATACCATATATCTGTTAAATAAATTGTTCATGTCATCACAAGTAATGTAAGCCCACTTGGTTCAAACTCACATGATAAAATTTATTTTCTTGGTATAGGAACAATCACTATTCCTTTTATTGTGGGGAAATAATAAATTAAAGAATTTTATATTAGGAAATCCCCTCTCTCATCCACTATAAAAACCACCTCTCACACTCCCTTCTCTTCACTCATCTCAAGCCTTTTTACTTATCCAAATTCTATCCAAATATCCTCCCAAACTCATCTCTGACATCTAGTAAGACTTGGTCTCATAAAAGGAACAAAACCACTCTCTTAAAGAAGCTCTCAAGGATGTTTGGAAGAAGAGGTAAATTCTTCTTTTCAATTCTTTATCTTTCCTTTCAATTTCTCTTTCTTTGTTTTTCTATTACCTCTCTGTATCAAAATTTTTTTATGAATCCATTACCTTATATTTAGAAGAATTTTTTAAACATAGTAGAATAATTTATCCTCATTTCTCCCTTTTACATTCTTTTAAACAAGTAGTAAGAATACTATCTGTGATGTGTCAATTTACCACATTCAAAGATGATGGGATTTCAATTTCTCTTATCATTCACAATTCTGGGAATTAAACCATTATTGTTATGGTTGAACCATATTATTATATATGTAATATACCTAATTTATGGTTCTGTTATCCCTTTGTACAAATGGTTTTTTGTTATAAATAAAAATGAGTTTGTTGTAATCAAACTCCACAAATTAACCAATAAAGTTATCATTAAAGTTATATATAAAAATTCATCCCCATTCAATGTATCCACGTTATATAAATGACCAATAATGCCAATGGATGATCATAAATATGAAAATTAATTTATTGAGATTTACATCCATTCCACATGAACTCCATTAACTAAGAACATGTGAACCGATAATGATATTAAAAACTAACATTGTGGAATTCCGAAATTCAATATAATAACTTATCAATAAGGGAATAAATGAAATAAATAGAATTATTATAAAATAAATAAATCTCTAATAGGTTCTGAAATAATTTATTAATAAGTAACATTTCATGATCAAGGAGCATAATTTCATGGGTCGAACACGTTCGGAGTTAAGGTATGAGTTTTTCCTCCCAAAGTTCCATTTCCATTTGGGTTATTTTCATTGTCTAATTACATCAATGAAATTATTATGTATTATTATATAATTATTATATATTCTGTGTGAGTGTTCTATATATTTTCACCAACCATAATCCTTTTTTATGTATAGTTATATGTTTTAAAATGATATTTCCAATTGTTTTTTGAAATACAAACCCGATTCAAGGGAATATCTCAACATCCTACGTATTTTTTAGGGCATTATCTAATTTGTTTTTGGAAACCATTTTATTTATAAAATCAATCATTTTATTATTAAATTAATATCTTAATTATCATTCAGTTTTATACAAATATACTTCCAAAAGAACTCTTCTTTTGAAAGTAAAAGAGAATTTATTTCAAGAATTACTCGAAGATTTTATAAAATTATCTTCCTCAATTTAAACACTCTTGCCGATTATTATGTATTATTGGGATTAATACTTCATGTAATCATCTCCCATATTCAATTTAATGGTATATTATTATTTTGGACGTGTATGTGATATCTTTAAACCATTCACCAATTTACCCTTAATGGTTAGTGTTTGTGCTTAATGTTCGGGGAAAGTTATTTGCACTTCATATATTAATTTATATATAAATGTACATGTTGTTTATGTTTATCCCCATTAAAATAAGGAATGAATTGGAAATATTAAGAGTCATGTGGGGTCTTCTATAGACCTTGGTGCATCGGTAGGTCTCATGAGACAAACTACAGTCTTGGCACAATGCCTTGACAAAATGATTATTTATTGTCTGGGAACGAGGCCTTGGTGGTATGGATATGTTGTCCCAAATTATGCATTATCTTATTATTAATAGATTATTGATGTTTCATGTGGTTATTTTACTGTTAGAATACCCATGATTATGTTATGTTATGACAATATTTACTAAGCTCATATTTCTGCAATATTATGTTCAAGTTTATTTTTAAAGGCATGTGTTTTCAATTATTCACCATGTCTAATGTTTATGTTATCTTCTGCTATATTTCTTACCCTTACTAAGCATTTAAGCTCACCCCTTTTTTTCCTTTAAAAAAGACAAGAATAATTATATTATGAATGAAATGTTGAAATAACCTAGGAGTTATGGAAGATGTCTAAGGAGTTTCTAAATTTTTTTCCTTTCAAGTTGTAATGATGAACAAAGTTATGTATCTTGTTTCCATTAATACTAAAATATTTAGTCCTTAGGGAATCTTATTTTCATGTTTTATGCCAATGTAATCAATAAGGCACCGACTCCAGGGAACTGGGGTTGGGTCCTGATAGTTGGTATCAAAAAAAGTTTATTTGAAACCTTGGAAACTAGATTTGGAAAATGTCGATTAGGGAAGAGTCCCTAATATAGTATTTGAGGATAAACATACAAGAACATCCTGGTATTTTGGTAAGGAATAGATTATGCAGCTCATTTATGAAATAAATCTCCATCTGTATATGAACTGGTATATGCAGTTCTGGCATATATGTATCTATGTATATAACCTGAAAACACTACTTTGAGATAGGCTCAAACGGGAACTGGTGCATGACAACAGACCTTACTGCATTTTTTATTATAAAACTCTAGGGGGATATTCATAGGATAATTCGCATTTTATTTACCCCCCATTATGAAGGATTTATTCCCACAATGTTACCAATGTCTTTGGTTCTAGCATTTATGATGCATAAATTTTTGTTAAGTGTTATACCATGTTTATTGATATAGAGAGTTCATAATTTTATGAGCTAATATATAATATGGAATTGATTAAAAATGGGGCCTAGATGAAGGAATGAGAACTCCACCAGTGCACGTGATCTGAATACTAAGAATAATCATATCCCTAATGGTCTTAAGACATCATTTCAAAGGAATATTGTATCCAAAGTATCCTCATCATATGAGGAAATAATATGATGTGTTAACAGGGCTTGTAAAGATATCTCTGATTTCAATGGATTTTAAGGGAAGAAAAAGAATGAGAGAACGGTAGAAAATTATAGGTATAAAAGGAAGATGGGAAATAAGTGTTTTCCCACATGTGATAACCGTGGAAAGAATCACCATGGTAAATGTTTGAAGGGAATGAGTGTTTTCTATAGGAGTGGTGAAAAAGGACCTCATGTTCATGATTTCAAGGTCAAGAAAATAGTTCTCAATGTAAAATGATTCATATTCAAGGAAATGGGACACTATGCAAATAAATTTCCCAAGCTTCAAAGGACTATACTCTAAATGATGATTCTGGATAACTATCAAGTTATGATGCTACCACAAATGAAGTACAATGATTAATATGCCTAGTTAAGAATCTTTTTATTTCATTATTTTTTATGTAATTTACTAGTTATATTAATTATGGATTGTACTAGAGTACTACTACATTAAGGATTTGAGGTATTTTGATGAAGGTTACAAAGGAAAACTGATTCAGTAAAAAGTAAAACTTTTTAGTAAAAAATATGATTATGCGAAATACAACCCTTAATATATATCTGATGTTGAGATAATGATGATGAAAAGATTGTATAAGATATGTAATAAATACTTTGGAATTGAGTTTTGACTTCTCATTATGTGTTCTAGGCTATCATCGATGGAGTTTACATAAATTATTTATTTAATGAATATATACAATAACATGTATCTTACTTAAGGAATACAAAAGAATGCATGTTTCCAATATGGTTTTTACAGTAATTCAAGATGTTACAATATTTCAATATGATACATGATATATTTATTCACATGTTTTGAATGTGAATTTTAGAACTACTTCTTTCTAATTAAGGGTTAATGATAAGTTCCTCATGGAAATTTTTTGGACATCATTATAATGTGTTGAATCCTTATATTTTGGAATTTTTTTAATCATTTATGAAATGGTTCAAGTTGATCAATGCATGATCTTTTAAAAGATACTATATCTCTTCACCAAATGGTGAAACCCATGCTATGTGATGATGTATATATAGTTAAATTATAATAAAAAGATGAGTTTATATGTTGAAATGTATATTTATACTCTAATTGAGTAGATTAATTCTTGGACTCAAGGAAAATAATATTAAATAAAATCTTTTCCTATTATCATAACCATTAATAATATCGATGAATTTAGTAGTAATAAATATTCATCTGAACATGTCCAATATCTTGTTCCATCAGAACTTCAAAGTAATAATTTTCCTCCATGTCTAGGTTTTTAATTCCAACTAATATCACCTCATTCAAAATCAATATTTTTGTGGTGACCACCTCTTCTCCATTAAGCTTTTTTAGGAGGATATTTTATTAACCATATCTCTGATGTGGGTTTCTATAAGGTAATTTTCAAGTATCAACCATATATCACTAATTATATTATCAAAATAAAATTTTACTTCACTTATGTTTTTATACAAATATTTTTCCATAAGAACTCATATTTTCAATTTAAAATAGTATTTATTTCAAGAATTACTCGAGATTTTATAAGAGTATCTTCCTCTATTTCAACACACATGCTAATTATTATGTGTTTTTGGGATAAATACTTCATGGTATCATCTAACTTATTAAATTTATTGGTTTATTATTAATTTGGCAGTTGATGTTCTATCATTAAAACATCCACCAATTTACCATTAATGGTTAGTGCTTATGCAAAATGTTCAGGGAAAGTTATTTTTATTTCGTATATTAATTTACATATGAATGTAAATGTTGTTTATGTTTATCACCATTCATATGAGGAATGCATTGGACCTATTAAGTGTTTGGTGGGGCCCGCTATAGCCCCTTGGTTATTTGGTAGGTCTTATGACACAAACTACGGTCTTGGCACAAGGCCTTGACAAAAGGATTATTTATAGTCTTGGCACGAGTCCTTGACAGTATAGATATGTTGGCCTGCATTATGAATTCCCTAATTATGAATATATTATTGATGGATCTTGTGGTTATTAAACTAGTATAATACCCATGATTATGTTATGTTAGGGAAATATTTTCTAAGATCATATTTCTGCCATATTATATTCATGTTTATTTTTAAAGGAAATAGTTTTCAATTATTAACCATGTCTAATGGTTATGTTATCTTCCATTGTATTGCTTACCCTTATTGAGCATTTCAGGTCACCCCTTTATTATGTTTCATTTATATTAGACAAGAAGATTTTTATTATTAATGACATACTGAAATGACATGGGTGTTATAAAAGTATTATAAGGAGTTTCTATGTTGTTTTTCATTACATGTTGTAATGATGAATTTATGTATGTATCATGTTTCCAAAAATACTAAACTACTCTATCCTTCAATATGATTATTTTTTGTTTGTATGCCAATGTAATATAAAATGCACCTGCTCTAGGAAACTGGGGTTGGGTCCATAAAGGTTTTGATAACTTTAATGGTTAGGGTGTTATTTAATTATAAGTGACATTACTATAATGATTATCAAATTAGAAAGATGAATAATTATTTTATATAAATTTAATGATTTTAAGTTAACCTGAATATATATATCTTACTGTTCAACCTCCTTATAAGATAATATCTGATGATTTTACTGATATACTCACACTATCATTTTTGGTTTTAGTAAATGGATGGATCTTGCAGGAACCAACGTAATAATAGATGTGAATGAAATTTTGGTGGTTTTCTAAATGAGCAACTGAATGAAATGGGAACTATACTGACCGTAAAGTTTAGTATAATCCAAAACTTATGTGTCCAGGATGTTTAAATAAACCCCTATAAAAATTCTCAAAGGGACGGCAATACATTTGAGATATGGTAAATAAGGCTAAAATGCAATAGCCTGCCATGGAAAAATAAAGCATCCAGTTGACTCTATAAAGTGAAAGATGTTCTTTCAGAGAGATCAAATGAATTTTTTAAATGTGGTGTGCATGATAAATACACAAATAGATGTCCTACAAAGAAGTTTTAGGAATGAGATCTAGAGTACCATACAAATATATGTTTACCAATTCCTAAGGCCATTCCAATTGAAACTGAGGAATCTAAAAATGACCTATGAAATGTACGGATTGCTTCTTAGATCATGTATTGACATTAATGAAATCATAGAAAATAATTCCAGATTTTGTTATATGAAATAAGTATAAATGAATAAGCTGAAAATACATGGATAACGGATAATGACATATGTTCAATGATTAAGATTTCTAGGAGTTGAAGTGTTATTTTGGATCTATGGATGATGATATGTATAAATGTATTAATGATAAGATTACTTTGGAATAATTTTTCTAGTATGTGTAACCCTGATGTATGATATGTGATAATATTTTTCAAGGAATAATTAACTTTTATTTTATGGACATAATGAATAATCATAGGGTTTCTTTTGATCTATTTGTTTGATGATAATTGTGGGTTATTAGTATTTGGAATGAAAAATGTGAGGTATTAAATAACTTTTGAGGTTAAAACATGTTATAGATATTTTTAATAACTTTATCTCATTTTTTAAATGTTATTTGAAGTATATGGTTTTCGGATAATAACAACATCCAAACCGTGTGACAACCCGTCACGTTAGACAAAGTAGTGGGAATTGAACCCAAAACAAAGTGCAACTGTGATTTATCTCCTACCACTTTACTACATGAAGTAACTGATTAGTATGAATAATTATTTTTGGTTAAATGATTTTATGGATCAATAATAAGTGGATTTCTAGAAATTATGTTTTATCAAATAGATATCATTAGTATAGGAAAATGATTTGAATTATAAGGCCCTAGCCTTAAACCTTACTTAATATTGAGTTATTACAAGATTACACATTGAGGATCTTTTCAGGTTTAGAGTTTTAGATATTTAGATCATGAAACTTGCATTACATTCCACATTTAAACAAAGTGGTTACATAAAATATAGTAGTCATTCTTCCCATCAACGGGAACATATTTAAAATATAACACAGATTCTTTCTTGACACATCTTTGACATTATCATCACATCATGTACCTTTCCTTTGACCTGTGAAAAACATTTCAAAAACGTGGGATGAGCATAAAAAGCTCAGTAAGAGTTATAAAAATATGGAAAGGAAACATGAGTTCATATATACATTAGAATTAAATCACACTTTACCCATAAAACATAGGCATATCAAATCATGAATAAATCATAGAAAACATAAGACATAAAGGTAACTTGAGGCATTCATAACATTATTACGTAGGTAGTAACCCTCTTGGTTACGTTTGGAATACCCATCACAGTATATTCGCTAAATCTCTTCAGAGAAACCTTAACGTTTCACTCCTTCGCGTTACCCAATGCATTGGAGAGCTATATCGGGCTCACCCGCCATTAGTTTATCACGGAACCACTCGTTTTCATAATAATGCCCAAGAATCTCAACATAATCATATCACATAAAACATGCATAAAGGAAACATAACATTTCCACATTTCAATCACAAGATATCAATGCAATACAAAAAACATTGTGAAAACCATTTTCAATACCAAAATAAAAGAAAGGTAAAACATGGTATTTATTTTTCATTTAAAAAGAAGGTATGTCTTGTAGAGAAGCCGAAACTCAAATAACGGTCACGACGGCGGAGAAGTCGTTGTCGCCGCATACGTACGACAAAAACATTCCCTTTTGTCGTTTATTAAACGCTTCATATAAAATGAGATTCCTTTTGAATAAACGGAAAAGTCAAAGGGGTTTATACACCGTATAAAAGAATGTTGTGTATAAAATAAAATATGCCTCAATGAAAGGAGATTGAGACGAAGTCCCATACCACCTTGAAGCTTAAAATTTTAAACCATTAATATCCATATAAATAAATCCTTAAAACCATTTTGAAAACATGGATATTAATAAGAACAAATAATTAAAACATTTAAAACGATATTTTGGTTAAAGGGGTTTTACCAAAATTAAAGACACTTGAATACAATAATTGAGGAATAACATTTATTCAGAACTTTATAATATCATGAGAATAAATAGATTCATGATATAATACTCCAAAGGACAGTATATACACCATATAAGAGTGAATTGGTGCATAACAACAATGAACCCTCAATAGAAATGTCAAATGTGATGAAATCCCTTATAAAGAAGGTATCCTTAAATTAAGGACAAATCAGTCTCAAAAATATGTGTGACAAATATAAATACACCCAATATAAGTGGATATTAAGTGTAAATGAATAAAAGGTCAATCACACATATTCAATGGATGACATATTCAATGACTACATGTTGAACCCAAAGAAATCGAAATTGGGTTAAAAAGTTCCCTTGACAGCCTAACGACATCACATCAAAATGAGTTGATGAGAGATAAAAAGTGTATCTCATTACATGGAAATAAAATTTACATCAATAAGTATATATGAGAACATATCCCAACATAACAATATGTAAATTAAAAGACCCAACAAAAGAAGTCTTTTAAAAAAGAAGAGGGTGAAAGGTTCCCTTACCGACATGGGTATCTTTCAAAACATACACCCCATGAAATAAGGACAATAGATCATTGATGTAAATACTCATAAACGAAAGTATATTACACAAAGAGTAGAATAATGGGCAGTACATACACCACTCAATGGAATTTGTGGCAAATGTAGCATAAATCTCACAGGAATAAAAGTGAGATGAAAAATCCCTTACGAAAACTCGGTAGCCTAACGGTGCCACATAAAACTTCGAATATGAATTGATGAGATAAAATAGGGTATCTCGTCACATTACAATAAAATGTACAGAAAGAGGAATATAAAATAACATCCCCCAACATTACAAAGAGGAGCTTAAAAGAAGTGACATAAAGGAGAGTACTTAAAAAGAAAGAGAGAGGTTAGATCTCTTACGAAAGTTCGGCAGCCTAACGGCGCCACTCAAAACTTCCAAAATGGATTGATGAGAGAGAATAGGGTCTCCCATCACATGAACATAAAAATTACCGTATGTTTAATATAAAAGATCATCCCACGAACAAGAAATATGAGCTTTAAAAGGAATGACATAAAAGTGTGTACTTAAAAAGAAAGAGAGGAGTAGGATCCCTTACCGCGGGTCCGACATGACTCGATCGTTCTTTAATCTCCTGAATGATAAACTTGAGTTAATTTCTACTTCCTTAAGAAACATTTTCAAGTTCATTATTCCTTTTATATCACTTATTACCATGTCATAGACATTATGTAATCATTTAAGTTAATAATATTTGTTTTGCCGATATTTGGTTCTTCAGTCGAAAGTGGACTTCTTACAATTACATGTTGTTCGTGTGGCCAAATGTTTATTATATCCAGAATTGTATTCATGATGTAGATATCATATATGTCATATATATCCAGTACATTCATGCATTTATAACATTACATAATCATTTAGAGGTAAGAAATGAAATGCACTGTTCATGGAGACGGTAAGCCGTACGTACGCATGAACGCTACTTTCATTTCTATTTCATGTTTTATAGAATAGAATAATAATGATATAAAGGTATATTATAATTCCAGTATATTATCATATATAATATCATAGTTTCATCCTTTATACGTCCCACATATGGTATTTAACGAATCAAATAACTTTGAGGGGGCGGTAGTCCGCACTTCCTTAAATGAAGATATCGCGTTTACCCATAATGGAAACCATAAAGGTATGCCCAAAATGAAAAAAACAGAAGATTAAGGAAAACATAAACATATTATATATTATATATAAAAATAGTTACATCATAATGGCCACCTTTGAAGGTGTTAAATGAGTATTGAACAATCATCGTTTCGGGAGGCAGAATTTCTCTATCCACGGAAATCGTATGTTCTTTAACCATTTGATGTAGTTGTGTGAGAGTGTAGCTCGAATAAATATTATAACAACATCCTAGTATATTGAAAATTCTGGTGTTGTTACAAAATAAATAAATAAAAAGAGTTTAGGGGGTTGGAGAAGAAAAATAAAACAAATGAACATGAGAGAATGAATTGCCTTTAAAAGTGTAACTCCTTTTGATTTGAGCCTAAAGGCTTCCTTTGATAGTATTATGCCAAAAGGGAATCCACTAGGTTGAGGAGAGGGATGTGTAGAGACAAAATGGGCAGGGTTTGGCAGAGCCAATGGCTTGAGGAGTGTGTGAAATGAGGTAGAGGTGGGGGCCTTTTATAAGAGGAGAGGAGGGGAACTTTTGGAAAGTAAGAAATATTACTTTATTTGAAAATGTGTTTCGTTTTTTAAAGGACCCACATTGATATAATTCGTGGATAAGGTGATAAGGGTTCTAAATCCACCCATCCAATAAGTTTTAGAAATGTGTAGGTCATAGAGTTTACATTATCTTCTCATTTTATTTAAATCGTTAAATAATGAGGTCATCGCTGCATCATCATGATGTCATAAATAATTTAATTTATTTACTGTCTAAAAATTATAAAAAAAATACTATGATGTAGGAAAACGTTTTATATTTCCAAGGACTATTTATAAAGAAATGTTGGACTTGTATAACACCACTTAAAAATTGTTTTAGTAAAACATATTAGGTTTGTGTCATTTTTACTTATACATTAAATAAAAAGTTATTTATGTCATTTCCCAACCAAAGTGGCTCCATGGGGTCCCCAAGTTGACCCATGGATTTTCTTGGTTGGCCATTACATATCCAATGAGGTTATAATATGTCTCATGTTCATTTAATATTATTAAAACATTATTTTTACCTTAAACTACACTAACTGCCACTAATCGCGATTAAAAACATAATGAGTTACTATTCACCAAAAAATTATTTTTATCCAATTGAACCACATTTTACTTCATAATGACAAACATGTATGTCGGATTTTTGAAATTCAAAACACAAAGGTGGAAAATTTTCATTTAAACGGAAAATCAGTTTTTATAAGTACCACTTAGTAGTTTCACTATTCATCAAAAATTGAAGTTTTTCAGAAAATTACAAAAAATTCACCCTAAGATATATTTGATATTTTGAATTCAAAAATGAAGTCTATTTTAAAAAATTCAAAACATATAAGTCACATTAATTAATTTAATAATTAATTCCCACTATCAAAGCAAATAGCGTGTTTTTATGAAAAAATAAGTATCAAAAGATTGACACTAGTTTAAGTCTGATTTCAATGTGAAATTAATTTCAACGACCACTATTGGATTTAATGGTAAAAATATATTCTAATTTAACTGTAAAACCAATTCAAAAGATAATCTAATCATATAAATAAATTTGATTAAAAAGTGGTTTTGAATTAAAATACAACATTTACACTATTCATTAAAAAAATGAACTTTATCGGAAAGATACCAAAAATTTACACAAAGTAAATTTTGATGTCCCGATTCTTAAGAAGAGTTTTATTTGGTCCAATATAATTTATAAGATTGAACAAAACTATATTTAATGACGGTTCGCCATCAAAAGGTGATAAGTGAATCTTTAGTGAAAACTAGGGCATATACGCCTAAAATTTAATTCTTTCTGTATTTTATGCCTTTATCTTTTATTGGATAAATGTAAAAACATTTAAAAAAACATATACAATCATATTTTAGTTATTTCTATCCATTCCCGCCAATACAACGGCTACATGTTAACTACCATTTAAAATAATATTATTTTATTATTAGAGTGCAACGTAAGATTCCCAAGAAACTCGTTGTTGCGTGTTGGGTACACCATCGAGTATAACATCCCCTTTAAAGTCATATTAATATTTTATTCACAAATCTGGATAAATAAGAAAATTTCATATTCATTATTTACCTGGGGTGTTACATCCTTCCCCCCTTTTGGGAATTGCGTCCTCGCAATTTCAAAATTACGCTTCGAAACATCCTTGAAAGTCCCACATCGGAACAGGAGTCCGTAAAACAATCACTTTAAAATAAAGAAAGATAAGAACAGAGGTCACCCGAGTTAACCCATACTAGGACTCCATGTAGGAAAACATGGACATGGAGGAGAAAACATAGGGTCATGTTCTGATGGAGAGTGATAGAAAACATGTTTAGGAGAAATTTAACAATAAGAAAATCACAAACTTGTGATGGGTTAAACGGTGTTGGGTTACCCAGTAGGAAAAGTTAATAGACAACATTTTTGTTTTAAGTTACTTAATATTGAGGAATTTATTCATAAGGAAGCATAATCACTTATCATGTTGACTTTCAACTTTTACTAGATTCCTTAATCAAACTCATATTTTTTCCAAAAGACGAGTATTTAGGGAGACTTGTTCGCATTAAGAGTACTATAATCAACTTCTATAGAATCACCTAATCCACAAAAGAGAACTATATACATCCCATGTCTTTAGACTTTAACCAAAACCAAAACCAAAAAGGCTACTACAAGATAAGATAATCCAGAAAAGGGTAACCCTTTATAAAAAGAAAATCTATTCTTAATCTCCAAAATTTTTCCATCAAAACCAAAAGTTCAACGAGGACCATCCGATAAACAATTTGTCCATAAAATTCCTCGAAGTAAACCAATCTAAGATTGAAACCCAAAAATTTGAAGGATTTAGTTACATAATCTTCCAAGTTAAATCGTAACATTTATCTCCAAACAACATCAGTTTATCCAAAAGTCTCGTATTGAAAAGTAATTAACCTAATCACATATCCTCCATGATAGGTTAATAATTTTCATAAATAACCCAAAATCAACTTACTCTTAATTCCTAAAATCATATAACTAGAATGAATCAGTCAAACTAACCAGGGACTTCACGTAGTCCAGTGGTAGGCGATAAATACCAGTCGCACTTTGGATGTGGGTTCGATTCCCGCAGCTTTGTCCAGCGCGACGGGATGTTACACGGTCTGTGTGTTGTCCTTTTTCCAAAACTATATAATTCTTAAAACATTCCCCAAAATGAGATAAAATCTTCAAAAATAATCATAACATATTTTAACCTCAAGTTTATCTCATTCCTTTCATTTTCCATCATATCATAGAGTAACCCATAATTACCTAAAAATTAAGGATCATATAAACCCTAATGGTTACCTTGATAATTATTACCTGAATTTCCACATTGAGTTGGCCATCTCGTACATGATGCATTAGAGAACTCACCAAGGTTGATGTGGTTGATCATGAATCCTTGATAGTTGGTTTAGAACAACTATGAGATTCCTCATTGAATCCCCCATCTCATCCAGTATCTTAATCAGAGAACCACCACAGTTTCCTTCAAACACATTGTCACTTTGGTGCCTGCTAGATCCAACCATTTACTAAAACCAAAAAGGTCAGTGTGAGTATATCAACATAACCATCATTTACTAATGAGGAAGATAAACACTATGATATACTTACTCATTCACTTTATCTAAAACTAGTACTCTTTCTGAAATCATAACCATTATGGTAATGTCACTTATGCTTAAAGAATACCCTAACCTCTAAAGTTATCTAAACCGACCTCGGATACCAACTAGAAGGCCCCAGCCTTAAACCTTACTTAATCATGAGTTATTACAATATTTCACATTGAGGATCTTTTCATGTTTAGAGTTTTAGAGAATTAGATCATGAAACTTTCATTACATTCCACATTTAAACAAAGTGGTTACATAAAAGACAATATTCATTCTTCCCATCAACGGGAACATATTTAAAATATAACACGGATTCTTTCTTGACACATCTTTCACACTATCATCACATCATGTACCTTTCCCTTGACCTGTGAAAAACATTTCAAAAACATGGGATGAGCATAAAAAGCTCAGTAAGAGTTATAAAAATATGGAAAGGAAGCATGAGTTCATATATACATTAGAATGAAATCACACTTTACCCATAAAACATAGGCATATAAAATCATGAATAAATCATAGAAAACATAAGACATAAAGGTAACTTGAGGCATTCATAACATTTTTACGTAGGGAGTAACCCTCTTGGTTACGTTTGGAATACCCATCACAGTATATTCCCTAAATCTCTTCAGAGAAACCTTAATGTTTCACTCCTTCGCATTACCCAATGCATTGGAGAGCTATATCGGGCTAACCCGCCCTTAGTTTGTCACGGAACCACCCGTTTTCATAATAATGCCCAAGAACCTCAACATAATCATATCACATAAAACATGAATTAAGGAAACATAACATTTCCACATTTCAATCACAAGATATCAATACAACACAAAAAACATTGTGAAAACCATTTTCATTACCAAAATAAAAGAAAAGTAAAACATGGTATTTATTTTTCTTTTAAAAAGAAGGTATGACTTGTAGAGGAAGCCGAAACTCATATAACGGTCATGACGGCGGAGAAGTCATTGTGGCCGCATACGTACGACAAAAACATTCCATTTTGTCGTTTAGTAAACGCTTCGTATAAAAAGAGATTCCTTTTGAATAAACGGAAAAGTCAAAGGGGTTTATACACCGAATAAAAGAAAGTTGTGTATAAAATAAAATATGCCTCAATGAAAGGAGATTGAGACGAATTCCCATACCACCTTGAAGCTTAAAATTTTAAACCATTAATATCCATATAAATAAATCCTTAAAACCATTTTGAAAACATGGATATTAATAAGAACAAATAATTAAAACATTTAAAACGATATTTTGGTTAAAGGGGTTTTACCAAAATTAGAGACACTTGAATACAATAATTGAGGAACAACATTTAGTCAGAACTTTATAATATCATGAGAATAAATGTATTCATGATATAATACTCCAAAGGACAGTATATACACCATATAAGAGTGAATTGGTTCATAACAACAATGAACCCTCAATAGAAATGTCAAATGTGATGAAATCCCTTATAAAGAAGGTATCCTTATATTAAGGACAAATCAATCTCAAAAATATGTGTGACAAATATAAATACACCCAATATAAGTGGATATTAAGTTTATAACAATAAAAGGTCATTCACACATATTCAATGGATGACATATTCATTGACTACATCTTGAACCCAAAGAAATCGAAATTGGGTTAAAAAGATCCCTTGACAGCCTAACGACATCACATAAAAATGAGTTGATGAGAGATAAAAAGTGTATCTCATCACTTGGAAATAAAATTTACATCCATAAGTATATATGAGAACATATCCCAACATAAAAATATGTAAATTAAAAGACCCAACAAAAGAAGTCTTTTAAAAAAGAGGAGGGTGAAAGGATCCCTTACCGACTTGGGTATCTTTCAAAACATACACCCCATGAAAGAAGGACAATAGATCATTGATGTAAATACTCATAAACGAAATCATATTACACAAAGAGTAGAATAATGGGCAGTAAATACACAACTCAATGGAATTTTTGGCAAATGTAGCATAATTCTCACGGGAATAAAAGTGAGATGAAAAATCCCTTACGAAAACTCGGCAGCCTAACGGCGCCACATAAAACATCCGAATATGAATTGATGAGATCAAATAGGGTATCTCATCACATTACAATAAAATGTACAGAAATAGGAATATAAAATAACAACCCCCAACATTATAAAGAGGAGCTTAAAAGAAGTGACATAAAGGAGAGTGCTTAAAAAGAAAGAGAGAGGTTGATCTCTTACGAAAGTTCGGCAGCCTAACGGCGCCACTCAAAACTTCCAAAATGGATTGATGAGAGAGAATAGGGTCTCTCATCACATGAACATAAAAATTACAGTATGTGTAATATAAAATATCATCCCAATAACAAGAAAGATGAGCTTTAAAAGGAATGACATAAAAGTGTGTACTTAAAAAGAAAGAGAGGAGTATGATCCCTTACCTCGGGTCCGACTTGACTCGATCATTCTTTAATCTACTGAATAATAAACTTGAGTTAATTTCTACTTACTTAAGAACCTTTTTCAAGTTCATTATTCCTTTTATATCACCTATTACAATGTCATAAACATTATGTAATCATTTAAGTTAATAATATTTGTTTTGCCGATATTTGGCTCTTAAGTCGAAAGTGGACTTCTTACAATTACATGTTGTTCGTGTGGCCAAATGTTTATTATATCCAGAATTGTATTCATTATGTAGATATTATATATGTCATTTATATCCAGTAAATTCATGAATTTATAACATTACATAATCATTTAGAGGTAAGAAATGAAATGCACCGTTCATGGAGACGGTAAGCCGTACGTACGCATGAACGCTACTTTCATTTCTATTTCATGTTTTTTAAAATGGAATAATAATTATATAAAGGTATATTAGAATTCCAGTATAATATCATATATAATATCATAGTTTCATCATTTATACGTCCCACATATGGTGTTTAACAAATCAAATCACTTTGAGGGGGCGGTAGTCCGCACTTCCTTAAATGAAGATATCACGTTTACCCATAATGGATACCATAAAGGTATGCCCAAAATGAAAAAAATATAAGATTAAGGAAAACATAAACATATTATATATCATATATAAAAATAGTGACATCATAATGGCCACCTGTGAAGGTGTTAAATGAGTATTGAACAATCATCGTTTCGGGAGGCAGAATTTCGCCATCCACGGAAACCGTATGTTCTTTAACCATTTGATGTAGTTGTGTGATAGTGTAGCTCGAATAAATCTTATAAAAACATCCTAGTATATTTAAGATTCTGTTGTTGTTACAAATGAAATAAATAAAAATAGTTTAGGGGGTTGGAGAAGCAAAATAAAACAAATGAACATGAGAGAATGAATTACCTTTAAAAGTGTAACTCCTTTTGATTTGAGCCTAAAGGCTTCTTCTGAAAGGATTCTGCCCAAAGGTAATCCTCTAGTATGAGGAGAGGGATGTGGAGAGAAAAAATGGGCAGGGTTTGGCCGATCCAAAGGCTTGAGGAGTGTGTGAAATGAGGTAGAGGTGGGGGCCTTTTATAAGAGGAGAGGAGGGGCACTTTTGGAAAGTAAGAATTATTACTTTATTTGAAAATGTGTTTCGGTTTTAAAAGGTCCCACATTGATAAAATTCGTGGATAAGGTGATAAGGGTTCGACATCCACCCATCCAATAAGTTTTGGACATTTGTAGGTCATAGAGTTTACATTATCTTCTCATTTTATTTAAATCGTTAAATAATGAGGTCATTGCTGCATCATCATGATGTCATAAATAATTTAATTTATTTAGTGTCTAAAAATTATAAAAAACTACTATGATGTGGGATAAATTTTTAGCTTTCCAATGACTATTTATAACAAAAAATATGACTTGTATAACCCCACTTAAAAATTGTTTTAGGAAAACATATTATGTTTGTGTCATTTTTACTTTTACATTAAATAAAACGTTATTTATGTCATTTCCCAACCAAAGTGGCTCCATGGGGTCCCCAAGTTGACCCATGGCTTTTCTTGGTCGGCCATTACACATCCAATGGGGTTAGTACATGTGTCAGGTTCATTTAATATTATTAAAACATTATTTTTACCATAAACTACACTAATTACCACTAATCGCGATTAAAAACTTAATGAGTTACTATTCACCAAAAAATTATTTTCATCCCATTGAACCACATTTTACTTATTAATGACAACCATGTATGTCGGATTTTTGAAATTCAAAACACAAAGGTGGAAAAATTTCATTTAAACGGAAAATCAGTTTTTATAAGTACCACTTAGTGGTTTCACTATTCATAAAAAATTGAAGTTTTTCAGAAAATTACCAAAAAAACACCCTAAGCTATATTTGATATTCTGAATTCAAAAATGAAGTATATTTTACAAAATTAAAAACATATAAGTCACATTAATTAATTTAATAATTAATTCCCGCTATCAAAGAAAATAGCGTGTTTTTATGAAACAATAAGTATCAAAAGATTGACACTAGTTTAAGTCTGATTTCAAAGTGAAATTAATTTCAACGACAAATATTGGATTTAATGGTAAAAATATATTCTAATATCACATTAAAATCAATTCGAAAGATAATATAATCATATAAATAAATTAGATTAAAAAGAGGTTTTGAATTAAAATACAACATTTTACACTATTCATTAAAAAAAATAAACTTTATCGGAAAGATACCAAAAATTTAGGCAAAGTAAATTTTGATGTCCCGATTATTAAGAAGAGTTTTATTTGGTCCAATATAATTTATAAGAGTGAACAAAACTATATTTATTGACGTTTCGCCATCAAAAGTTGATAAGTGAACCTTTAGTGAAAACTAGGGCATATACGCCTAAAATTGAATTTTTTACGTATTTTATTCCTTTATCTTTTATTGGATAAATGTAAAAACATTTAAAGAAACATATACAATCATATTTTAGTTATTTCTATCCATTCCCGCCAATACAACGAATACATGTTAACTACCATTTAAAATAATATTATTTTATTATTAGAGTGCAACGTAAGATTCCAAAGAAACTCGTTGTTGCGTGTTGGGTACACCATCGAGCATAGAATCCCCTTTAAAGTCATATTAATATTTCATTCAAAAATTTGGATAAATAAGAAAATGTCATATTCTTTATTTACCTGGGGTGTTACATGGTTATTAAGTGATAATGGTTATTTTGGAAGACGTTATCTCATTGGGGGAACACTATATGCCCCAGAAAATTAGAATACTATGTGATTTCATTTGTGGATTAATGGTTGAAATTTTATTTTGTAATAATCTATGTTTTTTGTGGACATATAAATATTTGGGTTATTTATCGAAATGATTAACCTATAAAAGAGAATAATTGATTAGGTTAATTACACTTTATTTTGAGACTTTAAGATTAGACGATGTTATTTGGAGATAAATGTTAAGATTTAATATGGAATACTATGTGACTAAATTCTTATTAGTTTTTTATTTAAATCCCTTTTGGATTATATTGATATTTATTATGGACAATTCTTTATTGAATGGTCTTTTTTTGTCTTTGGGTATTGTTTGTTCAATTTTGTAGAATAAGACTAGTATATTTTTATAAAATATTATCATTTTGGGGATTATCTAATCCTGTACTAACCATTTTGGTTATGGTTAATGTCTAAAGTTAGGGGAAATTAATGATTCATCTTTTTTGGATAAATGTATTCTCTAAAATTTGATTATAGCGCTTCAGGTGTGACAAAGTCATCTTGAATTCTCATCGTTTCATGAAATGATGACTTTTTTGTATAAACTTATTAAAGGATGAAACTCTATTAAAAAATTATGTGTATTTACCTATCTTATTAGTAACTCTAATATATAAATTCTCCATCTTTAAGAAAGGGAAATTTAAAAAACATTGTCTGTCTACCTTTCCTACAGTGGAATTAAAGACTATTTAACCCATCACAAGTTTTTGATTTTCTGGTTGTAAAATTTCTCCTAATAATTTTTCAATCAGATAACATCAGAACATGATGGTTAGTTTCACTTTTATATCCATGTTTTCTTATATGTAATACTAGTGTGGATTATATTGGATTACTATTGTACTTCTCTTTCTTTCTTTTCAAGTGTCATTTTTGTGGATTCTTTTTTTCTGATGAGGGACTTTCAAGGAAGTTTCAATGCCAAATTTTAAAATTGTTAGGATTCATCTTCCAATAGGGAGAAGGATTTAACTACACAAATATTTATAGAGTAGTTATTTTTTATATATATTAATATTTATGAATAATATAATAATTTTACGTTAACGAGGAAATTGTTCTATAGAGTTCTTGTAACGCCCTGACCCTTGTTACCCATAGTCGGGGCATTATTTTAATAAATTCGCATGAATAGAAGAAATCAAGTCCCAAAGTATTTATCAGTTTAGTAGTCTTGGAAAATAGATTATATACATGAAGTTCAACATTTCAACTTGAAAAGAAAAACTATATTAAATTATTCCATTAGAAATATCCAACCCTCCTAGATTATGCCTACATGTCACTCATAACTAACTTTTTTATATCCTTGACAAATAAAACATAAGAAAGAGGTGATATTAGATGCCCAGTAAGGGTAAATAATTTATCAGAAACTATAATCTTTTATGGAAAGATGTGTAATAAAAACAACAGTATTTCAAGCATGAACATGAACATAATATGGCATAAATGAATCAAATATTACCATATAAACATGCACATGGATATTATACTAGTAGAATAATTACATGTAATAACTAATTTCATATTGATGGAATTTATAGTACTAGAATTTAATTTCTGTGTCATGGCCTCATTCGAGGACCTAGGGGCTAACATTAACTGGAACCCAACACAGAGAGCCGCTGTAATCGGACTCCAACCTGGACAGCCTCTGTAACCGGACTCCAACCCTGAGAGCCTCTATAACTGGACTCCAACCTAGAGAGACTCTGTAACCATACTACAGCCTAGAAGGACTGCTATAACCAGACCCTAACCCAGAGGGATTAATTTTACCAGCCCCAAACCTAGAACATACTAGTCGAATACATTAATCTTAAGACAAGGTTGAAATATAATACAAACATTCGAATTAAAAATAGCATATGAAATGTCAATACTTTTACCATAGACCATGAATGGAATAAAAATAACTCATCCATAGTCAAATATATCACAAAACCTTAAATATATAATGGAATATTTTATTCATAATAAATCTACCTCTATCAAGAATAATATCCCAAAAGGATTTTGACATAGTTGAAAATGATCGGTAAAAATCATTGAGAGAAATAGCCCTTTTTTATGAAATCATTTAAAAGTCACATAATTTATCAAGGAAGTCATTTAAAATATAGTTGTTAATCAATGTGTCCCATACCACATTGAAACTTTGTAAAGGAATTAATATTTTAAAACATTCATGTCCATATAAATAAATCCTTAAAACTATTTTAAAAACATGGACATTAATGAGAAAGGTTTAGAAGAATAAATCTTTAAAAGATATAAAATAATGATTTATTAAGATAATAACATAAAAATAATCCCTTTGAAAATTATTTTCTGAAACATGGACACGGATAATATATATTTCCCAGTAAAATCCTACACATAAATAATCTCGAATAATAATGAGATTGAGGAATTAACACTTACCTTGCACTTTCCTTTGGTTGATTGTATGTTTAACCTCTAGTATAATGACCATTGTATGTTATTAGATTATAATAGAACCATATTCATATTTATTATATCATACATGATTTATTTATGACTTTATACTACCAATTTAATAATGATTTTCATGTTAAATTAAAATTTCGGATAATAATCGCTTTTTTTATCGTATTTATTTTAACTTGTTATTCATGATCGTATCATTTAGATCATGATTTAAATACATCCTGAATATAAACCATGATTTATATTTCATACATATTTATAATAGATAGAAATTTGATATGAAAAACACTTTTTATGGAGACAGTAGGTCGTATGTAGGCATAAACGTTGTTTCTGTTTTCATATCGTATTGAACCGAAGCAAGTTAATAAGATATTTGAAAGTACATAAATATATATATATATATATATATATATATATATATATCCAGTTGAATGGATGGTTTATTAATTTTATAGAGACATTAACATGTCATTTTCATTATTGATATACATATTACTCATCATTTTATCCATCCAAATAACATAGTGTTGAATAACGAATTACACCCAGGTGTGGATATGGTAAGCCATACGTACGCACGCATGGTGACAGTATCATTCATAGGATGGATGGAATAATGAAAATGGTTGTAATAAATTTACAATAAAATAATTGAATATATAAGGTACTGGATTTATTATTTTTGGTATGGTAATAACAATGAAAGAGTATGTGGAAGAAGAAAAGAACTTGAAAGAGGGTGGTGAAATAATTACCTCTTCATCGTGTTCTTCCTTTTGATTTGATAAAAAGGGCTCCATAGGTTGGAGTTTTGACTAAATTAAGGACTATAGGATAAATTTAGGATAGTTATGAGTATATTTAGGTAGGGTTTGGCCAAGCCAAATGGCTTTTGATGTGTGAATTTGAAAGAATGGGAAGTGACCTTTTATAAGAGAGGTGAGGGTCAATTTAGGGAAAACATGAAATATTATTTTATAACAAAATAATTTACAGTTTCTAATGTATCCTAAATAATTTATTTCTAGGATCAAGTGATTATGGGTCGACATAATCTCAACCAATAGGTTTTAGACTTGTTTAGGTTACCATTTTAACCACATCTTTTAGATTTAACTCTTAGTTAAATAGATTAAATTTTATCATGTCTTTTTTTATTCATACACTATATGGTTTATAAACAAACTCTAAACATCCAAGAGAACCTAAATTGGTTCATTAATAACATATATAATATTATTTAAGCTCTTTTTCGGATCATTAAATTTTTATTAATATTATATCAACCAATAATATAATATTTTTAAAAAAATATTAATTTATGTCAATTTTGACACTATTTGGTATTTAGTTTCTGTGAAAGTCATCAAAACATGATTTATTCAAAAACGATACATTGAATCAACCCTAACACGTCATATGAACCTAGAAAAATCATGGATTTCATAAAAAAAAATTAAATTATATTCCTTTTAATATTTACAATACCATTTATTTGATTCGCCCATTAATAATGTAATTACTGAATCATCATTGTTTCATAAAACAAATAAATCCTAAGCTAATTTTGATATTCCTAATTCAAAAATGAAGTCTATTTTTCCAAATTCAAAACATAGAAATTTCATTTATTAATTTAATATTAATTCTCGTGGTGAAAACCAAAAACCATATTTTTTTAAAATTAATAACTACTAAAAGATTGACACTTGTTTAAGTCCAATTTGAAAGTGAAATTACATCCACTGACCAACATTGGATTAAATTGTAAAAATTCAATATAATTATACTTCCAAACCATTCATATGTAAAGTTGAAAACTATAAATTATTTTGTTTAAAAAAACTGTTTTCAATTAAAATATAGTATTTTTCACTATTCACTGAAATATGAACGTTATTAGAAAAACACAAAAAATATATTGAAAATAAATTCTTTTGTACTGATTCTAAAGACGAAGTTTATTTTTTCAAATTGAATATATAAATGTTTCAAAGATTGGATTTAAAAAGGGTTCCCCATTAAAAGAGGGTAAAATTGCATTTTTTGAACAATAAATCTTTTATGAGAAAAAAATGATTTTGTCCTTACATTATGTATACGAAACTAATTATATGGATTCTAAAATTATAAGGATTATATAATGTTAAAAATTCAATTAATACTATTCATAACCGGTTGTGAATGACTATTTTGCTATCTCGTGGTGCGGTTTAACTCAATGTTGCGTGTAGTGCAGGTTGTTGAATTACTTTGAATAAATAATATACTATGAAATATTTTGGTGTTTCTATACTCAACACGCAACAACATGTTTCTTAGAAATCTTATGATGCTCAAAACTTTGAGTTATATGAGAAAATAATTTAATATTATTATTATTTTAAATGATAGTTAATGCATAGTCGTTGTAATAATGGGAATGAAAATAAATAACTAAATTATGATTACACATGTTTGTTAAATGTCTTTAAATTTATCTACTAAATTTTACAGTATTAAAATGATAATGAAATCCAATTTTAAGAATGAAATACCCTAATATTTTTTAAAGGGTCAATTTACCACCTTTTGATGAAGATATCTTTTTAAATATAGTTCTTGATACCTTTAATGTTTTTTTGACAAAATAAACTTTTTATTTAGAAATGAATCCTCAGAATTAACTTTGGATGAAATTTTGGTATTTTTATACTAAAGATCATTTTTTTAATGAATAGCGAAAAATAGAACATTTTAATTCAAAACAGCCTTTTAAACTAATTTATTTATATAGTTAGATTGTACTACTATTTTTTTAAATATTAATTGTATTATCTTGTTAACATTTAATCAACTATTGGTAATTGGAAGTAATTTCCCTTTTAAATTGGACATAAACGCTTTTCAATCTTTTGGATATTTTTACTTCTTAAAAACAAAATTTTTGGTGTTGACAACAAAAACTATTTTTAAAATAATTTATGAAACTTCTATGTTTTGAATTCAGAAAAATGGATTCCATTTTTTGAATCAGAATGATAAAATTGTGTTAATTGGTATCTTTTATTTTTATACATTATGAATAGTAACTTCGGTAAATATTTTATTTACCATGTTTAAAGTGTAAATCCAGTAAATAAGGGAAAAATTTATATTATAATAATACTAAATTACCATAAAATATTTACTAACACAATTTTTTGAGATATTTCTAACCATGGGCATCTTTGGGTCGATTTTAGGACCCCATGGCGCCAATTGTGTGTGAAAATGTGATTTAATTACCTTTAATTTAATTTTAAGGAAAATATTACATAAACGTGTATCTTTTTCTGAAAAGTTTTTTATATGGGGTTATATAAGTGATATCTTTAACTATAAATTGTAATTATAAAGATAAAAATATTTCCTACATCATGGTGTTTTATATATAAATTTTAGACATCAAATAAATAAGTTTATTTTTTACACAATGGTGATTTAGTGATTTCCTAATTAATGAATGATTTAAATAAATGAGACTATAAATATTAAAATATATTTTTTAAACTTTTATTTACATAAATGGTTTTTGAGGATAATTATGTCTTCTTTTATTTGAATAAATGATATTTTTTTGATTGAATCAATTTGTTTTGTTTTCTTAAAAGTAATGATATAAATAGTATACAAATTGACATAAATGAATTTTTAAAACAAATACTATTTTATTAAATGATATGATAGTCCTAAAAATATAATATTCGTAAAAATGACATATAAAATGTTACAAAAGTTATTAATGATTCATTTTGGGTCTCTGAACATTTTATTGTAACTATTGTAATCATATATTATGAAGATACAAGAAGACATGGTTAGAGTTAATTTATTTAACTAAAGGTTAAATCAAAATGATAAGGTAAATTTTATTACCTAAATTTGTCTAAAACCCATTATCTAAGAGTATTTCAACCCATACTATTCTGATCATATAAATTTATCATTTTTGTGTTATTTGAATTTGAAAATCAATTAATAATAAAATAATATTTCAAAACATTCTGAAAGTTCCCCTTCTCCCTCTTATAAATGGACACCACCTTGAACATATTAATTACACATATAAAGGAACATGGATGGGCTAAACTATACTCCAATAAGCTCCCAATATCCCTCTATTTTTCCTAAAAGCCATACCTTAGGCAGAAAGCAATTCATGAATTTTTTTTAGCTCAAATCAAACGGTGATACCCATTTTTAGAGGTAGTGTCTTCTCTAATGTTCCTTTCCAATATTATATTTCTACAATACCTATGATATTATTATTCTTTGTTTACATAATAACAACATTATCTTAAATGTACTAGATTGTTTTTATGAGATTATTTTTAACTAAACTTACAAACACCTCCACCTAATGGGTATAGACCATATTGTTTCTATGGATGGCGAAGTACTTCCTCATAAAACGACGATTCTCCAATATTCTCCTACCAAATCACATGGTGGCCATTAAAATGGAACTATAAATATTTATGATATTTGTGGTATTTATTTTCTCTCTATACTTTGGTAATTCTTATTTAGAACATACCTTTATGCTTTTCATGTTGTATAAATATGATAATTTTATCTATGGAAATGTGGACTAGCACCCCCTAAATGTGATTGACTCAATCATCATATAAATGGAATGTATAAAATATTGGATTAATGAAATTATGTAACATATATACCATATATATTATAATTTAATTATAATATAATGAATTATCATTATGTTTTCATTCCATTAAATAGGAAATAGAAATGAAATTAGTGTTCATGCGTATGTACGACTTACCATCAGAATGAATGGTGCATTTCATTTCTTATCTCCTAATTTTATGGAATTTTATAAATAAATATATAATAGATATATATTATATGTATATATGAATAATAATAGAATATAAGGTACTTTTCACCACATGGAAAATTTTTAATTATAACCAGATCATTTTCGACTCAAGTACCTAATATCGACAAAATGACCGATATTAACCAAATAATTATGTAATTTTTATAACATTGTAATAATTGATATAAAATAATGAATATACATGAAAAATATTATGATTAAATTTTAAATTAACTAATGTTTATTATTATGGAAACTAAATAATGAATAAGTTAAGTGTGACACAAGGAAATGGAACTTCTTAACCCAATTTACATTCTTTGGGTTAATCTTCTACTTCTTGATTATACCAATATATGATTATGTGTGGAATCACTGTTTATATATTTATTATATAATTTCATCTTTCCGTTTAATGGATATATTGTTTATATACATAATCTCCCCATTGATAAATTCTTACGTCATTCATACGATCAATGTAAGGGATTTCGTCTCAATCTCCTTTCATTGACTAATACCCTGTTGTCATGGACATTTATTATCGTTAAACGTGAATATAAAACCATTTTTAATATTTCTATCATGAATTTGTATATTCTCATGATATTTAATTTATTATTTAATATCATTCCTTAATGTTTTTTTCTCAAATTTTCCCATGTTGTAAGGGATTATTTATCTAAAATATCATTTTAAATGTTTTAAAGATTTATTCTTTTAAAATATTTTTTTCATGTAAAGGTTTTAAAAACGGTTCCTATGAATTTATTTATATGAACATGAATGTTTTAAAATGATAATTTATTTCAATAATTTTAAATTAGTATGAGTCACTTTGTTTCAAAATTATCTTTATTAAATGTTTTATATGACCTTAGAAATGGGTTGAATATTTCAATATATTTAAATGATCTCTTTTGATTATAGTCTAGAAATTTTATTTTTCATTTATGATTTCTTTTTGAGTTATTATTATTATAGGGTAATTGGAAATTTTATGGATGGTTACATGATAAACCAAATATGGGAGGATCCACGATAAACCTAGGGTGGGTGAGCCCGAGATATCTCTCCAATGCATTGGATAACATGATGGAGGTAAATGGTAATGTTTCTCTTTAGAGATTTAACGATTATATCATGATGGGTATTCCAAACATAAATCCCTATGTATCTGTGAATGCTACAATTTATGTATGTTATGGATTCCATAAGTTACCATTATGATTTATGATTTCTATATGTTATTCATAAATCTTGTAATTTCACAGGCAGGTCAAAGATCTTAAGTATTATGATTGTAAATTATGATCTCATTGATTTGTATATATTGATGGGATAATGTTTTTTTTCTTTATTTTATAACCATTATTAATTTTTTTATTACTATCCAATGTTTTTTAAATGTTTTTCATTATGTATAAGTGATGGTTAAAGAATGAATGAATTCTAGAAGATTTATATAAAGAAAACGATTCTTGTTTTCTTTTAAGAGTTTTAATTTTATGAAAAAATGGATACTGAGTAGAAGTGTCTACATGTAATATTTAAGTTGTTTTGTATATGTAATGACCTACTTCACTGAATATCTAAAACTGAAAATATCCTCAACATGAATTAATAATTTACTTCATTATTATTTTATGTTTATGGTTGGGGCCTTGTACACAGTGTACCCAAACAATTAATAATATCTCATAAATCCTTTATATGATCCCACAAAAGGTAAGGGATAATATCCTTCTCCTACTTATCCATGTAACTTCATTATATAAAGCCTTATAATTTTCAATTGTACATTGTATGTTATATGTTTACACTGAACAATAACATTCAATATCACTTATAATTGAATAGATACTCCATTAACTCTAATTTAACCCTTTTATGAATATTTATTCATCCTTTTTATGATACAATAATTATCAAGTCACACACCATGAAAAAAACTTGTGTAGTGAATACCCATCATCATTTATACCCCAATTTATTATATTTTATATAACTAACCATCGTTGACTGTATATTCATCTTTTAACCCAGACAATGTTATTGTGTGATTAAAATTGATGAATGACATCCTCATGTCTTATGATCTTGGTGGATCACATATACATGTACTTTATATTAATGTGATGATTGTCTTATGAATTATATATCCCTATAATGAATTGGGTAACTATTTTTTCTCATGAAATACCATATATGTTTCCAAGGTGGTTATTATAAGAATTATATTTTATGATGTCTCATTGGTTATCCTTGACATATGATTTTGATGTTTTGATTGTTTTTGTTTTCACATTACCATGTTTTATTTATGGTATCATCAGATATCATTTTTTTAATTTATTGATTCGGGTTCTCAGCCCTCTTATGTTTCCTTTATATACAACAAGACACACATCTAATGCTCCTTTTTATTTTATGCTTTGATTATTCCCTTCTATGATATTATATGTCAAACCATTCTTATGTATGTACCAGTGTTATCCCATGATGTATTAGAAGATATATATAAAATAATTGGTTGTTTTGGAGTTCTAAATGATTGTTAATGTACACATAAATCCTTTTTTTCTTTATTTACAACGAATAAAGAAAAATATTCATCACAGACTTTTGGGTTAGTATTATGTATGTCCAAATGTAATGAATAATGAAATGTAGTGTATTAATGACATGGTATTTCATTAATGTTATCAGATAAATTTCATGTAATTATATTGAATGTGATTATAAAACCCTAATGAAATATATAGAGATTAAACTAAACATAGAAAAAAATAATAACATATTTTTAAAGAATATAATAAATTCACTTCAAGACAATTAATAATGTTATGTTTACTATTAGAGGATATATCTCTTGAAAAATTATTCATATGGATAATTACTATTATATGGGAACATTATGATTGAATCGATGATAACCCATTGCTCAGAATGAACTCCTTATTGTATGAGAATTCTAGAATTCCTGGGGGATTTGATTTTATATATTAAAAAACTCATTATAAAAACGTGTTTTTATAACACAAAACACATAATATTTTATTTTAAGAAATTTATCATCAAAAAAATATTTAATCCTAGAGATCTTTAGGTTATGGAATATATGTTATTAATGAAATATCCCATCAAAATGAATTGTTTGGAATTTTTTTTTACTTTTAAGAATAAAATACCCATTTCATTCTTTATTTTAGTCTTTTCCTAGGAATATGATGAACTGATGGAAAAACCAATGTGATACAAAATATAATACCTACCCAAATGAATGTACATACCAAATTGGAGAATGATTTGAGAAACGTTATACAATAATTTTGCAACTGAATAACGTTTTCAACTGAAACATAAATATAGAAGAACCCATAAATCCTTATAAGAAAGTGACAGTCTCAAATAATATCATAATGATATAATGGCCTCAAACATTAATAGGATATAATTATCTCGTAATCATGTTTAATTGTATCATCTTAATGTATTTGATCATATCCACCCATAATTTCTCAGAGCAAGACTTTTTTATATTAGATATTAAAAAAATAGAAATAGAATATTATATATGTTAAAGGATGATTATAAATATAATCTATAAAATTATATTAAAGAGATCTGGAGGAATAAATTCATAATTTTTTTAGGTAAATGCTCTAATAGATCATTTTTAATTAAAATAGAAAAAATGTATTTAGATTCAGGTGAAATAATGATGAATCCATTTGGTCATATAAGGCAAACATCACAAGACATTCATGACATGAATAATAATTTTTTGGATACCATGAAATTATGTTTCACCACGTCATTTGTGGTGTATTGATGAGTATATTAAAATCATTGGATATTATCAACATTTATATCTATGAGAAAATGTTTTATTGTTCCCACATTGTTGAAACATATATCAACAAATCTAAAGGTTGTCAGGGGATTTGGGATAATAAGTGGAGGATGGATTTCAATTATAGTTGTATGATGAAGAAATATTTTTGGGGAATGAATGTACAATATCCCACTTTTCAATTTTGTGGGAAGAAGAAACGATAAAAGTTATTGAATGAGACAAGAAAATGATTTAGAAACATGAAATAATGGAACCTAGGTAATTAGTTTTAATGATAGAAACTAACAAATGTGATAAAATAATTAAATTATCTTACCAACTCTTACCCAGTTGAACAATTTTTCATATGTAATGAACTATAACATTATTCTAATCAACACATTTTTCCATTAATTTTAAATAATAACCAATTATGAAAATGACCAGGGTCTAGAGATAAATATTGACATCATGCCCTCAAAAAAGGTAAGGTGGGTCATAATAACAAATTTTAAAGATCCAAAATTTTATCCATTGAAATTAAATTCATTATAATTATGTTATATATTATGAAAAACATAAAATCACAAAATAGAACACAATAAAAAATTATAAATGTAGAATTAAAGGAATATGAAGTATTATTAGAAGTTACGAAACCGATAACTAAAGAATATTAAATTGAAATTTAGAATAGTAATATGACCATTAAGAATAGTAATTAATCCAATAGAATTGTTACATCATCTATAAATTCTTAAATAATATCTACACATTTTGTATTGGATAATATAATTAAATTACATCATGGTTTATGTAAGTAAATATTTTACTAATTATTAATTACATTTTGTTATTTTTATTAAACATAAATGTTTATTTATGATTTATAATTAATATAATTATATAAATGAAAATTATTTTTGAAAAATAGATTCATAAACATATATTTTTTTGTCTTCTAACTTTACAATAATTTTATTAGTCCTTAATTATTTTATTAATATGTATTAAAATCAGTTTTAATGTTAAAATCAGTATTTTCCATGTAAATGAGAATTTAATAAATAATTAAATTTCTTATAATTGGATTTCGATTTTAAAAAAATTTTGTTCACTTATAAATTTGACAAATAGAAAAATGGTTAACCTGATGTTTTAGGATTTTTTTAAAATGATTGAATTTTTCGAGTATATCAAAACAATATATTTTATGAAAAATGCTTAATACATCAATTTTTTGGGAATTGTTGATGTATGAATAATTTATTCACAATGTTTTTAACCCTACATCATTAAATATATATATATATATTTGATAATTATTAATCTATTAGATGACTTGAAGAAAAAATAATGAAAAAATAATAATAAATCAACCATTTCCTCCTTGATAAATACCACCCCTCACCACATATTCTCCTCAAACCATCCAAGAATTGATCCTTTTATAAACTCTAGCTAATAATCTTTACATGACAAAACCCCATGTGTTTGAGTTATTGGTATCCTCAAAGACCAAACCCCTTTCCCTATGTAGGTTCTCAAGGAGGAGAAATTAATGAGGTAAAACCATCTTCCGATTTCATTAATTTCCATATAAATTTAATTATTTTCATATCATTTTCTCGGCTTCACAAATAAAATATCAATTTTTAACAAATTATATTTTCAATAATGGAATTTTATTATGTTAGTTTAATAATTCATCTTTAAGTTTATTCCCTTTTCGTTTTTTATAAACAAAAATATTTCATATGTGGTGTGTCAATTTACCACCACTATGGATAATGTGTTATTATTATTCTCTACCACCATCAAGGATGTTCATAACTATATCCTTATGGTTAAATGATATTTTATTAGTAATATTAAAATTTATATAATATTATGGATGCAATATATAAACAATATGTGAAATAAAGTGATAGATGCTCATAATGGTTTTAAAAACACCAAAATTAATGAAATCATTTTCATTCACATTCAATCTAAAAATCATCCAAATACCATATAACCAAAAGAGATATAAGAACAATTACACTTTATTATGTTCTTAAAAAAATTCTATAGAATCATTCTCAATGTATGTTATCTTTTATACTCATATACAAGTTAACTTATCGTTAAAACCAAGTAAAAAAACAATCATGAATGATGAAATTAAAATCAAGAACTCATAAAAGTTACCATAAATGAAAATAAAAAAACTATAATAAATTAAATTAATTTGTAAAATGTTAGGTAATTTTTAATTAACTAATGTAATTTCATTATCAGTGACATTAATATGAAATAATAATTCAAACATAATCTAAGGTTATTCTTCATCACAACTTTCAGTCATTGTGTTTTCCCTCTTTCACACAATTTTGGTTTTGGATCTTCCATCAAAGTTTTAATAATATCAATTAATATTAATTTTTTTTTCTTTCATGACTACAAATATTTCTAATCTGGTTTTATGATAAATAGAATGATTTTTGCAAAAATGAATCTTCAATTAAAAAATTTATCTTTTATTCATTATGAGACTATTTCTTCTTCAATGAAGATTGATAACTCTTATACCAAGTATGTTATTCCATCATAAATTTTGGAATAGAAGTTATTATACATGAATATATTTTTATGAATTGGAACCCATTCCATTCCATGATTTATTTTATTTTAATCATTTATATATGTCCAATTTGAAAGAATGATATTGTAAAAGTTATTAAGTGACGAGTGCACACAAAATTATATTGTTCATATAAATTTTATGATGTGATGGGTTATAAAGGAATTATATATCACTCCAATGCACTGGGTAATATTATTCATCTCAATATATAATGTAGAATATGTATCAAGAATATGCTATCATTGTTCACAAATATGTGTAGTATTTTACCACAAAGACATAATGTTCCTTTTTTTTGCAATGCTACATTCAATTACATTATGAATAGATTCCTCTCATGATTACAATGAAGTTCCCATGATTATTTTATAATGATGATGATTATTCTCAGCTAATGTTTTATTGATTCATTTTCATTTCTATCAATTTTCTGGGGTTTTTTCACACAACTTTATTTTTATATATCACAATGTGGTGTCTTGTACTAAGGATAACATGAAGGCCACTAAGAAGAATGAAAATAATTAATTAAATAAATCCTTTTATTTTATTTTTTAAATGTCATGTATGGTCTTAATTTTCCCAAGACACAATTCCTTTGGATCCTTTATATGAAGAACTATTATGTTATTTATCTTTAAAATGATGTAAAAGGAATTGAAGAAAAACCAGGGCCACTATTGTTTGTATTAGATAATGGTTTAATTAATTTTGGAATTACGATTACTTAACCTTAAAGAAATCATTTATTATGAGACAATGTATAAGTAAGTACATAATAATATTTGATTTATAAAAATGATAAATATTCGGAGCCCATAATATATTCCTTTAGAGTTTATTTCCCATGGGAATAAATTATTTATTCAGGAATTTTTTTACTTATGTTTTGTTCAACCATTTTTTATTTTACAAAATCGTGTGAAATAGGGGAAAAAAGATAAAAACCTATTTGAGGGACAATGCATTGACTTCTTGAACTACATCGCAATCACTTTGGAAGTTTGAGTTTAATATTTCATGGTGATTCTTAAAAATATATCTCTTTCTATGAATAACCTAGATAATTTCGAATTTCTTCTATCAACTTTGTTGGAGAAAACGGCTATATATTATTTCAAACATTAAATGAAAATTTAATTTTTTGGATATTTTGATTCCCTAGATGTTATATAGTGGGTAAAGTTGAGTGATAAGTACATTTTCCGTTCTCCAATGTTCTATGAAGGATAAGGTGAATTTAGTCATTTATCATCTATATGGAGAGGTAGAACAATTGTGGGAGTTTAATAAAAACATCAAGTCAAGTGATGAAATTAAATTGGATGAGTGGAATAAATTTAAGATAATATTTCTTAACATGTATTTACCTTGACATCTTCATAAAAATATGGAGATAGAATTACCATAGATGAAGAAAAGCGAAGGAGAATTTTCATGGCCAACAATGATAATTTCAAAAGTCCTGAAATTTAAAATTCATGTTTTTTTTCAACAATTATTATACAATAGATTAGTTCATTAGTGTGTTAAAACCACACCTTCTAACTCTCTTGCATGTTAAAGACATTATGAATTATGAAGAAGTTGTTCGATGTGCTCTCAACTTGGATATGATGTTTGGATAATAGTCCCATAGATATGGTGATAATAAATGAATGATGGATTTTCAAGATAGGGTTATAATTAAAATGTAGGAAAGAAATCTCAACCAATCACAAGTGAAAAATGTTGGAAGAAGAATCATGGGATCTTCTTCAATAATTTAGGGTAATTATTCATGTGTGAAATAGGATTCCATGAAGATCATGAATTTCATGGAGACATAAATTATCTTGCCGATATAATGGAGGAAAATAGAGAACCGTCAATGGTATAGTGATTCAAATCATAGAATCATGGACACAATGATTGATTATTCACTAAACCTCATGTCCTCGAGGGTAATAAGAGTCATCCACCCCAAAAGAATAAAGATAAATGGAATGAAAATATCATCACTACTACTGAGGTGGATCATATAAATGATGTGGAGATTGTAATTCACGTTGTTCATTAATTAATAGTGAAAATAATATTAGATTCTAGTTCTATTCATTCACTCATATAATCTATGTTTAGTAGAATTATTCAAACACCACTTCAAAATATGGATGTTAATTTATCTATGAGATTAAAAAATGAGGAATTTATTTCATCCACTGTATATAAATCATTATTTGTTAATGTTTGTGGACTGAAAAACATAAAAAATATTATCTTATATCCTTTTGTGTAGTTTGATTCTATTTTAAGAATGGATTGGAGATATTTATAAAAACCCAAGAAAACTGTTGAGAAAGGGAGATCACAATTCATATCCTGTTGAATCCTTTAATTCTATATAAGTTTAATGATGAGGTTATAGGTAATTCAGAATAATCATATCAATTGTTTAAAATATTTCTTAATGACGAAGTATATATTCATCAAATGATTTTGAAAAAGAAGAGAATCATGCTCAGAGATATTCCTATTGTGAGGGACTGCACTAATGTATTCCCTAAATAATCTCATAGTATTCAGTGTAACAGTGATATGTATTTCTCAATTGAAATTATTCATGGATATAATCCGATATCAAATACATTATATAATGGTGACCATTGATATTGATGATATAATGGAACAATTACAATAGAATCCATAAAAGTGTTTAATTCTCTCAAGTGCAACACAAAGGGGTATGGAAATCCTGTATATGTAAAAGATGGATGTACAAATGCCCATATGCATGGATTATCAAGGAATCCATAAAATATTGACAAAGAAATAGTATCCCCTTCCCTAGATACATGACACTTTTGACTAACTATATAGTTCCATGTATTTCTCAATGGTAGACCATTGGTTAGGATATCACCAATTAAATGTGATAATGGATTATATTATCATAACTAAATTTCAATCAAGTTATATACATTATTATTTCATAGTGATGTCTTTCAGATTCACTAGTGATCCAGAAATGTTCATGGAATTAAGTAATCGAGTCTTTAAAGATTAGCTAAAAAAATTGGCAGTTTATTGTTGATTATATTTTCATATACTTCAAGAGAATGGAGTAACATTAGGATCATTAGAATACTATAAAAAAAATGTGTAAAGGGAGGAACATTAGGAAATATATAGTAAAATTTTATTTTGGATGGAGGATGTATATTTCTTGGGGTATTTTTTCACCATAAAAAATCCTATTTTTTGGACCCTTATATGATAATTGAAATTGAATTGTGGGCTAGGCCAAAATCTGTAAGTGAGATCAATTGTTTCCTTTTCCATGATAGGTATTTCTAGATAATTGGGATGAAGCTCACATGATTTTCATTCCCTGTAAACATGATGGATCACAATAGAGAAATTCTTCTATGGACCAATCAATGTGAATATTTATTCCAAGAGTTTAAGAATAGTCTTTTAGCTATGATAGTAGTCACACATTCAACATGTGTGGAAATATTTTTGGTATAAAGAGACACTTAAATGTAGGTACTATGATGTGTGCTGGAAAAATGATAAAATTATAACTAACCAAACAAGTTGGTTGAAGATTTTTGAGAAAAACTATCCTATGAATGGTCTTTAGTTATATTCTAGGATATTTATATTGATTATCTAGAGGAATTATCTCTATGGTTAGTAGTGTGAGATATATAAATATCAAAAGAGAAACAAAAATATATTCCCACAAAATGAGATTAATATTATTTAATGAAGATGGTTAGAGCTCATCACATATTATAACTATTAAATCCACTACCAACTTGGAAGAGATAAAAATAGTGTGGTAACTCTATGTAGAATGGATCCTGCATCATTATCAATGATGATTGTTGAGAATAATCCAAACTTATTAGATTTTACAAGGATGAACATATGAATTATTAGAAAAGGAACCTAACTGTTTCTTTCTCAAATGACTTCTCAATCATCACCAGTGGAGAAAATAAAAGATGATCCATGTAATGATATGGAAATTTAGAAAAAGTTAGACTCTTTGAGAAAGGGGAAATCCTCAAAGATTAAAACTGAAAATTATGGAATTATATGATTTGGTTTACGACTATGTATACTATCTAATCAAGTGAGAAATATGGATGTTCTGAATGATGCACATAGATCAACCTTCTCTATTAGCCCATGGGGCACAATGATGTATCATGATCATTGAGAGAACTATTAGTAGGAAAATATGAAGAAGGATATCATTGAATATACATCTATATGTTTGGTATATAAAAAATTTAATTATAGAATAAAATGTAAAAGGGGATGCTGAAAAAATTACACCAAAAAACATGGAAATTCAAAAACATCACCAATAAAATTTTTATTGGACTTTCGATGAAATCCATAAGATAAAATTTTATATGGGTTACTGTGTACTATCTTACAATAAAATCACACTTTATCACAATTCAAGTCGACTTATCACTGGATAAACATCTAAGGAAATACATTATAGTAGTGGTAAGGCTTCATGGATTACCTCTATCGATTGTATCTGATTGAGATATAAGATTCACCTCAAAGTTCCAAAAAAAACCTCCAACAATCTCTAATGATTGAACTGAACTTCACTATATCTTACCATCCTAAAACTAATAGTTAATATGAGTGAAAAATTTAGAAATAAGAATACATGTTTAGATTATGCTATATGGTCTTAATGGGAGTATGTTAAAAACACATACCACTAGTTGTGTTCTATTGGAACTAAAGTTTCCACTCGATCATATAAATGGATCCTTATGAATAAATTTATGGAAAAGATTAAAAAAAGTGTCTTGTGAGGATTTTGTTGAACATAAGCTTCTAGGAGATGATATGGTTAACGAAATGGTGGAAATGGTAAAAACCATTCATTAAAACATCATGAAATCCCAAATTTATTAGAAGAGATATATAGAAAATCATCAATGGGGCCATGATTTTAAGGATTGATACATCATATTATTACACATATATTAATAGAATATGTTAATGTGATTTGGGAAGAAGATAATGTTGATTTATAGGTACGTCGTCACCATCGATATCCCTGAAGGTGTCACAGAAGACATCTATCGACCAGCACTTCCACCTACAATGTCTCATGTACATGATGTTTTATATGTATCCCTCTTAAAAAATTACATACCAGATCCCACACATGTAATGACTCTAGAGGTGGTATAGTTGCAAAATTATATATTTTATGAGGAGAAACCCAAGAACGTCCTAGGCCATGAAGATAAAGTCCATCATAATGAGACTACTCACCGAGTCAATGTACAATGGTGGAAACATTAGTATTAAGAGGGAATGTGGGAACAAGAGGATGTGATGATAGAGAAGTACCCTCAATTGTTTTCACCGTTGTTTGTAAAAATAAATTTTTATGGTGAAACTTCATAAGGGGGAAATAATATAACAACCCATACTTTTATCAATGGACATTCCCATCTTATAATTATGTCATATTGAATAATGTATAAATAATCACATATTGGACACAATATAAATATTATAAATAAAGAATGAGTTGATGAAGTTGTAATTTTGGATGTCATGGAACATATACCAATAGAATAGTAACATTGAAATTTGGAATAGTAATGTGACTATTAGGAATAGTATTTCTGACAATAAAATAACAACCTCATCTATGAAAGTATAAATAAATTTTAGGAATCTAATAAATGATAATATGAAATAATTATTTCACGGTTTATGTAACTAATAATTTTTAAAATTATTAATTCTATCTTCGTATTGATATACAATAATAATGTTTATTTATAATTTTATATTTAATATAATTAATGAAATAAAAATTTATTTTCATAAAATAGAATCATAAGGTAATATTTTGTAGTCTTATGACTATAATAATATTTTTTGAGGCATAATTAATTTTTCAATGTATTATAAAATCACTGATAATTTAAAAATCATTATTTTTAATGTAAATGATTATTTTAATAGAAAATTAAATTCATCATATATAAGAAATTATTTCCATATAATGGTTTTCATTTTTTAATTCTACAACTCAAAGAATGTTTAGGTATAATATTTGTGATTATTCTAAAATATTTCAATTTTTAGTGAATAGTAAAAAACTATAATTTTTGACAAAATCTTAATAATTGAATTTTTTATTCATTCTCAATGCATGGATGATGTAATAGAGAAATTGAAAACAAAACTTCAAAATTTAAATATTTTTAGTGAAAATGGTCATTGTATTCATTGTCCCGAGAAAAAATAATTATTTAATGAATACTATAACAAGAAAACGCTCCTCTATTCAATGATAAATACCAACCCTCAGTACCTATTCTCATCACACAATATAATATTTGATCCTTGGAAAAATTATGATTATTCCCCCTATTAAGATCCTCATCCATTTCCTGTAGCTCTTGATGTCTTTTGAAGACAATACCCCTTTCTTAAATGATGTTCTAACGAAGGATAAATTCAATAGGTAATGTATATTTCTTGTTATTTTATTTTGTTTTCAGTTTCACTCCTTGAATATCATCTCCTCACCTCAACCAATCTAATATTTATGATAAATCTAGTATATTTATCATACTATAATTTTATTCTATTAGTGGAAAAATTCATCTTCATGTATATCCCATAGGGATTTTTTCTAGATATAAAAATAAATTCTATTGGGTGTGGATTTACCAACACCGTGGATGCTGCTTTTTAATTTTAAGCTACTACGTTAAGACTGGTCATAAAACCCAAATAATTATTTATAAGATTGTATTATAAATATTAAAAGTTATATTATTATTTGGAAGATATATATATATATATATATATATAAGCATGATGTAAAGTAATATTATATATAATTATAATGGTCGTAAAAACACCAAAGTTAATTAAATCATATTCATTAAAATTAAATATAACTAATAATACACATACAAAATAAAAAGAAGATATATAAGGATAATTAAACTTCATTATGTTCATTAATAAAAGTTATGTATAATCATTATTGTTTTACATGAACTCCCAAACTCATATACAAGCAAACAGTTCATGAAAACCAAGAAAGCGAATACTCCCTAATGAGGAAATTAATCAATCTAGCTCAATGAAAATACCATATATGAACATAATAAAACTAGAATTAATTAAATTCATTTAAATAAGTATCAAAATTTTTAAATTAATTAAATCTTTTTCCATCTTGGATATTTTAGTGAATAAATAATTTAGACATAAGTTAAGGGGATTCTCAAACCCAACTATTTGTCTTTTAATTTTCCTTATTTCACACCATTTTCAGTATGGGTATTCCATTATAGTTCCTTTTATATAATTTATTTTTTCCTTATATTTTATTTTTATTGATATAAATCTTTTATATCTATTTTGATGGATAATACAATTATTTTTTCCAAAATACAACTTTTACATCTTGTGAGATTGTTTCCTTTTCACTCATGGTTGATGATTATTAAACCAAGTATATTATTCCCACATAATTTTTTAAACCCCAAAAATTACTAATGAATTTATTATTTTGAAATTAAAACAATTATTTTCTATGAGTTATTTTATGGTCAAGATAGATATATGTTCTATTTATGATAAATGATAATGATAATGTTATAATGTGATGGGTTCTCCAGGAATTATATAGCACATGTAAATTGTATGATGTGATGGGTTTGACCAAAAGTATATAGTGGTATAATAAATTGGGTAATGTAATTCATCTCATCAGATTGGGTGAAATATTCCTAAACATGATGCTAGAATTGTTCACAATTATGTATTGGACCACTAAGACATGATGTCTTATTTTTATGAATTTCCACATTCCATTACATTACCTAATTATTCATCTCCTGGTTATGATGATGATTGCATTATTATGTTATGATGATGTTGATTATTCTCAACTCATGTTTTATTGATCCATTTTCTTATTTATCCTCTTACTGGGACATTATCATTACCACTTCCTCCTATATATCCACACTGGATTTCTTATACTAAAGAGAACTCTAGGGTTATTAAGAAGACACAAAAGAAATAATTAAATTAATATTTATGTTTTATTTTGTATAATTTTAGTATATTCCTAATTTTCAAAAGGGAAAAAAACTTTTTGATCTTTTATTTTTTATCTATTGTGTTTTTCATCTTCAAAATGACGTAATTGTCATTTATGAAAAAGTTGATACACTATAAATATTGTACAAGGTATGGTAGTTTTTCATTCAATGATAGTGAAAAATATATTTTATTATAATATTATGAATTATTATACATCATGCATGTTTAGTATAAATATATTAATTCCACAAAAAACATATAAGTGGATTTTTCATGGGAGAGAATGTTTTTTTAAAATTAATGCATCTGTAGTGTGTAAATATTCTCCTATAAAATGTTTTTTTTTATTTTTTTATAAAACTGTTGATTCATAAGTTTGATGAATTTTTTATATTCACGGAATGTATTGATTATCCCTATATATATCAAAATAAAATTTGAGGGAAAGGTATCATCCTCTAAATCAGAATAAGCCATATTATTTTATATATATTCCAAGAAAATGGTGAATCTCATTAGGTATAATCAGCTCAATAATTGATTTTATTAATTTGTGGGAAAGTGTAAATATATTAAATGTTGGAGATTATAAATTTGGTCATCGATGATTAAATTTAAATTGTATGGTAATATTATTGAGATTTTGATGAAGAATAGTTTTATCTTTCTCTAATATGAGAGATTGAGATCTTTATCATATATATACATTTATATTTTCTAATATAGATGAATATATTTAAAATACATATATTTGGTCTTCAAAAGATGAATAATTAAGTAATAGAGAATATATAAAAACTATTTATACACCCAGGTGCATCACTAAGGGGTTCACTTGACCTTTTCATTATAATTAAGGAAATTTCAATGAATCTATGCATTGATTATTGTGGGATCATCAAGGTCATGATGATGATAAAGTATCATATTCCATTGATAGATGAATTGTTTGACTAGATATGTGGATAACTATTCATCACAATTTAAGATCATAAGTTTAGATAATATCATGTAATGGAGATTATATAGGATATCACAAATACTCCCCTTCAAAATAATTATGGGCACTAAAATATCATTATAATGGTATTTTTAGTCACTAATTATCCAGTTACATTTATTGAAGTAATAGACTCATTAAGAATTATCATGACAAAAATTTGGAAGTCTTTAAAGATTATATACATATTTACTATAAAATAAATGAGGTAAATGTACATAATTTATATATTGTATTGATGTCCTTATTAAAGGGACTGATATATTTTAATTTTAACACCCAAATGTTATGATATAAATATCATGTTCTATAGCGTATTTCACAAGCTCCACCAAGTCTTACAGAGAATATAAGAACATGTGAAATTACAAAATATTTAATATTTTAAATCAATTCACAGTATGATATTGTTGAAAATTCACAAAACATTGAGTTAGATTTCATTATATAAAACAATGGGTTTCTTCTGTAGCTTCAGTTACATGAAATACACTTTTCTACCAAATACTTGTATTACTAATATATAATGTGATAATTATATTCCATCCATAATATTTCTCTTTTATGAAAATAATTAACTATATTGTGAAAATATATAGTTTACATACGTATAAAATGAATTAATTGGTTACCAATTAAATATGAATGATCTAAATATTCCAATTTAGTATAAAAGAAATGTTTTTATTCTCAAAAATGAGTTTTATCTGATGAAAATAAATTAATTACAATTACTGAATGATAGTAAAAATTTTATATATAATATAATGAATAAAATATTTTTAAATTAATCCTATATATTTTATTGACATAAGATAAGAACAAATCAAATTTTATGTATAAAAGATGTAACACCCTGCCCCTACCTCATTGTCTTTAAGAGGTGGTGAGGGTTACTTGGCCTTAAGCAATGTTCCCAAGTCTCCAAAGGCTGGTAATAAATGCCGAGGTCTTCGAGAACAAATAAGGGAATGATTTTTCATTAAGGAAAAACCAACCAAACAATCCATACCCATATGATTCATGTCAACAAAACAACCAACCTTATACATTACCAAAGACAACCATATAGTCCATAACGATCTCACATGTCAACACAACCCAAAAACAACATTAGAGTACTCTATGGAAGTCCAAACAAGAGAACACCACGATCCATGACACCACCATATCTCCACACCAAGCTCCAACCTCCAAGTTCCACCAAGAAATCACAATTCTCTACTAAAGAAGGTAGATGCCTTACCTTTGCCCACATCACGATACACGACATCTGCAAAGACGACGCAGTGCCAAAGTAGGGGGTGAGTACTAAAACTCAGTAGGATTTCTCCAAATGACTTCCCTACACATGCCACTAGGATAAAACTGTAATGAAATTTATATAAAACAGATTATATAAAATAATCACATGTGCAACCATTACCATGATCTAATCATGCTCTTACCAAGCCATCACACCCAACCCAAGAAACGGAAGGAAACCAAAAAAAATCCACAAACTATTCAATCATTACACACTAACACCACAATTTCTAACTTGCAAAGTAATGATCAACAAACAATCATAACGATGGAGCTTCTGTCCCACTTGTTTCACCCATTCACAGCATGTGGCTCTTCCCGTCCACTTATCATTAGATGGTGGCCCTTCCATCCACTATCCATCCCCTTTTTAAAGTGGTATTTCATTCCACTTCCACACAACATCCCAACCAATCAAAACCAAGAATATAATCCATCAATGTCACAACAACATCATGTAATCAACCCATTCCGTTACATGTCAATTCATTTCAATAAATCACCCATTTATTAAAAACCATTTTACTTGCCAAACAACATTTCAATAAAACAACCCTTTAATTGAAAACCCTTTCCATCAATCATTTTCACAAATCAACCATATCATCCCTTTTTAAAATCGTTATTTTAAAATCCACAAGAATATAATTTCACCATAAAACACCCTTTTCCCAAAAATCCCAAAAACATAACCCATGGGATTTCCAACCAATTTTTTATAATCATTTCATATTTAATTTTCAGCATAAAAATTAATCATAACAAGGAAACACTAGTTCTAAACAAGTGGAGTTCAGAGATAATCCACCAACCTTTAGGGTTCTCGATAAATCGACCCACAATCCATGAAACCTCAAATCCTAAAAACGCACCACCAAAACCTCTCTAGATCACTTTCCCAAGAATCCACAAGCCTTAATATTAACTTCCAAGGAAACCCCAACCCTAGATCATCACACAAAGAGTGTAGATCTAGAAAACCAAGATAGAGAGAGATGTAGATCTAGAGGAAACCACAAAGAAATGAAAAGAAGAGACTTACCCGGGAGAAACCACCTTCGAACCACCTTGAAACCCCTTCAAATTGCTTCCAAAACGAGTGGGAGAGCACCCTTAATCCCTGAGAACCCAAAATCCCAAGTGTGGCTCGAGTGGGAGGAAGATTGGAGTGAAATGAGGCAATCCCGAGTGATCCCATAACTTATAACCCTAACATTAAGTGGACGCACAGTTAGCCCGCATGGTTTGTCAAACCTTGCGCTAACCTTGAACACGCCACTTCCTCGAGAGCCAGGGTCTGCACGGTTTCCTCACACGGTTTGGAAAACCGTGAACATGTCGTGTGAGGCCTACTATCTCAAGAACAAGGGTCCACACGGTTTCCTAGGGAATCTGCACGGTTTCCACTAACCATGCTCGAACCGTGCACCCCTTTAAGCTCCTCCAAACTCATCCAAAACCATTCTAAACTCTCCCAACCTCTTCCCAACTCATCCCATGAACATTAAACACATAAAAATTTATAAACAAAGGTGACATTCATCAAAACAGGGGTGCTAAATTCTCCCCACCATTCTACTTTCCGTCCTCAGAATGTAGTGAAACCGCCCTTTGCTGAAAGAGCTTGGGCCACTGCTCGACCATCTCTTTCTCCAGCTCCTAGGTCTCCTCTTGAATCAGACCATGTTTCTAAAAAACATGAACTAAACTGATTATTTTACCACAATAAACTTTGTCTTTCCAATAGACAACCTGAACTAGCACGTGCACCAACGAAGCTTCTAGTTCTAGCTCATCATGATCCCATCGAATCACATGGTCAAGATCCGGCTTATACTCTTTCAACTGCGGGACATGAAAAGCATTGTGCACTACACTAAACCATGGTGGAAAATCCAAATGATAATCCACCTCACCAACCCACTCAAGAATATCAAAAGGCCCAATATACCTCAGAGATAACTTTCCCTTCTTCCCAAACAAACGATGTTCCAACCTAGGAGAGATACCTAAGGATACATGATCACTCACCAAAAATGACAACGGTCATCGACGATGATCCGCATAAAATTTCTGACGACTCTGAGCCATATCCTTTCTCTTCCTTTTCATCTTGATCTTCTCTGTTGTCTCCTGGACAAGGCTCAGTCCAATAATTGAAGACTCACCCGTTTCCACCAAACATAATGGAGAACGACATGACAGCCCATACAATGCTTCGAACAGAGCCATCTATATGGATTCCTGATAACTGTTATTGTATGAGAACCTGACCAACGAAAAGTGCTCCTCCCATGAGACACTAAAATACATGACACAAGACTGCAACATATCCTCCAGAGTTTGTATCGTCCTCTTGGATTGACCATCTGTCTAAGGGTGATACGTCGTGCTCAGAGTCATCTGCGTTCCAGGGGATTGTTATAAGGATTTCTAGAAACGAGATGTAATCCCCAGATCTCTATCAGATACAATCGAAACTGGAACACCATGCCTCTTTACCACCTCCCGGATATAGATCTTAGACAGATCCTCCACTGTATGAGATTCACGAATCAGGATGAAATGGGCCGGCATCGAAAGGTGATCCACTATCACCCAAATGGTATCATGCTTCTTGAAAATTCATGGGAGATGTATAAAAAAAATCCATCGCTATCGGCCGCCACTTCCAAACAAGGATTTGTAAAGACTGCAACAGTCCTGCTGGCCTTTGATGCTCTGCCTTGACATGCTGATAAGTCAAGCATCTTGAAACAAACTCAGCCACCCTTCTTTTCATACCAGCCCACCAGAACTGCACCTTCAGCACTTTATACATTTTCTGAATTCTGGGATGAATAGCCCACCTTGAATGATGATACTTCATGAGAATATCCTCTTGATAAGCAACTGGTACAACCATCCGATTTTGAAAACACAAAACTGAATATCTACTCAGTCTCCAACCTTCAATGGTCTCCCCACCATTGTGCCTCAACCCCATGGTCACACAATCAGAATCATATATTTGTGCCTCTCTAACCAGGCCATACAAGTAAAGAATCTACAATCCCAGAACGAAGAAAGCTCTATCTTCTTGGTCCTCACATTCCAACTACATATCAGCTATAACCGACATAAACTTCTACTGGTATAATTCCCATTTCACCACATGAGCATATGATTTTTTCTTAATGCATCTGCCACCGAATTTCTCTTACTCTGTCTATACATCAAGTCAAAATCAAACATCTAAAGATATTCCATCCATCTCCATTACCTCAGGTTCAAAACCCTTTCTGAGACAATGTGTTTCAAGCTCTTATGATCTGTATATACTGTGAAATTCTCACCGAATAGATAATGATGCCACACTTTCAAAGCACGGACCACTGATGCCATCTCCAAATCATGATTTGGGTAGTTCTTCTCATGCACTCTCAACTACCATGAGCCATATGCAACTACATGATTCCCTTGCATGAGAACGCACCCCAACCATGATCCTGATGCATCACAATACACCACATACCCTTTTCCTCGTTCTGGAAAAACCGAGATTGGTGCTGATGTAAGATGACCCTTTAGCTATTGGAAACTCTGCTGACATTGTTCATTCCACTGGAATGGAACATATTTTCTTGTCAATGCTGTCATTGGACAATCCAAACATGAAAAATAATGAACAAAATTCTGATTATATCCTACTAGACTAAGAAACCACCGTATCTCAAACACATTCTTGGGAGGTTTCCACAAGATAGAAGCCTTTATCTTTTACGGATACACTGAAACACCCCTTTCAGAAATCACATGGCCATGAAAATGAACTTCCCATTTCCAAAAGTCACACATTGAAAATTTGGAATACAACCAATGATCCCTCATGATCCCCATCATTGTCTCCAAGTGCTGGTCATGCTCCACCCTTGTCTTTGAATATTCCAGAATATCGTCGACAAACACCACCATAAATGAATCTAGATATCTCTGAAATATCTGATTCATCAATGCCATAAACACCGCTAGCGCATTCGTTAAACCAAAGGTCATAACCACATATTCATAATAGACATTTCTATTTCTGAAAGCTGTTTTAGAAATATCCTCATTACTCACCCGCAATTGATGATATCCCGACCTCAGGTCGATCTTGGAGAACCACTGGGCTCCCCTCAACTGGTAGAAAAAATCATCAATTCATGGAAGTAGATATCTATTCATTATCGTAACTTGGTTAAGTCTACGATAATCAATATAGATCCTCAAGGTTCTATTTTCCTTTTTCACAAAAAACACCGTCACTTCCCATAGATACATTCTAGGCCAGATAAACCCTTTTTTTCTATGTCTTTCAACTGGATTTTCAATTCCCGCTATTCAGCTGGTGCCATCCGATAAGACAGAAGTGAGATAGGACTGGTCCCCAGAAAGAGATCAATCGTAAACTCCACTTATCATACGGGAGGTATCCCAAAGAATTTATCAGGAAAAAAAAATCCATGCACTGATCCACCACTACCAGAGGAACACTCTGCTTAACACCCTCTACAGATTCCAACGACAACACCGCCTACTGATACGATAATGTACCCACTTCTGGTGCCAACAAACCCGTTGCACCCTGCCTTTCATGCTTCTCTCCTCTAAAGAGATTTATAATTCCATCATGTTTTTTAAAAACCATTTTCCATGAATCACAGTCATTGTGGCCTTAAAATCCACCGGCCAATCCATTCCCCAGATTACATCATACCCATCCATCTCAGGAATTGATAAATTCCACAGTAACTGAACCACGCCCAAAACGATACAACATGTTCTACACAAGAAGGCTCGACACTCGCTCCGACCCAGAGGAGTTTGAAGTTTCAAAACTGAGGGCCTCATTTCTACCCTTAAACCCAGCAAAATAACCACACGTGGAGCAATAAATGAGTTTGAAGCACCCATATCAAACAACACATACATCAATGTAGAATTTAAAAAAATGATACCTCGCACCGTGGATGGTCCTGACTAATCATCAACCAAAACTTGTTCAGGTCCAAACACATGTTTTCTTGCCACAATCTGCTCTTTATTGCTTTACTAAGGCATCATGGTATTCTGAAAATCACCATGACCCACTTTACTCTGCTGACGAGGGGTATGCTGCTGCCCCCTTCCTGTCGAAGCATACGACATCTATGAACCCTGAGTAGTGTCACGCACACCCAACCATGGAGCATTCCGACAATAACGCTTCAGATGCCCCATATCCTTACAATTATGACATGCTCGAGGTTGTGTCATACAATCCCACTTGATGTGGCTAGTCGAACCACACTGAAAACATCCCAGATTTCTTTGGGGCTTCGGAGGAAGATTTACTGATCCTGCCATAGGATTATATGCCACATTCCCACCCTGAGTATAAGTGTCACTCTTCTTCTTGAATCCAGCATTATAGTTCCCACTATTCCCCATGGGTAACACCATGATTCCCCCATCCGGAGCTCCCAACATATCCCGCTCAGCCACCAAGGCTCTATTCACCATCTCTGTGTAATAATCTATACACAAAACTGATATCATTGAACAGATTTCTTGCATTAACCCCGCTTCAATGATCCTTGCCTTCAAGGGCATGCTACCTGCCACCTCGGGCGAAAACCTCACTAAGTTCATAAACATAGCTGTATACTCCGTCAAAGACATAAGATCTTGCTTCAAACTGAAGAAATCAGTCGTATGCTGAATTCTAAACGTATGTGGGTAGAATTGTTTATTAAAAAATTTCTTAAAGCCTTCCCACATTATACCCTGGTCCATTCCCGCTTGGACTACCAACTCCCACCACTGAAGGGAATGATCTTCCAACATATACGTGGCCAACTTCACTTTTAGATCTACTGGAATTCCCAAGAACTCAAAGATCATGTTTATTATATTCAACCATGGTTCTGCCCTCTCTAGCATTGAATAACCCCTGATGATGGGTGGATTGTTCATTTGAAACAGACCTTCATAATCTATATGCCTTGGATCAACTTTTTTATTTCCACATCCCACAGCTTGGAAATCTTGCACTATAATTTACACTAGATGCTGGTTCACCTGAGGCTCAGGTGCAACCACATTCTTAGCAGCCTCCTCCGGTTTGTCTCTACGATGCCAACCCGGTGCCATTTCTATCAACATAAAACAGAAAACCATGAGTCTCACTTCCTTAGACATCATAAAATCTCATTTCAAATCACATTACACAACACTATCACAACAAGGATTTCCACCAGTTCACATTTTTTCACATGTTCCATGTTTCACCATTTTGAAAACCAAACCATTTTCAAAATACCAATTTATTCCCATTACAATTTCACATATTCATATCACATCATGAATCATTATACCCCCAATGAAATATGAATCCTAGAAGGAAGTCATTTCTAACATACATGACATGCTCATCTCATTGGCTACACCCACGACAATGAGATATCCAATGCCTATAAGTGTCTCCAAAATGCTTATGTACCCAACTTCCTATTAACATGAATTTCAGCATAAAAGGTTTAGGTATGTCCTTTTATGATATACATTCCATGTTCCGACAATCCTATGCCTTTCTACTATCCCAAATCAAGGAATGTAATAGAATGAATGTCAACACCAAATCCGAGAATCAACTCTAAAGAACCGAACAAACTGATACCACTTGTAACACCCCGCCCCTGCCTCATAGGCATGAGGATGCAGTGAGGGTTACTTGGCCATAAGCAACATTCCCAAGGCGCCAAAGGCTGGAAATAAATGTCAAGGGCTCATAGAACAAATTGGGGACGATTTTCCTTAAAGACACAACCAACCAAACAATCCACAACCATATGATGCATGTAAACAAAACAACCAACCATATACATTACCAAAGACAAATAGATAATCCATAATGATCTCACATGTCAACACAACCCAAAAACAACATCAGATTACTATGTAGAAGACCAAACAAGAAAACCCCATGAGCCATGACACCACTATAGCTCTACACCAAGCTCCAAGATCTAAGATCAACCAAGGAATCACAATGCTCTACTAAAGGAGTTAGAAGCTTTACCTTTTCCAACATCACGGTACACGACATCTACAAAGACACCACAGTTCCAAAGATGGGGGTGAGTACTAAAAATCAATAGGATTTCCCCAAATTATTTCCCTACACACGCTACTAGGATAAAATCGTTAGCACATTTATATAAAACAGTTTATATAAAATAATCAACAGTGAAACCATTACCATAAGCCAACCATGCTCTTACCAAGCCATCACACCCACCCCAACAACCAAAGGAATGCCATACAATAAGCCACAAACCATTCCATAATTACACACTAACAAAACAATTTACAACATCTAAATCAATGTTTAACAAACAATCATAACAATGGAGCTTTCGTCCCACCCGTTTCATCCATTTACAACTAGTGTCTCTTCTTGTCCACTTATCCTTAGATGGCGGCCCTTCCGTCCACTATCCATCCCCCTTTTAATGTGGTACTTCTGGTCACCTCCACACAATAGCCCAACCAATCACAACCAAGCATATACCCCATAAAAGTCACAAAAACATCATGTAATCAACCAATTCCATTACATGTCAATTCACTACAATAAATCACCCATTTATTGAAAACCATTTTCCATGCCAAACAACATTTCAATAAAACAATCCTTTTATTGAAAACCCTTTCCATCAATAATTTTCAAAAATCAACTATATCATCCCATTTTAAAATCCACAAGAATAGAATTTACCATAAAACAACATTTTCCCCAAAAATCCCCAAAACATCACCCAACGTATTTCCAACCAATTTCGCATAATAAATTCACAGTTAATTTTCAGTACAAAATTTAATTGTAACATGGAACCACTAGTTCTAACCAAGTGCAGTCGAGAGAGAATCCACCTATCTTTAGGGTTCCTGAGAGATCGACCTACAAGCCACCTCACCTCAAATCTGGTGAAAGCACCACTGAATCCTCTCGAGATCACATTCCCTATCATCCACAAGCCTTAATATTAACACCCAAGGCAACCCCAACCCTATATCTACACACAATGAGTGTATATATATAAAACCAAGAGAGAGGGAGATGTAGATCTAGAGGAAGCCACATTGAAATCAAGAGGAGAGACTTCTCGAGGAGAAACCTCCTTTAAACCGCCTTGAAACCCCTTTGAATCACTTCCAAAACGAGCGAGAGAGCACCCTTAACCCCTGAGAACCCAAAATCCTGAGTGATGCTCAAGTGGGAGGAAGATTGGAGTGAAATGAGGAAATCCCTGGTGATCCCAGAACTTATAACCCTAACTTTATGTGGCCGCACGGTTAGCCCACACAGTTTGTCAAACTGTGTGCTAACCGTGCGCACGACACTTCCTCGAGAGCCAGGGTCTGCACAGTTTCCTTGCACGAGTTAGGAAACCGTGAACAGGCAGGGCGAGGCCGACTATCTCGAGAACAAGGGCCCGCATGGTTTCCTGGGGAATATGCACGGTATCCACTAACCGTGCTCAAATCGTGCACCCCTTTAAAAGCCTCCAAACTCATCCAAAACCATTCAAAACTCTTCCAACCTCTTCCTAACTCATCCCATGCACTTTAAACACATACAAATGCATAAAAAAAAGGTTACATACCTCAAACTGAATGTGCTTTATTTTTATAAAGACTTTATTCCTGATTATGGTGAAATTATTTAATAAATAATTTTATAAAATAATCTACATGTTATAACAAAAATTATTACTAATTTTTAAACAATAATTTAAAAATTATCAGACTGTTATTTTTCAGAATATTTATGATAAATTTCATCGTTTTATTAATAGTGAAATATATTGAATGTTAAATGAAAACTAACTTTTTAAATAAATTATTTATAATGTAAAATCATATTTTAAAATAGTTTTAATTCAAAATAAGATAAATTATACATATATTAATCTCATTATGTCCAGAGAATAATAATTATAATTAATTTTGAAATAAAATCATAGTGATCATTTTAACATTTTCACATTAAAATCCATATTTCATGCCCCATCTAAATGATTAATTTTAAATTATTTTCTCCCATTATTATGAATTAATTTTTTTATGAAAAGGATTTAGTTTTTGGAATAAAAAAATTATAATTTATTTTAATTTTAATATATATTTTTAACCAAAAAATTGATGAAATTAATAAAAATTACTTTTAATTATTAGGGTATATATTGGTTAACATAGGAAATAAACATTCCCCTTAAGGTAAAAATGACATAGAAACTTTTAAAACCCTCAATATATGGACACATATCCACCTAATACACAATTTTATTGATAACGATTAATTATATTAGGAAAATTATGTGTGGAATAATTCCTAATAGTGTTTACCTTTTTGTATTTAGATGAATTCCACTCCTACATAAGATTAAATCGTACTCACCAACCTCACTTCTACACAAATCAAAAAAATTAGGATTAAAAAAACAAGAAAAAATAACCTACCTAAATTCATATCCTCTTTATAAATAACTAAATTTAGAATCACATGAATCCAACAATGTACATTCATGATGATCCAAATGAGTTTCCCGAAGAATAAGTAATGTTCTTTGTGGGGAACTTTTTTTATTTTATTCTCCTCACCTACTTTTATTATTGTATCATGAATATATAATAACCTATGTATATTAAATGTACTTATAATTTTTTATTATCATTTTATTACCAAAAAAAGTTCACAAATCCATCAAATGAGATTTTAAATCATTGTCTGTATGTTTGGAGGACTACCGCCTCCCAAACTAATGTCGTTTCTTCTTCCATTATCATATTTAATGGTTCTTAATAATAATTCATTTAAAGTTAATATGTTATATATTTTGTTTCTATAGTGTATTTATACTTCTGTAATTAATATTCAACACGTACCATCATGCTTTTCATTTTTTGGAATATAATAATGTCATTCGTGTGTATAGCAGACTACACCCTCACACATCGATGTGATTAATTCACACGTTACATGGAATGTTTCAGGATGATTTTAATAAAACTAATTTATATATATTACATATTAATGATACTATATATATATATATATATCATTTAATTATATTCCATACATATGTATGACCTACCAACTCCATGGATATTGTATTTCATTTCTTATTGAAAAATTTAATAGATTAATGTATATATATATACATAGTATATATGATATTTAAATCATATTTTTAAATCCATGATATAAATTAATCATTAAATAATGAAGATAAATGAAAAATAATAAGCCAAAACATACTTTAAAAACAAGGAAATGATGATATAAAACAGTGAAAATAATTATTGATTATGAAAAATTTGTTAAAAAGATGTCATAAATGTATGATATATAATATTATAAATATATTTTTGGTTTTGGTGTATGTTAGTAAATTTTTTAAAACAATTAAACATGATTCTAATGTGAATTCATCAAAAAATTAACCATATAACATGGAATTTCCCCCAATTTATAGTTCATTGAGACTTATTTGTTTTTTATTAATAATTTAACAATTATGTTTCCATATATACATCCCCATTCAAATGTTATATCATGAAAAATTTATTTATAATTGTATATTAAGTTCCTATTTTAATTGTTTCATCCAAGGTTATTTTAGTTGTAAATTACCAAGAGATACTATAATTATGAAATCAGTTGGGATTGTTAAAGTTATCTTGAAATAATCACTTTATCATAATAATTTTTCATTGGTCATAAAAAATTATTTTTAAATATAATATTTATTGTTTAATGAATATTATTTTTTTCTAATCATTATAAAATATTTATATATGTTAATTACTTTGAATGTTATTAAGTTAACTAGGGAAATATTTGAATATATTTATCCTTTACTCAATACAAATATTTGATACAAAATTTGTTTTATGAAATAAATTTATTAATCGGTTCATAATGAATGATTTTGAACGAAATGATAGGGGTTGGGGACCATTTAATGTATTCCCCTGGATGGATTGGTAATCTCATGAGACAAACTAGTTTTTCCAAATAGATGGGTTTCTAACAAATTTTTTAAACCGTTTTGTGAGAGGTTATGATAGTAAATGTTCAAGGTACTTGTTAGAAAATGGTGTCAATTAATTAATAATTTTATGCATTCAATATTTATTTTTTAATATCCATTGGATTTTAAATATAACAAAATCAATGGACGTATTTCATTCTATATTTATTTATTACAGAGAATGTGTGTTTAGTTATTTAACTTTCCAAATTAATTATGACTTATAAAAGGACCCAGCCTAATTCCATTACATAATATTGAATTAATGGAATAATTCACATTGGAGATATTTTTAGGTTTATAGTTTTAGAGAATTAAGACTTAACTATTACATCTCAATGATTAAAAAGTAGACACATCTACTCAGTTTCCATTTTTTTCCCAAAATAAAAACTCTTGAACAAAAGAGTCATGTCTAGTTCCATTTTTTAGACATCATGAAATTTCCTTGATCCCATCCTTGATCGTATTCCACTTTAAGACCTATGGTAAACATTTCAAAAATTTGGTATGAGCATAAAAATCTCAGTAAGGGTTATAACATAATGAAAGGAAATAGTAACCCATCATAAATACAAATCGATGAAAACATAATTTTGAATCATAACATACCTTTTGAAATAATAATATTTATGAATAACATAGAGTAATCACAATTAATAAATGTAACTTAAGGCATACATAACACACTTACATTGTAGCTATCATAGCTACATAGGGAGTCACATTTGAAATGCCACTCACAGTATATTCCCTAAATCTTTTCAGAGAAACATTCACGTTTACCTCCTTCACGTTCCCCAATGAAATGGTGAGATATCTCGAGCTCACCTACACTAGGTTAATCGTGGAACCACCTGTATACATAACAATGGCCTAGAACCATAACATAATCATAACACATAACTTAATCATAGAGGAAAGATAAAATTCCCACATTTCAATAACAATATAAAATTTTAAGATATTGAAAATCCATTCTTAAAGAAAATTTTCAATAAAAAACACATTAAAAGTGTGTATGGTATTTATTTTTCTTTTTAAAACATTACGAATTGTTAAGGAATCCATAGATCAAATAATACTCAGGGTGGAGGAAAAGGTCATCGTCACCACTTACGTTAAAAAAAGAAGCATTTGTTTTTTTCATTTAGTAAAATAATTCATAGAGAAAATATTCCCTTTTAATGAAATGAAAAGTCAAAAGGGTTTTATACACCATATAAAATAAATTCTTATAGAAATCAAAAGATGCCTCAATGAAAGGAGATTGAGACGAAGTCCCATACAAAGATGGTATCCTTAGATTAAGGATAAATTAATTACATAATTATGTGTGACATATATAAATACACCCAATATAAGTGGATTTTAAGTGTAAAAAATCAGTGTTCATCAACACATATTTAGAGCTCGATATAATCAACAAGTAGAAGTGTAACCCAAAGAATTGAAATTAGGTTAAGAAGTTCCCCTATAGAAATTCGACAGCCTAACAACGTCACTTTAAAATTCAGAAAATGAGTTGATGAGAGATTAAAATTGTATCTCATCACATATAAATAAAATTTACAGGAATATAGATATATAAGAACATATCCCAACATAAAAAGATGTAAATTAAAATTCCTAACAAAAGTTTTCTTTTAAATTGAGAAGGGTGAAAGGTTCCCTTACCGATTTGGGTAACTTTCGAAACGTACACCCCATGAAAGAAGGGTCATACAATAAAGATGTAAAACCCCATAAATTATAGTATATTAATCATGTAATACAACCAGGGGTAGTACATACACCAAACGAAAGGAAATAGTGGCAAATGTAGCATGAATCTCACGGTAACAAAAAGTGAGATAAAAACCCCTTACCTCATCATAATCAATCGAGTCCTATGACCAAAAGATAATAAACTCCAATTGAATCACATAATACCATGAATATGAATATAATCATGATAAAATATATGAAATGGAATTACAAAATACACCACATTCAATAAATAAGTGGCAAATAATGGAAATCTCACAGAATTAAAAATGAGATAAGAAATCCCTTACGAAACTTCGGCAGACTAACATCACCAATTAAAACATCCAGAAAATGGATTGATGAGATCAAATGGGGTATCTCATCATATTAAAATAAAAATTATAGTAAGAGGAATATAAAATAACATCCCTTAAAATAAGAAAGAGGAGATTTAAAAAACGACATAAAAGAGAGTGCTTAAAATGAAAGAGAGAGGTAGAATCCCTTACCTAATGTCCGACTTGTCTTGTTCATTTCTTTATATTACTGAATAATAAACATTGTTCAATTTATAATTGCTTAAGGACCTCCATTAATTTTTATTATTCAGTTCATATAACATATTATAATTTTATAATAATTAGGCAATTATGAGAGTTCATATCAGACGTTTTTGTCGATGTTCGGTACATGAGTCAAAATGAACTTGTTTGAAAATAATTCTCCATGTAGTTATAAGTAAATCATTTCCAAAATATTATTAATGATTTAAATATCCTATATATACAGTATAAATTCATTTTATACTATTCCATAACATTTGGAGATAGGAAATGAAATACAACTTTCATGGAGATGGTAGGCCGTACGTACACACGAACGCTGCTTTCATTTCATTGTCATATTAATGGAATTAAAACTTAATTAGCGATATGTGTATTATAATTCCAGTATAATATATATGTTATATAGGTCACATAATTTCATTAATTTCATCCATTATGCATTCCATGTATTTCATGAATGAGTCGCATCACTTGAGGGGCCGTAGTCTACACTTCCCCATATGAAATTATCGCATTTTCACAACATGAAAATCATAAAGGTATGTTTTAAATATAAAATATAGAAGCATATATAAAGCATAAATAAAATATATATCATATATAAAATACAGTGAAATCATAATGGCCTCCATGAGAGGTAGTAGGAGATAATTGATCAATCACCGTTTCGTGAGACAGTAATTTGCCATCCACGGAAATAGTATGTTCTTTAACCATTTGATGGACATATGTGTAAGTGTATCTCGAATACTTCTCATAAAAACATCCTATAATATTTAACACAATATTTTTAAAAAATAAATTAATAAAAAGAGTTTAGGGGGTTGGAGATGAAAAATAAAACAAAATAACATAAGAGAATACATTACCATTAAATCGGGTAACTCCCATTGGTTTGAACCAAAAGGGTTTCTTGAAGAGATTTCTGCCAAAGGTAAGTCTTTTAGTTTGATGAGAGGGATTTGGAGAGAGAATGTCATCATGGGTTGGAAGATCCAAGTGATTTAGAGGTGTGGGTAAGGTAGTAGAGGTGGGGGCCTTTTATAAAGGGGAGGAGGGGCACTCTTGGAAGGTCATGAAATGTTACTTTATTATGAAATGATTTTAAGAAATTAAAGGTCCCAAAATGATATTTTTCGAGGATAAGTTGATAAGGGTTCGAAATCCACCAATCCAATAGGTTTTAGACAAGATTATGTCTTAGATTTTATCTTATCTTTACATTTTATTTAAATCATTCATTAATGAGGTAATCACTGCATCATCATGGTGTCATAAATAAATGTATTTATTTAATGTCTAAAAATTATAAAAAATTTACCATGATGTAGGAAATATTTTTAACTTTCTAATTTATATTTATAGTAAAATATATAACATATATAACCCATGTAATAATTGTTTTAGTAAAAAAATACATATTTGGGACATTTTTATTTTTACTTTAAATAAAATGCATTAATGTCATTATCTTACACTAGTGGATCCATGGGGTCCCAAAAATTGACCCATGTATTGTTTTGGTCAGCCATGACTCATCCAATAAGGGTATGACAAGTGTCAAGATATTTTAAAAAATTTATAATATCATTTTTACCATAAATTACCCTAATTACCTCTAATCACAGTTAATAAAACTCAAAAGATACTATTCACCAAAAATTATTTTCATTCCATTAAACAAAATTTTACTTACTAATGACATCGGTTTATGTCGTATTTTTTAAATTAAATTTAATGGGGCAGTAAAATTTCATTTAAAAGAAAAATCAGTTTTTTTAACTACCACATAGTGGTTTCACTATTCATCAAAAAATGTTGCTTTTCAGAACAATACCAAAAATTCACCCTAAGAAATATTTGATAACCCAAAATCAAAAATGATTTCCATTTTACCAAATTCAAAACATATATGTTGCATTAATTATTTTTACAATTAATTCCCGCTGTCAAAACAAATAACGTGTTTTTAAGAAACAATATCTATCAAAAGATTGACACTTGTTTATGTCCCATTTCAAAGTGAAATTAATTACAATGACCACCATTGGGTTAAATGGTAAAAATATATTTTAACTACAAATTAAAACCAATTAATAATATAATATAACCATATAAATAAATTAGATTAAAAGGAGGTTTTGAATTATAATACAACATTTTCACTATTCATTTAAAAGATGAACTTTATCGAAAAAATAAAAAAAATTACAAAAAGTAAATTTTGATGTCTAGATTCTAAAGAAATATTTTATTCTGTAAAATATAACATATAAAATTGTTATAAAGTATATTTAAAAAGGGCTCGCCATCAAATGGTGGTTAATCAACCTTTTAAAGAATATTATAAGATTTTTGCTTTAAAATTGGATTCATTATCATTTTAAGCCTCTAAAATTTCATGGATAAATGTAAAAATATTTTACAAACATATGTAATAATTTTATAGTTAGTTCTGTTCATTTCTTCCATTAAAATGGCTAAGCGTTAACTACCATTTAAAATAATATTATTATATTATTAATGTGTAACGTAAGATTTCAAAGAAACTCGTTGTTGCGCGTTGGTTACGCCATTGTACATAGCATCCCCTTTAAGGTAATATTGATATTTTATTCACAAATATTAATAATTTTTAAAATTTTATATTCTTTATTTATCTCAGATATTACATATTTCCCCCCATTTGGGAATTGCGTCATCACAATTTTAAAATTGGGCATTGAAACTTCATTGAAAGCCCCACATCGGAAAAAGAGTCAGCAAAAATATCACTTTAAAAGAAATAAAGATAAGTATAAAGGTTACCCATGTTAACCCATAATATGATTCCATGTAGGAAAACATGGATATGAAATAAAAAACAATGGGTCATGTTATGATGGAGAGTGATAGAAAACATGTTTTGGAGAAATGTCACCACCCTAAAATCTCAAACTTGTGATGGTTTAAAAGTTATATGATTCCCCAGTATGAAAATTTAATAGAAATTTTTTTTTGTTTTTAGTTACTTTTCCTTGAGAAATTTATTTATGAGCTTAACTAAATCATAAAAAAACATACTTAATTGTCTTGTAGACTTTCATCTCTTAATATTTTTCTTACACAAACTTATATTTTCTCTAAATGATGTGTATTAAAGTTGACATGTTCGCATTAAGAGTACTAAAAAACCACTTTGAGATAATAATATAATCCATAAAAGATTAACTATATATTTCCAAGGTCTTTAGACCTTAATCAAAATAAAAATGGTTAGTACAAGATCAGATAATCTCCAAAAAGGATAATATATCACAAAAAGAAAAACTACTCTTAATCTTTAAAATTTTTCCATCAAACCCCAATGTTCATCAAAGACCATTCAATAAACACATATCCATAAAATTCCTCAATGTAATCCAAAGAAGGATTTAAACCCAAATCTCTGATGTATTTAATCACATAGTCTTCCAAAATAAATTTTAACATTTATCTCAAAATAACATCAATTACTCTTAAAGTCTCATATTGAAATGTAATTAACCTAATCACATATCCTCCATGATAGGTTAATCATTTTTTAAGATAACCAAAAATCAATTTATTCTTGATTCATAAAATCATCTAACTAAAAATAATAAGTCAAACTAACCAAGGACTTCACGTAGCCCAGTGGTAGGTGATAAATCCCAGTCGCACATTGGTTGTGGGTTTGATTCCTACAGCTTCATCCGATGCGACGGGTTGTCACATGGTCTACATGTTGTTCTTTTTCCAAAACTATATAATTATAATAAAATTCCCCAAAAAGAGAAAAAATATTAAAAAATAACCATAACATAATTTAACCTCATGTTTATCTCATGCCTTTTATTTTCCATCATAACATATAGTAACCCATAATTACCTCAAAAGTAAGGACCATATAAACCATAATGGCTACCTTTATAATTATTACCTGAACTTCAACATCGAGTTGGTTATCTCATACATGATGCATTAGAGAACTCTCCAAGGTTCCAATGGTTAATCATGACTCCTGGTAGTTGGTTTAGAATAACCATGATATTTCTCATTGAATCTCCCATTTCATCCAGTCTCTTAATCAGAGAACCACCATAGTTTCCTTCAAACCCATTTTCACTTTGGTGCCTGCTAGATCCATCCCTTTACTAAAACCAAAAAGTTCAATGAGAGTATACCAACAATATCATAATATAATATTGAGGAAGATAAATACTAAGATACAATTATTCAAGTTATCTCAAACTCATTCTAAAATTCCAAAATAACAACGACTCCATCTAATATACTAACCATTGTGGTTATATTCAACTTGTCACTTCTTCTTAAACAACAATCTAACCTCTAAAGTTATCTAAACATCCATCTGATACACAATATAAGGACCCGACCTTATAGCATTACATAATATTAAATTAAATGAATAATTTACATTGAGGATCTTTTCAGGTTAAGAGTTTTAGAGAATTCGGACCTAACTATTACATCTTAATGATTACAAAGTATACACATCTATTCTGTTTCCATTTTTCTCACAAAATAAATACTCTTGAAAAAAAGGGTCATTTATAGTTCCATGTTTTAGACATCATGGCATTTCCTTGATCCCATCCTTGACCATATTCCACTTTATGTATTGTGCAAAACATTTCAAAAACATGAGATGAGTATAAAAAGCTCAGTAAGGGTTATAACATAATGAAAGGAAACATTAAACCATCAAAAATAAAAATTGATGAAAACATATTTTTCAATAATAATGTACCTTTCTAAATCATAATATTTATGAATAACACATAGTAATTAAAATTCCAAAATGTAACTTAAGGCATACATAACATACATACATTGTAGCTATCATAGCTACATATAGAGTCACATTTGGAATACCTATCACATTATATTCCCTAAATATCTTCATGGAAACATTCACGTTTGCATCTTTCATGTTACTCAATTCATTGGATAGCTTTCTCAGGCTCACCTGCCCTACGTTTATCATGGAACCACTGGTATACATAACAATTTCCAAGAACCATAACATAATCATAACATATAACTTATGCATAAAGGAAATATAAAATTCCAACATTGAAATAAAAATATAACATTTTAAGATATTAAAAATTCATTTTTAAAAGCCATTTTCAATACAAAAAAAATTAAAAGAGTGTATGTTATTTATTTTTCTTCTAAAAACATTACGTCTTGTTATGGAAGCCATAGATCAAATAATACTCGCGGTGGAGGGAAAGGCCATTGTCACCGCTTATGTTAAAAAAAGAAACACTTATTTTTGTCATTTAGTTAAATGCATCATAGAGAAACGATTCCCTTAGAAAGAAATTAAAAGTAAAAAGGTTTTTATACATCGTATAAAAGAAGGTTGTGTAGAAATTATAATATGCTTCAATGAAAGAAGATTGAGACGAAGTCCCATACACAGATAGTGTCCTTCAATTAAGGATAATTTAATTAAATAATTATGTGTGGCAAATATAAATACACCCAATATAAGTGGATATTAAGTTTATATCAATCATAGGTCATACACATATATTCATAGCATGGAATAATCATGAAGTATAAGTTTAACCCAAAGAATTGAAATTGGGTTAAGAATTTCCCTTACCGAAATTCGACAGCCTAACGACGTCACTTTAAAATTTAGAAAATGAGTTGATGAGAGAAAAAAATTGTATCTCACAACTTGGACATAAAATTTATAGCCATATGGATATATAATAACTTATCCAAACAGAATAATATGTAAACTAAAAGACCTAACAAAAGAAGTCTTTTAAAAGGAGAAGGGTGAAAGGTTCCCTTACCGATTTGGGTAACTTTCGAAACGTACAACCCATGAAAAAGGGTCATAAAATAAAGATGTCAGTAACCATAAATTAATATATATTAAATAATGAATACAATCATGGGTAGTACATACACCACACAATAGGAAATAGTGACAAATGTAGCATGAATATCATGGTAACAAAAAGTGAGATAAAAACCCCTTACCTCATTTTAATCAACCAAATCGTATGACCAAAAGATAGTAAAAAAAAAATGAATCACATAATACCATGAATATAAATAGAATCATGGTATTATATATTAAATGGAAGTACAAAATACACCACATGAAATAAATATGTGGTGAATAATTCAAATCTCATGGAATTAAAAGTTAGATAATAAATCCCTTACAAAACATCGACAGCCAAACGACGCCAATTAAAACTTCCAAAAAATTGATTTATGATATCAAATAGGGTCTCTAATAATATGAAAATAAAAATTACAGTAATATGAATCAAAAATAACATCCCCCAACATAAAAAAGTGGAGCTTAAAAGAAACGACATAAAAGAGAGTACTTAAAAAGAAATAGAGAGGTAGAATCACCTACCTCAAGTTCGACTTGTCTTTTTAGTTTCCTTATATTCCAGAATAATAAACATTGGTCAATTTATAATTGCTAAAGGAGATCATTTAATGTTTATTATTCAATTCATATCACATATTATAATGTTATAATAATTAGTTAATTATGAGAGTTCATATCCGACGTTTTTGTTGATGTTCGATACATGAGTCAAAATGAACTTGTTTGAAAAAAATTATCCATGTAGCTATAAGTACATCATCTCCAGAATAGTATAAATGATTTAAAGATATTTTATATCCAATATAAATTCATTTTATAATATTCCATAACACTTGGTTATAGAAAATGAAATGAACCGTTCATGGAGATGATAGGTCATACATACGCATGAATGCTACTTTCATTTCTTTTTCATTTTAATAGAATTAAAAATAAACCAGAGAGAGATATATATATATATATTATCATTACAGTATAATATATATTTTATATAGGTCACATATGTTCATTAATTTCATTCTTTATACATTCAATGTATTGCATGAACGAGTCACATCACTTGAGGGGGCGGTAGGCCACACTTCCTCGTATGAAATTATCGCATTTTCACAACTTGAAAAGCATAAAGGTATGTTTTAAATATAAAATACAGAAGAATATATAAAACATAAATACCATATATATCATATATAAAATACAGTGACATTATATAGGCTACTATGAGAGGCAGTAGGAGATAATTGAACAATCATTGTTTCGTGAGGAAATAATTCGCCATCAACAGAAACAGAATGTTCATTAACCATTAGATGGAGGTGGGTGTATGTTTAGCTCGAATACTTCTCATAAAAACATCCTATTATATTTAATATACTTTTTATGTTACAAAATAAAGTAGTAAAAATAGTTTAGGGGGTTGGAGATGCAAAATAAAACAAAAGAACATAAGAGAAGACATTACCTTTAAATTGAGTTACTCCCCTTGGTTTGAACGAAAATCATTTCTTGAAGTGCTTCGGGCCTATGTTAAGGCTTCTAGGATTAAGATATTATTGTTTATAGACAATATAAGAAGGGTTTTGATGAGCCTAGGGCTTGAGAGGTGTGGGTAAGGAAGTAGAGGTGGGGGCCTTTTATATTGGGGAGGAGGGGCACTCTTGGAAGGTCATGAAATGTTACTTTATTATGAAATGATTTTCGGATTTTAAATGTCCCAAAATGAAATAGTTCGAGGTTAAGGTGATAAGGGTTCGAAATACACCTATACAATTTGTTTTAGACAAGTTTAAGTCTTATATTTTACCTTATAATTTCATTTTATTTAAATCATTCATTAATGAGGTAATCGATGCATCATCGTGGTGTCATAAATAAATTTATTTATCTAATGTCTAAAAATTATAAAAAAATTACCATGATGTAGTAAATATTTTTATCTTTCTAATGGGAAAATATAGTGAAGAAATAACTTATATATCCCCATGTAATTATTGTTTTAGTAAAACAATACATGTTTGTGACATTTTTATTTTTACTTTAAATAAAAGGTATTAATATCATTATCTTACACAAGTGGCTCCATGGGGTCCCAAAAATTTACCCATGGATTTTAATGATCGGCCATGACTCATCCAATAAGGGTAGGAGATGTTTGAAGATATTTTTATTTTTTTATAAAATCATTTTTACCTTAAATTACCCTAATTATCTCTAATCACAGTTAATAAAACTCAAAAGTTATTATTCACCAAAAATTATTTTCATCCCATTGAACCAAATTTTACTTACTAATGACAACAATTTATGTTTTATTTTTGAAATTAAATTCAAAGACTCTATAAAATTTAATTTAAACAAAAAATCAGTTTTTCTAACTACCACTTAGTTGTTTCACTATTCATCAATAAATGAAGTTTTTCAGAACAATACCAAAAATTACCCCAAAGATATATTTGATATTCCAAATTAAAAAATTATGTCCATTTTAAAAAATTCAAAACATAGATGTTGCATTAATTATTTTTATAATCAATTCCCACTGTGAAAACAAATAACGTGTTTTTAAGAAACAATATCTTTCAAATGATTGACACTTGTTTTTATCCAATTTCAATGGGAAATTAATTCCAATGACCACCATTGGATTAAATAGTAAAAATATATTTTAAATAATATTTAAACCCAATTAAAAATTTAATCCAACCATATAAATAAATTATATTAAAAGGAGGTTTTGAATTAAAATACAACTTTTCACTATTCATTTAAAAAAATGGCCTTTATCGGAAAAATAACAAAATTTAAACTATGTAAATTGTGATGTAATGATTCTAAAGAAATATTTTATTTTATAAAATATGAAATATAAAATTTTCAAAAAGTATATTTAAAAAGGGATCACCATCAAAAGGCGGTTAATCAACCTTTAAAAGAATATTAGAATATTTATTCTTCAAAATTGGATTCATTCGCATTTTAAGACTCTAAAATTTATTGGATAAACGTTAAAATATTTGAAAAACATATGTATTCATTTTGTACCTAGTTCTATTCATTCACACCATTACAATGGCTAGGCGTTAACAACCATTTAAAATAATATTATTATATTATTAATGTGCAACATAAGATTTCAAAGAAACTCGTTGTTGCGTGTTGGGTACGCCATCGAACATAGCATCCAATTTAAGGTAATATTGATATTTTATTCACAAATATTAAGTAATATGAAAATGTCATATTCTTTTTTTATCTGGAATGTTACACCTTATCCAGTTATGATTGTCATGTTATTTAAAAAATCTAATGTTTTTTTTCATTTTATTAAATTTTCATATTGATTTTGTACATATTTTACAGTTTATTGATTATATGGCAGGTGTGTTCAATATTTTATCTTTGTTTTCTGATTATGAACATTGATTATTTATTGATTCAACTATACATACATTTTACCAATAATTTGACCTCAACCTTAATTTTTATCATTTCCCCAGACATTGATGAAGAATACTAAGAAAGATGTGAAATGATATGTTTTATGGAATGATTTTATTCTCAAAAAATTATTTTAATTTGTACATTACAAATGCAATATATGAGTCTTGTATATATTTTTTACCAATACACCTAAAATTTTTCATCCTCTATGATGTGATTTTTATATATTTGTCCAAATGTAATGGTTGTAGGTACTAAACCTATGTTTATGGGGTAAGTGTATCTAATGTTGGTATCAGAGTAAGCTTAGTCAAAACCTTGGTAACTATATTAAATAAAATATGGATTAATGGAAATCACACGACAATTGTCTTTGAGGATAAATATTGAATAACATTATAATGCTTCGTTAAGATATAGAGTATGTAGTTTTTTCTGACAATAATTCCATATCTGGATAATAAAAGTTTCTATGGTTATAGCCAGGATGTACCTGAGGGTAATAACTCTCGAAAAGGGCACATCGGTTTGGAAACGATTGTAACCTAGTACACGAAAATGCCTCTTAATGTGCACCTAGTATGACACTCCGAGGGGATATTCTTAGGATTATTCAAATTTTCATTACAACCCATTATAAAGTATTTCAATAGATAATGACATTGAATTTCCTATGATAAAACCTTTTCCATCAAACAACATATGTGGAAATAAAATATATGAAGTGATTATGTATAGGGATTCAATAAATTAATTGATGATTTATTTTTACCAAATCAATTTTGGTTATAAGTACCACAAAATGCGTACGATTATTTCAAATTTTAGAATCACATGGGTATTAAATATCATAAGGATTATGGATACAATCATGGGAATTTCAGTCTAACATTTAAGATATATTAAAATTTATAAAATCCTATTTTAAGTTATTTGTGGTCCTATTATATTAGGATTAAGGATTTTTAGATGAAATTTATAGCAATAAAACCCATAAGTTTAGTACATGGTGAAGTAAAAAAATTAATTTTAGGAATAATAACAATAAATTTTATAGACATAATATTACTATTATGGATAATAAATAGGTTTGATAAAGGAATAAGATGATGAGACTTTGTAAAAAAATTATTTGTTTTAAAAATCTTATAAATAAGGTTATTTAAGGAAGAATTTAATTACAAGGACGTATATAGTAATTTTTGGGAAAATGTATAAAAATTATATTTTAATGTAGTTTTGGAAAAGTACACCCATATATTGGGTGACAATAGATTTCATTCGATGAGGTGGTGGGGATTTATCCCATGAATGAGGGACGATATGCGTTTAATGGCAACCAATAGCCAATGTAAGGTCTTGGTTGACATGTAATTATTTTTTTGTAATAGATTTTATGAATAAATATTATTGATAAACTATAGGTATTAAATTTCATGGTTGGTGATTAATTTAATACCCATATCAGTTTTGTAAAATAGGTATATATAGATGGAATGACTTGTCACTCTTTGTGGATTTTATAATATGGTAAAAGTGTATTTTAGTGCGTTAGTACAAAAAAATGAATATTTATTTTTGGACATTTATTTCATGATGTGATGGATGAATTGGAAATTAATTGATTCACAACCAAATGATGAAATTGTTTTTATATAAATATTTCAACAACGTATGTATAAAAATATTTATAGGTAGTATAATAATTACCCAACATTTTTAAAATGATCTAGGAATAAAATGTTATCCTAATTAATTATCATTTGAAAAAAAATGGTCTATTAAATAATTATTTATATAAGTTTTTCATCTCATTAAATTCACTTTAATATTTTAATTTTTTGTGACCAACTGACTCAGTCCCTTAGCTTGACTATTAATACTTTTCCTCTATGTCCATATCTTCACATTCCATCGATGTTCATTTACATTGAAACCTAGTTATGTTTTGTTCAAATATAACATGGTTCTTCCCATTATTCCTTTTAAAAAATATGGTTTTCTATCTTTTCTAATGATGTGGGATCTCAAAAAATAATTTTTAATTAGAAAAAAATTTATTACTGAACTCATTTTTAAATTGTGATGTCAAATTTTTTAATGTGGGTAGAATATAAAACATATAAATTTTTAAATAATATTTTCATATTAATTATCATATATTAAACACAAAACCATATATATAAGGGAACATAATAGCATGATAAATTAAAACATATTCAATATTTTCAATAAATTCAATCTTAGATATATTATATAATGAATGAAACTATAATTTATCTTGTGTTACACACAACGATGAGTTTCCTCGATATCTTTTATTACATTAAGTACCAAGTTTTAATAAATATTATTAAAATTATAAATTAAAATTAAAATTATCTCCTCTCTATTAAATTTCTTACTATAAATTATTTAAAATAAGTTGTGAAAATATTTTTTTAACAATTTTTTTAAATTAAATCATTGGTATCAAATTAACTAGAAATTGGTATACAAACCATTTGAATATGGAAGAAATGTTTTTTTCTCCAAATTTTATTTTATCCCAAATAAAGTAATTTATTTACTATAATTGAGTGATACTACTAAAATTGATATACTATATATTTAATTAATTTTTCTTACATTCATCCAATATATTTGTTGAGAACAAGATAATAAAAAAATGTAATTCTATCTAAAAAATATGTATTATATTAAAGTGAATTTTCCATCCTTTTAATGGTGCACTTATTTTAAAAAAAATTGGATCATTTATAAATTTTTAATGAAGAAAAGAAATAGTTTTTTAAATAAATATATAAAAAATTATATTCATTTGAATATATAAAAATTTATGATATGTTTAATTTTTTGATGAATATTTAAATAAAAAAAATTAAATGAAAAATGACTTTCACATAAAATATTTATAATGTTAAATTATAATTTAAATTTTTTATAATATAAAATTAATAAATATTAGATATATTAATAAAATATAGTTGATTTTAATTGTTTTCAAATTGAATTTTGATATAAAATTAGTGTTGTTTTGACCAATTCCACTTCAAAAACCCACATTCGCATCCAATCCATAGGATCAAATATAAATTAATTTATGCCACTTTTGTGGTTATTAATAACAAAAATATATTTAATATTTTGAATTTTAATAATTAATAATTTTTATTCTGTTATATATATATATTTTTTCACAAAATATTAATCATGGAAATTAAAAATAATTATTGTGACTATATAAAAAATGAGTTTATATAGTGGTTAATCATTAATCATAAGGGGACAAATGACATAGAAACATTTCAAAAAAAAACATATTCAAAAAATATAAACTACTTTATTAAAAATTATTCATTATTGGTGGTACATTATGGAATGGAGACCTCCCAATAGTGTTTAACTTTTTGTATTTACCAGAATGCCACTCCTCCTCCACTATAAAAGAGAACTCAGTCCCCTCACATGTTCAAACCTATCATTAAAATTGGATCGAAAAAATCTATAAAAAATTACTTAAAACAATTCCTCTTATCAACATAAAATCAATTAATCTCATTGGAATCCAACCATGGATGTCCATTACTCCAAACCAAATGGTGTTAATCGAATTAGATGTAACGTTCTTGAATGAGGAATTTTTTATTTAATTATACACCTTATAAATTAATTTTATATTTTTCTTATTTAATAAATTAAGTATCCACAATAAACTTATATGTTGTTACTTTTATGGTAATACCAATACAAATTAAATCCATATATCAAATGTGATACAAAAACATCAATCATGTATATGAAAGAACACCGCCTCGTGAACCGATGTTGTTCATTCATCCAATACCATCATTCAAGGTTAGAAGTAGTAATTGATTCGTAATTTATATAAGATATATGTTAAATATAAATTATATTACTCTTATTTAAATATTATATAACACATTACTTTATTCCATCCATTTTTTGGGAACACAATAGTGTCATTCATGTGTAAGGAAGACTACCTCATAACAAAGCGATGTGACCTATTTACAGATTACATGTAATGTATTAAAGATGGTTTGAATCTACATTTTTTCTTCCAATGACATAAAAATGATACTATATTGATAATATATATATTGAAATTTATTTTCATTCTTTAAATATTAAATGAAAATGGATACAACATTCATTTATTTGTACGAACTACAGTCTCCAAGATTGGTGAATATCATTTCCTATCACCAAATATAATGGATTAATCTTAATTTCTATTGAATATATATGAAATTTACTAAATGGTTTTACTTATTTAGATAATTAAATCATTACGTATGTTATAAGAATGGAAATAAAAATTCAAACAATGGTAAAAATGAAGGCAATTAACACAAAAAAAGTTAAATTAATAAATGATTATTAACAATTTAGTGATAATATCTTATAAAAGGATAATACATATATAATAAAATTAAAATATTTATACTATAATTTATTTACATTCATTACACCATTATATATGTGGTGAAATGTTATTAAACCAAAATAATGTGTTTGGTAAGGGATTTCATCTCAATTTACATTCCATTGATAATTAATTATTATTGTACACCGAGTCAAATTTATGAGGTTTATATACCGACCCATTCATAAGTAATATAATTAATACTCCAATATTCATGGTATATTATGTTAAAATATGAATTATTTCATCCAAGGGGATTTTATTTCAAATTTCACAAGAGAACATATTATTTTCAACTATTTTTTCATATTAATTTTCTCTCAGAAACATATTTTATTATAACCAATATTCACTAACAATTATATTTATCTTATATATATATAGATAAAATTTTTTATTTACATAACAATATATATAACATAATTAGACTTTGACACATATTATTAAAAGATTTTAATCATAATTAACAATTAAATACAAACGAAGGATTGTAATGTTCGATGTCTTTGGAGGATTAGGTACATAAAATAGAAAACAAAAACTAAAATGGAAAACAATTTTTTATCCTTAATAATAAGATCATAACTCACATTAACCTCTATTATTTGTAAATTTTACCCTGTGGAATACATATAAAATGGGATGAGAAAAAATGATAGTAAGGAAATAAGCATGTGAATAAATAATAACACATGATATATATGGATTAAAATGATGAAAAAATGCATGGAACACGAATAATCATATTGATGCATAACATACATAACATGTGATCATATAGTCATGGATTAAATGAAATATAGAAACAACATACAACATGATAGAATATTGATTAATGGATTACATCTAAGACCATTTCACATTTAGGATCCTGAGTTACAGATAAGAACCAAGACCATTTAACACGATTAGAACAAGTCAACTATAACCACCAATAATATTTCACATGATGCCTCATGATTATAAACATTAACCAATGAATTAGAGTGATATATTATGAACCAATCATAAAATGGTCTTGAATACACGTTACACATTTTTAATCAATCATAAATAATCAAACATAAACATATTGGTTGCACTTGGAAAGAATTGGGTATCATAATCAATTCAAATGAAAACCAAAATGGAATATCATAATGGTGTCCGTGAAGGAATGGATTTAAATCATAAATGTAAATTAATAAGGTAAAATATAAATTGGTCCAGATAAGTTATGTCAAACTTTAGTGAAAACATTTATAAATTTTTTTCGGAATCATTATAAATAAAATAGTTTAGTAATGTTTGATGGAATATTTACAATATTCATTAATATAGAAAAAATAATAATTTTCTATATAGAAGAATAAATGAAATAAGATATATTTAAAATTTAAAATGTGTAATTTTATATAATTATTGTTTTACTAAAATATTTTTTGGATATAAAATCAATATAGGTATGAAATTGGTAAGTTTTCTTTAATCGGGCTTGCGTATCTGGGAGAATAGAGAAGAGAAACATATCAAAACATGTATTTACCCATATAGTAATTATGAATTATTCTTTTTAAATATTAATGGAACCTAAAATATAAATTTTGGATGAGTAAATAATAATAATAATTAATTATATTGTGGTAAATAGATACAAATCCTAACCTAAAAGAAAAATGAGGGTTCAGAGAGAATAAATTACCTTATATTTGAAAGAGATATGAAATTGATCATAATATAGTAGACAACTAAATTAATCCTTTTAATTAAATAATATAAATCCTTATATATATGTATATCATTTTTTATAATTTAATTAAGCTCATTTATGGCCTTTCTAGTGGGTTATGTCATTCAATTTTGTTGTTCATAAGCGTTAGATTCATTCATTTTCATGATCGGTTTTCTTGTATACTTGTATAAATAATATTTTAAATTGATAATGGTTATGAAAATAGAATTTATATTATATTAATTATAATCTAATAAAATAATTTTTTATTTAAATTATTTGGTTTTTTGGGGTGAGGGTGAATCATTAGATAAGATGTTAGTGATAACTATTTCGATTATTTTTGTGTTTTTTATCATCGTTAATAGTTTTGTTTTATCAGTCAATATATTAAATATATAAAAGATATAAAACATTACATAGGATATAATACATATATTATAATCTAGTTTAACTATTAAAATTTTTTTTGACCCTCGTTGGAGGCTGTAATTGATAATGAAAACTCATCATTCTTGAATATGATAAATTAATACATTACAGATGATGGTTTGATTTTAGGAATAAAAGATTATGGGAAATAACTTATGATGTATTATTCCATTTAAATAATAACATTCCAGTATATTTGATACACTATAGTTGTAATTATAATTGGATAATTGGAGGTGATGAGAGAATAATAATAAAATAATAAATTGTAAATAAATTAAATGAAATTGAATGAGGTTTTTATCACATCAATGATTCACGTGAGAACTCAAGGACCTTTAGTTCGTTCTTTTAATCAGACCAAGGGATCCCAAATGTGGGGGATAATCATGGGAAGAGTATTTGGCCTATCTTGGTCATGTATCAATGCTATAATGGTGTTAGGAGAATGAGGGGCTAGGGTGGTATTTATAGGAAAAAATATGGGTGTTTTCTCAAAATTTTATTCATTAATTTATTATTATTCATCAAGACTATTAGTAGTTTTATAATTATAAATTAATATATATAAAAAATTAAGGTTATTTAGAAATAATGGTTATTACATTTTCTATAAATCATGGAATAATGTATTTAACTTATAATGAAAATATACCGTATTTTACTATTCATGAAAAAAACATGAATTGTAAAAAAATCTCCATAAATAACCCTAAAAATATATTAAAAAGTTTAATAAAAAAACTCCATTTTATGAAAATAATTTTATAGATATTATAAATTTATTTCCAAAAAGAAATTATTATTTATTTCGAAAAAAAAATTCTAAATTTATAACTGATTTTGTAACACATTAGAAAATTTATTAAAGTCTCATAAAATTATCCTTCAATCATAAGAAAACAAATTATTAATATATCAATAACTTTATATGAATTTTTTTAATTAATTACTTTATTTATAATATTTTAAATAAACATATCTCTTTTATAAAAAATATTAACACCTAATTAATAATTTTGAACAAAATTATTTAATTATTCTATTATAAAATTTTATCACATTTTCATTTGCAATACTCCAATATATTATTTATAAATTCATAGATGATGATACTATTTTAGAGGTTGGATTAGTTTTCCTAATGGTCAATGATACTATCCCAAGTGTTATTTAGTATTCAATTGGTATAAGTTCCTTATCTTTTTGAAATACCAATTATTTCATTCACTGTTCATTTATAATGTTTCTATATGTTCTCTGTGTGATTTTATGTGTTCTATACAATATCGATTAACTATAAGAAGGTAATTTACATTGGTAGAAATTTGGGTTGTTAAATAATTCCCCCTTGATAAATTTCATTCATGAAATTTCATTTTTCATACTTTGAGTAAAAAAAGTGAGGGTACTTCTCCGTCATCATTTTCTCTGGTTCTCATGTCACATATTCATACTTATGGTTCCAACACAGTTATTTGAATAGGTGAGTGGACTAATTGGGTATAACCTTATATATATATTACAAGATCATCAGTAGATGCTCATCATAAGAGAGAACATTTCTAACTATACCACCTCTTCAGTTTTGTAAATTTAGGTATCTAGTATGTACTTATCCAAGAAAGATACATGGAATACATAATGTACATGAGAGATAGTTATTGAATTTAATAGGCAATAGGTCATAACCCCACCATGATCAAGTATCTAAGAGTGGGAATGTACCTGGGGCCAGCTTTCATTTATTTATAAATCCTATGATCCAATTCCATGGAGATATGTGTAGGAATATTGTGTACTAAACCATAAAAAATATGTCTCATCGACAATTATCTACATAGCTCTTTTTTAATCATTATCCTAACGTGATATTTTGCTAAATTATTTTCCCATTCTCTACTATTTCATCAATCATATATCTCCGTTTCATATTTTGTTCCCTGACTTCATCACAACATGTTTGTGTTCTTCATATTATCCCAGAATGGGATTCATATGGATCCATTTAGATGATTGTGTGGAAACTGTTTTTCTAATATACCTCAAATAGAGGTAAATGTTCGTCCCCCACTCTATTGTAGTCAACAAAAGACCATGTCAACTATTATTCTATTTTATAAATAGTTCATTTAGATTTTCCTTCTTTATTAGTATGATAAGTTGTAAAAAAATTTACTATAGTGTTTTGAGTTTGTTTGATATATTTCTACAACATGTCTGTGAATCTAATATCCAAATCATATAAAATATGTAGAGTTACTCCATGTAACCTTACCACTTACCTAATTTATATATGTGAACGTCTCCCCAGTGATTATTCCTCTATAATTTTGATAAGGTGTGATATATTTGTGAGACAATCCACAATAACCCATATTGTATTATATACTCTTGATGTCTTTTGATGTATAGTCAAACATTCTATAGTGTTTCTTTACCACATGCTTGTTGGTATAGGTAATGGTTACACCATCTCTTTAAAATTTTGTCCTTTATCCTATATTTCTTTCAAATTCTACGCACTTTATTGTATATTCTATAATATCTTTTTTCATATTGTCACACCAATTGTTCTCTTAGATTTCTCGATGCAAAATTGTACACTATGGGTGAATAAAGAATGATGAGCAGTATATGTCACATAAATTATAATTATTTATATATATATTGGATGGTAGAAATAATTCTTAACAAAATATCATGACACCTTCCTCAAAAATTTTAAAATATTTGGATTTCCCTTTTCTCATGGTTTATCCCTTCTTCTAAATTTCCACATCATTTTTTGGAATCCAATATTTTATCCATGAGGGATGGATGAGATATAATTTGAGAAAGGTCTAACAGTATTCCTTCCATAATAATTCCTTGAAAAATACAATCCACATCTATGAATGTTTAATCCTTTTTTAATTGTCTTCATTAAAAATGATGCAAGATATCTTCTACATAGATCAATTACAACATTATTTCCATTTCTTAGATAGTAGTGGATTGACCAGTCGTAATCTTTACTAATCTCTAACCATCTTCACTAGAACATGTTAATATCCTTATATGTGAATAAATATTTGAGGATCTTAGGAATAATGTGTATCTAACACTTATCCACATAGATATAATGTATCCAAATTGTCAATGTGAAGAACACAACATCCAAAACCATATCATGTGTCAGAATATTTTTCTCTTGATATTTAAAAGGGCACGAGGAATCAGATATCACTTTATCATTTTGTATCAGTACAAAACCAAATCCATTAATATATACATTATTTTACCCTACAATGAGTTCAACACTTTTTGTTCATGTGAGAAATGGTGCAGTGATATGCATATGATTATAATCATTAATTTAGTAATCACATTCACCAGCCCAGAAAAACATTACTCCCCTAGAGTAATCATGTCCACTTTGATTAAATATTATGATATGTTCATAAAAAATCATCAGTAATACATAGATAAATCATGGAATCAATAAATCACTAATTCAGATGTTGTATAGGTACACTCCTCAATTGACTTTTTCTTGGAATAATCAACAGAAATTCAACATCTTATTATAACATTCTTCAAAAATGATACTTCTTCCATCCATAAGTTACATTAAATATAATTATCATACATTTTCTCCATTTAAAATATATACATCACTCTATTCAAATGATCGTCATGTTAATACTTGCTCTTAGGGTATAAGATAATATCATTAATAAATACTACCATAAGTTTTTCATGATATTCTCAAAAGACTATATTCATTAAATCGTAGAAGAATTACAGATCATTAATGAGTAAAAAGTAAATAACATCAAATACATAGTGTCCATTCATATATATCAAGGAATTCATTGTAATACCTTTTTCTATTACCTTTAATTGGGGATATAATAATTGATAGACATTTATAGTGATTTAACTGGCCTCACATAGTTGATAAAACAAGTTTTCTATCTGTGGAAGGGGATAATTTTTCACTATCACATTTTCGATGAGATCATGATAATCATTCAAGTGGTGCATTGATAAACCATTAGTTTTAAACAATAAGACTATTTCACAACAAGGTGAATCAATTTGGACTTTAAAACCCTTTCCAGCATTCTCCTGTAAATGATTATTCTATTCATTTGACTCAATAGTGGCCATTCATAACATTTTATTTGATATAGGAAGATATTGAGGAAAAATATCAATTAAGAACTAATTTTATCTATTAAGATGAAGACTATGAAAAACATTGTGAATATATTAGTGTAGTCCCACAAAATGGGAATCTCTTCTAGCATGATTATATCATTTTTCTAAATCATCTGAGAAAGTTATTCTGGATAAAATAGAAAAAATATTCACATATGAGATGATTATTATGAAGTAAATTCATTCTCATCATTAAAAATTTTATAGAATTGGAGGATTCTTTTGGATTTGAAGAGTTATCTCCCTTTACACTCAAGGTTTTATTTGTAAATGACGACAAAAATGTGGAAAATAAAGCTCCAAAATACACCAATAGATGTAAAACATGATTCTTTGGGAGGTTCATGACTCAAATAACAAGAGGGGAGTAGTTATATACATTGTATTCAATGAATTCACATTATTTTGGTCTTAGAGATAACCCGGTCTTCTTATTTTTGAGGGGGTGTTTAAATAGTTTTAATAATATTACATGATATTAATTAATACAAAGAACCATACCAAAATAGTATGTTCACTATTACAAAATAAACAACCAGTGTACCTATCACCAAATTATTTTTGGGTTCCATTATATTATTATTTATAGCATATGACCATCTATGCATCTTTAATGTTTGTTGATGTTTATTGCCTCCAACAACCCTTGTCCTTGGGAAATGGTTCTCATAATGACCATGTTTCTTATAGTTGAAATGTTTCACAAGAAGATGAGTTTTGATCTTATCCATCCCTTATTCGGATACATTTGTTTGATTATTCATTAAAATTCCACAGTATTAGATATATTTCACATTCTAAAAAATTTGAATCATTTCTTGGTGCCCATAATATATTTTTTAAGATACTTCTTCCAACAATTTTGACATGTGGGATATTGGGGTTTTTTTCCATCATGGGATTTATCTATTGATACAACTATATTACACTCTATTTTCCACTTTTATATTCAATCCCATGAGACTAATGAGAGTCTCTGATCTCCATGTCATCCTTGATGACACAATAGAGAATGTCTTCATATCATTCAATGTCTATAATTGAAAATGCATGTGGTAGAATCTACTTTAGTCTGCTAAAGTCGTAGTCTACATTGAATTTAGTGTTTATAAAAAACGAGGAGGCGTATAATGAAATTCGTTTGAATTTTATTTCACATTACCTGATAGAATCTTCTTCTATTGTCTTTAGTCTATAGAATCCTCTTGCCCTCAGTATACGGTGGGTATGGGGAAAATATTTATGGTGAATTTTTTTCTTGAAATCTTCTAAATCCATAGAATAAATTCCCCTAAGGGAATTTGTGTTTATTATTAGTGTCCATCGCTAATAAACATCCCATTATAATGATAGACCTCCATCTCAACTTTGTCTTCTTCTCAGCAGGGGATGATAGAGAATGTCATCTCAATTGATTAGATCTATTGTTCGGTGAGGAACGGATTATAATATCCACTAAACATTGGAGGCCTTTGTCACATGAAGGATTCGACTGATGGTCTCTCATTCATAGTAGGATGAGGTTATTCATCAACATTCATGTTATTAGTCGTAATTTAATCTAGTTGTGAATGTGCATTCATGAGGTTTTGAGCACCCATATCTATCATATTTGACATATTTTTAATGAAATTGTCACAATGATAATCAAATTGATTTTTTCATGGGTAATACAATTTCTAGAAGATAACTATGATACATAATGTACTATTATATGGGCTTGAATACAGAGATAATATGTTAAAAAAAGATAAAATTGAACATTGACGTATACTATTTTAAATTAAACTTATATGCTAATTGTGATACCCTATAATTCAATATTTAATACACATGGTGATATAATTATCCTTGTATTATTAGAAAACAACTCTATTCCAAATATCCCATAATAACCAGAATAGTCATTGATACCAACTAAAATGGACCAAGACATTTAGACAGATTATTAAATTTTTTTAAGAATAATTAACCAATTATTACAAAAAAAATGATCATAAAGCCTACTGTCGTTGGAGGACTAGGTAAATAAATCATGAAACATGAAACCAATATGAAAACAAAATTTATTTAAACACTATAATGATATCCTTACTGCCATAGATATATAACATCGTCAAATGGTAAAATGTGGAATACATGAACAATGTGATGATATAAAAGGCCAGTAAGGGAATTAACATATGAGTAAATCCTAGCACATGGTTTAGAAGCCATAACATGAATACATAAAGTTCCATGACACTAGAAGAAACAAATGGAATCATAACATATTGAAAATGGGATCATGTATTGTTTGAATAGAAGAATCTGGAAACAACATGAATCATGATATAAGAATGATTCAAAGCTATGATCTTTGTCAATGACATATAGATGATAATGAGTCTAGGAAAACAGTAATGACCAATACACATGATTATCCTACATTAATGATAACCACCAAGATTATTTGGCCTGACATATCATGAGACTAGATATTACCAATTTCATTGGATAACTATTTGTGTTCACCTATCATAACATGTACATTATTATTTGTGAATCATAAAGAATCATACATTAAGAATCAAATATAAAAAAGGGTTTCTCATAGAAAAAATTGGGTATCATAATCATTTTAAAGGCATGTCAAAAGGGAATAACATAATGGTTTCCATGAAAGAATGAATTTAAATCATACATGGACATTAATAAGGTATATTATATATAGTTAATGATAAATTATTTCAAATTTAAGTGCAAACATTTTAAAAATAATTTTTAGGAAACATTAGAAATAAAACATTTTAATGTGGTTGTGGGAAAATTGTCAAGATTCATTAAATGGAAAAGGAATAATTAATTGTATATAACTAGAAATGACCCAAAACGAAATTTCATGTAAAAAATAGTGATTTGTTTTTTAAAAATTGGGGATTAGAATCTAACATAGTCTATATGATAAAGGTTACGAAATTGGGAAGTTTCCATTAATTCAACTTGTTTAACGAAATTAATTGAGATGTGAAACATAAATATCATGTATTTAACCATAAAATAAAAATTAATTAATATAGGTAAATATGTTAAAAATAATAATTACATAATTTATGAGGAGTACATATTAGTAGTTATAAATCGAATTTGGGGATTAGGAGAGAAATCCAAACTCGAATGAAAAAATGAGCTTCAAAGAGAATCTCTTAACCTATGTCAGAAAGTGATATCCAATTCATATTAATATATTATAAAATAAAATAAAACTAATTAATTAATTAATTCAGAATCTTTTCATCATGTATATGATTTATTATAATTTTATTATGTTCATTTAGGGCCTTTTATGGTTTATGAGACTCAATTTTATAGTTCAGAAATGTTGGTTTCATTGGTTTTCATGATTAGTATACTTATATACATGTTTGGATAATAATGTAAAATGATAATAGTTTTACATAATTTATGTTATATTTTATTATTTAACATAAAAAACAATTCAAGGTTAGATATGTAATGTGGTTATTTTTGGTGAAAATGAGTCATTATATAAGATTTTAGTGAAAACCATTTAGATTATTTGGAGGTTTTTTATCATCAAGGACATGTTTTTTATTAATTATTATAATTTTTATATAATGGATCTAGAAAATTATATATCATGTAATATATATTTATTAATATGGTTTAACTATGATTTTTTTATGACCATACTTGAAGGTGGTGATGAAAATTAGAAACTCGTCGTCCTTAAATATGATAAATCAACACATCACAGAAAATGTTTTCATTTCTAGAATAAAAATAGAGGGGAATGAAATGAAGATATATTATTCCTTTAACATAATAAAATTCTATTTTATTTGATACACTTGAGTTTTCATGATAGTTGTATAGTTGGAGGTGATGATAGAATATCAAAATGAAATGAAATTGGAATGAAATTAGAAGATAAAGAAATAGGATTTTACCTCTTGAATTCTTATATGAGAGAACCTCCTTGAGGCATGTGAGTATTGAAACTTATTGAGACCAAGGGATCTTGGACATAGTAAAGTTAATCTGTAATAATATTGTGTAATATTTTCTTAAGGATAAAATCTTTAAAGGTGTAAGGGGATGGGGTAGTGAGGGGTGGTATCTTTATTAGAAGAGAGGGGTGTTTTTCGTTATTTAATTAATTAGCATATTATTTTTCCTTAGTTATATGAATATATTAATAATGATCACTAAATGTATTAAAATAATGAAGGGTATATCATGATTATTGTGATTAAAATAGAAATGGAAATGTAATAGTTTATTTAACATATAAATTTTATATACTTTAAATTATCGTATTAAATTGTTTTCTATAAATTCAAGTATTTTGTTAAAAAAATTACCCAAAGCATTTTTTGATTTATAAAATCTAAAAATTTCTGAAAATAATTTTCTATATTAGATAAATTTATATTTTTTTAAAAAAATTATCCTTTTTTTGGAATATACCAATTATATTATTATAACTGAAGTTATTACACTTGAAAAAATTAATTAAGGTCACGTAAATTTAACATATACTTATGAGATAAAAAAATATTAATTTATGAATATTTTTTATAAAAATATGTTTAATTATAAATAGTTAAATTAATTATAAAATTGTAAGAAAGATTTTATGTTTTACATATATATAAAAATTTATTTATTAATTTTGAAAAAATTTATTTACTTATACTATGATATAATTGTACTTCATTTTAATTTATAAAATGGAAAAAATTTATTTAAACATCCATGGATGAGGTTATAATTCTATAAACTAGATTACTATTCCGAAAGGTCGTGTTACTATTTCAATGGTCATGTTTCTATTCCATTAGTATTGATTTTTAACTTATAGAATTACAAATTATCTAATTAATTATTCATTTACAATATTTTAATTGTGTAATCTCGATGATTTTGTGTGATTTATACTATATGGATTTATTATAAGAATATAATTTACATGGACCGAATTCATGTATTTTTATATTATACTGTTTTTATATATGTCTTCCACTTTAAATATTATTTGATTAACTAGGGAAATACTGATAAATATGTATCATTTAATATATATAGATATTTTATAAGGAATAATATTTATGACTTAAATCGATCATTCAATATGTATAGAATTATTTTTGTCTCATATGACACAGGTTGTAGACCATTAAATGTAATCGCATCGATGCATTGGTAGTCTGATGAGATAAATCAGTTAAACAATTATATTTTTCATCTTACTAGTATGCCAAAATATATTGTCATAGGACATGATGATAAAGGTTCTACATATAGGGGAAAATCTAATCCAATAATTAATCATTTCTAGCATTCCAAATTTTGTTGTAATTATGCATTAAATTTTCACTAAGACAAAAAATATGGATGCATTTCATTCTCGTTTTTTTGATTGCCTAACTTTTTTCTCCAATTATTTACCATACCGTATTGATTATTTTTTATCAAATTATGATAGTCATCTTATTTATTAAATAGAATGTGTTTTTATTTATTTAAATTACTATATTTTCAAATCCCTTAATTCTTGGTATATTAATTACATCTCATGTGCATTATGCTATTTACCTTCCCATATTGATAATTATCATTGATACAGTTTTATTTCCACTATTGATAATCCATTTTAAGGATAGGGTCACACAAACATATTTTTTTCCTTTCCCCATGAAACCATGCAGTGTACAAAGAGTGATATTATAGGATATTACAGATGGAATAATGTGATTATAGAAAAAAATTGTTTTAACATGGTCATTTAAAATTTAATTAATGATTCATGTATGTATCTAGTTTACTTACACTATTCATTTGTTTGGCCCCTCAGGATGAAATTTTCTTCTATATATCCCAATGTAGTGGTAGTAGGAACTGGCTCTTAGATAATGGTTTTAGGGTTGTTACAATATTTGATGTGTAAAATTGTCGATCTGTGAGAAACATATCCTGAAAATAAATTATTCATAACAACATATCATTTGGTTGAATTTATGAAGAAATAAAAAATGAAATGAAATATTAAAAGTTTCATAGAAGATACTAAACACTACACATGTGACCATATTTCACACTAGTGGGGAATTATTTGGGATCTATATTGATTAATCCAAAAAAGAGAATGTAGTTTTTACTCATTAAAGATGAAAAATTGTTATAATTATCTTATTAACACTAAAAGATCCATAACTAGAACTACCCCACAAAAGATCATGAATTGATTACTGGGATCACGACATTGAGTATTTGGTGACATTGTCTCTATAGTGAGATGTGTAACATTTATATGAATAATAATATCATAAAATATATATAGACACAAAATTACCTCATTATGGGAAAAAGGTAATTAGAGATAATGATGGATTATGATTATTTAATCCATCACTGTCATGAGATGTTAAGAAAAGTGGTAGATTATATGAGTAGAAATGATAAAAAAACCCAGTCTATGATGATTATTAAAATGGTTCCAATTTATATAGAGATGAATTTTTTTACATGGGAACAATAAAAGGATATATATATTAACATGACTAAAAAACTACAAAATATCCATTCATGGTAGGATACATGAGTAAACTAACGAAAATGAGGTTCTGTTAAAAAATGTAGACAAAATTATGGAAATAAACTTTTGTAAAGGGTATATTATTATATTTATAGTCAATATATTATTCCCATAAAAAAATAAATCATAAATGGGATATTGTATAAGATAAACAGAACTCAGCATTCTCTATTCATATATGATAAACTATGTTCTATAATCATTTGAGGGAGAATAATTTACGATATATAATGATGTATGATATTGATATATTTGTGTCATAATTCTTTTTATAAAATCAAGTAATATATAAGAGATATATGTCTAATTGAATTAAGAATCCAATTCTCAAAAAAGTATGAAAATGGGAAAACACAACCCTTTATTTCAATTTTTTACTCCCAGTGACTTATAATGTAAATAACATGGTATGGGAGTTTATCAATCAACATAAAAAGTCAAATGAATTTATTACTATCAATGATTAATTATCTCATAATCAAATATCCATGATATATAGAAGATAAATGTTAATACTAAATTGTTTTCCACTAATTTTTGTATTTAATTGTGATATGAGGTTTACCTCAAGGTTATAGATAATACTTCAACATGATTTTTATATAGAGTTGAATTATAATACTAAAAATCAGCCTTAGAAGGATGGTTAGTATAATATAATAATTGAAATGATTTAATATATTTTATTATAGTATTCAGTGTAATTATAATCACAATGGGATCACCACCTTTCCCTAGTACAATTATCATATAAAAACCATTCAAAATATAGAATTAAAATTGATCATTATGGGGAACTTTTTTAGAATCAGTGTCACACTTGAACATGTGGTCATAATTGTATAGAGAATATGATTATGGGAAATGATTTTCTATAAGATATAACATTAAAGGTTCACATCATTAATATCCAAATGAAATTCACACAAATTCAACAATAAATATTTGAAAACAATCATTGAAAAGATATATTGTTTGAGTTCAGAGATAATGAATTATTTTAAGAAATTAATTAAATGAATTTCATGGGTTTTAGGAAGAATGAAAAGTTAAAAAATGATACAATTACCCTTTTGAGATCCTTCATCACAACAAACATGTGTATTATCTATATATAACCCAATATAACCTATCCCAGCACATGATCAATTTATTGTATCCCTCGTAATGATGTATTGACTAGATTTATCACATCTACTAAATCCATATGTGGTACTGTTGGATAATATTCATTCATATTAGGTATTTTAGGTGAAGATCCTATATCATTTATATAAATTTTCAGAAAAAAAATCACCTGATAGTAATGTTGTGGAAAACAACATGTTTGATGAGAAACAATGGATCAATTAGGGTAAATGAAATAATGTTTCATAATTTTTTATATTATATGAAATGATGCTTCAATACATAAATTTTTTTATTGTGAAAGAATTTAAAAACAAGATATTTTTTAAATGTAATTACATTTTAAAATTTATTAATTTTTTATTATGTTCTAATGTTATAGAAAACACATGGACTACATCTGTTATATAGGATGATAAAATGTAATATATGTTTATATTTAAAAGTTAATTAAGTATCATAATTTTTAGTAACATAGATATGGTATAGGGACTATTATGTTTATTATATATATGGGTAATGTAAAATTCCAATTGACACAATTGGAAGATGGATGACCTCAACTAGTAAAATCCCAACCTAGATGCCCATTCATACATGTGTCCATTTGAGATTTCATCATTGTAATATTCCATTTACAAATCCCAAGATTATATTAAATAAATAAAACACAATAAATACCATTAATCGGAGATTTTAATACATCAAAAGATCAAGACCCAATCTATGTTCGCTAAACAACCAAATAATTTGTCACCATAAAACATCACAACCTTAGGTCCTATACTCATGTAACAATGAGATATGTATCTAGACCACAATCTTTTGAAATTTAACATTTTACATTTTAATTACATATTTTATTATTTTTATTTTATTTATTATTACATTATAATTTATTAAATAATTATATTTATGCTAATAATATTTTGATATGATGAAATAAGATTTTTTTTTAAAAATATTCAGTTTCAATCTAGACACATATTTTCATGGAATCAATAATTATGGATATAATTGTTATTTTAGTTAAAAAATTATTATTAAAAAATTATTTAACTTTAAATTATAATATAATTTACTAAAGTAAAATATAAATTTCAGTAGTTTAATAAACTATTATTTTAACAACCCATACTTTTTATGCATAAATATTACGTCCTAATAAGAGAATACACATATCATTTTACCAGAACATGACTAAAGATGATAATGGATTTTTTTTAGTAGACAAGACACATAGTCCTCTCATAAATTGAATGATCTACAATACCAACTATAAATAACTTCTAACATACTATTCTTCTTATATGTAATCTATATAAACCAATTTTTTATAACATAGAGAAATGAAATATAATAATTTCATACAATATTTTCTCAGAAAAGGTAAATAAGAGAGTTGTAAAAATAATATAAAAATAAGGGTATTAGAACTCAATAATATCATATGAATACAATATAGAACATCATATAGGTGATAATCATGAGTCAAAGGACAAATCATGAAAGTTCAATCACCATGAATCACAAAGGAAACTCATGATAGTAATCCAAGAGTTCTTAATCAAAAAATTGTATTTTGAAAAAAAACATAATCAAATTACATTGTGAACATGTATATATAGACTCATGATCACTCGTTAGGATAATGAAATGAAATCAATTCCTCACATTATCTTATGGACATGGAAAACAACATCTCTTATAATCATATAAACCTGAAATCCATGTCCCTTATTAATCTCATAGATATGAAAAATGGGATATGAATAAAATTATTTACATGAAATTAGGTTCACACATTTAATAGTTAACTCATGATTTTTAAAACATTAACCATTGTATTATAGGGTAAAATAATTCTGGGACCACCAATCTTGGTTTATATAATTACCATCATTCCTTGTTTGTGGCATTCCTATAATACTTGATTATGATGTAACCACCATCCTTGTTTTTAATGTAATAACTTTTCATATTCTATAATTGAACCACACATTACATAATGGATTCCATTCATATTTATTCCAAAATATAATATACATTCAAAATATTTTGGCAACATCACAATTGGAAGCGACTCATGTTTCTTATACATTTCATCAATTCATCATAGAATTAACCATGACAATAAATGTGACACCCCATGTTTTTATGAATCTTTCAAAATTTATTAAATTTAATTGATTCCATATGTTTCAAAATTCACCAAGTTATGTTTTTTCTATACAAAACACTTTATTAGCTTATGTTACACAGTAAATTGACTTCCATCTAAATGAGGATATATTATCAATCTGGGTATTTAAACACAAATATTATTCCATATCCATTAAATATAGTAATTATAATATTAATAAATAATTATAAGATATTATGTATATATTTAATTACAAAAAAGAAATTATATTGATTTCTAAATGGGTACTTTTTAGAATATTCATTATATGATTTTAAATTATTTTTTTCTCTAAGAAAATGAATTTTATGTCTTTTTGTTAATAATAATGAAATTTATTATTGAACCCATTCCAAAATTAACATGAGAAAATAATTTCATTAAATTCATGTTATCTAACTAATCATAGGGTGGATTTTTGGGATTTTTCTAAAATGTTCCATTTTTTGATAAATATTGTAAATATTATATTATAATTGAAGACATCATTTTCATTTCTATTATTTATAAATATAATCAATATTTAAAATATATATTAATCAATATTTACTAAAATTATACATATATAAATCCAACTTAGGTCATTGGAATCAATTTCAAATTGAAATTGGACAGAAAAACATTGTAATCATTTGATCATTTTTTCTTTTAAAACCCTCTTTATTTACACGTCTGAAGTATTGAATTATAAATTATATTTCAATACTTATGTGAATGGAATTTTAATAAATTTTATCAATATTTGGAATTATAATAATGTAAAATTTAAAATTGTAATGGCTTGAGAAATGACTCATTATGTAGTTTAACAAAAACTCTATTCCATCAGATGGTTCTATTGAAACAGTGGCACTGGTCACGGTCTCACACCGAAATGGTGGCACCGCTTACGGTAGCACAACTTACAGTGGAACTGGTTAGGTGGCACCGTGATTGTGCCACTGTAAGGGTGGCACTATGACGGTGGCACCGTAACGGTCTCACCCTATTTTTCACACACCAAAACAGTGGCACCACTTATAGTGGATCCATGAGGTTGCCGCAGTGATCATGGCCCCACTTATGGAGTCTCACCAAATGGTGTCCCACACATGTGTCTTTTCTTGTTCTACTTCCTCAACATATCTTTTGATGTAAAATTATTTCAATACCCCTTTTGAATTCTTTTAGAATCCCATAAATGATATCTAAAATTCCCCAAATTTCAGGTGACCCGTGACCTACCAAAATGTGTGGCTTTTCCTCGGTGTCAAAACTTTAACCGTACATTCTAGTTCCACCCCTATTATGAATTTTCCTCTGATTAAAGGAAACCATTTAACACACAACTATTATGGCCACCTTTCCGATGATAATTATTAAATAGAAATTACATCCATCATGTGTAACTACCCAACTGTATGGTGAAACCACGATCCCCCTTTAAATACCTTCAATATTTTGATATCTCGTAACTCCAAGATCTCACATTTTTATCACACATGAATTCTTTTCCATAGGGTATGGTCTCTTTTCTTTCTTCTCCTGGGTGTTTTTAGAGCCCCCCTTCTTGAGAGAAGTGGTGGGCCTATGCTAGAGCATTTCTACTCAGTCTAGGAGTCCTCGGAGTTCCTATTTTACAAGTCCTGCACCCCTATTTATTGGTTCATGAAGACAAAAATTGATCATCTATCATCCAATTTGGATTCCACATTCCTCCCTCTTTACTGATTATCATGCGGGGTGGGTATGATAATGATTCTATGGGAATGGGTGAATGAAAACCTTACTGAAGATATTGAATGATCTTTTAAAGAATGAAGGGGTGTGCTGATGTTTTTGTTTTACACTCTTATCAATGATTATATGTTGTGGAATTTATGGGCTTATGTCCACTGAAAATCATGGTCATTGGTGGTCCTTCCTTGTGCACTAACGTTCCTCTGTTTTTCTAGTTAATACTATTATTTAATGGTTGTAACATGGAAATTGGTTAATCAAATAAACTTGGTTGATTAAATCGATGCACATTGAATAAGATTCCTTGTGTGGTCACCTTGGATACCCAAACAGAAGAAGGAAAACTTATGAAATATGTGTTTGAATCTAAAAACCCCCTTGCTTTCTCTTGGTAATATGTGTGGTTGTTCTTCTTGATCCTTATGGGATGACATGGATGAGGACGTGATCCACTATTATTGTGAATATATTGGATTGTGGATTTATGGTCATGTGTGGATGTATGGTGGGGCTGGGTTTTGTTCCAGAATGTTGAGGGATCTCACAGATCCATTTTTTTATTGTTACTTTACAAGTGAACCGGGTGTGATTTCTTAATCTGCTGCTTTGGTTTTTTTCCTTCCATGGCTAGTGGCTATGCCAGTTAGTTGCCCAGTAGTGAAGAATTATCTAAAATATAACCACTAGAATGTGATGACAAGACCAACTTCAATGGAAAATTGATTTCTAGGAATGAGTTGTGACATGGCTCTAGGTGGTGTTCTTTTTATGAATGAATAGTAATGAGGTTGTTTGTGTATAGGTTGGTTTTGGAACCCCTATGTTTGGATGAGTTCTTGATTACCTAAATTTATAATTTAGTTTTTATGTTTCTTATTCATGCACCACCCATGTTGACCACTTCATGCCGAACACCCCCATTTTAACGGGGGAGTGTGTTTTTCCCAACCATCCCATGAGTGGTCGGTTACTATATCCTTTTCTACTTCTCTTCCCATGGATCCAAAGACTCTTCAGGTAGGATGTGATTGCCTGAATTCCATTATATCCCATGATTCATCATGTAGGGTAAGTTGTGGTGGTTAGACCAGGTGTGTGCAGGAAGGATGTTTCCCAAGTGTCTTCGGGATGAGGCCCCAATGTCTTCGTGTGGGGAAGTAGTTGTTCAGGCCCAGGTGCCTTTGGGTGTGGTGGTTGTTGTTCAGGCCCAGGTGTCTGTGGGCATGGTGACCTGTTGTTTTGGCCCAGGTGTTTGCTGGTGGGGTGAGTGGTTGTAGTAGCCCAGTTGTGTGTGGGTGGGGTATGGTTGTGGGACTGCGTTGAAAATGGTGGAGAAGGACTGATCTATCAGATGTCTCTAATAATAAGTGGGAAAGTGTTGTGGGGTACCCAAAAATAGATTTTTTATTACTTTTACCTTACTTGACATGCATTATTTGGATAGTGTTCCTTGGTGAGGTTTGGGTGGATATTTTTCTTTATTAGATGCTTGGTTGCCTAATTTTCTAACGGGGAATTAGAATTCCTCCCGACTAGTGCACAAGAGCTTTTGGTTTCTCCAACTGAGTATACTTGTATACTCACTCTACGTATATAAAAAGTCTTTCTAGTTTTCATGAGGACTTCAAGGATCGTGTAGGTTTGTACTACTTCAGACATTGGGACAGTTGCTATTGTTGTTTTATTTTATTTTCTATTTATCTTTGGAATTTTCTTGTATTGTAGCACTTATTCTTCGAAAAATGCATATGGGAAATGAATTGTTTGGTATTTACTTTTACTTCCAGTTTTGGTGTAGTTTGGGACTTACTATCTTATCTCCCGATCCGACTAAACCAAAAAGGTAAATTCCTTCCATTTCACGCGTGATTCGATAAACTTAGTGTTAGTCGCCACTCCGGGACCTATTGAAGGCAGGTCTCCGGGGGTCATTATTTCTTCTTCAACATGAAGAAGGAAGGGTCTGAAAATCTATTGACCCTCCCCTCTCCTTGGGGAAGGCGGGTCATGACAAAATGGTATGAAAGGGGAGGTTGAGAGATAGGATGGAACTCTGGGTTATGCACATTGAGGATTGCATGGGATGATAGTGAAACAGTGTTAGGAAATCTTGGAATGAGAACTAGGGTATGGAAGACTGGATAGGACCCATAATTTTAGGGCCCCCTGTGATCTGATGCAGTGACTATAGGACTACTGAATAGCCAAGTGGGGCCACACCGATTACTAGGTAGAGACCCTATGAAAGGTAAATGAATCATTATGACTTTCGTTCTTGGGTGTCATGGTTATTTTGGGGATTTAAAATGAATAACAAGTCTATGAAATATTAAAATCAATATTCTACACTTCTCAGGCTAAGGCATTCCTTGTATAACTTATACCTATGGCACTTGGACAATGACCATGAGTAGTGAGGGTGATCAAGGCCCAGGAGGATGATTTGGCTAATTGGTAGAGGGCTGACCGAGGAAAGGATGACAATCAGTGGCAGAGGATGCTTCGTGCCATTTAGTGGCAGAACCATCGAAAGTACAAGGCAAGCATCTCGGATATAGAGATAGAGAGCTAGCTTGAGGAGCTGGTGATCTCATTAAGCTTGATTCGAGATTCGATGGAGTATTGGGATCCTCTAGCTATAAGACAGATGCGTGGAGAAGTGTGTCAGTGGTGGATGCTCTACATTGGGGGAAGGGGAAGAACGAGATCTCATGGACTGACATCGAGAGGGAGTTCTGAGTGTAATTCCTCTCGTACATGATGAAGGTTGAGAAGAGGCAGGAGTTACAATCCCTTCAATAGGGTAGAATGTTCATGAGAGAGTTGGGATCAAATTCAAGGATCTCATTCGCATTTCTTTGGACCTCTTTCCTGATGAGGAGTCTCAGGTGAGATGTTTATAGGAGGCACTCTAACCTTCTCTCTGGTATGTTTTTACGACCTTCAACCTACCGAAATACATGGATGTCTAGAAGAAAGATGAATTAGTGAATAGGATGAACACACTAGGAGGTTCTCCATGAGAGGGGATCTAGTTGGGCTTGTCAATGGGATAGGCTTTCAACAGCAGGCCTCCAGCATAAGGGCCTTCCAATTTTCGGCCAATGGGGAGCAGGCCCTAGCAGTTCCAGTTTTGATCTCCCAGTCATTACCCTTTCCTTTCAGGCCCATGACTGAGACACTTCATCTGTGGCAACCATTAGAACCTTCATAATTAGATACCGGACTAAGTGCAGTATAGTTGGGATGCATTGGTTCATTGCCCACCTTAGTTGCAGCAGTTTCCAGCTAGACCCTTTCAGCAGAAGCAGCAGGGATAGTGATCTCCTGTTTCTTCGTGAGCAGACATTGTGGGAGGAGGCCAACCTCAGGGTGCTCCTCAGGGACCTTGACCTTGGCATGGTCGTGGAGGCGGCCGATATCTGAGGGGTAGAGGAGTTGGGCGTGGGTAGTTACATGCCCAATAGGTAGCAGTTCCAGTAGGGCTGGAAGTCATTCGAGGTACAATCAGATTGTTTAGTACTCTTTCCTATTCAATGTTTGATTTAGGAGATTCACATTTGTTTTTTCACCCATTCTAGCATATTATTTTGGCCTATAAGCAGAGGGACATCCAGTACCACTAGTTTTGAGTACACCAGTCAGAGGTCACACCAGCTTGTCCTGTGTTTTCCAAGGATGTATACTGATGTTGGAACCACATCAGTCCAGTGGGAACGTTCTTTTTCTGTAAATGCAACTGAATGATGACATTCTAGGAATTGAATGGTATTACTCTACATGTGCGGTTATCGACTATTTCTGATGAATGACCGTGTTTTCAGATATGGGCGGAAAACATGTGACTTTCATAGGTGTGAGGGGTTTTTAGGAAGCCAGTCGGTGAGTGGAGCCCCTTCGTTCCTTGTTAGCTAAGCCGTTAGTAGTGTCGATAGATACAAATATGGTGGATCCCTCAAAGATTGTCACTGATTTCATGTATTTCTTCTATAAGTAGGTGGGGACTATACCCCCTCGATGTGACATTGAGTTTGGGATTGACTTGTAACCAGGTGCCCGTCTGATATCGATGTCTCCCTATCAAATGACTCCTTCTTAGCTTCGGGAGTTATAGATTAAAAATTAATGATTTGATGAAAATGGGTTTTGTTCAACCAATTATATCACCATGGGGTGCTCCAGTCTTGTTCACGAAGAAGGTGGATGGTGGTCTCTAGTCGTGTATAGACTATGAGAGACTAAATCAGGTAACGGTCAAGAACTGTTACTCTCTCATGAGGATAGATGACATATTTAACCAATTGAATGGGGAAGAATGGTTTTCTAAGATTGATGTGTGTTTAGGATATCACTTGTTGAGGGTGAAAGAGTGTGACATCACGAAGACTGCCTTCAGGTGTAGATATTGGCACTTTGAGTTCTTGGTCATGCCATTCGGCGTTACGAACATGCCATCCATGTTCATGGGGCTCATGAACTCTATCTCTTGCAATATCTGGATAGGATCATAGTTGTGTTTATTTAATACATAATGAACTACTCAGGATTAGTGGAGGATCATGGTGAGCATCTAAGGAGGGTTTTAGAGGTCCTCTGATAGAACCATCTCTATAGGAAATTGTCCAAGTGCATGTTTTGGACACGATAAGTGCACTTTCATAGACACGTGGAGTCCATAGCAGGGGATAATAGTGGACTTGTTGATGGTTGAAGTAGATGTTACTTGGGAAGAACCCAATAAATTGGTAGAAGACTGTAGTTTCCTAGGTCTACCTGGTTACTACCAAAGGTTCTTACCCAACTTCTCTCGAGTTGCAGAACCTTTGACAACCTTGACCAAGAAAGAAAAGGCTTTTATATGGAGTGAGCAGTTTTAGGAATCCTTCGTTTATCTGAAGGGAAGGCTGTTTAGATCCCTAGTACTTAAATTTCTAGAAGAATGATTGAAGTTTGAGGTGTTATATAATGCATTAGGCCAAGTCATGGGGTGTGTGTTGATGTATCATCAGGGGTGATCTCTTATCGGTCTAGGAAATTACGTCCCCATGAGCGTAACTTTTCCACCCACAATTTGGAGATCGTGGTGGTTTTGTTCCCACTAATGTTATGGCATCACTACCTCATCGGGGTGCGATTTCTGGTCATCCCAGATCCCTATAGCTTGAAGTATATATTCACCCCGTAGGGTCTGAACTTGAGGCAGGATAGGTGGATGGAGTTTTTTCAGGACTATGACATTGAAATCTCTTACACTGAAGGTAAGTGGAATGTGGTGGCAGAATACTTGAGCAAGAAGTCGTAGAAGGAAGTGGTTCGATATTCAGGAGATGCATGGAAAGAGACGGAGGAGTTGTCTTCCCAATGCCTGGATGCATGGGTGGATGGTGGTAGAGGTTGTGTGTTCCAAATGAAAGTGAAGTCCTATCTATTGCAGCAGTTAGAGGAGTCTCAGTGGGGATACTCATAGAGTGATGTAATGTGAGATCTGGGTAACCAATACAATGCTCTGGAAGGGTTGTTGAAGGATGGTTAGCATCATATAATTATTTGAGGGAAGATTGTTTTCACAAATACGGTGAAGGAGAGAGTTCTTGGCGAGTTCCACAACTCCCCCTAGTGGTACACCAAGGAGTTTCCAAAAATATACTAAGGCTTGAGGGGCAGTTTTGGTTGCCACGGGGTGAAAAGGACACTGGCAGAATTTGTGGCAAAGTGCCTCGTATGTCAGCATGTGAAGGATAAAAACTACATCCCAGGGGGTCTGTTACAATTATTAGATGTCCCCAATTTAGAGTGGGATGAAATCTCGATGGATTTCATTAGGGGACATCCTAGAGGTAAAGGGGGATGCAATGAAATATGGTTATTAGTGGACCGGCTGACGAAATAATCTCACATTCAGACAATCAAGGACTCGAGAATGGTATATTTCCTAGCACAATGATACATGGGAAAGGTGGTGTGGTTTCATAGAGTTCTGAGGACCGTAGTCTCCAATCAGGATACCCGGTTTACCTCATGGTTCAGGGAAGGATTGCAACATGATTTTGGAACCCATATATGCCTCCGCACTACATTCCACCCCAGGACAGATGGGAAGATAAAGTTCACCATCCATATGTTGGATGATATGCTACGGGAATGTGTTTTGGTCTTTGGTGGATCGTGGGTGTGACACGTTCATCTGATAGAGTTTGCCTACAATAATAGCTATCAATCTACCATTGGCATGGATCCATTCAAAGAATTGTAATGGAGGTCATGTCGCTCACCCCTGTGCTGGTCAGAGGTAATGGAAGCAGGCGTTCTTAGACTAAAATTGGTGGAGATCATGACATAGAAGGTTAAAAATTTACGTGAGTAGATGAAGGAATATCAATACCGGCAGAATTCATATGTCTATAATAGGAGGAGACCCCTGGAGTTTGAGGTCAGGGGCCATGTGTTCTTGAAGGTCTCCCCTATGAATGGGAAACTAAGGTTCGACATGGGGAGTAAGCTTTCTCCTCGGTTTGTCCAACCATTCATATTGTTGAGGTGGTTAAGCAAAGTATCTTATCATACTTAGTGATACCACCACCAATATAGAGGGTGCACGATATCAACCATGTGTCTCAGCTCTTTAGGTATCTACATGATGATTCACACATCCCATTCTGGGGAAAGCTGGATATCGAGGACGATGCGATGTTCGTAGAGCCACCAGTGAGGATTGAAGGTCATGAGGTGAACGTGCTTCATGGATGAACCATTCCCTTGGTTAATGTGTTATGGAGGAATGTTGTCCTCGAGGATAGTACATGAGAAATGGGGGCATAGATGCATGCGTAACTCCCAAATATGTTTTGAGTTTTGTTTTATTTTGTTTTGAACTTGTTCATGATGTAGTGCTTAAGCTTGATAGCTTTGAATTTTTTGTTTTTCTTGTTCTAGGAATGTGTAGAAAGGGTCGTGATTGTGAGGAAGGGATGACCTGATCCCCAATCAAGACGCATTAGAGTTGATGAAATTAAACCCTTGGGGATGAGTCAATACAGCCCAAAGTGGATAGTATCTTGACATGGGGGAAAGGACTCCCTAATCCATATGTGTGGAAAGTGACACCTTTATATGTTTGTGTGGTTACATGAGGGAGAGTTGTTCCAAGATTTTGATGTGGTTTACTCCTGACAGGTATCCTTCGAGGTTGTTTCTAAGACCCCTCTATTATCTTTTGGTCTAGTTATAATTCTTGATGGCGATAATACATTGAGAGGTGCCAAATGTAATGGCCCGAGCCATGAGTCACTAAGGAATTTTCAAAAAACTAGATTCCATCAAAGGTTTCCATTGAAAATTTGGCACCATTCATGGTCTAATATAAAAATTGTGGAACCACATATTGTTGCACCACTTACCTAGGCACTGCTTACATAGGCACGACATACGGTGGCACCGTGTGGGTGGTACTGTGACAGTGGCACCGTAACGGTCACACCGTCACAGTCGCAAACCGATGAAATGGGACCACAGATGGTGATACTATGATTGTGGCACCATAAGGGTGGCACCATAATAGTCGAACCATCATGGTCGCACACCGAAATGGTGGCACCGCTTATGGTGGCACCATGTGGGTGACACCATGACCGTGGCACCACTTACAAAGTCTCACCAAGTGGTGTCCCACCCTTGTTTCTTTTCTGGTTCCACTCCTAAAACATAACTTTTGACATAAAAGTATATTAATATCCCTTTCTATGGCTTTTAAAATACCATAAATGATATCTAAAATTCCCCATGATTCAGGTGACTCCTGACTTACCAAAACGTGTGACTTTTCCTCAGTGTCACTCATTTTCCCATACCTTCCTGTTCCACCCATGTTGTGTGTTTTCCTCTGAATAATGTAAACTATTTACCACAACATTAATGGACACCTCTATGATGAGAATTATTAAATGGAAATTAATTCCATCATGTGTAACCACCCAAAAACTTTGTGAAACCACAGTCTGCCTTTAAAGTCATTGATGATTTTTGATATCCCATATCTCCAGGATCTCGCCATTTAATTGCATGTAAATTCTTATTCTTCAGGGATAGTAACCTTTCCTTCTTATCCGTAGGGAATTTGGAGCCCCCTTTTGTCAAGGCATGTGGTGCACCTATGCTGTTTCTTTTCTACTCACTCTTGGAGTCCCTGGAGTTTCTCCTTTGCAATTTTCTCAACCCCATTTCTTGGAAGATGGAGAGAAAATTCGATCGTTGATCATCCATGTATGATTCCTTATTCGTCTCTCTTTACTGTGTATCATGTGGGGAAATGATTCTAATGTTATAACGGGGATGAATGAAACAAAACCTTTATGAATATAATAATTGAACTATTAAAGAATGAAGGGGTGATTTTATGATTATGCTGAACTCTTTGTTCCATGATTCTATGTTGTAGATATTATGGGATTATTTCCACTGAAAGTTGTGGTCATTGGTGTTCCTTCCTTGTGCTATAATGATCATCTGTTTTTCTGGTTAAAACTATTATTAAATGGATATATCAATGAAAATGGTTAATCACCTAAAACTGGTTGATTAAATGGATGATGAGTGAATAGATATCCATGTGTGGTCACACTATTTACCCAAACAGAAGAAGGAAAACAAATGAAAGATGTGTTTGAATATGAAAACTCCCTTAAGTTGACTTTGTAATATGTGTGGATGTTCTGCTTGATCCTTGTGGGGTGACATGGATGGGGATGGGATCCCCGGTTGTGGTGAAAGTATTGGTTATTAGATCAAAGTCCATGTGGGGCCATATGGTGGGGCTTGGTTTGGTTCTAATACTTTAAGGGATATCATGGATCCCTTTTGTTTTTGTGACTTTACAAGAGAACTGGGTGTGAATCCATAATCTTCTTCTTGGTTGTTTTTCATTCCTTGGATATTAGCTATGCCTATTAGTTTCCCAGTAGTGAAGAATTATCTAATATAGTACCACTCGAATGTGATGATAGGAACAGGTTTAATGGAAAATAGTTTTCTACCAATGAGTTGTGACATGGATGTGGGTGGTGTGCTTTATATGAATGAATAGTAATGAGGGTATTTCTGTATATGCTAGTTTTGGAATCCCTAGGTTGTGATGACTACTTTTATACCTATATGTATAATTTGGTTCTTTTGTTTCTTACTAACACCCCCACCCAATTTGAGAACTTCATGCCAACCCACTCATTTCTCTGAGGTGTGTTTTTTCCAACACTCCTATGAGTGGATGGTTATTAGCTCCATTTCTTCATCGTTTCCGGACATTCCCAAGAATCTTTAGGTAGTCTGTGGTCGCATGAGGTCCATTATAGACCATGATTCATCGGGCAGGGTACGTTGTGGTGGTTAGCCCAGGTGTGTGCGGGAAGGTTGTTTCCTAAGTGTCTTTGGGATGAGGCCTAGATGTCTTCAGTCGTGGTAGTAGTTTTTCGAGCCCAAGTGTCTTTCAGTGTGGTGGTAGTTGTTCTAGCCCAGGTTTCTATGGGCATGGTTATGTGTTTTTGGGCCCCAGGTGTTTGCGGGTGAGGTGAGTCGTTGTGGTAGCCCAGGTGTGTGCGGTAGGGGTATGGCTGTGGAAATGTGGTGAAAATGGCAGTGAAGGTCTAATGTGTAGGATGTCTTTAATAACTAGTGGGAAATTGGTGTGGGGTACCTAAACATTAACATGTTATTACTATTACGTTACTTGACATGAGTTATTTGGGGAGTGTTCCTTGGTGAGGTTTGGGTGGATAGTTTCTTTATTAGGTGCTTGGTTATCTCATTTTCTCATGGCTCATTAAAATTCCTCCCATCTTGTGCACGAGAGAATTTGGTTTTCCCTACTACGTATATCAATATACTCACCCTAGGTATATAAAACTTCTTTCATGATTCTAGGAGGAATTTTAGGACCGTGTGGAACCATACTAGTTCAGACGTTAGTATAGTTGATGTTTCTGTTTTCTTTTCATTGGTATTTACCTTTGGAGTATTCTTGTATTAAAACACATATTATTTGAAACATGCATATGGGAAAGGGATTGTTTGGGAATTAATTGTATATCTCGTTTTTGTGTCATTTGGGACATACTATCTTATCTCCTGATCCTACTAAACAAAAAGGGTAATTTATTCCATTTTGCTTGTGATTATATACCCTTGGTTCTAGTCACTACTCTGAGACCTGTTGAAGGTGGGTCTCGGGGGTCATCATCTCTCTTCATCTAGAAGAAGGAAGGGTCTGGAAATCTGTTGTCCCTTCCCTCACCTTGGTGAAGGAAGGTCCTGATAATAATAATGTTAATATTAATTAATAAAATATTTTTTGAATTATATAAAAAATAATTACCAATATTAACGTAACATGTAGGATTATCGATGGTTAAACTAAATAAAAACTGTTCAAATTTACCTATACAGTAGTGATATGAAAATATTATCTGTCCATTTTTTGACCTTATAATGTCTTAGGTTATTATTTGACCCCTTTTAGACCCTATATCCTTATAAAAAACATCATAGTACTAAACTCTTTTAGAAAATGCGAACGGTCTCCTATCCCTCACATATAAAAGGCCACCTCATCTCCATCCTTATTCATAATTTAAAAACTATTTGGATTGGTGGATGCCTAAACAAAAAACCATCCAATTGCCCTCCCCTAATAATTGAATCCAAAATTTTGTAATTTTTATATCCTTGTAAATAATTTAGTGAAATCACATAGAGGATACCCGAAGAAGACGTAATGTTCATCAGTGAACATTTTTGTTTAATTCCACCCTAAAACCCCATTCGATATTTTTATGTCATTATTATATAATATACTGAATATAAAACATATAGAAAGATAAAATATGATATCGTAATTACCTAAAATCATACCCACTTCCCTCGAATGGGTTAGAAAATCATTATTCATGTGTACAGAAGACTTCAGCCTCACAAACAGATGTTGTTCTTTTTTACACTATCACCTATAAATGATGAAGATAATGTTGTTTTTTCTTTTTATATTATATATGTGTTTATTATTAATTTATTATGATTCATTAAATGTTGTTTAATATATACCATTTTGATATCCATATTCTGGTAATACAATAACATTGTTTATGTGTATGGTAGACTACAACCTCATGAAGGGACAAAATTTCTCCCAAATATACATGGAAAATAATACGGATAGGTTTGATAAAAATATTAAACATATATGAAATAAATTTTTTTATATATTGATAATATAAAAAATTATTTTCTTTCATCAAATATAACAAGAAAATGGAAACAACGTTCAAGCATACATATAAACAACCGTGTCCATGAACATTTTATTTCAATTCAATTTCTATTAATTTATTATCAATTTTAAATACGTCTATACTGAATTTTTATGATATTTATTTCATGTATAAAATTATTGAGATTATTAAATCCAGATTATGCTCTTAGACCCAATAATAATATGAATTAAACATTTAAAAAATAATAAAGATTTTATTAAATGAAATGTAACATTAGCATAGAATCGTTAATAAACAGCTAATAAAAGATCATAAGAAATTATTATTCGGTATGATATAAAAGAATATGATTACATTATAGATTTATAATAAACATATATTAATTATATATTAGTTTTTATTGTCTATTATAAAAGTAAAGACATATGGTAATGGATTTTTGTATAAATTTTACTTCTTTCAGACACACATTATATTATGCACATGTATTCCATAAAAAAGTGTATATACATCCCCATTAAAATATAATATATTGAATTTATTTAAAATCATTATATTCAAATTTTAATTTTAACATATTCCTTCTTATGTCTTGTTATTCAATGTTATCAAGCTGGTAATTATTTTATGTTACAAATCTTATAATTTATTAGTATTGTTTACAAGGATGTATCCAATCATGAAATATCATGATCTTACCCTCAATAATTTCCATAAATTTCATTCTCATATAGATATTAATGATATATTCAAGTAATGGTACCAATTTTACACTTTTTGGTACTTAAATAATTATGAAAATATATTTAATAAAATCCATTATTATTTTTATCTTCTGGAAGAAATGTTTTTTATACCAAACCCTGTTCTCTAAAAATGATTTCAAATGTTATTATAAATGACCTCTTAATATATGATTTTAAAAAAATAGAATATTTTTTATGTTTCATATGTGTTTTAAATTATTTTTGAATATAATTTTTTTTCAAAGCTAGTTCCATACAAAATAATTTCCACATGTTTATGTTTTTAAAAATAATTTATCAAAGTGGAATGGTTATTTTACAAAACAAAATGTTGTAACTTGTATTTTAAAAATATTTTCCATCTATGATGACATCTATTGGGTTTACCTAAGACATAAAAGGGATATTATCCAAGGATAACATTCATATTATTTCTCTTAATGATTTATTTTTTGATGGAATTATGATTCTGATTCATGTTCTTATTCAATGAGTAATACCATAATAAATTCTATATGTAATAAAATTATTTCCATAGTTTATTAAACAAATATGTAATAATGAAACCAATCAAGTTTCTATAAGATATTATATGATTAAATGTTTTTTATAACCATTTCATTCCATGTTGTATTATATGATGAATGTTCATGATTGTGTTTCACACGTAAATATGGGATTTTTATGTGATGGGTGGGACATATATATTCCTTCAATTAATTGGATATGTATTTAAATATAATTTCACATGCTTGAATATAACATGGAGTGAAATAAGTATATTGATATAGGGATGGAATTGTAATAGAACCATGTTCATTAATACAAGGTTATAATTGGAATTGAACCCAGTTCAGTAATGAAATTTATTGACTCTGTTGGTCATGGCAGTGAGGCTTGATTAAAATTGAAATGATTTTATATTATTTTGATTATACCAAAAAATTAATTTTTTATGAAAATTTTATTCGTTCGTGGATATTGTTCCTTGATTACCATATGATTCATGTCTTATGAACTAACAATAGTTATTCCATGACTCTTGATTTTGATCGTTAATGTGAAAGGAATGTTATTTAAATGTTATTCTCATATTATCATGACATTATGTCGTTTATATTCATACGTATCTCCCCTATTTACCCAAACTAAGAATATCAGAACACGCTTTCTTATGGTTAATTTTCATGGGTTATGTAGATATTTATTATGAATGATATGTTTAAAAAATATTATATTTAAGAATGTTGGCCCATATATATCATTGGCCACAATCTCTAACTATAATGGTTTCAATTATTAAAAATCATGTCATATATTCACATATATCTTACCTTATGTCAAAGAATCAAATTTTTCCCAATAAATTATCTTTAATATCAGTTCATTTAAATCGTATAACTATTTATGTGGGTCTATGTTTGAACAATATTATAAATGATTATCTATGTGTAGTTATAGTTATTACCATTCTCTAACTTTTTGAATTGTAAGACAGGCAGAACACCTATAATCATCTACGTATGATTCACTTACACTGACAGACAGATGACTCACCGAAAAACATATGACTCACCGATACAGATGACTCAATGTTGCATATGACGCACCGACGCAGACAACCAACCGTTAGTCCAAGTGACCTACTGTTGCATGGTGAAACCTACCAATTGACTCACCGTCAATTTAAATGAGTCACTTCTAGTTCAACTATCTCACTAATAGTATAAAGAACACACCATGGAAATAATTTATTGTTAGTTAAACTATCTCACCGATAGAAAGAACTAGACACTGATGTAATGAGTCATAAACATCTAACATGACCGAAAGAATAAAATACCAACACCGATAGAATTTCACACTGATATAATGAGACACTAATACAAGGTAACACCGATAGAAGTTGATACCAATAGAAGGATTCACTAATAGAAGGATACACCAATATAATGAGACACTGATATACGATGCATTAATATACTGTTTAAATCTACATCTATTAATATTATTTCTAACAGTCATAATTTTTTTTCATTTAATGATACTCACCTATTTATTAATATGTTTTAGGACTTTTAGGAGACATTACGAGGTACGATTAGCCAATTCATGTGGGCTTTACTTGATCTTTGTCATCCATCAAAAATAATATTTATTTTTATAAGAGAAAAGATAGAAAGATACAAAATTGTTGTGGTGAATGCCTGTGAGATATACTAAAGAACATCTGCTGTAGTCATGGAACCAATGGGCACACTAGACCAGAAAAACACCCATGGTGATCTTGATCGATTTGAACATCAAATTGATAAATTATTTTAGCATACCAAGGATGAAGAAGAATATAGATGCACAACCATAATGGTCATTGGATTCCATAATATGGCACTCTGTTTTGATTCAACTTCCAGAATAGGACTCAAAATTCTAATCCACTTCATTAAATTATTATAGAGTAGCACTTCATAAAACATAGATAATTCTAAACCCAATACTACATCTTTTTCTCTATTATGTACATTCAGTTACATTTTTTAGAAGTGTGGGTATTTTTATATTACATACACACTGACTTCTATGCATAACAAGAGGATACATGATATCTGCAATATCAAACTCTTTTTATCAATTTGTTTTCCATGTAAAACTGTGTAAGAGTCCATGAAGGACCTATTTGTTGTTTTTCCCATAAAGATTTGTGGTAGAGGATAAGGGTGGCCTAGAAAACCCTTTATGTTGTTGTGAATGTAGATGTAGTGTGTGGATCAAAATATTTCTTAATTTAAATTACATAGTGGTAGCTGATCACTATGTAGAGAGTATTAAGTCAATTCTTGACATTGAACCTCTTGTTTTATTTCCACTATGTTTTACCATTTAGATTTACTCTATTTTAACATATATTTCAAAAAACTAAAATTAACTCTAATACTTATATTATAAGGTTTTTATAATAGTTTTGAACCATTTGGTATGTTTCAAAAGTTTTATTAACATTTAGGTTATAATAGATAAAGAACTACTAAATCTCTTGAGAAATTAATTAACCATTCAGGAATCATATAAAATATCTACAAACCAATTTTTATTATATTTTTTATTGTGGAAATTTTTTAAGAACTAATTTTTAAAAGAAAATTTTATTGGGAATCAATTAACCCCTCTTTTGTTCTATACAATAACTGACATTTAGGAATTTTTAGTTTTCATAGCTCTTTTAAACTTTTTCAACTGTAATTCTATTTTTATTTCAAATATCATAAAATTTCATTCAATAATAGATATTTATCTCTTTAATATCATGTTCTATAATCATTATTATGGATTATATACTTGACGGTGTTACTACCAACATTCCACCATTAAATAAAAGAAAAAATTCTTCCAAAGGGAAAATTAAAATGAAAACACACTTAGAAATTATGGGTTATGAAATTTTTTATTCAATTGTACATGATTATAAGATTATTTATACAACATGTACTACTTGGGATGACCTAGATAAGACTTATTATAACAGTAATTGAAAATCCATGAAGGCCTTATAATGTTCTTTAGGTTAGTAAGAATTTAACATAATTCTTGAATGTAAAATAGCCCATGAAATTTGGGATACATTGTCTATTCCACATTAAGGAACATCTAGTATTATGGAAATGGGAATTAAGAAATATAATATTAAATATATATATTTTAATATGAATCATGGTGAGCCTATTTCTTGAATGTATCTTGGGTTTAATGAAATTGAGAACCTTATGATCTCTTTTGGAAGATATATTACTACCAAAGAAAAAATTATGACGATTCTCAAATGATTACCTAATAGATGGAGAGGAAATTTTGTCTCCATTATAGAATCACATGACATCATAAAATTACCTGTCAAAGAACTCATTAGAAAATAGATGTTATATAAGGAAGAGTTGAAAGTCAACAAAAAATAATATGATGAACCTAAGAGAAAATTTCTCGGATTTAAGACTAAGAACTCTAAGAATAAAGAAAAAGATAATGTCCGAGCATCTATTAAAATATATAGTAATGATGAATCAAAATCATATATTAATTTAGATATGGCTAAGCTATCTAGAAGATTTATGAAATTCTATAAGAAGAAGATTTTTTTTGGGAAGCCCGATTAAAAAGGCCGATATGATAAAAAGGGAATTTGTAAAATGGATTGGAAGAAGATTTAGAAATCAAAAGAAATAGTTTTCTATGAATGGAAAAAGAGAGGTAATTTCAAAGACGACTATCCTAAATTAATGTATAAAAGGAAGTATGAGTACAAAGATATGATACATAAGAAATAAATGAAGGACAATTGTTGTGCATCTGAGGATAGCTCCAATGAATCAGCATCATCTCATAATGCGAATGATGACAAGGAAAATATATGTTTTATAACAAAAACATCTGAGGTAAGCTTAGATTCACCAGCACACAATTCTTATTATTCTTGAAAATGAACGTGAGTCTAAAAGTAGTAAAATCTATGAACTATTTGAATAATGAAACGTAATGTAAGAGATGTGTAATGAACTAAAAAAAATATAAATATTTTAATAATAAACATGCACTTATTGTAGCTATTATGTATAAAATTACTATTGAAATGAAAAATAATTCTCAACTTCTCAAAGAATAAAATGATTTAGAAATGTCTAATGAGCTATTGAAGAAGGATGAAGAATGTTTTCCAATGGAAAAAATACTCTTACTCAAAGTCTTGGTAAACATACAGCTTCTAAGTATAATTATAGGATTGGATATCATCCTGGATAAAGAAAATTATCCAAAACACAGTTTTGTAACTATATCAAGATAATCATTTCTACTATCTAAAAATGAATATTTTGATGATAGTACCAGTTCTGAGAAATCTATTACTACCTCTAGATTTTCTGGACTAAATAAAGTCTATTTTTCTAATATGTTATATAATTCTTATAAGAAACCCATAAGGAAAATTTGGGTACCTAAGGTATTGATTACTAATGTTGCTAGACCCAAATAGGTATTGGTGACAAAATATGTTTTTTGTTTGATTATCATGTATGAAAAATTTTTGAAGAGCTCTTGCATCGGTCAATTTTACTTGTACAGTGGATGTTCAGGACTCATGATATGAGATTATTCAGGCTTCAAGAACCCAATCAATATTAATGGTAGATATATCACCTTTTGTGGTAATAAAAAATTAAAAATAAATGGGTTAGTTCATATAGGTAACTCTAACTCAGTTTTAATTTCTAATGTAATTTTTTTGATGGATTGAAATATAATTTTAATGGTATTTCACACATCTTTGATGATGGATTTCATGTTAAATTTGAAAATTATTTTTTTATGTTTTAACTCTACAAATTAATTAGTATTTTTTTTCTTTTAGAATTGAAAATGTATATTTTGTTAACCTAGATTATTTATCTTCCCACAATTTTTCTTGTTTTAGTGCCATTAACAAAGTATCTTGGATTTGGAATAGGAGATTACAAAATTGTAATATAAACTCTGTTAGAAAGCTTACAAGAAAAGGACTAGTAAAGGATCAAACCAAACATTATTTTCCTAATGAAAACGTCTACAATCCTTGTAAAAAAGTTAAACAACACAATATATCATTCATATCAAAGAATGAAGTTTCAACTTCTCATCCTTTAGAGTTGGTTTACAAGGATTTATTTGGACCATCTAGTGTTTCTATATTAAATAAGAAGCACTATGTTTATATTCTTGTAGATAAAAATTCTAGTTATAGTTGGACTAATGTATTATCTCACAAAAGTGAATCCTATACTTACTTCTCCATGTATGCTAAAACAATGGAAAATCTAAGTAGACATAGAATAAAATCCTTAAGAAGTTATCATGGCCATGAGTTTAAAAATCAAGACTTAGAATCATTTTTCTCAAACAATGGATATAGTCATTGTAACGCCCCGACCCCAGCTACCCAGAGTCGGTGCATTACTTCGTAACATTGGCATGATCACAAGAAAGATCAAATCTCGAAAGACCGATTGGTTTAGTAGCCTTGGAAACACTAGATATAATCATAAAGTTTTACATTACATTTCAAAGTGAATAACTACTACAACAACAAAGTCTTCATATCCACACTATTAACCCCTCATAATATCCCTTCAAGTCATTCATAAATTACTTCTTCACTTCCTGGGAAAAATTAAACATTGAAAAGGGGTGAGCTCAAATGCCCAGTAAGGATAACAATATAGCGGAAACTTTCATAAATAAGAATAAACATTTAAGGCAGTGTATAACTAAAACAAAAGCCTTTTAAATTTGAACTTTCAACACGGTATGGCATAAATAAAATGAAATAATGCCATTTACTTATTCACATGGATATTCTACTAATCGAATAATCACATGCAAAAATCAATAACCACTTTCATAATGTTGGAATGCATAATGCCAGACTATCATTACCACATAGTCAAGGCCTCGTGCCAAGACTACAAATAAGATTTTGTCAAGGCCTTGTTCCAAGACACTAGTTTGTCTCATGAGACCTACCGATGCATCGAGGAGCTATAGCGGGCTCCACCCGTCACTTATTAAGTTCAATGCATTCCCATATGAAAAGTTTTAAACATAACATAAACATTCGTATTAAAACTAGCATACGAAATGTCAATAATTTCACCATAAACTATGAATGGTATAAAAATAGCACATCCACAGTCAAACATATCACAAAAACTTAAATACAATATAGAAGTTTTGTATCATAATAAATCAACTTCAAATAATCTTAAAATCCATCAAAGGATGTTGACATAGATGAAATCAAAATTCTTTTTAAAGAAGTATCTCCTTTTATTTTGAAATCATTTAATATCCATATAAAATTAAACATTTTCTTTGAAAATATTCTTATAAGCTTGTATGGAAAGCTTCGACGATTTTATAACGGCGGAAAATAACCGCACCTGCCGTATAAGTTAAAAAAAACATTCTTACCTCAATTCAGTCGAAAAGGTTAAAAGGACCTTGTTTTGAAAACGACGGAAAGATTCCTTTATAAACCTCTTATAAAAATTCATACAAGGGTATAAATGACTTTAACCCATATTCTTGTAAATAGTAAAAATGTTTTGAAATACATTTCAAAGAAACATGGATGTGGATGATAAAGAGATTCCAGTAGATTATTACGTATAATACAACCTCGGATAATGAAGAGATTGTGAAATAACCCTTACCTTGTACTTTTCCTTTGTTGGGGTAGGTTAACCTCCTGTATAATGGTGAAATAATTGTTATTAAATTATACAAGAATAATATATATTAATATGATATCATATATGATCTTTTAACATTGATTTGTTAATAATATCTTAGAATTATCGTCGTTTCGGGTGTTAACTTACTCATTTTCTTTTATATGTTTTGTTACATAAGCCATTGTTGTTGTATCTTATTCATATCCAGAATGATATCTAGTCCTTAAACATCATTTTTAAATCATCAAATGATAATTATACTTGAATGGATATGATGGAGAATGAATCTCATCGCGTTCGTGGAGACGGTAGTCCGTACGTACGCACGAACGCTACTTCCATTTAATTTTTATTTTAAAAGAATCAAATCCAAATGATACATAGGTATATTACTATTCCAGTATAATATAATATTTTATATATGTTACTTAAGTTCATTAACACCATCCTTTATACGTTCCATGTGTGGTATGCACGAGTCATATCATTTTAAGGGGGCGGTAGTCCGCACTTCCTCAAATGAAATTATCGTATGTATATACAACATGAAACGAATAATGGTATGAAATAAAATGGAATTACAGAAGCTTATATATAAAATATATATCATTAATATCATATTTAATTACAGTTCCATCATAATGGCCACCATGAGAGGCGGTAAGATGTATTTGAACAATCATCGTTTCGTGAGGCGTTAGTTTGCCATCCACAGAAACATTATGTTCATCATCCATTAGATGGAGTTGTGTGTATGTGTAGTTTGAATCCTTCTTATAACAACATCCTAGTATATTGAGGATACTTGTGTTGTTACAAAAGAAAGGAAATAAAAAAGAGTTTGGGGGTTGAAGAAGAAAAATAAATGAAAATAATTTAAGAGAAATCGTTACCTTTAATTTAGGTAACTCACTTTGGTTGGAACCAAGGGACTTGTTGAAATGCTTTCTGCCTAAGGGGAAACTTCAAGGAGGAGGAGAGGGATTTGGGGAGCTTATTTGGGCAGAGTTTGGACGAGCCAAGTGGCTTGAGAGGTGTGAGGAAAAGAGAAGGAGGAGTTCCCTTTTATAAGAGGGGTGAGGGGCACTTTTGGAAAAGCTAGAAATATTAATTTATAATAAATTAATATTCGGTTTCCAAAGGCTCCAAAGTTGACTATTAAAAGGATGAGGTGGGGATAGGTCGAAAACAACTCATCCAATAGAATTTAGACAGGTTTGGGTACTTATATTAACCTTATCTTTAAGTATTAACTCTAAGTTAATTAGTTTCACTTTTACAATGTCTCTTTGTATTTTTATATAATATGGTTAATAAACTTACTATATACATCCAAGCTACCCCCAAGTGGTCCATTAATGATTAACCTATCATAATATAAGTCTCTTGGCCGAACCTTAGATTTTTAGGAATTTAATATCAATTAATAATATAATATTTGTTTTAAGAACTCTTTTATGTCAATTTTGACACTATTCAATAGTTGATTTTTGTGAAACTCATAACAGATTGATTACTTCGAACAAAGTAAATTAAATCAATCCTAATATATCATATTATCCTAGAAAATTAGTGTAATTCATTAAAAGTTTCATATTATATTTATTTGGTTATTTATAATATCAATTATGTTAATTTTTTACTATTTTAGTAATTACTGCATCATCATTGTGTCATAAATAAAATAAATTATTTAATGTCTAAAATTTATAAATAAAACATCATTATGTAGGAAATCTTTTTAGATTTCTAATGAATATTTATAATAGAAAATCCAACATGTATAACCCTATGTAAAAATTGTTCTTCTAAAAGGTGTAAGCTTATGCCATTTTTATTTTTATTTTAACTTTATTTATATAATGTGTCCCTACCACATACAAGTGGCTCCAAGGGGTCCCCAAATTGACCCAAGGATGCCCATGGTCGGGTATGTGTCCACCAATAAGGTTAGGACACGTTTTAGGGTAATTTTGTATTATTATAATATTATTTTTTTAACCCTTATTTACCGGATTTACCCTTTAACCATGGTAAATAAAATATTTACCACAGTAACTATTCAAAATGTCTAAAAATAAAAGTTACCTATTTACACAATTTGAACATCCTGATTCCAAATATGGAATCCATTTTCCTAAATTCAAAACACAGAAGTGGCAGAAATTAATTTAAAATTAATTCCCGCTGTCAAAACAAAAAGCGTGTTTTTAAGAGATAATAACTATCAAAAGATTGACACTTGTTTATGTTCGGTTTAATTGTAAAATTATGTCCAATGACCAACATTATATTAAATGGTAAAAATATATTCTAAATATACTTTGAAACCACTCAAATTCATAATTAATCACTATTAATTATTTTGATTAAAAAAGTTGTTTTTAATTAAAATTTAGTAATTTTCACTATTCATCAAAATATAAAAGTTATCCGAAAAGTACCAAAATTTCACCCTAGGCTAATTTCGATATTCCGAATCCAAAAATGAAGTCCATTTTTAAATATAAAATATATATAATTTCAAAAATTAGGTATTACTATTCATAAGGGCTAGTTTGATTGGTTGTGGTGTGTGTTAAAACTCAAGGTTGCGTACAACACACGCTACTGTATTATTCAAAGAAAGCGTACCGTGGAAGCTTGGGATGTTTAATTTTAAATTTTTGATGTCCCCATTTAGTCAAAAAGTTTAAAATATTGTATTTAAAAAGGTTTCACTATTAAAAGTTGATAAAAGTGCAATACTGAAAATGAATCTGTTCTTGTATTATGACTAAGAAACTCATAATATGGATTCTAAAATTATAAGGATTATATAAAGTTAAAAATGTAGTTAATGCTATTCATGAACTCTTTTAATGGATTTTTTTTGTATTTCATGGTGTGATTGAACTCGGTGTTGCGTGTAGTGCAAGTTTTTGAATTATTTTGAAGAAATAACACACTATGAAATCTTGGGGTGTTACATTCTCCCCTCCTTCAATAAATTGCGTCCTCGCAATTTGAAATTTTTATTCGAAAATAAAAGGTTGAAAATAGATAATATATTTGTGGGAAAACCCACATCGGAAATTGGGTTACTAAAATTTAGTCTTAATATGAGGAAAAGAGAAATGAAAGGGTCACCACCAAATTATGATCTCGATTAGGAGAACATTGATGGCAATTTGAGACATATAATTGGAGGAAAAACATAAATATTTATAGGTAGTGATTGAGGTCATCAATCACAAACAAGTATAAAATTGAGGTCCTTAAATTCATCAATCTATGATGATTTGAAATACCATCGGTTCAACAAAACATAGGGTATTAAGATGACACATTTTTGACGTTTCAAAATATCTTAGTTGAAATCCCACATCGAAAAATGAATTAACGAGGCCTCTATTTAAAATAAAGAGTCGAAAGTATGAAGATTACCGAAAAAAACACATACTAGGGTTCCATGTAGGAAAATATGGATATGGAAGAAAAATCTAACCATCAATTATCTGATGGAGAGTGGTAGAGAACATGGCTATGAAAAGGCCAACAATCCCAAAGCCATAAATTTGTGATGATTTAAGGTACCATCTAGGGAAACATTTTTTGTTCTAAGTTCCTTTTCTTAATGTTGAGGAATTTATTTATGAGATTGGATAAGATCATAAGGAGATATACTTACTTTATAATTAGAGTTTTTTCCATTAATAAATTTCTACCACAAACTCATCTTTCACTCGTAAAAAAAATTCTATTTATACTATTCGTACAGGGTTCCAAAATAAATGAGTTTATAATTCATCTACATGATCCTTTAATAAAAACTATATTATTTTAATCCAGGACATCTCGTGGGCCAGTGGAAGGTGATACACCCTTGTCGCCCTTCGGTTGCGGGTTCAAGTCTCGTAGCCTTTCCGGACGCGACGGGTTGCCGCCTGACCTCCGGGTTGTCCTTTTATGGAAATCCAAAATAATCCAAACTAGAACTATCCAAAATACTTCTATCCAAACTCACAGTCCAACATTTATAAGTAAGGTAAACATAATGTAGAACCTTTTTACCCCGTAATAGCATTTGAATACCTTCATCATGTATTCTTTTAATACACCGAAACATCCTTAATTACCATATTCCTTATTGATTACATTCATGCTCCCTTATTCCATATAGAAATCTGGATATACTTCATTAATCCAAAAATGTTTTAAACCCCAACAATGATGGAATATACAAATCATTAATCAGTTCCAGGGTAGTCAAGAATATCCAACATAATTTATCCAAAACAATCACATATTATTCCAAAATCACTACCTCAGTATCAGAACTATATTATGATTTATCATTCTCTCAACCATATATTTTCCAAAAATTTATCCTGCTATTGAGTCACTTTTCATTGTTCCATACAATCTCAAGTCCTTAATGAAATAGTACTGCAGTACAATCCTTATATACTCCATAATTATTATAACAAGTACATTGTTGATACAACACTCAATTGACATAATCAACATAAGAACTCTAATCATTCCTCTTCATCTGTGGTAGTATCATAACTTGATTATTATCCAATAACATCATTTGCGGCATAGTCTGATGACTGGGACATAGGCTCGCGTAGTGTCCAAACTCCTTGAAAATGAAGCATTGTACATTTGAAACCATTTTCTTACCCTTGCAGTCACGTACTTTGTGCCCTTTTCCTCCACACTTATAACAAACTCACATTCCTTTCAGGCAAGTTCCAGGGTGTTTCTTTCCACAGTTACCACATATGGGAAAATTCTTCTTTTCCCTCTTCCCTTTATCCATCTTTCTCTCTTCTATCCTTTTCTTCTCTTGCTTCCCTTCAAAGCCATAGGACTCAGTAATCTCTTTACTTATCTTATCAATACATGATATTATTTCTTCATATAATGATAATACATGGGAGACTATTTCTCTTATAAATTCTAGCTTAATACCATGAAAGATATGATCCTTCCTTCTCTTTGGATCATGTGCATTTCCGGAGTTCTCATTCCTTCTACTGGGCGCCATTTCTAAACAATGGCATAAACTAGATCAGTTTATGAATCAAAATACATAATCCCATACTTATAAAACACTTAACATAAATTGAACTATTTATGGATATAATCCATAATCATAAGAATGTTTTGTTTAAGGAAGTATATACTCATAAACCCTTCAAAATGATTTGTAAATAAAATGAGAGTTATCCTAAGCATATCCCCCGGGAGTGTCGTAACCAAGAGTGCAGCAAGGCCCGTTGTCGTGCACCAGTTCCCGTTCGAGTCTAGCTCAAAGCGGTGTTTTCGGGTTTTACCCCTAGGTACATCTGTGCCAGAGCCGCCTCTACCTGCTCGTATCCAGACAGGGATGTATTGCTCGGAAAACTCACAAAATCTCTACAATACCAAAATTATAAGAAGTTCTTCTATACTAATCCTCAAAGTTCATCTTAGGTCTACGTGCTCTAATCAGAGTTTATCTAAATCTAGCTTCCAAGGTTTGTACTAAACTTCCTCTGATACCAACTGTAACGCCCCGACCCCAGCTACCCAGAGTCGGTGCATTACTTCGTAACATTGGCATGATCACAAGAAAGATCAAATATCGAAAGACCGATTGGTTTAGTAGCCTTGGAAACACTAGATATAATCATAAAGTTTTACATTACATTTCAAAGTGAATAACTACTACAACAACAAAGTCTTCATATCCACACTATTAACCCCTCATAATATCCCTGCAAGTCATTCATAAATTACTTCTTCACTTCCTGGGAAAAATAAAACATTGAAAAGGGGTGAGCTCAAATGCCCAGTAAGGATAACAATATAGCGGAAACTTTCATAAATAAGAATAAACATTTAAGGCAGTGTATAACTAAAACAAAAGCCTTTTAAATTTGAACTTTCAACATGGTATGGCATAAATAAAATGAAATAATGCCATTTACTTATTCACATGGATATTCTACTAATCGAATAATCACATGCAAAAATCAATAACCACTTTCATAATGTTGGAATGCATAATGCCAGACTATCATAACCACATAGTCAAGGCCTCGTGCCAAGACTACAAATAAGATTTTGTCAAGGCCTTGTGCCAAGACACTAGTTTGTCTCATGAGACCTACCGATGCATCAAGGAGCTATAGCGGGCTCCACCCGTCACTTATTAAGTCCAATGCATTCCCATATGAAAAGGTTTAAACATAACATAAACATTCGTATTAAAACTAGCATACGAAATGTCAATAATTTCACCATAAACTATGAATGGTATAAAAATAGCAAATCCACAGTCAAACATATCACAAAAACTTCAATACAATATAGAAGTTTTGTATCATAATAAATCAACTTCAAATAATCTTAAAATCCATCAAAGGATGTTGACATAGATGAAATCAAAATTATTTTTAAAGAAGTATCTCCTTTTATTTTGAAATCATTTAAGATCCATATAAAATAAAACATTTTCTTTGAAAATATTCTTATAAGCTTGTATGGAAAGCTTCGACGATTTTATAACGGAGGAAAATAACCGCACCTGCCGAATAAGTTAAAAAAACATTCTTACCTCAATTCAGTCGAAAAGGTTAAAAGGACCTTGTTTTGAAAACGACGGAAAGATTCCTTTATAAACCTCTTATAAAAAGTCAAACAAGGGTATAAATGACTTTAACCCATATTCTTGTAAATAGTAAAAATGTTTTTAAATAAATTTCAAAGAAACATGGATGTGGATGATAAAGAGATCCCAGTAGATTATTACGTATAATACAACCTCGGATAATGAAGAGATTGTGAAATAACCCTTACCTTGTACTTTTCCTTTGTTGGGGTAGGTTAACCTCCTGTATAATGGTGAAATAATTGTTATTAAATTATACAAGAATCATATATATTAATATGATATCATATATGATCTTTTAACATTGATTTGTTAATAATATCATAGAATTATCGTCGTTTCGGGTGTTAACTTACTCATTTTCTTTTATATGTTTTGTTACATAAGCCATTGTTGTTGTATCTTATTCATATCCAGAATTATATATAGTCCTTAAACATAATTTTTAAATCATCAAATGATAATTATACTTGAATGGATATGATGGAGAATGAATCTCATCGCGTTCGTGGAGACGGTAGTTCGTACGTACGCACGAACGCTACTTCCATTTAATTTTTATTTTAAAAGAATCAAATCCAAATGATACATAGGTATATTACTATTCCAGTATAATATAATATTTTATATATGTTACTTATGTTCATTAACACCATCCTTTATACGTTCCATGTGTGGTATGAACGAGTCATATCATTTTAAGGGGGCGGTAGTCCGCACTTCCTCAAATGAAATTATCGTATGTATATACAAAATGAAACAAATAATGGTATGAAATAAAATGGAATTACAGAAGCTTATATATAAAATATATATCATTAATATCATATTTAATTACAGTTCCATCATAATGGCCACCATGAGAGGCGGTAAGATGTATTTGAACAATCATCGTTTCGTGAGGCGTTAGTTTGCCATCCACAGAAACATTATGTTCATCATCCATTAGATGGAGTTGTGTGTATGTGTAGTTTGAATCCTTCTTATAACAACATCCTAGTATATTGAGGATACTGGTGTTGTTACAAAAGAAAGGAAATAAAAAGAGTTTGGGGGTTGAAGAAGCAAAATAAATGAAAATAATTTAAGAGAAATCGTTACCTTTAATTTAGGTAACTCACTTTGGTTGGAACCAAAGGACTTGTTGAAATGCTTTCTGCCTAAGGGGAAACTTCAAGGAGGAGGAGAGGGATTTGGGGAGCTTAGTTGGGCAGAGTTTGGACGAGCCAAGTGGCTTGAGAGGTGTGAGGAAAAGAGAATGAGGAGTGCCCTTTTATAAGAGGGGTGAGGGGCACTTTTGGAAAAGCTAGAAATATTAATTTATAATAAATTCATATTCGGTTTCCAAAGGCTCCAAAGTTGACTATTCAAAGGATGATGTGGGGATAGTTCTAAAACAACTCATCCAATAGAATTTAGACAGGTTTGGGTACTTATATTAACCTTATCTTTAAGTATTAACTCTAAGTTAATTAGTTTCACTTTTACAATGTCTCTTTGTATTTTTATATAATATGGTTAATAAACTTACTATATACATCCAAGCTACCCCCAAGTGGTCCATTAATGATTAAACTATCATAATATAAGTCTCTTGGCCGAACCTTAGATTTTTAGGAATTTAATAACAATTAATAATATAATATTTGTTTTAAGAACTCTTTTATGTCAATTTTGACACTATTCAATAGTTGATTTTTTTGAAACTCATAACAGATTGATTACTTCGAAAAAAGTCAATTAAATCAATCCTAATATATCATATTATCCTATAAAATTAGTTTAATTCATTAAAAGGTCCATATTTTATTTATTTGGGTATTTATAATATCAATTATGTTAATTTTTTACTATTTTAGTAATTACTGCATCATCATTGTGTCATAAATAAAATAACTTATTTAATGTCTAAAAATTATAAATAAAACATCATTATGTAGGAAATCTTTTTAGCTTTCTAATGAATATTTATAATCGAAAATCCAACATGTATAACCCTATGTAAAAATTCTTCTTCTAAAAGGTGTAAGCTTATGCCATTTTTATTTTTATTTTAACTTTATTTATATAATGTGTCCCTACCACATACAAGTGGCTCCAAGGGGTCCCCAAATTGACCCAAGGATGCCCATGGTCGGGTATGTGTCCACCAATAAGGTTAGGACATGTTTTAGGGTAATTTTGTATTATTATAATATTATTTGTTTAACCCTTATTTACCGGATTTACCCTTTAACCATGGTAAATAAAATATTTACCACAGTAACTATTCAAAATGTCTAAAAATAAAAGTTACCTATTTACACAATTTGAACATCCTGATTCCAAATATGGAATCCATTTTCCTAAATTCAAAACACAGAAGTGGAAGAAATTAATTTAAAATTAATTCCCGCTGTCAAAACAAAAAGCGTGTTTTTAAGAGATAATAACTATCAAAAGATTGACACTTGTTTATGTTCGGTTTAATTGTAAAATTATGCCCAATGACCAACATTATATTAAATGGTAAAAATATATTATAAATATACTTTAAAACCACTCAAATTCATAATTTATCACTATTAATTATTTTGATTAAAAAAGTTGTTTTTAATTAAAATTTAGTAATTTTCACTATTCATCAAAATATAAAAGTTATCTGAAAAGTACCAAAATTTCACCCTAGGCTAATTTCGATATTCCGAATCCAAAAATGAAGTCCATTTTTAAATATAAAATATATATAATTTCAAAAATTAGGTATTACTATTCATAACGGCTAGTTTGATTGGTTGTGGTGTGTGTTAAAACTCAAGGTTGCGTACAACACACGCTACTGTATTATTCAAAGAAAGCGTACCGTGGAAGCTTGGGATGTTTAATTTTAAATTTTTGATGTCCCCATTTAGTCAAAAAGTTTAAAATATTGTATTTAAAAAGGTTTCACTATTAAAAGTTGATAAAAGTGCAATACTGAAAATGAATATGTTCTTGTATTATGACTAAGAAACTCATAATATGGATTCTAAAATTATAAGGATTATATAAAGTTAAAAATGTAGTTAATGCTATTCATGACCTCTTTTAATGGATTTTTTTTGTATTTCATGGTGTGATTGAACTCGGTGTTGCGTGTAGTGCAAGTTTTTGAATTATTTTGAAGAAATAACACACTATGAAACCTTGGGGTGTTACATTCTCCCCTCCTTCAATAAATTGCGTCCTCGCAATTTGAAATTTTTCTTCGAAAATAAAAGGTTGAAAATAGATAATATATTTGTGGGAAAACCCACATCGGAAATTGGGTTACTAAAATTTAGTCTTAATATGAGGAAAAGAGAAATGAAAGGGTCACCACCAAATTATGATCTCGATTAGGAGAACATTGATGGCAATTTGAGACATATATTTAGAGGAAAAACGTAAATATTTATAGGTAGTGATTGAGTCATCAATCACAAACAAGTATAAAATTGAGGTCCTTAAATTCATCAATCTATGATGATTTGAAATACCATCGGTTCAACAAAACATAGGGTATTAGGATAACACTTTTTTGACGTTTCAAAATATCTTAGTTGAAATCCCACATCGAAAAATGAATTAACGAGGCCTCTATTTAAAATAAAGAGTCGAAAGTATGAAGATTACCGAAAATAACACATACTAGGGTTCCATGTAGGAAAATATGGATTTGGAAGAAAAATCTAACCATCAATTATCTGATGGAGAGTGGTAGAGAACATGGCTATGAAAAGGCCAACAATCCCAAAGCCATAAATTTGTGATGATTTAAGGTACCATCTAGGGAAACATTTTTTGTTCTAAGTTCCTTTTCTTAATGTTGAGGAATTTATTTATGAGATTGGATAAGATCATAAGGAGATATACTTACTTTATAATTAGAGTTTTTTCCATTAATAAATTTCTACCACAAACTCATCTTTCACTCGTAAAAAAAATTCTATTTATACTATTCGTACAGGGTTCCAAAATAAATGAATTTATAATTCATCTACATGATCCTTTAATAAAAACTACATTATTTTAATCCAGGACATCTCGTGGGCCAGTGGTAGGTGATACACCCTTGTCGCCCTTCGGTTGCGGGTTCAAGTCTCGTAGCCTTGCCGGACGCGACGGGTTGCCGCCCGACCTCCGGGTTGTCCTTTTATGGAAATCCAAAATAATCCAAACTAGAACTATCCAAAATACTTCTATCCAAACTCACAGTCCAACATTTATAAGTATGGTAAACATAATGTAGAACCTTTTTACCCCGTAATAGCATATGAATACCTTCATCATGTATTCTTTTAATACACCGAAACATCCTTAATTACCATATTCCTTATTGATTACATTCATGCTCCCTTATTCCATATAGAAATCTGGATATACATCATTAATCCAAAAATGTTTTAAACCCCAACAATGATGGAATATACAAATCATTAATCAGTTCCAGGGTAGTCAAGAATATCCAACATAATTTATCCAAAACAATCACATATTATTCCAAAATCACTACCTCAGTATCAGAACTATATTATGATTTATCATTCTCTCAACCATATATTTTCCAAAAATTTATCCTGCTATTGAGTCACTTTTCTTTGTTCCATACAATCTCAAGTCCTTAATGAAATAGTACTGCAGTACAATCCTTATATACTCCATAATTATTATAACAAGTACATTGTTGATACAACACTCAATTGACATAATCAACATAAGAACTCTAATAATTCCTCTTCATCTGTGGTAGTATCATAACTTGATTATTATCCAATAACATCATTTGCGGCATAGTCTGATGACTGGGACATAGGCTCCCGTAGTGTCCAAACTCCTTGAAAATGAAGCATTGTACATTTGAAACCATTTTCTTACCCTTGCAGTCACGTACTTTGTGCCCTTTTCCTCCACACTTATAACAAACTCCCATTCCTTTCAGGCAAGTTCCAGGGTGTTTCTTTCCACAGTTACCACATATGGGAAAATTCTTCTTTTCCCTCTTCCCTTTATCCATCTTTCTCTCTTCTATCCTTTTCTTCTCTTGCTTCCCTTCAAAGCCATAAGACTCAGTTATCTCTTTACTTATCTTATCAATACATGATATTATTTCTTCATATGATGATAATACATGGGAGACTATTTCTCTTATAAATTCCAGCTTAATACCATGAAAGATATGATCCTTCCTTCTCTTTGGATCATGTGCATTTCCGGAGTTCTCATTCCTTCTACTGGGCGCCATTTCTAAACAATGGCATAAACTAGATCAGTTTATGAATCAAAATACATAATCCCATACTTATAAAACACTTAACATAAATTGAACTATTTATGGATATAATCCATAATCATAAGAATGTTTTGTTTAAGGAAGTATATACTCATAAACCCTTCAAAATGATTTGTAAATAAAATGAGAGTTATCCTAAGCATATCCCCCGGGAGTGTCGTAACCAAGAGTGCAGCAAGGCCCGTTGTCGTGCACCAGTTCCCGTTCGAGTCTAGCTCAAAGCGGTGTTTTCGGGTTTTACCCCTAGGTACATCTGTGCCAGAGCCGCCTCTACCTGCTCGTATCCAGACAGGGATGTATTGCTCGGAAAACTCACAAAATCTCTACAATACCAAAATTATAAGAAGTTCTTCTATACTAATCCTCAATGTTCATCTTAGGTCTACGTGCTCTAATCAGAGTTTATCTAAATCTAGCTTCCAAGGTTTGTACTAAACTTCCTCTGATACCAACTGTAACACCCCGACCCCAGCTACCCAGAGTCGGTGCATTACTTCGTAACATTGGCATGATCACAAGAAAGATCAAATCTCGAAAGACCGATTGGTTTAGTAGCCTTGGAAACACTAGATATAATCATAAAGTTTTACATTACATTTCAAAGTGAAAAACTACAACAACAACAAAGTCTTCATATCCACACTATTAACCCCTCATAATATCCCTGCAAGTCATTCATAAATTACTTCTTCACTTCCTGGGAAAAATAAAACATTGAAAAGGGGTGAGCTCAAATGCCCAGTAAGGATAACAATATAGCGGAAACTTTCATAAATAAGAATAAACATTTAAGGCAGTGTATAACTAAAACAAAAGCCTTTTAAATTTGAACTTTCAACATGGTATGGCATAAATAAAATGAAATAATGCCATTTACTTATTCACATGGATATTCTACTGATCAAATAATCACATGCAAAAATCAATAACCACTTTCATAATGTTGGAATGCATAATGCCAGACTATCATAACCACATAGTCAAGGCCTCGTGCCAAGACTACAAATAAGATTTTGTCAAGGCCTTGTTCCAAGACACTAGTTTGTCTCATGAGACCAACCGATGCATCGAGGAGCTATAGCGGGCTCCACCCGTCACTTATTAAGTCCAATGCATTCCCATATGAAAAGGTTTAAACATAACATAAACATTCGTATTAAAACTAGCATACTAAATGTCAATAATTTCACCATAAACTATGAATGGTATAAAAATAGCACATCCACAGTCAAACATATCACAAAAACTTCAATACAATATAGAAGTTTTGTATCATAATAAATCAACTTCAAATAATCTTAAAATCCATCAAAGGATGTTGACATAGATGAAATCAAAATTCTTTTTAAAGAAGTATCTCCTTTTATTTTGAAATCATTTAAGATCCATATAAAATAAAACATTTTCTTTGAAAATATTCTTATAAGCTTGTATGGAAAGCTTCGAAGATTTTATAACGGCGGAAAATAACCGCACCTGCCGTATAAGTTAAAAAAAACATTCTTACCTCAATTCAGTCGAAAAGGTTAAAAGGACCTTGTTTTGAAAACGACGGAAAGATTCCTTTATAAACCTCTTATAAAAAGTCAAAAAAGGGTATAAATGACTTTAACCCATATTCTTGTAAATAGTAAAAATGTTTTGAAATACATTTCAAAGAAACATGGATGTGGATGATAAAGAGATCCCAGTAGATTATTACGTATAATACAACCTCGGATAATGAAGAGATTGTGAAATAACCCTTACCTTGTATTTTTCCTTTGTTGGGGTAGGTTAACCTCCTGTATAATGGTGAAATAATTGTTATTAAATTATACAAGAATCATATATATTAATATGATATCACATATGATCTTTTAACATTGATTTGTTAATAATATCTTAGAATTATCGTCGTTTCGGGTGTTAACTTACTCATTTTCTTTTATATGTTTTGTTACATAAGCCATTGTTGTTGTATCTTATTCATATCCAGAATGATATCTAGTCCTTAAACATCATTTTTAAATCATCAAATGATAATTATACTTGAATGGATATGATGGAGAATGAATCTCATCGCGTTCGTGGAGACGGTAGTCCGTACGTACGCACGAACTCTACTTCCATTTAATTTTTATTTTAAAAGAATCAAATCCAAATGATACATAGGTATATTACTATTCCAGTATAATATAATATTTTATATATGTTACTTAAGTTCATTAACACCATCCTTTATACGTTCCATGTGTGGTATGAACGAGTCATATCATTTTAAGGGGGCGGTAGTCCGCACTTCCTCAAATGAAATTATCGTATGTATATACAACATGAAACGAATAATGGTATGAAATAAAATGGAATTACAGAAGCTTATATATAAAATATATATCATTAATATCATATTTAATTACAGTTCCATCATAATGGCCACCATGAGAGGCGGTAAGATGTATTTGAACAATCATCATTTCGTGAGGCGTTAGTTTGCCATCCACAGAAACATTATGTTCATCATCCATTAGATGGAGTTGTGTGTATGTGTAGTTTGAATCCTTCTTATAACAACATCCTAGTATATTGAGGATACTGGTGTTGTTACAAATGAAAGGAAATAAAAAGATTTTGGGGGTTGAAGAAGAAAAATAAATGAAAATAATTTAAGAGAAATCGTTACCTTTAATTTAGGTAACTCACTTTGGTTGGAACCAAAGGACTTGTTGAAATGATTTCTGCCTAAGGGGAAACTTCAAGGAGGAGGAGAGGGATTTGGGGACCTTAGTTGGGCAGAGTTTGGACGAGCCAAGTGGCTTGAGAGGTGTGAGGAAAAGAGAAGGAGGAGTGCCCTTTTATAAGAGGGGTGAGGGGCACTTTTGGAAAAGCTAGAAATATTAATTTATAATAAATTCATATTCGGTTTACAAAGGCTCCAAAGTTGACTATTCAAAGGATGAGGTGGGGATAGGTCGAAAACAACTCATCCAATAGAATTTAGACAGGTTTGGGTACTTATATTAACCTTGTCTTTAAGTATTAACTCTAAGTTAATTAGTTTCACTTTTACAATGTCTCTTTGTATTTTTATATAATATGGTTAATAAACATACTATATACATCCAAGCTACCCCCAAGTGGTCCATTAATTATTAACCTATTATAATATAAGTCTCTTGGCCGAACCTTAGATTTTTAGGAATTTAATATCAATTAATAATATAATATTTGTTTTAAGAACTCTTTTATGTCAATTTTGACACTATTCAATAGTTGATTTTTGTGAAACTCATAACAGATTTATTACTTCGAACAAAGTCACTTAAATCAATCCTAATATATCATATTATCCTAGAAAATTAGTTTAATTCATTAAAAGTTTCATATTATATTTATTTGGGTATTTATAATATCAATTATGTTAATTTTTTACTATTTTAGTAATTACTGCATCATCATTGTGTCATAAATAAAATAACTTATTTAATGTCTAAAAATTATAAATAAAAAATCATTATGTAGGAAATCTTTTTAGCTTTCTAATGAATATTTATAATCGAAAATCCAACATGTATAACCCTATGTAAAAATTGTTCTTCTAAAAGGTGTAAGCTTATGCCATTTTTATTTTTATTTTAACTTTATTTATATAATGTGTCCCTACCACATACAAGTGGCTCCAAGGGGTCCCCAAATTGACCCAAGGATGCCCATGGTCGGGTATGTGTCCACCAATAAGGTTAGGACACGTTTTAGGGTAATTTTGTATTATTATAATATTATTTTTTTAACCCTTATTTACCGGATTTACCCTTTAACCATGGTAAATAAAATATTTACCACAGTAACTATTCAAAATGTCTAAAAATAAAAGTTACCTATTTACACAATTTGAACATCCTGATTCCAAATATGGAATACATTTTCCTAAATTCAAAACACAGAAGTGGCAGAAATTAATTTAAAATTAATTCCCGCTGTCAAAACAAAAAAGCGTGTTTTTAAGAGATAATAACTATCAAAAGATTGACACTTGTTTATGTTCGGTTTAATTGTAAAATTATGTCCAATGACCAACATTATATTAAATGGTAAAAATATATTCTAAATATACTTTAAAACCACTCAAATTCATAATTTATCACTATTAATTATTTTGATTAAAAAAGTTGTTTTTAATTAAAATTTAGTAATTTTCACTATTCATCAAAATATAAAAGTTATCCGAAAAGTACCAAAATTTCACCCTAGGCTAATTTCGATATTCCGAATCCAAAAATGAAGTCCATTTTTAAATATAAAATATATATAATTTCAAAAATTAGGTATTACTATTCATAACGGCTAGTTTGATTGGTTGTGGTGTGTGTTAAAACTCAAGGTTGCGTACAACACACGCTACTGTATTATTCAAAGAAAGCGTACCGTGGAAGCTTGGGATGTTTAATTTTAAATTTTTGATGTCCCCATTTAGTCAAAAAGTTTAAAATATTGTATTAAAAAAGGTTTCACTATTAAAAGTTGATAAAAGTGCAATACTGAAAATGAATCTGTTCTTGTATTATGACTAAGAAACTCATAATATGGATTCTAAAATTATAAGGATTATATAAAGTTAAAAATGTAGTTAATGCTATTCATGACCTCTTTTAATGGATTTTTTTTGTATTTCATGGTGTGATTGAACTTGGTGTTGCGTGTAGTTCAAGTTTTTGAATTATTTTGAAGAAATAACACACTATGAAATCTTGGGGTGTTAAAGTCATAACTTCTCCAACCATAGGAAACCTAAAAAAATGGAGTTTTATAAAGAAGGAATAGAACCATACATGAGATAGCTAACAAAATGATAATATGATTTACCTTTGTTACTTTAGGTATGAGGCTGTGAGTATAGTTTGTTATATAGTTAATCGAGTTTTAATTATAACTATCCTTAAGAAGAATCCTTATGGGTTTTGAAATTATAGTCATCCCAGAGTTAGTTATTTCAATGTTTTTAGTGAAGAAGTCTATATCCTTAATACAAAGGATAATCTTGAAAATTTTGAATCCAATTGGGATAACGGAATCTTCTTAGGTTACGCGACCTCTTGTAAGACCAATAATGTATTTAATAAAAAGCCATGTGTGTGTAAGAATATGTGAATATAAAATTTGATGAAACAGATCCACATGAACAAAATAACTCTCTAAAAAAACATTAATATGATTTGTAAAACATGGGAAAAAATAACAAATCCTCTAATACTCTTGTCAATAAATCTATTAAATCAAACAGTTCTACAAATTCTTCATAATATAAACTTGATGAACCTGAACTTATAAATGAACCTAATGTTACTAGCGTCTCCTTTTATAGACCATCTAAAAATCTCAAGAAACATCCTTTAGATGTTGTTGTTGGATACATAGATAAATGGATAGAAACTAGAGCTTAACATAGAAATAAATGTGAAACTCTAGGTTTCTTGTCACATCTTAAACCTAAAAGCATAAATGATGCAATTAAAGATGAGTTTTGGGTGATTACTATGAAATAAGAACATAACCAATTTGAAAGAAATAATGTTTGGACACTTGTGAATAGGACCAAAGACACCTTGACCATAGGCACTAAGTGGGTTTTTATGAATAAAGTAGATGAATATAGTAATATTTTTTTAAACAAAGATAGATTGGTTGGACAAGGTTATAATAAAGAAGAAGCCATTGACTATGAAAAAACTTTATCACTTGTTTCTAGACATCAAGCCATCAGAATATTGCTTCCTTATACTACCCATTTTAATTTCAAACAATATAAAATGGATGTTAAAAGTTCATTGATCAAAAGGTATATTTTTTAACATGTTTTTTTGAAAAACCCCTAGGTTATGAAGACATTAATTATCAAAATCATGTATTGAAATTAAAAAAATCATTATATAGTTTAAAATAAGCTCCAAGATCTTGGTATGATAGATTAAGAAGTTTTCTATTATCAAAAGGTTTAAAAAATGTATTTTCAATCATACACCCATTATAAAATGAATATATAGTGATTTTTATTAGTTAAAATCTATATTTAGGATATTTTTTAGATCTTCCAGAAATTCATTATCTATTGATTTTTCAAAGATGATGAAAAATGAATTTGAAATGAGTTTGATGGGTTATCTCAAATTATTTCTTGGACATTTGATTTTTAAAAATAACAAAGGAATCATTCTAAGTCAAATTAAATGAACAAAAGATCCTTTAAAAAGAATTGTCTTTGATAGCATTCAAAGTAGTGAAACTCTAATGAGATTTACTTATAAGTTGTATCTTGGTGAATATTGTAAATTTGTTGATCAAACCACATACAATGTAATGATGGGACAGTTTCAATAGTTGAATAATAGTTGGGAATATATAATATTTAGTGTGCTTATGTGTGACCATTTTCAAGCTAATCCCAATGAATATACCTTATATGATGTTAAAAGAATTTTCAAATACCTCAATTATACTATCAATTTAGGTTTGTTTTACACCAAAGGACAATCATTTGATATAGTGAGTTATTCGGATGCTGACTTCGTTGGATGGATGTTAGAAAAAAAAGAACCTCAAGGAAAATTCACTTTTTTGTAAATTATATGGTTTCATGGTGTAGAATGAAACAAAATTATGTTGGATTATCTACTATAGAAGATGAATACATAGATACAGGTGGATATTGTGCTCATATTTTGTTTATAAAACACACTCTACAAGACTATGGATATCAATTTAGACAAGTTCCAATAAAATGTGATAATACCAGTGTTATTAACGTCTCTAATATCCTTTTTTCTCATTCTAGAACAAAACATAGTGATGTAAGATATCACTTTAATAGGGATAATTATAAAAATGGTGAAATGACTTTATATTTTATTGGCACTAAATATCAACTTGCTGACATATTCACTAATCTATGGAACTATAAAATAATGAGTTATATCAGACATGTGTTACGAGTGATCAATATGTAAGACCATTAGTTTTTCTTTTCCATTGATATTTTTCTATGAAACTTTCACATCGACATCGTTGTCACACTTACACCATTGTCACATCGACATCGTTGTCATGTAGGCATGATTTTTATGCTAACACTATTTCCATGTTGACACCGATGACGCATTGTTTCTATAGGTTTTTAAATTTTTATTAAAATGAGACTATTTCATTAATTACAGTTAACCCAGTTTGTGAATTCCGCGTTGTGTAATTTGAAAATCCATAAATGATATAAATTTTAATTGATCCACTCTAATCCTACACCGCTACTCTCTCTCCTATCTTCCAATCTCTTTCCTTACGGCCGACCCTTCACCCTCTGACCACTAGACTTCAATGATCAAAATGGCATGAGTGAAGTGAGCTCTTGAAAAGGGTGATGTTCATGTATCTAACAAAGAGAAAGGTGAATCGACTAAACCATTAGGTCCTGTAAATCCTAGTTTGGAAAAACATGTTTCTACCTCAGAGAAATAAGTACTAGTGGAATTACTCTTGGAGAGAAAGTCTTTGATGCTAAAGGTACTACAAGATCAATGATGGCTTGAATGGTTTGTAGACAATAAAAAAAAATTTCTACCTAAAGCTGGTATATGAATTTTACATGAACATGGAATTTTAATTGGAAGTGATGTATCTTGGGACTTGTGAATAGTAAAATTGAAGATAATCTATTTCTCTTCATGACATTAGGAGGAATTTATTAAGGTTCCTCATTAGGTAATTTTTGATGATTACAAAGGTACTTCTCAACATAAAAGTGAATTATTTGGATGTGAGACAACTCTCAGAGAATCACATGAAATGAGGAACATAGGAGAACCATTGAATTAAATTTAAATGGAATATGAAGAATTTTATTTAAGTTTTTTTAACACCATATTTTCCCATGAAAGGGGATTTTTATTCTATCATGTATCAGGATGTATACCTGGTGTATTTACAATAGAAAGGTGTTAAATTGAATTTGTGTAGATATATTATTATGCTTATAAATTAGATGATAAAACCCTATTGTATGTAAAATTCTCTCTTCTATTCCAGAATGATTTCAACAATACTAAAGGAGAAAGGTTTTGTAAGTGATGTTGATCATGTTGTAGGTAGTGAATGTAGTGAAATATACATAAGATACGACATCTTTAAAAGAATTATGGTTAACTGGAACCCATGGAAGAAGGAATGGGTTGGTGATAACGATCAACTTTATGAAAAGTTCAATCCTATAGATCATCCAGTTAGACCAAGGGATCCAATGAATCTTGGCCTTGGTCAAGATAAACAACTAATTTATTCTTATGATGAAGAGGAGGAGAATGATACACCTATCAGAGATGTGGGATGACCTGTTGATTGTATAGCTGACCCAAATAATACTGGTCTAACTAAATGAGTTTCTATTGGACCTTCTAGTCCACCTTTGTACATACCTTTTTATGAACATGTTCTATGATCTACTGTATGTGAAGAAATAAAAGTTGAAGTGTTGAATATGTATGCGAATCTAGTGAAGAAGATGATGATGGAGAAGAATATGGTTCTGGTGAATGTGGTTTAGAATCCAGTAGGGAAGAAGAATATGAGAAATTTGATGAGGAAAATGGAAATGAAAATAATGAATATGGTCATAATGATGAATGTAGTGAATGTGGCAGTGATAATGAATCAGGTCATCCTGATGAAAATTCAGATGTTGTTCGTTTAAAATTTGTTGAAGATAGTGGTGGTGGATATATTGAGGGTGATTCGAATTAGGAAAATGATTCTCTAGATGAACTAGTTTCTCATGCTGTATATATAAAAAATAATTATACAAAAGGAGAAGCAACCTAGACAGGAAGTATTGATTGAAGTAGACTAATCCTTCAAGAAGGATGACACTGTGGGGGAGCCTCATGGAGAAGAATATCAAGATAATTAAGAACATTAAATAGGAAGTGTAAGACATGATGATCTTACTATTTATTCTGATATTTTGGATGAATGGGTATGGAATCCGTGTTATGTAGCCCTAGGATTAGATAATTATGAATCTGATGATGATTTCATTGCATTTACTTCAAGGAAACTAGTGGCTGAGACCTCTTTTAGTGACTATGTCAGTAAGTCCTATTTTGAACACTTTAAGCATGGCATATGTGCCTCCATAAGACAATCTGTACAATCTCAAATGAGGAATGAGATTGATGAAGCCATGATTGAGAATACTGAGCTGACTAAAAAAATTTACAGCCATTTGGTCTATGTTTGATGGTGTAATAAAAGTTGGATCTTCTAGTTATTATCATGCCTCAGGCTGTGTATCTAATGTTGATGCTACTTTGGTTTACAGGATGGTGATAAAATAAATTCCAACAATTTTGATTACAACTACAGAAACAATTGTGACAAGCCACACCAAGCTCAGGAATGAAATGAAGAATTTTACCACTGTCACTAATGCTTTGACCACCGAGTATAAGAATACAGTGGAAAATGCATTGAAAGGACTTCAGAATATTGTTTCTCATTTTAAATATCCTGATTTCTTAAAGCTATAAAAATATGTTAAGGAATGTTCCAACCCTACTCTTGATTCAACATCTGATCTACTAGTTCATCCTTCAGAATATGCATATTTTACTACTGTTAGTTCAGTTTTGAATGAAAATATGCAAGCTATAGTTTCATGCATGGACAAGGTTGAGGACACTAAAGACAAGTTTCATGATCATGTGAAGTATTATACATGGAGTGCTTCAAAAAATCAAGATAATATGACTAAAATTATTAATGATTTTTTCTCGGAACTCATCATAATGTATCAAATGAATAGTCAATTTAAGTATTTGGCCACCAATTTTACTCTTCCTTAAGTACCAAATGATTTGAAGAATCGGATTCAGAAGCTGAGAAATTCAATCCCTTGTGAGAAAAATTTATATAAAACAATGAGGATTATGAAAAGCCAATGAAATATAGTGGTGAGATCATTGAAGAGTTCATCAAGTTGTTAAAATGATATATCCATGTCAAAAGTGATGATATTTTGGTTCCCCCTACTACACCGATTGGCCTAGGGGGTTCAATTCCTGCTCTTCCCCAATTGTCTATTTCTTAAGGTTTATCTTAGAATAGGCCTGTCATTACTGAAAATATTTAGCCTCAGCTTCCGTCTCGGTAGAGACCTGCCGTAGCTTCTACAGTTCCTGAAGGAGTGCCTCTACCTCCTCTTAACATCCATTTAGGCCCTCCTACTTTTTTAGTCTACTCCTTCTCATGAACTATTAACTGATCTTCATTACAAGGTAATGGAACCCATTGACCCTACAGTGTAGTGTGGAGTGATCTATTTTTTGATAGGACTGATTCATTGTACTTTAACTAATTTAGTTTACTTTCCTAATGCATGATATTCCACTATTTCTCATTTTCTATTTTTTTCATTTACCTTCGACTTTTTGATAATCACAAAAGGTGGATAAATTTAAGTCTTATTAAAAGGGAGTGAACCTTAATAGTGTTTATGCATTAATATCTCTGATAATTTTACCATCACATAATGGGAAATAATAATATGATTGTTTACTATAATTGTTTTATCCAGGGTACATAATAATGCCATAATTTTTTCTCATCAAAAGGGGGAGATTATTGGATCATAGATACCGTAGGCCACTATCTCTGACGATAATTGTTTAAATTATCACAAATCACATTATATATTAACATATATCTTACATTATGTCAATGATTCTAAATTATGTCAATGCATTATCTTGAATATCAGTTAATTAAAATCATATATCTATTTATTTATTTTATGACTAAATAAGATTATAAATAATTATCTATGTGTAATTATGGGTATTACCATTCTATAGTATTGTTGAATTTTAAGAAAGGAAGAACATATACAATTATATAAGTATGAGTCACTAACACCAATAGACATTTAACTCACTGATAGATGTATGTCTTGCTAAAGAAGTCGACTCGTTGTTGTATATGGGTCACCGACACAGACAACCTACTGTTAGTCGATGTGACCTACCATTGCATGGTGCGACCAACACAAGTATTAATTTTCAATTGAAATAAGTCACTAATAGTTCAATTGACTCACTGATTCTATAATGTACTCACCATTGCGATAAATCACCATCTGTTCAACTGTATCACCGATAGAAGGAACAAGACACTGATGTAATGAGTCATCAATGTAATGCAAGACTGATAGAATGAGTTACTGATACTGATAGAATTTCACACAAATATAAGGAGACACCAATAAAAGGTGACTTTGATAGAATGTGAAACCGATAGAAGGAGACTCTGATACAAGGATACACTGATAGATGATTCATCGATAAACTATTTAAATATGCATTTCTTAATATTTTATCTAACGGTCATATTTGGGTTATTTAATGATACTGACATATTTAATAATCTTTTTAGGACTTTTAGAATATAGTACAATATACGACGAGCTGATGCACACTGAATGTACATTCTCTTTTTCAGCCCTAAAAAATAAGAAGTATTTTTAAAAGAGAGAAGATTGACAGATAAAAGAAAGTTGTGATGCATACCTGTGAGAGATTCTAAAGAACATTGAAACTCTCAAGAAACCACTATGAACTCAAGAACAGAATAACACATGAGGAGATTATGATTGATCTGAACATTGAATTGATAAAATATTTTAGCATATCATGGAAGGAGAATAATATACCTACACAACCATACTGGTATCTAGAATCTAGAATACGAAACTCTATTTTGTGTCAAAATCCATAACCGGACTCAAAAATAAAATAAAATTCATCAAACAAGTCCATATCTATACCGCGTAACACATATAGACTTATAAACCAAGCTCTACAACATTATCTCTATTGTGCTCATTTAGTTACATTTCTGAGTAGTGTGTGCATCTGTCTGTTACACACACTTAGACTCCAGTCCATAACTGGTGGATATTTTATATCCTCAATATCACAGTATTTTTATCCATTTTTATCCCACATTGAACTGTGGAAGTGTTTGTGCGTGACCTGTTTGTTTTTTTCATGAAGAACTATGGTAGAGATCATGGTTGACCTAGATATCCCTGTGTTCTATTATGAACCCTGATCTATGGCATTGATCAATCATTTTGTTAATTTAAACTTCATTTTTATAGTTTATCACAAAGTAGAGAGGATTAAGTCTCCACTTGAGACTAAACATCTTATTTTATTTCCTCTGTGTTTTTACCTTTGAGTTTTAATCTATTTTAACACATGATTTTGAAAACTAAATTGAACTCTAATAGATATATTAGCAAGTGTTTATAATAATTTTGAACCAGTAGGTTAGTTTCAAAAGTAATGTTAATCATTAAGTTGATATATTTGAGAAATAATTAATCTATTGGGAAATTAATTGAACGTTTAGTTCTCTTATGAATTCAATACAAACTGACATGGATAATATTTTTAATTGGAGAAATTTTCAAAGTACTAATTTTTAATTGAAATTTTTATAGGGACTCAATTCATCCCCCTCATGAGTACTCTACCCTCACCAATAATAAAGAACATAGTGTGATATGACATTGCTCAATTATGGACCTAGGATTATATTTCCACGATTCAAAATATAGTAAACACTTATTGTTCCGAGGTTGTTGTTTGTGTAATTTAATAACTATTACCTAAAAATGATGTAATGTCTATGTGTTTTAAGAATGGGTCAATATAGTTGGTAACATAGAAATTGATAGGTTATGAATAGGAAAATATGATGTTAAACACATAATGAGATCCCTAAAGACATGTTTAAATAGAATTATATGAATGAGTCAATGTATTATAGAATTTCAGTAAAGGATAGAGAGAGTGGTTTACTTGAAATAATTCCATATTTGGTTAATACAATTGGATGTGGTTGTAGAATATATTTACCCAGGGCTATCAACCGTGAGGACACTGTATTGAGCTATACATGAGAGAGAATTAGATCGCCACAACGGGACTTGTTGCACATATGGGCTGACACACCAAGGGAATAAAATATGGATATTTAAAAACTCTTTACATAGAATATTTATTTATTTCTGTAGAAGATGACTATGAATGAACAAGGTAAACCAATGGTTTCATATAATTGTAATGTTATTCAGAATTATTATAAGTGATTGGTTTATTATTATGTGGTTCTTCAATTGGATTATTTTTTCTCAATCTATGATTCTAGTTTTTAGTCAATGGTTGGAACCAGAAGGAACCAAATTAATGAGTATTTCAACAAAAAAATGAAAGGATTTTTCTCCAAAGAATCCAAATTTTATCAGAGTTTGAATGAAAACTCCCATTACTAGTATTAAAAATATTTCTTATGCTATGAAAAAATATGGACTTCAAAGAGAACAAAAGATGGAAAAATACTCTATTGAGTCCATCATAAAATAACTTACACATTATTTTATTGGGAAAACTAATCATCTTGTTTTTTCGATGGATTAGTACCACTACGAATGTTTTTTCAATTCTCTAGTGTTTGGTACATGGAAAATTAATTATGGTTATCCATATTTTGAAAGGAGAATCTGATAATTGGAGGAAACTTGTTAAGAATAAAAGGAAACATGATGAAATTGAATCCATGAATTATAAAAATTTTAAGAATGAGTTTTTCAATAAGTTCATTTCCTTTATTATTTAAAAAAATTGGATAAAGAGATCCTTGGTATTAGAAAAATGGATGATGAATCTTTTTATTCAAATGAGGAAAATTTTACATGACATGTGTGATATGATTCTTATATTATGATTCAAACTGAATGAATGGTTGATAAATTCATTATATTTATGAAACAAAGTCATTTAATGGGGTAATAAATAAGATACATGGATAGTAGTGAATATATTAATGATGTGAAATCAAGTTATAAATGGGGTTCGGTATTACATATCATCCTCATGGTTTTGAGAAGAAAAGGATGTTGATGATCAACGGAAAACTAAAGAACCATGTAGAGTTGAAGATGAGATTTACATTATGTTAAATGTATTGTAAGAAACATGAAGGATAATTATATATGGGGAAGTAAAAGATTTATGTGTGGATGATATTTCCATTGGTAAATTGATTTCTGAAGTGATGGGAGGAAGATAGATAATAATGAAAATAAAGAGAAATCATTCCAAAATAAATCTTTAATGACCCATGTATTTATATAATAATACATTTTCAAGTAAATTAATACTTATGAATAAGATTATAATTTTATGTTAAATAAGACAATTTTTCCACTAGAATACTCAACACGCAAGAATTATTTTCTAGTAAATCTTTCATTGGACACAACTTAGTGTTATACTGAAAAATAATAAATTAGTAATATTATTTTAAATGTTAGTTGAATTATAGTCGTTGTATTATCGAGAATGAACATAACTAACTATATTATGATTTTACATAATTTTGAAAAGTTTTTACATTTATATATAGTATATTATATGCTTCTAATAATAAATAATATGATTTTAAGCATGAAATAATTTAATATTTCTAAAAGACCATGTTATCGGATTTTCATTGCGAACCCTTTTTAAAATTTGTTTCTTTATTCACTTTTAAATGTTTTATTTTAAAAAATAAAATTCTTTCTTATAATGGGAACATAAATATTTACATTGGATTAAATTTTGGTATTTTTCTAATAATTTTCATTATTTAATGAATAGTGAAATATACTACATTTTAATTCAAATCATCATTTTGATTTTATTTATTTATATAGTTAGATTGCCCATTTAATTTTTCTTAAAGTATTAATCGATTATAGTATTATAATTTAATTCAATTTTGGTCTTTGGATGTAATTTCAATTTTAATTTTTACATAAACACATGTGAATCTTTTGAAAGTTATTATTTCTGAAAAACCATTTTTTGGTTTTGATAACGGGAAATAATTTTAAACTAATTTCTGACAGTTCTGTGTTTTGAATTTTGGATAATGGATTACATATTTGGAATCCTTGGGTCTAAATTCTGTAAAAAGATACCTTTTATTTTTTTTTAAATTATGAATAGTAACTTCAGTATTTATTTTATTTACCATGGAAAATGGGTAAATCTGGTAAATAATGGTAAAAAAACTATAATAATATTAAATTACCCTAACAAGTGTTCTAATATAATATGATGAGATCTATCCGACCATGGGTATCCATGGGCTAATTTTGGGTCCCATGAAGCCTCATGGATGTGAAAATGATATTTTATAAGAATTAATTTAATGTAATTAAAAATATAACACAAACATATATCTTTCCCTAAAATAATTTTTATATGGGGTCATATATGTGATCTCTTTTACTATAAAGAGTAATTCAAAATCAAAAAATATTTACTAAATCATTATATATTAATTATAATTTAAAGGAAATAAATAAATTTATTTATTTATGACACAATGATGATGTAGTGAATAACTTATTAATGAATAATTTAAATAAATGAGATTATAAATATTAGAATAAATTTATTTTGAATATTTTTTTCCATTAAAGAATTTTAAGGATAATTATGAATTGTTATATTTTAATTAATGATGTTTTTTATGAAATAATAATTTTGTTATTAATTTTTTAAAATTCATGATATAAATAGTATATATATTGATAAAAATGAGTTTAAAAAAATTCCTATTTTATTAAATGATATAATAGTCCAAAAAATATATGAATAGTCTAAATGACAAAGATAATGTTTAAAATTACATTAATGGACCACTTTAGTTTTTACTGGAATTTTATAGTTACAATATTAACTATATAGTATGAATATACAAGAAGACATGGTAAAAGTAAAATTAGTTTGCTAAGGGTTAAAGATAAATGATAAGGTTAAATTGGTCACCTAGACATGTCTAAAACCTATTGGTTGAGATTTTTCATCACAAAATAATATTAGATTTTATATAAATGACTTTAGAGCCATTTAAACATAAAATGATTTATAATTAAATAATATTTCAATACCTTCCTAAAGTGCCCCTCTTTCCTCTTATAAAAGGGCATCACATATACCCATTTAGTTACACCTCTCGAGTCACTTGTCTCATACATCCTCTACAAAATATGCTCCCAAAATCTCTCTCTTCCTCATAGATTCCTTACCTTGGGAAGAAGGAAATTCAATAAATCGTTTTGGCTCAAGTCAAAGGGAATTACACGTTTTAAGAGGTAATGTCTTCTCTATTGTTCTTTTACATTATTTTACTTCATAAATCTCTATACAATTGTTATTATATTATTACATAAAACACCATAATAATCAATATTCTATGATTTTATTATGATATTGATTCAAACTACACTTAAACACAACTCCATATAATGGATATGAACATACTGTTTCTGTAGATGGTGAACTACTTCCCCACGAAACAATGATTGTTCTATTTTCCCCTACCACCTCTCATGGTGGCCATTATGATGGAAATATATTTATATATAATATATAATATATTTATATTTTCTCGATATTTCTTTTTTTATTTAAATCATAAATTTATTCTTTCCATAATTTTTAAATACTGAAATTTCATTTGAGGAAGTGCGGACTACCGCCCCCACAAAAGTGATATGATTCGTTCATTCCATACATAAAACATATAAATGATGGAGTTAGTGAACATATATAACGTTTATAAAATATAATAGTATACTAGAATTATAATATATCTATGTATCATTTCTTTTTCAGATATTTAAATATGAAAGAGAAATGAAAGCAGTGTTCATGTGTATGTACGAAATAACGTCTCCCTGAATGGTGCATTTCATTTCATATATCCAAATGTTATGTCGTATTATAAATACATATATAATATATATATATATATATTCCATTTAAATAATTAATATAATTCTGAAGTAAATGGTCTTTTTACCACATGGACAATTTGTAATTATAACAAGTTCATTTCTGACTCAAGTACCGAATATCTACTAAACAACCAATATTAAAATAAATAATTATACATAGTTCATTACATGGTAATAGGTGATATAAAAGGAATAATAAACCTGAAAATTTTTCTTAAGAAAGTATATATTTACTTAACTTTGTTATTCATGAAAAGCAAGGAACATACGTGACGAGTCGAACTCAAGGTAAGGGAAACATTCACCTTCCTCTTTTAGGAAAATATATCATTCATGTTATGTCTTTTAATTTAAATTTTGTTATTTTGGGATATGTTATTAAATATACTTATTGTTGTACATTTTATTTCCATGTTATCATAAACCCTTTTCTCTCTCACCAACTCTTTTTATGAATTTTTATGTGATGTTGTTATGCTGCTGAATTTTTGTAAGAGAATTTATAAACTCAATTTCCACTCATTGGGTTTTACGCATACTTTTTTGATGATATTATAAATAAATTATGTGTGGAAACAATATATATTTATTTATAACGTAATGTTCACTTCTCTTTGTGTGGATATAATACTATTATAGATAATCACCCCATTGATAAATTCTTACATCAATTATATGAACTTTGTAAAAAAAATCGTAACTCAATGTCATTTCATTGAGTTAAATATCCATTCCATTGGTTTTGTTTTTCCCAATAATGTCTATGAATGACCTTGGATTATTTTAAACTTAATATCCAATTATATTGTTTGTCTTTATATTTTTTAAACAAAATTATTTCATTTATTTATCCTTAATCTAAGGATTTGATCTTTGAAAGGGACATTATCTCAAACTTCATTTATTGAGGCATATATTGATATTGTGCACCTTTACAATCTTATAATTTGTATATACAACCCTTTTGACATTTTATATAACTAAATTATATATTATCATGATATTTAAAGTATCTTTTTTAGGTTATTATTTAATTATTTGTATTCAAGTGTTGCTCAAGTGTTATAAGGATCTTTAATTGGAACATAGTTTAAAATGTTCTAAAGATTTATTCTTATAAATCTTTCTCATTATTGTACACATATTCAAAATGATTTTAATTATTTTATATATATGTGTTTTATAATTCTAACTCTAAATTTCTTTTAAGAGTTTTAATGTGGTATCGCACACATTGATTAACAAATCACTTTATTAATTTTTTTCAATGGATTTCGAAATGGATTGAATACTTAAATATATTGAATATATTTATTTTGATTGATGAGTGAAATGTTTATAATTTCAATACTTTATTTTTTATGATTATGTAATGGTAATTGGACATTGGATGAGTGGTTACATGACAAACTTAATACAAGTGGTTTCATGAAAAACCTAGGGGAGGTGATCCAGAGATAGATCTCTAATGCATTGGGCAACATGATGGCTTAAATGTTAATGTTTCTCATAAGAGACTTAGGGAATATACTATGAAGGGTATTCCAAACATAACTCTCTATTTAACCGTGAAAGATACAATTTATTTTTGTTATGGATGCCAAAATTTACTTTTTAGATTTATGATTTCTATGTGTTATTCATAAATGTTATGATTTAAAGAGGTATGATTGAAAAGTATGGTTTCATTAAGCTATATATATTGATGAACATATGTTTTTTTCCTTATTTTATATCCAATTATGAGATTTTTATGACCATCCTATGTTTTGAAATGTCTTTCATAGGTCATAATAAAGAATAGAGTCAAGAATGGTATCAAGGAAAAGTTATGTTGTAAAAGCATAAAACGATGTCATATTTCGTTATAATGAATTGTTTTTAACAAAATAGGGATAAAGAATTTCTGTTAAACATGTGGTTAGTCCCTATGTCTATTCTTTTAGTTGAATCCTTATTTTTTAACTTTTTCAGAACAAGGAAATACGATTTAAAATGGAAGGAGGTGGATCTCAAAAAATTGATATCCCTTCTTGATAAAATGCTGGAAATAATTATTGGAAAGTCAAGTTCAGAAGATTGTGAAACTTTTTCTAACATACAACTCAATTGAAAGATGTTTTTTAAGATATCAAAAACCTTCACAATACATATAAACCATCATAGATCATGGTTTTATTTAATGAAATATTATTTTCTCAATATTATAATATATTAAAGAGAGGTAAATATTATCAAAAAAATTCAAATATTTTACCTTATCTCGGGATTTTGAAAAAAATGATGATTTTGAAAAAGGTGATGAAGAAGGAGACCCTTGTGCAACCTATTTATATTTTTCTTATTAAAATATATACTCTCAGAACATACATACGGTATTTTAAAAGGACCATTGATTGATAGTTTCAACTCAAAATCGGTCCGATTGTTTTCTAAAAATCTTTTCTTATAAGATGTTATTAAATTATATGTCACACAAGATTATTTTCTAAAACTATTTTTCTAAAAACACCCATGGGACCCGTGTTATACAAGGCTTATTTTGATGATGGAAGAAAATGATTTTGAAGGATCTCTAAATCATTGTTGAAATTAATGGATCTTCTACCTACGTGAACAAGATGACAACGAAACCATGTGAACACTATGATAAAGTTATGATTTTATTTCTTTTTGGAATAGTTTTATTTTATAATATGGAGGTGAAATAAATAAATAAAAACCTATATACGTCTTCATGAATTGTTATGTAGAGGCATTAATGTTTTGAGATCAAAATGAAAGGTATAATATAACCATTGAGGTTAAAACATCATAGGGTTGTTTTTTAGTTTTATAAAATCGATAACCCATAAGATAGGTGGAAACCCGTCATATTTGGCATGGACATAGGAATCGAACCCATAAATGAAGGCCAATAAGGGTGCATCACCTACTACTAGCATACATGAATCCCCTAGTTAGAATGACTTTTCCATTTTGTTAAATTATTTTTGGATAATTATTATTTCATTTTGGAAAATTATATTTTATCTAATGGCTATTCTTAGTATAGGAAAATTAATTGGTTATTAAGTGATAAACGTTATTTTTTATGATTTTCTCTCTTTTGGGAACACTTTATGCCTATGTAAAATAGAATACCATGAGATTTAATTTGTTGAGTAATTGTTGAAATTTTATTTTGGAAGAATCTATGTTTTTATTGAGTACATTTAAATATTTGATTTATTTATTGAAATCATTAACATATCATAAATAATATGTGATTTGGTTAATTACTTTTTAGAATGAGACTTTAAGATTTATTTATGTCATTAGGAGATAAATGTTGAAATTTACTTTGGAAGACTATGTGATTGGATCCTTCTGAGTTTTGGGTTTCAATATTAGTTCGATTCTTTTGAATACTTTTAAGTAAAATTGTGTATTTAATGGTATTTGTTGAACTTTGGGTATTATTTGTTCGTTTTTTGATTTAGATTTTATTTTTTCTTTATAAATATTTTTCTATTTATGGATTATGTCATCTCATAGTAACCATTTTGGTATTGGTTATTGTCAAAATATAAGATAAATATATAGTTCATCTTTTTTGGATTATGTGATTCTCTAGAAGTTGATTCTTGCACTTCAGGTGTGACCAAGTCATCTTGAATACCCGTCGTTAGGAAAAATATCAGTTTTTTATAGATTTATTAAAGGATGAAACTCTACCTGAAAGGTAAGTATATTTCCTTATGTTTATAGTAAATATCAAATATAAATTATACAACTTTATGAAAATGAAATTAAAGAAAATTAATTTGTCTGTTTACTTTCTTACAAGTGAATCATTTTCCATTTAACCCATCACAAGTTTATGTTTTTCCTGTTGTTAACTTTCTCCTGATCATGTTTCCTATCACTCCCCATCAAAATGTGACACTTAGATTCTCTAGCACATGTATGTTTTCCAACATGTAACCCTAGTATGTGTTATCCTGGGTTAACTTTTTACATTTCATTATTTTTCAAAAAGTTATATCTTTACTGACTCATTTTTTATGTTGATTTTCAATGAAGTTTCTGAGGCCAATTTTAAAATTGCAATGACACAATTTTTATAATTGGGGGAAGATATAATGACCCAATATATTTATATAATAATACATTTCCATATCTATCAATAATTATTAATAATATATTAATTTTATGTTAATGGGGAAACTTTTTCCAATAGTGTACTCAATATGCAGCAATGGGTTTCTATACAATATTACTTTACACACAACTTAGTTTTATACCAAAAAATAATATAATTATATTATTATTTTAAATGGTAGTTAACGCATATACATTTTATTTACATGAATTAACATATATTACTAAATTACAATTTTACATATTTATTAAATGTTTTTAAATTTATTGAATTAACATTATAAACTTTAAATAAGAATGAATCACATTTTAATCATGAAATACTCTAATATTTTTCAAAGTCCCTTTTACAGCCTTCTGATGGAGAACCCTTTTTAAATCTATTTTTGTCAGATTTATTTTTTTTGAAAAAAAAATTTCTTCTTTATAATTATAACATCAATATTTAATTAGGATGAATTTTTTTTTTCTAAAAAAGATAATTATTTAATGAATAGTGAAAAATAATGCATTTTAATTCGAAACATCTTTTTCATCAAATTTATTTATATAGTTAGATTTTCCTATTAATTGGTTTTAATGTATAATTGGATTTTGTTTTTCTATTTTAATTCAATTTTCTTCATTGGAGATAATTTCAATTTTAAATTGGACATAAACACATGTCAATCTTTTGATATTTATTAATTTTTAAAACCCCCTCATTGTTTTTGACAACAGGAATTAATTTCAAATTAATTTTTTCAAATTCTGTGTGTGGAATATATAATAATGGATTCCATATTTGAAATTATGTGGTCCAAATTGTGTAAATTGGTACATTTTTTAAGGGAGTATGAATAGTAACATCACTAATTATTTTATTTACCATGGTTGAAGGGTAAATCTTATAAATAAGGATAAAAAATAATTTTATAATAATATTAAATTCCCCTAACACATGTCATAAATTTTTTTGATGGGATATGTATTACCATGGGAATATTTGGGTTGATTTAAGTACCCCATGGAGCCAATTTGATGTGATAATGAAATTTTATAAGAATTAAATTAAATTAAAGAAAAATATAACATAAACATATATCATTTAGTAAAACAATTTTTATATGGGGTTATATAAGTGATCAATTATACTATAATTAGTAATTATATAGATAAAATATTTAATACATCATTATATTTTATTTATATTTTTATATATTATAGAAAATATGGTTTTTTGTGACACAATGATGATGTAGTTTTTACCATATTAATGAATGATTTAAATAAATGAGATATAAATATTAAAATAAATTTATTTTGAAATATTTTTTCCATTCACAAATTTTTGGGACGAGTATGAATTTTATATCTTTAAAATATCTTTGTTTATTATAATGAATCAAGTATTTATAGATTTTTAAAAATTCATGATATGAATAATACAACAATAGACATGAATGAGTTTTTAAAACAAATACAATTGTTTTAAATGATATAATAGGTAAAAAATTAATATTCTTACAAATGAGTTAGATTATGTTTAACATGTTATTAATGAACCACTTGAGGTTCTATTTTCATTTTATAGTTATTAAATTAACCATATAGTATGAATATATAAGAAGACATGGTAAATTTCAATGTAGTTAACTAAAGGTTAAAGCTCCAATGTAAGGTTATTTTTGTTACCTAAAATTTTCTAAAACCTATTGGTTGAGAGGTTTTAGACCCAAAATAATCTTATATATGAAATAAATTACATTGGGACAATGGAAACCAAAAAATAATTTTACAATAAAATTATATTTTAATACATTCCTAAAGTGCTCATCCTCCCTCATATAAAAGGTCATCAACATAACCCATTTAATCAAACTTCTCAAACCCCTTGTCATGTCCAAACTCTACCGAAATAATCTCATAACATCTATATATTCCTTCTAGAAACATTAACATGTGGAAAAGGCAATTCAATAAATCCTTTTGGCTCAAATCCAAGGGTGTTACACGTTTTAAGAGGTAGCGTCTTCTCAAAAGATCAATTCCATTATTTTAATTCTTTACAATCTATTCTATTGTTATTATTTGATTAAAAACAACACCAGTTTTTACAATATACTATGTTTTTTTAGAAGGATTCAAACTGCACATACACACACCTCTATCTAATGGATGTGAACTTATATTTTCTGTGGACAGTGAAGTTTTGCCTCACGAAATGATGATAGTTCAATTTTACCCTACCACCTCACAGGGTGGCCATTCTGATGAAACTATATTTATTGAGGATATATATTATATTTATATTTTATCTGTGCTTCTATTTTTTATTTAAATCATACCTTTATGCTTTCCATAATTGGTAAACATGGAAATTTCATTTGAGGAAATGCGGACTACTGCCCCCTCAAAGTGATATGACTCTTTCATACCATATGTGGAATATATAAATAATTGATGTAATGAACTTATTTAACCTATATAAAATATTATATTATACTTTAATTATAATATAACTATGTATCATTTAATTTTCATTCATTTAATTATGAAAAATAAATGAAAGTAGCATTCATGTGTACGTATAGCTTACCGTCTCCATGAACAGTGCATTTCATTTCATATATCCAAATGTTATGTATTATCATAAATAAATATATATACTCAATATATAAATATATGTTATATTAAATTCATGAATATACATCTTGAGATAATTTTCTTTTCAACAGAAGGAAAATTTGTAATTATAACACGTTCATTTTTCAGTCAAGTACCGAATATCGACAAAATGAAGGATATTATCCTAAATAATTATGTAAGGTTTATTATGTGGTAATAAGTTATATAAAAGGAATAATAATATTGAAAGAAGTTCTTATGAAAGTATAAATTAATTTATGTTTATTATTCATGATGAACAAGGAACATACGTGACGAGTCAGACTCAAGGAAAGGGAACTATTCACCCTATTTTAGTCAAAGACTTCTTTAATGTTATGTCTTTTAATTTCCATTTTCAAAGGTTGAGATATGTTATTATATATTAATATTGCTCTAAATTTTATTTCCATGTTATGAGACACCATTTTATCTCACATCAACTCATTTTATGAATTTTTATGTGACACTATTACACTACCGAATATTAATAAGGGAATTTCTAAAATCAATTTCCACTCATTGGTTTTTACGCACACTTCATTGATTATATTATGCCAAGATAATTTGTGGAATCACTGTTTATTTATTTATTATTTAATTTTCACTTCCCACGGCGTGCATATATTATTTACAGAATTAATCATCCCATTGATTAATTGTTACCTAATTTATACGAACAATGTAAAGAAAATATTAACTCAATCTCATTTCATTGAGTTACATATACAGGTCATTGGTTTTTTTTTCAAGAATAAGTGTGAATGTGCTCTGATTGTCTTACACTAAATATCCAGTTATATTTTTAGTCTTTATATTTTTCATACATAATTATTTCATTGATTTATGCTTAATCTAATGATATGTTCTTTGAAAGGGACTTAATCTTAATATTCTGAACCTTTAATATCCTATAAGGTTTATATACATCCCTTATGAAATATTATATCATGAATTTCTAAATTATCATGATATTTATTGTTTTTTGTGTCATTATTTAAAAATTTTATTTATGTATTTCTCCATTTTTACGAGGATCTTTAAATGAATCCTCATTTATTAATTTTTAATAATTAATTATTCTAAATAATTCTCATTAATGACCATGTTTTCAAAAAAATATTTAAGGATTTATTTATATGGAAATATATGTTTTAAAATTATAACTCTAAAATTTCATTAAAATGATTCGATGTGGTATGGGACACTTTGATTAACAAATATCTTTAATAAATGTTTAAAATGGTTTTGCAAATGTATTGAATAATTCAATATCTTGAATTGATTTATTGTGATCGATGAGTGAAATGTTTATAATTTCAGTCATTTTTCTGTTTTTATAATGTAGTGGTACTAGAACATTTAACGAGTGGTTAAGTGATAAACTAAATATGGGTTGTTCTATGATAAACCTTGGGCAGGTTAGCCTGAGATAGCTCTCCAATGAATTGGGTATCGTAATGGAGGTAAACTTTACTGTTTCTCCTAAGTGATTTAAAGAATATAATGTGATGGGTATTCCAAATTTAACTTGATATGTAGTTATGAAAGCTATAATTTATGTATGTTATGGATGCCACATGTTACCTTTATGATTTATGATTTCTGTTTCTTATTCATTAATCATGTGATCTCATGAGGTATGATTGAAAAGTATGGTTTCATTAATTTTTATGTGTTGACAAACTAATGTTTTCATTGCTTCTATTATATCCCTTTCTGATCTTTTTAAGATCATACCATGTTTTGAATTGTTTTTTATAGGAAAAAATGAAGAATAAAGTCAAGGATGGGATCATGGAAAAAGATATGTCATTAAAATAAGAAATGATGTCATATTTCGTTTTAAAGATGTTTTTAAAAAATAGGGATAGTAAGTATAATTGTCTACTTGTAACATTCGTGATTTTTTGTTTCACTTATGAACAAATTCTCTAAATCTCTATACCTGAAAATATCTTCCATGTGAATTAATGTAAAATTATTGACAAATCCCTAGATTAAGTAATGTTTAAGGATGACGCCTTATAGTTGGGATCATAGGAAATATTTATAGAAATTGAGGGATAATATATTTTCGTTGAGAAGGTGGTTAGTCCCTATGTCTATTATTTTAGTTAAATACTTTATTTATAACTTTTTTAGATCAAGAAAAATCTATTAAAAATGGAAATATGATGATCTTAAACAACATTCATATATCTTCCTAATGATATTCTTTCAATAATTATTCCAAATAATTGTTCGGATGTTTGTGAAATTTTTTCTAGCATACAAATCACTTGTAAAATGTAGTTTGAGATATAGAACACATCCATTATACCTGAAAACCAACATGGATCAATGGTTTTATTAAATCAAATCTTATTTTCTCAATATTCTCAAATTTTTATAAAGGTATATATTATCAATTAATTTTCACATATTTTTCCTTATCACCAGATTTTGAAGAATATTATGATTTTAAAAAATGTACTAAAGTATGAGACCCTTGTGTAACATATTTATATTTGATTTTAAAATATATTTTCGCAGCACATAATTATGTTAGTGTAAATGGACCATTGATTGAATGTTTTTAATCAAAATGGTCTGATTATTTTAGAAAAAATCATATTTTATTAGATTTTTTTTAAGTTATATATCTTACATGATTTTTCCCAACACTATTTATCTACAAACACTAATAAGACCCAAGTTGTTCAATGTGTATTTGGATCAAGGATGAAAATGATTTTGAAGGATATCTAAATCATTTTTGCAATGCATGGATATTCTATCTATATGAACAAGATGATGATGAAACCACGTAGACACCATAAACCATGTAAGATGTTTATTATTCTGAGAATAGTTTTATTTTATCATATGGAAGTGGGATTAAAAAATGAAAATATATATAGGAATTCATGAATTAAGATGTTGAGGTCTAAATGTTTTGGGATGAAAATGATAGGAATAATACATACTTTGAGATAAAAACAAGTTACAGTTATTTTTAAGTTTTATTAAAAGGAAAACCTGTAAGATGGGTGAAAAACTGTCGCATTCGGTAAGGACATATGAATCAAACCCACAACCAAAGGTCCACAAGGGTGTATCGCCTACAATACGCCTATATAAATCCCCAAGTTAGTATGACTTATTCTATTTTGTTAAATGATTTTATGGATTGATAATATGTCGATTTTTGGAAATTATGTTTTATCAAATTTATATACATAGTATAGGAAAATATCATGGTGATTAAGTTATAAATGTTATTCTCAAATATGTTATCTATTTTAGAAACAGTTTATGCCTAAGGAAAATATAATAATATGGGATTTTATTTGAGGATTAATTGTTGAAATTTTATTTTGGAAGAATTTATGTTTTTATTGGGGATATATGGTGGTTTGGGTTATTTATGGAAATGACTAACTTGTCATAGAGAATATGTGATCTAGTTAATTACTTTTCAGTATTAGACTTTATGTGAAGTCGGTGTTATTTGCAGATAAATAATAAGATTTATTGTAATATACTATATGATTAAATCCTTTTGAGTTTTGGGTTTTAATATGAGTTAGATTAATTTGAATAAATTTAATGATAATTTTATATTCCATGGTCTTTGTTGAACTTTGGGTATTATTTGTTCAATTTTGGTTATTTAGAGTAGAGTTTCATTTTATAAAGAATTATCCTTTCTGGGATTATAGGATCTCTTACTAACCGTTTTGATTTTGGTTAATGTCTAAAGACATGGGAAATATATAGGTCATCGTGTTTTGAATATATGATTCTCTGGAATTTTATTATAGTGCTTCAGGTGTGACCAAGTCTTCTTTAATACTCATCATTTGGGGAAAAGATGACTTTGTGGTACAAATTTATTAAAGGATGAAACTCTACTTGAAAAGAAAGTATATATACTTTTGTTCTAAGTCAATGTCAAATATGAATTCCACAACATTATGAAATTGAACTAAAATAAAAAAAACGTTTTCTGTTTACTTTTCCTCCTACAGAAACAATAACCATTTAACCAACCACATGATTATGGTTTTCTGGTAGTTTACTTTCTCGTGCTCATATTTCTTATCACTCTCCATCATAAATTGATACTTAGTTTCTTTTCCATATAAATTATTTCCTAAATGAAACCCTTTTATGTGTTATTTAAGGTGACCTTTGTTATTATCTATTTTTCGTTAAAAGTACTAGTTTTATTGACTCTTTTTCGGATGTGGGATTTTAATGAATTTTTTTAGGCAACTTTAAATTTCTGAGGATGAAATTTCTAAAAGGGGGAAGGATGTAACGACCGATGTAATTATTGATTAATACATTTTCATATTTAATAATACTCATGAATAATATATTAATTTTATGTTCAATAGTACAATTTTTCCGATAGCATCCACAATACACAACAACGGGTTTCTATAAAATCTTACATTACACACAACATTATGTTATATTGAAAAATATAATAATGATAATATTATTTTAAATGGCAGTTAATAAATAATAATTTTATTGTCATGAATGTACATAACTGACTATATTATAATATGACATATTTATTTAATTTTTTTACATTTATCCAATGAATATTTGAGGATTCAAATAAGAATAAATCTGATTTTAATCATCAAGTACTCTTATATTTTTGAAAGTCTATTTTTTCGCCTTTTGAGGGAGAACCCTTTTTAAATCATATTTTTTCATATTTTTATGTTTTAATTGACAAAATAAACTTCTTATTAAGAATAAAAACATAAAAATTTAGTTTGGATGAAATTATGGTATTTTTTTTAATAATGTTTATTTTTTTAATGAAAATTGAAAGATACTACATTTTAATTCAAAATTGACTTTTAATAAAATTTATTTATATAGTTAGATTGTCATTTAAGTTGGTTTTAAAGTATAATTGGATTATTGTTTTATCATTTAATTCAATTTTGGCCATTGGAATTAATTTCATATTGAAATTGGATATAAACACATGTCAATATTTTGATAGTTTTTAATTCTTAAAACACCACTTTTTGGTTTGGCCAACATGAATTAATTTTAAATAAATTTATACACATTTTGTGTATTGATTTGGGAATATTTTATTCAATATTTATAATTATGAGGTATAAACTGTGTAAATTGATACTATTTATTTTTAGCCATTATGAATAGTAACTTCAGTAATTATTTTATTTACCATGGTTAATGTGTAAATATGGTAAATAATGGTAAAAAATAATATTATAATAACATTAAATTATACTAACACATGTACAAATATTATTGAATGAGATATTTCCATCCATGAGAATCCATGAGTTGATTTTGGGACCCCATGGGTCCACCAAGATGTGAAAATGACATTTTATAAGAATTAATTTAAAGTAATGAAAAATATAACATAACCATATATCTTTTACAATAACAATTTTTATATGGGGTTATATAAGTGATATCTTACACAATAAATAATAATTATAAATATAAAAAGATTTAGTACATCATTATATTATATTTATAAATTTTAGAAGTTATGTAAATAAATTTATTTATGACCCAATGATGATGTAGTGATTTCTTATTAATGAATTATTTAAAAAAATGAGATAATAAATATTATAATAAATATATTTTGAAACTTTTTTTCCATATACAAATGTCATAGATGTTTATGAATTGTTTTCCATGAAATAATGATGTTTTTTTCAAAATAATCTTGTTGTTATGGATTTTTAAAAATTTATCATAAGAATAGTATAAAAATTAAAAACAATTAGTTTTTTAAAAAAATATAATATTTTTTTAAATGATATAACGAGAAAAAATATAAGATTAGGAAAAATTACTTACATATAGATGGACATGTCATTAATGAACCATTTGAGGTTATATGGGCATCTTATAGGTATTATATTAACCATATAGTATGAATATACAAGAAGAAATTGTAAAATCCAAATTAGTAAACTAAGGCTTAAAACAAAAAGATAAGGTTATATTTGTGACATAGACTTGTATGAAACCTATTGATTTAGATGGATTCGACCCAAAAATTATTTTATATTTGAAAAAAATTACATTGGGACTATTTAAAACAGAAAATAATTTAATAATAAAATAATATTTAGTGCCATTCTAAAGGTCCCCTCCTCCTTTTATAAAAGGGAATCACATCTACCCATTTAATCACATGTCTCAAGCCTCTTGTATCATTGAAACTCTACCCAAATAATCTTACTATATGCCCCTCTTCCATGTTAAAGCCTTTCCTTAGTCATAAAGAAAATTAATTAGAGCCTTTTGGCTCAAATCAATGGGAGTTACACATTTTAAGAGGTATCATCTTCTCCAATGTCCCTTTAGAATATTTTACATCTTCACTATATATTCTATTATTATTATTTTATTACATAACAACAAATATATAATCATTTCACTAGGAAGTTTTTTTGAAAATGATTCAATCTACACTTACACACAACTTTATCTAATGGAAATGAACATACTATTTTTGTGAATGGCGAACTACTGCCTCACGAAATGATGATTGTTCAATTTTCTGCTAGCACCTCTCATGGTGTCCATTATGATGGAACTATATTTATATATGATATTTATTATATTATATTGTCTCTATGCTTTTGGTTTTTTACGAATACCTTTATGCATTCCATAATGTGTAAATATGATAATATATTTTGAGTAAGTGCAGACTACCACCCCTTAATGTGATATGATTCATTCATTCCATACATGGAACGTATAATGTATGGAGTTAATGGACATATTTATGATATATAAAATATTATATTATACTGGTATTATAATTCACCTTTGTATCATTTAGTTTAGATTCTTTTAAATATAAAGAATAAATGAAAGTAGCATTCATGCGTTTGTATGACTTACCGTCCCCATAAAAGGAGCATTTCATTTAATATCTCCAAATGTTATGTAATGTTATAAATACATATATATACATATTATATTTTATATTTTATTCATTAATATCACACACATTGTAATGGTATTTTGACAACATGGACAATTTTTAATTATAACAAGTTCATTTTTTACTCAAGTTCCAAATATCCACAAAAAGACTGATATTAACTTAAATAATTATGTTATGTCTATTATGTGGTAATTATTGATATAAAAGGAATAATAAACTTAAAAAAGTTTTTTATGCAATTAAAAATTTACTTGGGATTATTATTCTGGTATAACAAGGAGCATACGTGACGAGTCATACGTAATGTAAGAGAACCTTTCACCCTTATTATTTTGTCCAAAACATATTTTATGTTATGTCTTTTAATTTACATTTTATTATGTTTTGAAAAGTTATTATATATCCCTATTTCTATATGTTTTTTTCCATGATATGATAGACCCATTTCCCTCTCATCCACTCATTTTATGATTTTTTATTTGATGCTGTCAGGGTTCCAAATTTTATTAGGGAATTTCTAAACTCAATTTCCACTCATTTGGATTTATGCATACTTTCTTGATTATATTATGCCAAGATTATGTGTTTAATCACTATTTATTCATTTATTATTTAATTTAAAATTCTGTTTTTGTGGATATACTATTTCTACACATAATCACCCCATTTATAAATTCTTAGGTCATTTATACAATATTTGTAAAGTAAATAATAACTCAATCTCATTTAATTGAGTTAAATATCCACGTAATTTGTTTTATTTTTAAAATAATATGTATTAATGAGATATGATTGTTTTAAAGTGGATATGAAATTACATTGGGTGTGTTTATATTTTCCACACATAATTATGTCATTGATTTATCCTTAATATAAGGATATGATCATTATAAAGGACTTCATTTCTATGTTCTTTTATTGAATAATATCTCAATATTGTGCACATTTAATATCCTATAAGGTTTATATACAACCCTTTTGACATTTTACATCATGAATGTCTATACTATCATGATATTTACTATTTTTTAATGTTATTCTTTATATATTTTTATTTTTGTGTTTCACAAGTGTTACGAGACTCTTTAACTGTAACACCATTTTAAATGTTTTAATGATTTATTAATATCAATATTTTCTCATTAATGTCCATGTTTTCAAAATGGTTTTAAGGATTTATTTATATAGATATGTATGTTTTAAAATTCTAACTCCAAAAATTCATTAAAACATTTCAATGTGGTATGAGGCATTATTATTAAAAAACCTCTTTATTAAATGTTATAAATAGTTTTGGAAATGGATTGAATATTTCAATATCTTGAATTGATTTATTATGATTGTTGTGGTAAATGTTTATACATTCATTATTTTATTGGTTTTTTTTGTGTAATGGTACATGGAAATTTGACGTGTGGTTGCGTGATAAACCAAATATAGGTGGTTCCATGATAAATCATGGTTGGGTGTTCCCGGGATATCAATCCAATTCGTTGAATAATGTGATGGAGGTAAAAGTAAATGTTTCTTCTAAGAGATTTAGGGATTATACGTTGATGGATATTCCAAATCAAACTCCCTATGTAGCTGTAAAATCTTCAATCTATGTTTGTTATTGATGGCACAAGTTACCTTTTATGATTTATGATTTCTATTCGTTATTCATAATCCTTATGATTTCATGATGTGTGAATAAAAGGTATGGTTTAATTAATTTTTATTTATTGATGGAATGATATTTTATTTACTTGTTTTATATCCCTTACTCATCTTTTTGTACTCATCCCAAGTCTTGAAATTTTTTTCACAATACATAATGAAGAATAGAGTCATGGATGGGATCATGGAATTGTTATGCAGTTAAAACATGAAACAATGTCATATATTGTTTTAAAGAGTATTTGTTTTCAAAGCTAGGGATAGTGAATAGAAGTCTATACTGGTAATATTCAAGATGTTATGTTTATTTTACGACATAATTCTTTAAAGCTCTATGCCTGAAAAGATCCTCGATGCCAATTAAAGTCAAAATATCGACTTATCTATAGATTAATTAATGTTTAAGGTTGGGGCCTTATATAATTGCTCAATATTTAATTACACAAGTTTAATAATAATAATAATAATATAAACTAGGTCAAAAATTGTTTTTAATGATTGTTTTCAATGTCAAAAACATGTAAAGCTCAAATACAATGAGAAATATCATCTGATCACTACTTTTGATGAGGGGTGTGAATAATGTAAGGAAAAAGGTGTACATAACATCCACTATAGACCAGATAATGTATTATTTGAAACTATATCTACACATTAATACCTATATAAACAAAATTATAAGGGTATCATTATTCCAACCAAATGATTAGATGCATAATTAGTAGCAAAACCCCAACAATACGATGATCACATAAAAGGTATATTATTAATATGTCATTGATGTTATTGGGAATGTGATTCCATTAAATCATTTTGTTCTTATTATAATTTAATTAGATGTCATCCTAGACACATATTGTATTTCTCCTCATAAATCCCACATCAATTATTGGTAAAGGGTAGATGTGTTTCATATTCCAAAACCAAACTATTATTTTCTATTAATGTGACAATATGTTGAACTTTTTATGATGATTACATTCATTTTGTATGGCCCTTTCCTTAAAAGTTACATAATGTTGAGTTTGGTCATTAATTTTACTTTAAGTCACATCAATGATATTTTTAGGTTTTTATTTTTAATTAATTAGGCCATTATTAATACATTATATCTCAATTATTTTAAGGTAGGCACTTCAACACTATTTCACAATAATAACACTCTTTAAAAAAAAATTTCTTTCTTGATAAAAATCTTCTTGAAACATTTATTTCTCTTAAATTTCCTTATACCCTGTGAAAGAACCTTTAAAAACGTGGGATGAGCATAAAAATCTCATTAAGAGATATAAAATAAGGAAAGAAAACATTAGTCCATGAATACATAAAAATCATCAAAATCATACTTTTCAACCATAAAACATAATCTCTTTTACATAACTCATGAAATCATAATAATTATGAATAAATCATTGATATAATAAATCATAAAGGTAATTTGTGGAATCTATATCATTATTACATTGTAGCTCCCACAACAACAAATTGAGTAACCATCATTATTACCTCCATAATACCCATCACAGTAAATTCCATTAATCATTTTGGATAAACATTATCGTTTACCTCTATCACTTTATCCAATGCATTATTTAGCAATCTCAGGCTCACCTTACCTCTATTTATCATGGAACCACCCGTATTTGTAAAAAATACCCAAGAACCATAACATAATCATAACACATGAAAATGAATACATGAAAAATAACATTTCCATTTTCTAATCATAAAATATAATTTCAAGATATTGATAAAATAAATCCATTCTCAAAAACATTTTCAATACCAAAATACCTATAAAAGGAATATGGTAATTACATATATTTTTAAAAATATTGCAGCTTAGAGATGATATTAAATATCAAATAATATGCTCAATTACAGAAAGGTTGTTGTCGTAACATATGTTAAAAAGCATTCCTTTTTCATTTAATAGAACTATTAGAAGAAAAATATTCCTCTTGAAAACATTTGAATTAAATTTAATGTCAAAGGTGTTTATTATACACCATATAAAAGAAAGTCATATATACATCAAAATTTGCCTTATCGAAAAAATATTGAGATGAAGTCCCTTACAATGCTTGTATAATTAGATTAAGGATACATCAAAGACATTGTTATGTGTCAAAACAATAATACACCCAATATATGTGTATATTATATTTAAAACAATAAAAGGTCATTCACACATATTCTTTGCAAAATATAACCAATGACATAGATATTTAACTAAATGAATGGAGATTGAGTTCAGATTTCCATTATAAAGTTGGTATAAATTATGTAACAATTTATCAATGGGTTTATTATGTGTAAAAACATTATATCCAAAAATAGGGAAGTGTAAATTACAACATAAATAAATAAATATTTATTCGATAGATAATATTGATATAATATAATCAACAATGTATGCGTAAAACCCTATTAGTGGAAAATGAGTTTAAAAATTCCCTTAATATGATTCTAACTTGTATTGTTCATTATTTATATTCCTGAATAATAATCTTTTGTTATTTTATACTTATTTCGGAACCTTGTCATTTTTATTTTTTCCATTGAATCACTTATGACCGTTTTATAATAATTAGTCAATTGTTTGAGTTCTTGTCAGACATTTTCACTATAATCAGTTCTTGAGTCAAAAATGAACATGGTATGATGTCACTAGACCATATGGTCATAATTCCATCATCTATAGAATAATAGTATTTAAATATTAATCAATTTTAAACATAAATCATATTATTTAATTTAAACCATTAAATAAGGATATGAAAATTAACAACTTGACAATCATGGTGATGGTAGGTCGTACACACGCCTGAGTAACATTTCAATTTTTCATTGAATATTATGGAAATAAGGTAATTAACATTTTATATTTATTTAATTATCCATTTATTATGAAAAAAATTAATAATCTACATATAGTTATATATATCATACAAGTGATATAATCAATAAATATGAGTCACACCGCTTTGGGGAGGTGATAGTTCACACATACGCACGAATGGTGTTATCATTTTTATGCACAAGGAAGTAAGAATGTAATTGATATATTTTTATCATATTATTATTAATATGTCATTAATATAACATATTAATATTAATTATATCAATATAATCAATCTTAATAGATGGTAATGGAAAACGAAATAAATCAGTTTGTAGAGGTGGGAATTCACACGTATGCACAAACGATTAATTCCATTTCCATTTTACTGAAGTAGATATGAATTTAGAGGATGATATTAAAGTAATAACATCGAATTATATTTATTATACTAGATTTATTATATCATCATGTTTATATAAGATTTGAGGAAGTGGAAGATGAATCAAAATAGAAACACTTAAATAAAATGATACATCTTCTTCGATTCATCGCCATTGAAGAATACCTAAACACCTCTATGAAGGATGTTTTTCCTGATCTAAGGATTAACTAATATGGATTGGGATTATAAGAATATTATTGTACATGTATTATACAAATTAAAATGATTTTTTATTAGGAGTAAAAGATTGCAATGTGTGCCTTTTTATAGGAGAGGCGAGGGGTACCATTGGAAACTATTAAAGTAATAAATTAAAATAATATTTTTGAATCCAAGTTGCTCCAACATGAGATTTAGAGAATATAATATGATTACATTTCAAAATCCACTCATACAATCTTTTTAGACTTCTATTTATTTTATTTTGAACATTAACTTTTTGGATTACCCTTAATTAGTCTCTTTTAATTTTAAAAGTGGTAACAATATATTAATTATTAAGAAGCTTTTATTTTTACCTATATGTGGTCAATTTGGCATAATTTTACACATAATTAACTATTATTTCATATCATTATAACATTGTGATTTTAAAATATTTTTAGTCTTTAAATAATTTAATATAATATTATTTTTATAAAACGTCAATTATGTCAATTTTTACACTATTCACTTTTTTTGCATTTAAATAAAATCCAAACATAGAGATGACCTCAAAAAACCATTGAATATTCTGAAAAATTGTCATATTCATATAGAAAAATAGTGGATTATAAAAAAAATTCAAATAATATTTATTATAATATTTATAATAACATTTATTTGATTTATTTATTAATGATGAAATCAATGCATCCTCAATATTTCATTATTAAATTTAATTATTTATTCTATAAAAAATGTAAATAAAATACCATCAGTAAGGAAATAGTTTTAGAATTATAATTAATATTTATAGTCTAATAGATCACTTATAAAACCCAACTTAAAATTGTTTTATTAAAAAGATACATTGTTTTGTTAAATTTTCCTTTCCTTTAAATTAATTATTGAAACATGAAATTTGCACACTCATGTTGCTCCAAATGCGAGAATATCAGATAAGGATTTTTTTGTCACCCATGACCTGTGAAATAATATTAAGACATGTGTTAGGGTAGTTTTAACTTTTTATTATGTTATTTTAACCTTATTTACCTTTTCGTCGTGGTAAATAAAAATAATTACTAAATTTATTATTCATAAAATCCAAAAATTAATGGTTCTTATTTAAATTTTTTGGGCCTTATGATTCCAAATATGTAATCAATTTTACCAAATTAAAAAAACCTATGTTGCATTAATTTATTTTAAATTAATTCCCCCTATCAAAACAAGATGTTTGTTTTTTAACAAATAAAATCTACCAAAAGATTGACTTGTGTTTATGTCAAATATAAATGTGAAATTACATCCAATTACTAACATTGGATTAAATGATAAAAAACATATAATTACACATGAAAACCAATAAAAAATGAAATAAAATTATATAAATAAATTAGAGGAAAATGTAGTTTTGACTTAAAATGGGCTATTTTTCTCTTTTCATTAAAAAATAAACTTTATAGTAAAATAAAAAAAAATTTAAAGAAACTTTTTATTCCCCTATTATATAGAATAAGATTATTTTGTCAAATATAACATATAAAATTGAGAAGAACTATATTTTTAATATATTTTCCAACAAAAGGTGTAAAACTACATTTTAAAAAATATTAGAGTATTTTAAAGTAAAAATTATATTCCTTCTCATTTTAAGCCTCTAAATTTTATTAGAAAAAATGTTGAAAAACATAAAAAACATGTGTAATCGTATTTTAGATAGTTTTTTTTTCATTCATACTAGTACAATAGAAAGGCATTAAATTCTATTCAAAATAATAATAATATTATTGTATTATTTTTTGGTATAACTCAACGTTGTGTGCAACATAAGATTTTAGAGAAACCCATTGCTACATGTTAAGTATGCTATTTGGAAAATAATCCCCTTTAATATAAAATCAATATCTTATTCATAAATATTATTAGTTATGAAAATGTATTATTCTATAATTAATTGGGATGTTACTTCATTCCCCCCTTTTGGAAATTCCATACTCATTATTTTTAAATTGGGCTCAGAAACAACATTTAACATTACACATCAGAAAAAGAGTCAATAAAACTATAATATTAAAATTAACATTGAGAAGTAAAAAAGGTCACTTGAGATAACACGTACTAGGATCCATATAAGAAAACATGGATATTTCGGAGAAACTAACCATCTTGTTTAGATGGAGAGTGATAGAAAACTTGATTTTGGGAAAGATAACAACCAAAAATCAGAAACTTGTGATGAGTTAAATCAGATTTGATTTCACAGTATGAAAATGAAACCGAATTTTTTTTTGTCTTAATGTCCTTTTTATAATGTTGATTTATTTATTTATGACCTTGACTTAGAACATAAGGAAACATATTTAGTTTTCATGTATAATTTCATCCTTTAATAAATTTACTCCACAAACTCATCTTTTCTCTAAAAAGGGTATTTATGATTACATGGTCACACCTGAAGAACTAGAATAAACTTCTATAGAATCACATAATCCAACAAAGGTTAACTATAAATTCATCATATCTTCAAATATTAAAAAAAACATAAATATTTAGGATATGATAAGATAAGTCCCCAAAATTAATAGTAATTTATTTTAAAAAATAATTGTTTTAATCTCCAAATTCAACAGAAAGACCCAAAGTCCAACATAGACCATTCAAAAAATAATTGTCCATACAATTCCTCAAAATAATTCAAACAAGGATTGAAATGAAAAATCAGAATGATTTAATCACACAATCTTTAAAGATAAATATTAATAGTTATCTCCAAATTACATAAATCACTCTTAATGTCTCATACCACAAAATAATAAACCTAATCACATATTCTTAAACATAGGTTAATCAACACTTTAAATAATAGTATTCCCCATAAATCAACAATTGAAATAATATATTATTCCCAAAATATAATTCAACCATTATTCATCAATTAAATCCCACAGTTCTCTATTTACCTTAATCATTTAAGTTCCCAAAATAGAGAACATATTCCAAAATTACATTTATCACTTAATCCAAAAATTATTTTTCCAATTCCAATTATATCTATTTTATAAAACATAAGTTCCTAAAATCAATATATTCTGAGTCCATAAACTCATTAAACTAAAAAGTAAAATTCAAACAAATCAGGGGCTTTACATAGGACAATGGTAGGCGTAAAAGCCTTGTCACACTTAGGTTGTGGGCTATATTCCCAGAGCATTGTATGACACTAAAATTTATCACAAATTGGGTAGGTTTACCTTTTTCTAAAACTATAAATTTCTTAAAACATTACCAATATAAAATAAAATATTCAAAAACAACAATTGAATAATTTAACCTTGAGTTTATCTAATCCCTTTAATTTTTCATTTTAAAATTTAATAAACCATTATTAACTAAAAATAAATGATCATATAAAACCTACAAATTTATTATAATTATATTTACCAAAGAAAAGGTATTTCTCCCTCAATTATCATTTTCACATAACAATCTTCTCGGTTACACATACAAGAGACATGTTTTCGAAAGTAATCCCATCAACAAAAGAGTATTAATACATTTAAACATTTCATCACACATAGATCAAACATAAGTCTTCAATTTCAAAAATGTAGTCACATTAATCATCAAACATTATTCATGGTCCCTTAACCATGTATTTCTATCTTATTCCTTTATACTTCTTGCAAAAAAAATAAGAAACCATAAATTATGATTAAATAATTTCAAAACATAATCTATGAAATAATAAATTTCATTCATAGGTCATTTTTTAGTTTCCTCATCCTCAAATGAAATAGTATTAGGTATTGGTAAACATATATTTGTACGGTCCTACTGATTCCATTCCAAAACCTTCTTCCTAGGACATCCATTTGTGTAATGATCAAGCACACTATATTTAAAAAAATCAATTGTTTCTCGGAAAGAACATCATTACATTTCTTGGAGTCAACTGAATTGTTCTTTTTTCAATGGTAGGTTATTGCTTTATGAACTTCATTAACACATCTACCATACTTTCAGTCCCTTTGGATCCTTTCCAAGTTGTTTCTTTTCAAATCCTTGACTCAAATTTTGTGGAATATACTCTCCTTTATGATTATTTCAAAAACATACATAGTGATTTTTTTCTCACATATATGATGACTTAGAAAAATCACCAAGGTTCAAGTGGTCACTTATGATTCCAAATAGCTAGATAAGAATAACCACAATAGTTTTCATTACAGCTCCAATTTCATTCAGTTGATTATTCAAAAAATCACTATAGATTCCTTCACATCCATTATTACTTTGGTGCCGGCCAGATCCAACAATTTACTAATACCTAAAAGGATAGTGTGCGTATATCAGTAAAATAGTCATATACATTATTATCAGAAGGGTAAAAAATAAGATATGCTTATTCATTTTATCATAAACTCGTTCATTTTATCTGAATTAACTATGACTCTTTCTAATATGTTATCCATAGTTGTTATATAAAACACGTCACTTCTACTTAAATGATAACATATTATTTAAAATTGTATGAACCAACCTCTCATTCCAACTATAAGGTCAAAACATTATACATTTCATTATCCTAAGACATGTAATTAATTTTACTTTAAATATCATCAGGTGTCATTTCACTTTTATAATTTGAATGAATTGGGTCATTATTAATATATTACATCTTAATTATTACAATTTAGAAACTTCTACTCTATCTAATTATTTCACAATAATTAAACTCCTCAAATAAAACAAGAATTCATTTCTGTATAAAAAATTATTGAATTATTACTTTCTCTTACCGTCCTCATAAACTATGAAAAACATTACAAAAACATGGTTAGAGCATAAAAAGATCTATAAGTTATATAAAACAATGAAAAAAACTTTAGTACACGAATACATAAAAATCAATGAAATAATAATTTTCACACAAAAAACATAAGCTCCATATCATTACACATTAAATCATAATATTTTTAATAACTCATAGAAACCATAAATCATAAAGGTAAATTGTGTTATCCATAACGTACTTACATTATATCATTTACAGCAACATAGGTAGTAACCTTCATGGGTATGTTTGGAAAACACATCATCGTAAATTCCATAAATCCCTTAGGAGAAACCTTTTTGTTTACCACCTTTTTACTACCCAATGCATTGGATATATATATAGGGCTCACCCACCCTTGGATTATCATGGAACCAACCATATATATAAACAATTACCAAGATCCATAACATAATAATAACACATGGACATGAATAAGGGAAAAATAACATTTCCACATTGCAATAGAAATATATCATTTCCAGATATTGATATAATAAATCAATTATAAAATGAATTATCAATACCAAAAAACTGTAAAAATGAAATATGTTATTTACTTTTATTTTTAAAAACATTTCGGCTTATAGAGGAATCCAAATATCAAATAATTCTCCTGTTTGTGGAAATGTCGTTGTCATCACGTACTTTAAAAAAACATTACTTTTGTCATCTAGTAAAGTGATTCGTGAAAAAATATTCCTTTTTAAAACTGTTGAATAAAATTAAAAGTCAAAGGGAATTATTATACACCATATAAAATAAGGTTGTATATAAATAAAAATATGCATCAATGAAAGGAGTTTGAGACGAAGTCCTATACAATGATCATATCATTAGATTAAGGATAAATCAACAAAATTATTATTTGTCAAAATAAATATACATCCAATATAAGCAGATATTTATTGTAAACCAATCAGTGTTCATTGACTCATATTCATTGAAAAAAAACAATGAAATATATATTTAACTTAATGAATGGAGATTGAGTTACGATTTTCCATAATTTTTTTTAAAAGGTTGGGGCCGAAGCCTCAATTTATTATTTGAAAGTAAAGGCCTCTTTAGAATGTGTATAGAGAGACCCATTACATAGCCAGAATCCCCAAGGCCAAGTGGACTAAATAAAAGGCTTGAAATCCCATTTGAATGGCCCAATGGACCCCTTGGTGAATAGTACTTCTACAGTACCTGAGCTGCTATAGTACCTGCTACAGTACAAACACCGCTATAGTATCTACTACAGTCCCTCCACTGCTACAGTGTTGCCACTGCTATAGTGCCTCCATTGCAACAGTACCTACTACAATACTGCTACAGTACCTAGGAAATTTTTCCCTGTCCGGATTTGATCTTGGGTCTTTTGGATGCTAAGCAGGAGCCTGTACCATTAGGGTACAGGCTCATTGGCTAAGATTTTCCATACAATGTTTATATAAATGATGTAAGAATTTATCAATGGATTATTATGTTTGGAAACAATATATCCTCAAAATGTGAAGTGCTAAATTTAATTTAAATAAATAATTAGTTATTCCACACATATTATTGTCTTAATATAATAAATGAAATTTGGGTAAAATCAAATAAGTGGAAATTGAGTTTAGAAATTCTCTTACCAAGAGTTCGACTTATTATTTTCATTATTTATCTTCCTGAATAATAATCATTGGTTAATTTATAATTTCATTAGATCCTATTTCATGTTTATTATTCCAATTACATCACATGTGGCCATTTTATAATAACCAGTTAACTCTTTTAATTCATGTCAGACGTTTTGTGGATAATTAGTTCTTGAGTCGAAAATGAACATGGTATGATGTCACTAGTCCATGTGGTCATAAGTCAATCATCTCAAGAATAGTATACATGACATATTCACAACATTTATACACAACTAATATTATTTAATTTAATATATTAAATATTGTTATGAAAAATGGGCAACGTTATAATCATTGAGACGGTAGGTTGTATGTACGCATTAGTAACGTTTCCATTTCTCATTGATCATTATGGATGTAAGGTAATTATAATTTTATATTTCCAAATAAAAATTGATATTATAAAAATCATAATAAAAATTTAAATATTCTTATATATATCATTCATGTGATATAATGAATAAAAATTAATCACACCGCTTCGTGGAGGTGATAGTTCACACATGCACACGAACTAAGTTATAATTTTTAGGCACATTAAAGTAAGAATGTAATTGATATATTATGATCATATAATGATTAATATTTCATTAATATGAAATATTAATTTTCATTAAAACATTATAATCAATAAGATTAGATAGTAATGGAAAAAAACTAAACTTGTTCGTGGAGGTTAAAATTCACACATACGCACAACCGATTATTTCCATTCCCATTTGATGGATATAGAGATGGATTTAGGGGAAGATATTAAAATAATAACATCAAAATATATTGAGTATAATGGATTTATTATCTTATCATGGTTTTACTATATTTTATGAAGTAGAATAAGAAACAACATTGAAACACTTATTGAAAATGACACCTCTTATTCGAATGACTGCCTTTGAAGAACACCAAAACACCTCTATAAATGATGTTATTCCTAAAATATGTATAGAATAATGTGTGGGGGTTATAATAATGGTATTATAAATATCATAGATTAACTAGATTTATTTCGAAGTGTGATTAATAGAGAGGGATGGGTGCCTTTTATAGAGAGGGGTGGGGTGCCCATATAATGTATTAAAATATTAAATTAATAATTTTTTTTAAAACAGGTAGATATTACATGAGATATAGAAAAGATAAGATGAGGATAGATCAAAATAATCTCATCAAATAGTTTTTATACATGTATTGGGTTTATTTAAAACCTTTTGTTTTTTTTCTACCCTTATATATTCTCAGTTAATTTTAAAAGTGTTATTAATATTTTAATTGTTAAGAAGCTCTTATTTTTACATATATGGGGTGAATTTATTATAATTGGAAGACTTATTGAAATTTATGACCATATAATAATCACATTGTAATTTTAAAATATTTTTAGTATTTTTAAAAAATTTATTAAATACTTATTTTTATAAAACATCAATAATGTCAATTTATAAACTATTCACTTTATTGAATTTAAATAAAAAACAAAAAGAGGGAAAAAATTGAACCAAATAATTTAATTATCTAATAAAATTTCATATTCATTTAAAATATTCATGTATGAGATAAATTTTGTCAAATAATATTTATTTTTATATTTATAATATCCCTTATTCGATTCATTTTTTAAATAAGCAATCATAGAATCATTATTGTGTCATTAATGAATTTATTTATTTAGCCTATAAAAATTATAAATAAAATACCATGATGTAAGAAATATTTTTAAATTTATAATTTCTAATTAAAAATGAATATATAACTTATAAAAATCCACCTTAAAATGGTTTTAGTAAAAATATACAGGTATATATTTTATTTTTCTTAAATTAATTATTATAACATATAATTTTCACTCCCAAGTGGCTCAAAAATGCCATATGATCAATTTAAATGCTTATTTGGTGTCTATTTTTCATAAAATAAGAATAGAACACATGTTAGGATAGTTCTAAGTTATTATAATATTATTTTTACCCTTATTTTCCAAATTAACTCTTTAATCGTGGTAAATAAAAATAATTTCTGAAGTTACTATTCATAATATTAAAAAATAAATGATACCTATTTAAATAATTTCAAAAATTATTATCTCAAATATGGAATCTATTTTTACAAATTTTAAACACTAATGTTTCAGTTATTAATTTAATAATAATTCAGTTTTTCAAAAATAAAGGGCGAGTTTTTAAGAAATAAAAACTATCAAAAGATTGACATGTGTTTATGTCCAATTTAAATGTGAAATAACATTTAATGGAATAAATTGAATTAAATGAAAAAATAATTAAAAAAATTCACTTTAAATCCAAGAAAGAAGATAATATGACTATATTAATAAATTACATGAAAATGTTGTTTTGACATAAAATGCGGAATTTTTCATTATATATTAAATAATGAACTTTATCAGAGAATTGACAAAAATTTATCCAAAGTAACTAATTTTGTCCCTCTTCTATATAAGATTTTAATTTTGTTTAATAGAACATATGAAAGTGATAGAAACTATATTTAAAAAGGGTTCTCCATCAAGAGGTTATAGAACTTCCATTTAAAAAATATTTCAGTATTTTATGCTTAAAATTTATTTCATTATCATTTTAACCATCTAAAAATTATTGGATAATCTAAAAAAAATTCTAAAAAATGTGTAATCCTATTTAATTTAGTTTTTTCATAGCATCCAATACAAGAGCTAGGCTTAACTACCCTTTATAATAAAAATATTATTGTTGTATTATTTTTCAGTGTAACCCAACATTGTGTGCAATGTAAGATTTGAGAGAAACCTTTTGTTGTGTGTCGAGTACTCTATTTGAAAAAGAATTCCATTTAACATAAAATTAATATATTATTAATAAATATTAATAGATGTTAAAATGTATTATTCTATAAAAGCATGTAATGTAACACACTGTATGAGTCTTAATTTCTTTAGAATGGGTGATTATTTCAAATTGTATGTTGTAAACTAGAAATAAATATTATGAATATTGATCAAGAATTATTGGATTCCATTCTAGAAGAGTTACATTTCCTTCCACCAAATTGTGATTTTTATTTGTAAATATAACTATTTCATGGAGAAACCACAATATAAAATTCACAATGTACTATAAACCCGATTGTGTTCCAGAAATTGAAGAATCCACTCTAAGGAAACCTTGAAAAGAGATTCATTATGGATTTTTTTCACCTTCTGGTGCACCTATTATTATTTTCAAAAATAAACTTTGATGAATTCACTATGCATTGATTTTCTATAACTAAACAAGATCACAATTAAGAAAAAGTATCATTTTCCTCATATTGAGGACTTATTTAGTCATCCGCATGAAGCTCAATAATTTAAGTGATTACAAAAAGGTTATTTTTTATATGAATTTTAACAATCACAAAGAAAGTGATATTTCAATGATAATCATTAATAACATTCTTGAGGTGAAAAATCAATAAACATTACAAAGTTTCCCATACAACTTTGATATTATTGAATCATATAATCCATGAATGAATAAAATTAAATGAATCATAAAATATAATGATAAAAAGTACATTTATGATATATCATTCTAATATAGATGTGTCTATACCATATAAATGTGACGTGGTTCAAAACAATAGACATGTTACAAGGTGTTTTAAATTGAAATGGAATCAATTAACTTATGTTTCCCTTTGGGTGATCCTTATTTAACATCATGTGTACTGATTTTAATAATTTCAATTAATTTTTATATAAAAATATTAATATTTATGTTATCATACTTCATCATCTTGAAATATAACATTACCTATTTGTCCATATTATTTCATTATTTTCACCATTTTGTGTGTTAATTTCCATGTTCCTCAACTATTTTTTCACATGTTATTTTTCCCAAATACATATATCATGATATAATCATATACATAATGCATTACATTATTTTATGTTCATATATTTTAATTAAATTGGTGTTTATAATAGTCGATAAAACTTGGAGATCAGAAATGTAATACACCATTCATGGAGAAGGTAGGCTGTACATACACATGAACTCTACATTCATTTATTTTCCATATTAAAAGAGTAATAAGTAAATGAAACATATGTATATTATAAATCAAGTATAATATAAATATCCTTTATTTCACAGAGGTTTATTAAATTCTTTTTTAATTTGTTTGATGTACATCATGAACAAACCACATTGCATTGAGGAGGCAGTAGTCCACACATTCAAAAATGATGTTATAGTATTCAAAAACAAAATTGAATGTATAAAGGTAAGTGTTATTAAAGAATTGATAAATCGTAAATTATAATAAATATCATATATATCATATATAATTATATTGTCAATAATAATTCCTACCATGAGAGGCGGAAAAGGAAAAACAAACAACTTCACTTTCTGAGGTAGTAGTTCATCATATACAAGATCATCAAGATCATTTCCCTTTAGATGGATGTATGTGATAGTAAAGTTCAAACCCTTGGCATAAACATATCCTACTATATTAATGATACATTTTATTATTTATAATCATGAAATACTAAAATTTTCGGTGGTGGATGATTGAAATTACACTGACGAGCATGAGGAAAGATGATAACTCTTCTTTGAGTAACTTCTTTTTGTTTTTTCCATGGGATTCCATGGATGAGTTTGTTCCAAAATAGAGGATTCTAGTATTATTTTAGGAAAATCTGGGACCTATTTTGGTAGATATTTTCTAGACAATGTGGTCTGATAGGTTTGATAAAGTTGTCATCTCGAGTGTCTTTTATAGTAGAGGAGGAGTGACACACTTGTAAATATTGAAATCAGAAATATCACCTTGGTTTTTCCCATTTAATGTAGACCCAGTAATTGAAAAAATTCAGGAAAAGGGCGATATGGTCCAAATATTTTAATCTAATGAATCTTCTACATGTTTAGAGGTCATATATTCTCTAATGTTTATGTTTTAGTCATTGTTTAAAATTAATTTCACCTTAATCATTGTAAATAATTTAATCACCTCCACTAATATAATTATTAGAAAATTATGTCGACCATAGTTGAAATTATAAATTATTCTGATTCCAAATATTAAATATATTTTTCAAAATTCCAAACACTTATGTCTGGGAAATTAATTTAAAATTAATCGCACATAAGGGATTACAATGTGAATTTTTATTGTAAGAAGATTCAAATGATTTCAAGGTTTTTATATCCAATATCAAATTGATATTGATTAAAATGGTCAAAATTTTATTAATTGATAAAAACATAATCTAAATAGAATATTAATTATATTAAAAAAATATAATTTCACCTTATAAATAAATTAATTAAGACATAATTTTTGAATTAAAATTCATTATTTTTCCTAATTCATTAAAAAATGAAACTTCATAGTAAAAGACCAATAATTAATTATAATATATTTTTTATGCTTCTATTTCAAATCTGAAGTATATTTTGACATATAATTTATATAAAAGATCTAAATTTATATTTATAACATATTCTTTATTAAAATCCAGTAAAAGTTCCTTTATAAAAATATAGTATTTTATTACTAATAGTGGGTTTGTTATTTTCATTTGACTATAGAATCTATTAGATGAATATAAAAAATATTTTATTGAATTTATAACATATAGATTTAAAACCAAAACTCTATAAATGTTTTATAACATAATTGACACTGAAAAATGTGACTAAATTTTTTGTCTTTTAAACTAGGTGTGTTATGTATTGCAAATAATTGAAATGAATATAAATTTATTATAGAATAAAATTATATTAATGACATGGGGAGGTACATTCATCCCTCATAAAGAAATTTTTACCTCAAAATTTCATTTTAATTACCTTAAAAAATATGTGGTTAGTTCTTCTTTATTGAGTCTTCTAGTTCCCTTGTTTCCTCACCATTTCTGTGATTTCTATGTATTAAATTTAACAGACGAGTCATCTGATTCCTCAACACTTTTTATATTGTTTTATTAATTTCTCTGGGTTATTCTCAATATGAATGTGTAGGATTCAAATCTATCCCAAAAATAAGAGCACATGTGTGGGTTATCTAATATACATCATTGTCATTGATATATGAAGATCATATTGTACCATTGAAAGATTTAGAGGCATTGACAAATGATAAACAAAAAATCAAACCGTTTCATGAACTTCTAAATGTCCTATGTACATGGGACACAGTTTCCATTAATTATCATACCTGATGACACCCTTCCATGGAGATAACATCAAGAAAACATGATTTCCAACTTAGTACTCTAAATAATTTATCCGATTATCAACATTGAAATTTTTCCTATATTTAGCTACATTAATATGAGACACGCTATTATTTACCTTTATTTTAATATCATCAACATGATTTGGGACTAAGATTTTCATGTATTCAAATTTATCCCGACAAGTTTAATTATGACATCTATTTTCATCTAATGCTTCATATGGTGCCATTTCAATAATTAAATAGAAAATAGTATAATAGCAACACTCTACCAAAGGTAGGCATTGATACCATAAACCATGAATTTCAATTGAGTATGCCGTCAATATATCTTCCATTTTCTAAATATTCATTTTAGACCATCCATATTTTTTAGGATAGAAGGTAGTTCTCAAAATAAGCTCAGTGTCGAGAGCCTTATCAAAAGTCTTCTAGAATACCAGTGTATATTGGGGATATAGCTCAGAAACAATCGATATATTTTTTCCATAAAGTCTTAAAACATTATTAATATCGGTAATTATGAGGCATTCAAGATGTAGGTCTTCTGTTGTATAATATCAATGAGAATCTTTTTTTAGGAGATCAACAACATCCCATATCAGGTAATTCCTTCTAGAAGTATTTTGCTGTCCTAAGACAAATTACAAATTAATTTCATCCCAAATACAAATAGGAATAGGAAGAGGTTGTAGGACTCTATTTGGATGCTTCCTCACAACCCTCATTTTTTGAATAAACATTCTTCTAGACACATAATAATCAATTTCCCAATTCATTTTATCCCACAAAAAAATGTTCCATAAAGTATCTATAAATATTTGTTCTCCCATTGTGTATATAAGGTTTTTTTATAACAACCATTATCGTTATTACACTCTTAAAGATGTTTTATTACATAAAATATTACATAATGAAACCCATAATATGGGGAGGTATTGTTCCCTTGAGGATTAAGAACACTACATGACAACTTAAGACATAAAAATACCACATCTTTATTAAACACTTCTTCTACATTTCCACAACATTCCATCATACTAATAAATTAATGGGATATCCTGAGGGCATTCATATAAAAATGGTGAGTAATAAACAATAGTAAGGAAGTAAACAAGGCATAAAAAAATAATACAGTTAATGTTAGGAAATAGTCATATAAATAGAGAATAATATAAACATGAACATAAAGGCATGATATAGAATTAGTATCATAACCTGTATATTTGGAAACTATATTTATCATGATATTATCATGATCAAGGATCATTGCACAAAGAGCATGAGTAAACCATCAGTTCCCATGAATTAGAATGTGTAAACCCTCATTTCACTTGAATTAGCATGATAAAACCCTCATTTTTTTTACATATCATGACACTAATCTTTACGCAAGGCATTAAAGAGCCATTAGAGCACACCCTTCTTAATCGTTTCATTTCATGCATAAGTGTACCACATAGATCATTCAACATGGATTCATTAAAATCGTAATTTATTCCATGAATAAGAGATATTGAAGACATAAATGTAAGTCCTCAATCAAGATTCACATGTTCAAAAAGGTGAATACCCATGAAAGATAAATAGGTATGGTATTCAGTTGCCCGGTGATTTTGGCATGGAAATTTTGGTCTAACTTCACCTGTATAATGACATAAAATAGAAATCATTAAATATGTTAATGATAAATAAAGGGGTATATAATAATTTATAACGGAATTTAATAGTAATGGGGTCATGGAATATTAAATCTGAACATATGTAAAGGAATTTATATGCATAATATAAAATAATTTCTTGAAAGTAAATGTGGAGAGAGAAATCCCTTATGGAATTTTGGCATGGTAACAGTTGTATATGGGATGCATTAATGAGAGGGTAAAGGGTCAATCATCATTAAAATATTAGTGTGGAAGTATAGGGGAGGTGCAAAATCATACCCTAACTTTTTAAATTGAAAATTAAAGTGCAGAACAATATAAGGAATCTTGGACATAAATAATGAAGGAAGGAAAGTGAGGACCCCTTACAGAATTTTGGCATGTTAATAGGTGTACATGGGAGGGATTAATAAGATATAAAGAGGACTATCATCTTTAAAACAAAATTATGGATGTATGGGGTATGTTCTAAATTAAACGCCAATAATTTTAATTGAAAAAAACAAGGTTTTAGCTATATAAAGAATATTTGACAAAAATGTGAAAGGGAAAAACCACTTACTTGGAAGTGTGATCCCAAAGGCTTATTATAGGCTTGAGAGAGGATTTATGAGAATTTTGGGAACCTTTGGAGGATTATAGAGAGATGGTTTCAGGGTTTGGATGAGATAAAATGGTTTTTTGTGAAGATTAACAAGAGATTAAGTGGGTATATATAGGAAAGGATAGGGATTTCTTTATTATTTGGGTTTTCGACAATACATATTAAACTACTCAAAACCAAAAAACATCCAATGGTTTTTCGCATGGTTTATTCCAATTTTGAGTGGAAAAAAATATTTCAGAAGGCAAATCAATGAACTTGTTAAAATATTATTCTTGATTATCTGGAGGTGGGTCAAACTCTAAGGAAAAATATTTTAAAAGTTAAAATATTTTATATTCCTTGGAGGGTTCTGTAAGGCACCATAAAATTATTCAAAATAAATATAAAATCAAATTATATTAATGAGAAAAAATATATTTCCCAAACAACCTTTTTTATAGTATTATATTATATCACTATTCTGTAATTATGATGTCATAAAACACATTATATATTTAAACGGTATTTAATTTTTACCAAACATTCAATTTTCTATGAAAATTATAAACAATATTTGTTAGATAATTTTGAAATCCTGAATCCAAAAATGATATTCATTTTATCTAAATAATTTTATAAAAAGGTTAATTTTCAATTTTAAAATAAAAATAAATATTTATTGAAAATTCAAGGGTTTTCACAAAAAAATGATTTCAAACATTAATTAAAATTCTAATTTTATTCATAAAAAATTACACAATCATTTATATTGAATAAATTCAATTTTAGTAATTATATTTTATTAATATATTATTCAATTAAAACATCCATTAATTCATCAAGAGACATTTCTTAATTTAATATTATATAAAATACTACTTGTTCTTTAAAACAATTTACAATGTAACAATAACAAAATGAATTTATATTCATTATTATATAAAAAATTAAGGCACATAATCATAGTGCATGCGTATTTTTACATAACCCATTATAACACCTGCATAAGACCTATAGGTAAGTTGGGTGATGGTGACATACTATTGGGGAGGCTTGTAAAACATCGATCGAGTGGTAATCTCTATTAACATTCACTTTACCTGTATACAGTTCCATTAAGGATTAACGTGTTGAAGCTCATCTTGGGCTTGGTCAAGAGTGATGGCGAGTTACTCTACCTCCTTTTCGAGCATCAAAAATTGGGATTCATAGGGATAAATTCTACAGGATTAGGTCATCACTTCCTTTGTCTGAGTAAATTTGATTATGAATGCCATATTTTAATATAAAATGTGATCACTGTTCAATGAATATATTAGCGATGGAAAATTTTTTAATGGAATTTTAAAATCCCAAAATAAAAAACCAAGGAATTTCATATGTTTTAGATAACCATTTTACATAAAAATACATTTAATCAGATCAAAATAAATTTTCATTAATAAATGTCTGGCTCATTGCAATATTCCCCCATAAGAAATTTCACCCCCAAAATTTCATTTTACATACTATGGAAAAAACAGGTGAGGGTAACTGTCATTCGTCACTTCAATGATGTCTTCAGTATTTCCTATTGCATTTCCTTTAAGAAGAAAGTGTTCATGCATCACAATGAAACCTCGGTATTTTTTCAAAAGCATATACATACTTTTCCCTAAACCTCCTCATCGATAGGTCATAAAAAAATTTATTTTCTATATATAATTTTGATACAACATCTTGAACATGTTTTTTTATAAAAACGTCTTACTTATTCATATTCATATATTGTAACATAGGGTTTTGGTAAATCTGGTTTCACATATCCCAAAAGACAGAAATATATAATTTGATACATATAGTTTTCTCGAAGTTCTCCCTATTTTTCTACATCTAAAAAATAATTTAATGTATCTTAATTTAAAATTAAATTGAATAATTTCAAAACACCCTTGTGGAAGATCCCATTCTTTGCATGGTAAGAAAGTTGAGAGCGCAAGATTCTCCAATAGACGGTACTTTATCTATGAATGAATTGTTCAATGATAGAGGTATTGGATGACTCATAATTTTTTATTCATTTAACTTATATATTTTAAATATTCTCAAAGTCATATGCACATGACTTTTGGTTAATCAATAGAAGTAGTTATTCCAAAAGTGAGGTATTATCTGTTCGTGATCTTACTCCTTCCATGTCTTAACTATCAATAAAATACAATTAGGGGGATTGAATACTTACATAATAATAATGTATGAAACAAAACATTAGTTTTAGAAGTATAAACTTTAATTGAACATTATATCCTAACTTGTTATACTCAAAGATTCATTCTAGGTTATTCATGATCTATTTACCCACATATAATCTTAGGGGAATTTTTTCCCATTAACAATACTTTATAATAATCTTATGAGTTTACCAAATCATATCACATGGGAGTTTAAAAACCTATAGTGTATCAAGGCCCATTGTTGTGCATTAGTTCCAATTCGATTCTAGATTAAAGTGGTGTTTTGGGGTTTACCCTTATATAACACTATCCTAGAGCCACCTCTAGTTATTCGTATCTAGATAGGAATGTGTTTTCTTGATACACCACATACTATATAGTCACAAAAATATAAGGATGTTTTTTATTCTTATTTTTATCTTTATGGATTTCGCTAGGGTTTTATAATCCAAATCCAAAAAATAATTAAACCTGTCATTTGATAACAACTATTACAACCCTTATATTTAGTATATACTTTTATATGATTTATTACCTAAAATTTTACATAATACAACAGATAAGATCAATTGGTCTTTGTAGTTGGTGATTTGGAACATTACATGACAACATAAGGCATAAAAATACAACATATTTATTTAATACATACTTTACATGACCTCAACATTACATCGTACGTAGCATTTCTTGGGATAACCTAGGGACATGCATAAGAAAAGGATGAGCTATAAATCACAATAAGAGAGTAAAAAAGGCATAAAATGAATAATACAATATATTTTATGAAATATGTATATAAATGGTGCATAGGAGAAACATGAACATAAAAGAAAGATATTGCATGATTATCATAACATGGAAATGTGGCAACAACATTTATAATGATAATAGCACCATCCAAGGATCATTACACTTAGAGCACGGGTAAACCCTCATTGAACATGAATTTCCATGAGTAGACACTCATATAACTAGAATTACCATGTGTAAACATTAATTTCACGTGATGTATCATGATTATAAAATTTACCCATTGCATTGGAGCACTACCAGGGCCCACTGTTCTTAATCATTTCATTTCATGCATTAGTGTTCTAGATAGATCATACAACATGGATTACTTAAACATCATAATTTATTCCATGAATAATAGATGTGGAATACATAAATTTATTTCCTCAATCAGAAATTACATTTCATAAAGTTGATTACCCTTGATAGATAAATTGGTATGGTATTCACTTACCCGATGATTTTGGAACGGAATGTTTTGTGTAACCTCGACGACATAATGACGTCAAATAGAAATTGTAAAATTGGATGATGAGAGAGAAATGTTTCTCTCATCATTTATACATGAAATGGACTGAAAGGGGAGTCATGTAATATAATATCCCATCATATGTAAAAGAATTTATATGGATAATACAAATGATTTGATTGAATGTAAATGAGGAGGGAGAAACCTCTTATATAATTTTGGTACAGTAATGGGTGTACATTAGAAAAATTAATGAGATAAAATGGGGTCTGTCATCCTTAAAATATAATAACGGAAGAATAGGAGAGGTTATAAATAATACCCCAACATTTTTAATTGAAAAAAAATTAAATGACAATACAAGGAACCTTGGACATAAATAATGAATGAATTAAAGTGAGGGTCCCTTATAAAATTTCGGCAGGGTAATTGGTGTACATGGGAGTGACTATTGACAGAGAAAGAGGTATATAATCATTAAAATATTGATATTTTAGTATGAGGGAAGTGAAAAATCATACCACGTAATTTTTAATTGAAAATACAAGGGTATAAAAATATAATGATACTTGGACAAAAATGAGAAAGGAATAAATTCGTTACATGGAAGTGTGATCCCAAAGGCTTGAGAGAGGCTTTAGAAAGGCCTCTTGGGAGCTTGGGGCACATTGGAAGGATTATATAGATAGGAGGTCAGGGTTTTCTTGATCCTTAAATATTTTTAGTGAAGAGGAATGGGAGATTGTGTGGGTTTATATAAGAAAGGAGAGGTAATTCTTTATTATTTATGTTTTAGAAACTACACATTAATCTAATAAAAAAAACATACTATATCATGATTTTTTCCTATGGGGATTTCCCATTGTGGATAGAAAAATATTATTTTATAATTACAATGGTCAAACTTATTAAAATATTAGTCTTTTTTATAGGGAGGTGAGTCACAGTCTCTTAGAAATCATATTAAAAGTTAAAATATTTTATAAGTCTTCGAGGATCCACTAAGAGACCATAAAATTAATCGAAAAAATATGATATCACATTATTTTTAATATTGAACATATATTTTCCAAAAAAAATATAATATTTTATTACATAAATATTAGGTCATTATGATTTCATAAAATAGATTATATATTTAAACATTATTTAATTTTTTCCAAAAAAGGAATTGCCTCAGAAGAGTTATGAAAAAATCATTGTTAGATAATTCTGACATCCAGAATGAAAAAATGAAAATCATTTTATTTAAATAATTTTTTAAATTTTCGAGTTTTTAATTTTAAAATAAAAACCATCTTTTATTTAAAATTCAGGGGTTTTGACACAAACTGTATTCACACCTTAATAAAAATTTCAATTGTATTCATAAAAAATTATATGATCATTTAAATTTAATAAAAATTGATTTAGTAATAATATTTTATTAAAATATTATTTAATTAAAAAATCATTTATTTCATTAAAATAGATTTCATAATTGAATATTAACTAAAAATACTATTTGTTCTTTAAAAACCATTTACAAAGTATCAATAATAGAAAATGTATATTCTTTATTATTCCAAAATAATTCACATAATCATAGTGACGGGGTCTTGTTACATAAATCTTTATAACACCTGAATAAGACTTATGGGTATGGTGTGTAATGGTGACATACTCTTGGGGTGGCTCGGATTGCATCACTCAGGTGGTAACCTCTATTAACTTCTAATTCTCCAGTAAGTGGCGATGTTTAGGATTTAAGTGTTGAGGTTCAGCATGGGCACGATCAAAAGACAATCCCAATGATGCTACCTCTTTTCCAAGCATTGAAAAATGAGATTCATATGGGAAAATTATACTAGATGGGGTCATCACTTGCTTTTTCTGGGTAAATATGATTCATTAAAGCCCTATATTTATAATAATCACTACTAGAAATATAAAATATCCCAATGATTTGAAACCATTAGGATAGGCCATGGAACCATTGGGATAGCATATCCCAATAGTTTCAATAACCGTTGGCATGGGGTCCATTCTGATCACCCTATACCATTGGTTTACATTGAACCATTTGTATAGTGGGGTTCAGATTTCAATATTCCAACAATTCATTGTGAACTATTGTAATAAATGTATGCTAACAGTTTCAACCCATTGGTACATCTCTATAAAAATGGTTTAAACTGTTGGAATATCTCCCAACCAACGTTATTTGTTGGTAATGGAACTATATTGTTCCAATGGATCAGCTTGAACTTTTGGCATAGAGATATACCTACAGTTTTCAACCATTGGTAAAAATATACAACAACAGTTTGATCCGTTGGCACAAATCTGTACCAATGATTTTGAACCGTAGGCCTATTCCAATAATAATGACTCAAAATGAAGTTTTGGTAAAAGTGGTAGGAATTATAAAGAGGTATACCAATAGTTTTGAAACTATTTACATATCCCCCCCCCCTCACTCAATTTCATTCACAGAACCTTATATCTACAACCTCCTACCTTCAATCAAACAAAAAAACACTGGAAAAAAAAAAAGAAAACATACTGCAAACCTAAAACCTACAATCACACAAAAAACTCACAAAAACTCAATACAAAAACACACTGAAAACACCCAGAAAACTCATTGGAACTCACTGTAAACACACAAAAACTCATAGCAATCACCTACAATCACACAAAAATCAAACAAAAAAACTATCTACAACCTGCAATAAAACACGGAAACTATAATCACCAAATTATTGTGTGATTATTAGGATATAGGGATTCAACCTTGATCCTAATGAGTGTGGAATTCGTAGGATACATTGATTCAACAATGTTCTTAATGAGTGTGGAATACTTAGGATACTGGTATTCACCCTTCTTGTTTATGGAATTCCTTATTTAATTCCTTTGGATTTGATTATAACTACATATGTGGGAATTCCCATGATGTCTTGTAATCAACTCTATGGAAATTGAAACTTTATTTTCCTAGGATCCTGAGAATTGGCTGATATTATATGATGTGTGTCTTCCTAGTACATCTAGGAATTTAACACTGTTCCTGATAGTAATTGATTTCATAGGACACCCGGGAATTGGTTGTGGACTAGATGTAATTATATTTCCTAGGGTAATTACCATAGGAAATAGTTCATGAACAAACAACTTTGATATTGGATTTTCCCAAGAGGATGAGAATTTTTTTTAAATGGTTTACTAGTTGGAACGGTTTCAAGACATGTTGAGAGACACTTTCACACTAGACGAGGTAGGTGTGGTCGATCCCAAGTGTCACATTAGAGCCTATGGATCAATAGTGATTTATTTATTTATATTAAATAGTTTATAAAATTATTTATATAAAAATATCACATGTAGATTCATGCACTTACTAGTTATGTATTTAACAATATTATTGGTTTCATAGAATGATGTACTCTCATCATGCCCGAAAGGCCATGAAAATTTGATCTCTGAGAAGAATTATTACTTGCATATATTGTAAAATTGGGTAAAAGATCATTACTAAATGATAATGATGGATCATTTCAGATAGTTTGGTGATCGAGATGATGTGAGACTCGGTTATGGATTTGATTCTATTTTTCATTTTATATTCATTTTTTATATATGGGGTCAATTTGGTGAGAGACCAGTTTGTGTTAGTTTTTATTTATTAAATTTTAATTATGTTATGTATTATCATGTGTGCTCTAATTTTTATAGCATGGATTTTGATTGTATTGTTTTCATATTTTTTTTTGCACTCTGATATAGGGTATAGTCTTCCAATGGTACGACCCGAGAACCTCATTGTTAATCGATATCCTCTAGTGTATAGAAATGTGTTCCTAAGGTCCACTGTTGAATCCTTGATTCTGACACCACTCAGTGGATATAGACCAGGGGAATAATGTTACAAGGGAGAAGATACTAAAGATTATTCAAGTACTCTTAGGGTTGCACATTCAACCATGTGGATAGGGTATAAAAAAATGGGATCTTGGTATCATTTAGTGGTAAGATCCAGGGTGATCCAAAAACAACTTAGTTTAAGGTCTCATAGCATTTTGCAAAAGGGGATAACCCTTAAGGTCATATATCATAGATTTTTGGGGAGTAATTTGTAAGGTCTTGCAACAGGAAACAATGGGATTGATAGAAAATAAATAAATAGGGGAAATAAACTTTGCATGTTTTCACAGACTTGGGATTATTAGAAACACCTCAGGAATGAGTGCATAGTTTGTAAGGTCATGTTTTTTGGACTAGCATATTTCTATAAAGATCATCATCACGTACATAAGGATGGAAAATTCTATGGTGGGAAATAATTACTTATGTGAATTTAGTTTTTCTTTATCACCCATGAAGAACCAGGTGAACCACTCAGAAAAATATATCTCATACTAGGAGGAAGGGGCGTCATCTAAGAATTTTTCCGGACAAGGTCTCAACTTGAGTGTGTCAAAATACCTAAGATGTAGGGCGGATTGAAAATTTCGTTGGTCTAGGAAATGATGTCTAGACATCACTATGTATTTTAATAGAGGGAATCGAGTTATAAATTTTCATAAAGGTCAGTGTGGTAGGAGTCCAATGTCATGCATGCATTATCCTCTTAGGTGGGGACTAAGGTATCACAATGATTTAGTAAATTCTATAGTGATAACCCTATATAGTTTAACATATAATGGGAAAAAGGTTGAAAACCTATTTTAAAATACCCATAAAATCATCCTTAAACAGAAATATTCATTACGCTCTTCACATTCTAATTGATCCCTATAATTTATGAGCTAAAATTACCCAGTTTTCCATATTTCATTCATTCCATCCATCGTCGAAGTAAATATCCCCCATGTGACAATTCTCAATGGTCATTAATCCTAGAAATCATTTTATCCCACAATTGTTCTTTATCCTTAATGTTTATGGAAGGAGATGTATAAATTCTTTCATGGTGTCCCTTTATAATGAATTTTATTTTTTAATTTTTTTTTTATAATTATCAAATTTTCATGGATTTTATTTTTAATGTATATGATTATAGAATAATCATTTCTGAAATTTCATAATGGGTTGTCTGATGGAAACCCTTCCTCCGACAAATTAATTCTTCTTGTGCCACTAGTTTGAGTCATCCAAATGATATCCAAGATGAGGATTAATAATTATGAAAGGTTTTAACCACTTTTTATGGTGTGACGGTAGAAGATACATATCTAGTCTAGACACTATTTTTTCACCTTTAGGGTTTATACAATATTTTGGATGGTGGGGCGGCCTGTAGAGAGTTAATTTGTATACTTGAAGGCTATGAAAACTAACCCAATGATCGTTTTGGATAGTTTCAGTCAAATTACATGATACATGTTACTAGAAGGAGACATTGGAAGTAAATTCAATTCCATGTATAGTCAAGTGTATGATAATATTATAGGACCAAAATATCATTAATGGTAAAAAAACAAGTCACATGAAAATAAACAGAAAGTGCCCTACCATACGTGGAAGGGGGAACAATCCTAATAGTGTAATGACTTATGATGTGTGAAATAAGTAGAATTATTTTTGAAAGACTAGAAATGGTGTGAAAAAATTATTTTTTCTTCAACAAGTTGTCTTGAATTTCTTTTAATACTGACAGAGCACTGTACCTGAGTTAGTGTAGTGGTGAGGACTTGTAAGCATAGTCAGAAGGGGATTCAAGGAAAGTGACAGGAATATCATATAGTATTTCAAGTCATCATGAAGTTATTAAATATTTTTCTGGGTATGAGACTGATTTTAGTCACAATGAATCTAGTGGATTCCCCAATGTAATATATATCAGTGCCAAGAGGACTGACATTTTTCACTTGGATGGTGCGGCATTTTTTTCATAGTGGTGTTGGTATCAAGTGACTTGATCCTTGTACATATTTTGTGAGCTATGATATGGTCCGAAAGTCCTTTTTGGTATTTCATACACATGGTGGGTGACAAATTATAACATGTATAGTGATATATCTTTCAGAATGAAATCACCTTGAGTGATAAGGAGTTGAAAGTACCTTTACATAAGTGATAATGAAGATACCATATTAAAACATGATATCCACCCCTACCACAATTTATAAGGCAGTGGTCAAGATAATGGCCTCATCATGAGTGATAAGGTTCTAGATGAACTCAGTCATGAGGGATAATGGAGCGTTTGGAATGTGATATAAGACCTACAATGGTTAATATGGTATTATTTTATAAAATGGAATTACATAAATCATGATGTAATAAAATTGATGTTTGTTTAGTGAGAAGGATGGTATGTGAAATACAGTTGTATGAGACACAACTTTTAGTAGTTTGGTAGATGTTGGGAGTTGACTGATGAACTACACTGAGTGATAAGTATTTGTTTAGAGCATGGATACAAGACTCTGTCATACACATTAAGTTTGTGGTTGAGTAATTATTGATCCTCCTAATTTAGATAATTTTGGTTTTGGATTGGTTTCATGTATGATGGTACAATGATGTAAGTTTTTTGTTAAAAAGTATATCTATGGTTGGCTGTCATGGAAACCTATTTATCACATGATAACATAATATACATGGAGTCTTGGTGTCCTGGTTGGAACATGAAATCTGACATGATATGTGTGTTAATGGTTTCCATGGGACAGGTTGGGTCGGGTTGGGTTAGGTTCGAGGGTTTTTTGGACCCGACCTAGTTAAAATAGGTCGGTTCAGGTTGGGTTGAGACATATGTAATTTTTTTTGGACCAGACCCAACCCAACCAATCTCACATCTAGTTTGGATGATCGGGTTAATCATGTTCTGTAAAAAATGATGTCTCCACATTATCTTGAATTCTTCCTTCATATGAAACCTCACGGCTCCATATCATTATGATAGTCATCAAGTATTCGACATGGTGATCTCCTTCATCTTAGGTTTGGAGTTATAATCTTCTTCATCGTGCTCTTGGTCAGTAGTGATCTTCTAATATTTTGAGGCCTACACCCACGAAATTTTCTTCTCAAGGTGTTCATGATCTTTTTCATCAGTGGCATGCTTAGTCAGTTTCGAGGGGAGCAGATACAATAGATCCCGATTTTCTGGCTATGGTGGTTAGTTTCAATAGGCGACTGGTGTGGGTCCAATTTGGGTGATGTGGGGGTGCTCGAGTCCTCCATGGATAGCAATGGCGCCGGTGAATCTCATCGAGTATGGAGACGGTATATTTTTTCCTCCAATGAGCATGGGAGATACTGACGAATCAAACCCAAAAGGCATCGGTCTGTAGAGGGATCAGTAGCAGAATTCCCATTTATCTCTTCTGGAAGTATTCTATGGTGGATCTGAGGCCATGGATGGGGGTCGCAGTGGAGCCGGTGGTGGAGGTGAAGGCAGCGTGCGGGTCCGTTGTGGTTGCATCATGTAGTGGTGTTAGTGGATGAGGAACATTGGTGAGGGAGATGTAGGTAATGCACGATATGGTCGAGGGGTTATAGAATGGGGATAACACTTCAATGGTGACAAAAAATGGTGGTGGTGTGGTGAGAGATACATCATGGGTGCGTGGGATGTGGTATAACTTTATCATGCTTGTAAACCACTAATTGAATATCTGTGGCATAAAAAATGATTCAAACATTCCTTTTAAAATCCTGTACCTCATGACATAGAAACACATTTCTGAATTGTGATTCTGAACTAAATGCTTTTGAACTTCACACCAAGGCCTGAAATAATAGTTCATTATGTAATATGACCTTCAGAACATAGGACACCATGACCAATTTTCCAATTTTCTCCACTACAAAATTCTAATACCAAAAAAACCCCAAGATTTCCAAAAATGTTCTAGGAAATTACATAGAGATTTCTCCCGCATCTTTATTTACTTCACTATACACAGGTTTTCCATAATGAGTAGAATGCCTTTAGTGAGTGTTCTTAAAAAAATCCTATCATTAGAACATTGTATAAATGTTTTAATATGAATATTCAAAAGGGGATGCACTAAATCATATAAATTTGTGGGGATAAGATGTTGCTTTTGGTGTAGAGCACCATAATCCTGACAGGTGTCAAAAAATGACACCATTAGTGTTTTTTAGATATATGGACTCAGGTAAACCCCATAAAGGGGTTTCCAAGAGGCCAAGAGAAAACCCAAAAATAGGTTTATCCATAAGATAAGGAAACAATGTACATGGTAGAACAAATAAAATATTTAATATAACATAACAAGAGATTTCTGGAAGGTTGAAGCGAGTGTCACAATGATGCAATGTCTAAAGGGAAATGAAATAATGAAAAAGAATCATACACCCAACATAAACCATTAACAAATTCATTCACTTCTCCTAAGAAATTTCATTTATAATATTCAAATGGTGAAAATGAAGGTTTCATGGCCATGGCATATGCCTACTCTGGCAATTTCATTTAAGCTAAATGAGTTTCATGAGACAATTTATATTATTCAATAAAAAGACTAACTATCCAAAAAAGAAACACCAATAAGTGGAATATGGAAAACTCAAACCAAATATAAACATGATACAGCTAACGATCACTACTCATTGCTTTAAAAGATAGTGCACCTCCGTTGGAGGGGTTTTATTATAAAATCATTGAATTTCATTATAAAAAAAATCATTTAGTAATATTTAACATTTATTCAAAAACCCATTCAGCAAAAATATAATGCAATAATTTAAGAAACTAGATCAACATAATTATCTTGAGTTTTTGCAGACATCTCACTTCCGTTGGGGGAGTTTTATTATAAAAACATGACTTTATTTATGAAATTAAACACTTATATTAACGAAAAGTTATCCATGATATACAATTCAATATAATTAAGCAGAATTAAGAATGTAGGTAAATTCAATTTAATGGATTCTTGAATTAAAGAGGCTAGGAGAGGGACCCTGCCACAATGTAGAACCAAGCCGTCTACATTAGATTTTGGAGCTTTCTAACTAAAATTTATTACTACACCACTGGGTATATGAAACTTCACAAACATGAAAGGAAACATATCCCCTATGCACACTCCCACACGTCCTTGAGCATGTGCAAGGAGATCCTTGCACACGTGCTTATATGCCAAAACTGGTCTCCACTCACCTTCGTATGCGTTTTTATAGATATGTATATATTTATATATATGTCTGCACCTATCCCCATACATGCATAATCACTTCTATGGTTGACTATACATGTAATAGGGGAACCCACACACATATACTTACCTATGCACATGTTAGTGGGTCGCCCTGGACATGGCAACTCAAAAACAATGAGCAGGTATCAATACACTTCCCAAAGTATATTAAGAATCATAGAACTCATAAAGAAAACTACATAACAAGTGAGAAAACAACCAACACCATTAAATACTTACCTTGATTGGTAGAGGAGAACCTAATCCACCTAAACCGACACAAAATGATCTAATGCCCAACTAAAAACATAATATCAAGACTAAAACAATGAAGGTCCCAAATACATGAGGTATGAGACAATTAGTAACCATATAATCTTACCTCGGATCAAGGCTGGTGGACTTGAACAACATAAACCCCTTCTGGCCCCTTCGTAGAATATTTCTACCCCTGTCTATAGAATGCTATAAAATATCTATGTGGCCAATGTGATAAACAAAATAAAATAAAAACGAACTATAACTTCCATGTCTCTTGTGACTATAAATGTCACCGCCCAACATATAAGAACCACAATTCCCCATGGGTCAAATCATGTTCCTTCAAGCGTGGGTAAAAATACATCCTTGTTTCAAAATGAAATTATCAAATAGTACATTCTTATTAATTAAATTGGGTCAAACAAACCTCTTTTCCAATCACCTATAGGTAAAATGAGTTCACCACACACTTCTCTTTGTATTTTTCAAGAACCAACCTCCATGATTTCAATGATATTTAGTAATGATACTACAAGGAATTAAAAGACAGTATTGCAATAAATATGTAGGTTTAAGTGGAAGAAATGTATGTATAATCATAAGGATAGTACAATTGTTTCAAGAATACCTTGAAAACAAAAAATAAGAGAAATAACATATGATGTAAGTGGTGAAGAATATCTATTTTTAGTAGTGGATTCAAAAGGGTAAAATAAGGCAATCTTATTTAACAATTATGTAGATAACACTACATGAGGTTATACTTGTTTATTATTTTAATTATTTCTTTAGCATCAATCAAAATATAATTATGTAAATATCATCTTTCTCAATTAATTATTTTCAAAAAATACAAAATACTTGTAAATTTTGTCGATAATGCCATCTTTATCAATTAACCTAACAAAAAAAATCAATAGGGAGTTCATTGAAAACGAAATAAAACCCAATTCTTATCCCACCTGATAAGAAAAGTATATTAGAGGACGCAATTGCTTAATAAATAAAATATATCATAGCATAAAAATTTAAAAAATGGTTATTTACTATAAAAAATAAAACTATTAGAACAAAAAACAATAATAGTCAAATATAATTCGTATTTTTATTTCAAGTGCCGTAGTTCTTATCACCAATTTTAACCATTTCAGTTTCAGAGATAAAATTATTACCTTTATCCAATAGGGATGATCAACTAGGTAAAACATAATAGGCTAGGGAAGGTTCCATGTCTATAAAAGAGTGGTATGTATAACTATAGTTAAACTATAAATTGATAATGTTTTCATCCCATATCTATAACAAATATATCATACAATCCCTTTTTTAATTCCTTTAAATATAAAAGTATTAATTTTCATAGTCGTTAATCTAATTGAGTTATTTTTTAATGATCCATTATTGGATCCTGAATTCCTCCTATAATCACATCTATAACTATGATATGAACCAAGTGTCTTGTTATGAAGGGACCATATATAGTACCTCATACAATCAGAAAATATAATTTATTTATAAGCATCAAAATTCATCTACTAAACTCTATCCATGAATAGGGGTACGATATTACTGCATGATTTTGTCTCAAAACTTCTAAAATCCTTACTATTATTGGTAAGATGTGCCAATAATAGATTCTATAATATAATATTAATCGGTTACTCCATACAGTCTTCTCTAGAAAATAGAAGATTAAAATTTTTTATAGTCCATGTTGAACTGGGTAGCATGTGCTCACCAATTGATGATTCCTAATAAGAGATAATTTCATTATATCTCAGTATCTAAAAAATACCACTAAATTGGATAATTGGATATTAGAGAAGATTTACTACTTTAGAATATTAGTATAAAGTCATTGTGAATATCAAGGATTTTTAATAACATTATATTACTAAAATGGGGAAAATATTTATAGTTTACTATAAGTGATTAATAGGATTAATAAAGAATAAAATCATAATATTATGAGTGATTAAAATTATTTGAGGTTGAGAAATATTTCCACATTATGAATTTACTAGAGCTTGGACAAAAACGTGAATAATCTAGAATCAAACTAATATTAACCTCCACAAGGAACTTAGAAGAAAAGTATTACCAATAAATTCACATTAATTATTTTATACTATAAACATATTCAAACTAGTAAAAAATAAATATTTAGAAAATTTGGAGAGTCCTCCACTTCATCCTCATGGAATTGTGTGTCCCACTACACAAATAAATTTATAAATTCAACATCCTTTTTATTTGTAAGTGTTGTACAAAGATCAATGTCTATGAAAAACCCATTGATATAAAATATAATGTAACACACAAATATGTTCAGGTTGGATGTGATAATATGTACGAATAGTAGTTCCACAAACCAATCCAAATATTATGGGGAATATATCAAAAAAATCAATGAAATAAATATAAGAACACTACCTCAAAATTGAACGAAACATTATTTTTTGTAAAATATTTTTGTTGTGAGAAATTTAGGCACATGGAAATTGATTGTTCATATAATATATATACTCAAAAAAGTGGTATAAGGGAATAAAAAATGAGATAATAGTTAAAACTAGGAAGAAAACTATTACGAAAAATTAGTTTTCACATATGAAGATAAATTTATCTCTTAGAAAATTATTTGAAATCCTTGATAATTATTTTGAATATTTCAATGTATATGGTCACCATTATGAGGAATTTTGCTATGTAGAAACTCAAAATGACACATATGTTACTGAAAAGGGGATTCCATGAAGGAATATGTAGGGGAAAAGGAAAAGAAGTCTGCCTTGTGGTCTGAACCGAGGAAAAAAGAAAAATACGACACACCAAAGTGGTCATTGTAAAGAGATGATCTTCATGGGGTTTTAGTTAAGATAATTGGATTCTATTATGGTAGGAAATGGTACATCATATATTATTTAAAAATTTGTGAGGGTGTGACTTGATGGTGAAGGATATTTCTATTCATTCCCACTTACTCTTAATGTAGATTTTCAATAATAAATTTATTGTGGATTGACTATTTCAAAATATAAATAATGATCTAAAAATTTTATGAGAGAAAATTCAAACTGAAAATGAAAACCATCCAAGAAAGTGATAGTAGAATTGGATTTGTAGTCGACATTTCTGAATAAAATCCTAATAGATTCCCTATGGAAAATCATAATTAGTTGAAGAAGTTTTGGGAAGGTCTAATATTGTTAGTCATAGAGAAATCATATGTATGAATTTTATTCCCAGTCAAAATCATTTGATTAGTGGTATGGAAGAAGATAAAATGTTATCAAGTTCTAAATCAGTTTCTATAAATGGATCCACACCAATGAATAAGGTTAGACATGATAATAAATAATGTTTGATCATATGGACTTATGAGTTATAAAAGGGTAAACTAAAAAAGAAAACACATTGGGAGTTCTCTATTTGTTCATGTGAATATGAAATTTTCAAACAATATTATAAATTTTAAAGAATATAAAACAATTTTTCCTCCTAAAAAATGTTTAGAATTAGAGAAATATGAAAGGCAATGAAAATAAATCACTTTTTAGATATAAAAAAAGTGCCCCAATTGTGATATAAAAAGCTGTGGTTAGTGTTTTAACATATAAGTTGTTAAACCAACATTATTACCATACTTTTTGATATAAAAACAATTTAATAGAAATTTCAAATAACATGTAGTTCAGACACATAGTTTTTGTAAAGGATAATAATTTTTCAAAATTAATCCTTCCTATATTGTTGTTATTCTACTATGTCACTCAAAATGCATCTATGAATCTTTGCTGCACAAAGCCCCAATTGAAAATTAATATTCAATAACCAATAAAATTTTTTTGTGAAAAAAACCTTTGAAGAATATGAAACATTGAATACCTCAATACATCGATGTGAATAAACATGAAGGGATGAGTAACCCTTTCTAATTATAGATATATAGTTTAATAACCCTTCCTAACCCTAATTATAGGGAACATTGAATACGAGTCATTGAATAACCCTCAATCAAAATATGAAAAATTGATTTTAGGTTCCCCTGTTACTAATTATGGAAAAATATCTATCTTAAATTATTGATTTCAGCATACTTTAGTGAGTTATGGAAGCTATGGATTGGGATACGAGGAGGGGAGAGCTGAGTGACGAAGAGTAGGGAGCAGTGAGTGACGAGCGAGGAGTAGGGGGTGGTGAGTGATGACCTAGAGTTAGAATGGGATGAGGGGAGTGTGAGGGGTATGACATCATTTGTGGGGGGGGGAGAAGAGTTGTGCTGTAGGGATGGAGAAGTGGGGTGTGAGGTGAAGTCTAGATAGGAGATAGATCCTGATGTCAAGTGGTTTTAGGTGCCTCTGTCCCAAAGGTGCTTATGAACCATTAGTATTGAGGTTGTTTTTTCCAAAAGTTTAATCAAACCATTGGGAAATCACAACATATATTAATCTATACAAACATCTTCACTGAACCGTTGGTATAGATTCATTATCCCAACAGTTCTTTCAATCTATTGGGAACGTACTATTTGTAAAAGTTTGATTTCCCCCAGTGTATCATTTGATCACTATTCAATGACTATATTAGAAATGTTAACAATTCATAACAGTATTCTAAAATCCAAAAACCGAAAAACAAGGAAGTGCCTATGTTTTATATTACCATTTTATATAATAAAAAAATTAATCAGATCAAGAATAGTTTCCATCAATAAATGTTCAGGTCGTTAAATTTGGGAAATGATCAATGGAAAAAAAATCTATTTTTTTCTTAGGTATAGATGGAAAATGTAGCCCCCCCTAAAAAATTTTAAATCAACAAATTTACAAACAATGCCTTCTAATTATTCAGAATTCACTGCTTGGATTTTCATCTAAAACTCTTAATCATCATATTGAATATTATTTATCCTCTCTTACCATTATTGTTTTTAATCATTATGAAAATGATTTATGTCTACCCTTCCTTATAAATTACCCTATCTATCTTTACTCGATCCATCAATATATGATCCTTTTGAAACCTAATATGTTTTAAAATTCAATGATCCTTTATAGTCAATGAATCTAATACCTTATTTTAACTCTATTGGTGGTATTTTTTCGATAAATTTTAATCCATGAGTAACTCGATTCGTCAAAATTATCTTATATTGATCTCATTCGAAGATAATATTTAAATGATTATATTATAATCCATGTATGTTTCATATATTTCACTATTGATGCATTTAATAGATATTTTTAATGAAAAAATATAGCTTCTAGATCAAGATCTTTGGTTGGATACTTCCCTTCAGTATTCATCAATTTCCTTGATGAATAATAAACAAATATACAATTTTACTTTAGGACACAACAATGTACCTTCATTGATTCATAAATATATATGAAAAATCCATAACACTCATGTGGTAGTGGAAAATTTAGAGCATTGACTATTTATCTATTTAGATAAAAATAATAATTCATCACATTCCTAAAACATCCTTTTCTAAGTAAACATGGATAATTGCTTTACCAATATAGCTTAATTCTAAATGAATCACAAATAGAAACTCAATACCACAGTTATGATTTCTGATGTTTCCCATTATATGACATCTATGTTCATTGTGGGATCAACTAATATTACATCTATTGAGGAAATATTTACATGAAATAATTTTTTTAAGCCAAAAATATAAATTAAAAAATTTACTATATAAATCATCCCTTCTGAGAGACGTAAGAATAATCTATATGTGATTTTAATTGTTCTCATTGACTTTATAATAAATAATGATATAAATAATTAATACCACAATAGATTTTTCATGAAATTTCATGAATTAATCTATTCATTATGACTATAAAAATATAAGTTTAATATGTCAATTCAATTAGAATTATTGTAAATTCAGAATATCCATACCTCATCTGATATATATTTGTTATAATTAATTACATCTTCATTAACACATGGTAATACCCATAACGAAGGTAAATAATTGGAAATTATTGGGTACAGTTATTTTAATCAAATAAGGAATTATTTCGAGTTAGACGATTCTTGGTTTTTATTATAGTAGTATTTTTCTCGATTATAAATTCACAACTGCATGCATCAATATATCTTCATAACAAAGGGGACATGGGCTCATAATGGTGAAACACTAGGGAGAAGAAATCCATTATTACCAAAATACTATTGTTGTTTCTTCAACTCCCTTAATTAAATGTGTATCATTCGATAGAGAGTCTTTCATATTGTCTTTGAATTTAGGATTAATTTAATGGAAAATTCACCTTCATGCTCTGTGGTATGTCTGACTAATTAATCATAGAAAACATCAATTAATTCATGCCCCATAGGTATATCATCAATTTGAAGATTACCATCTCTTTTTCTAGGTGTTTTTCTCTTCATCCTTAAAATTTCATTCAGTAGATCTATTGGGGGTGTATAAATATTAGAGTCATGTGAGGGAGTAACTACTCTAATGGTAAGGTATTCTACATCATCACCACCAATATAATTTTACATATTATTTGAAAACCAATCATAATATTTCAATTGATGATCCATATTGAGGATAACATCAATCTCAACCATTGGTATGATAAGAATATCCACAAGTAAAGAACATTTGTGTGATGTAATTGTGACTATATTACACAGATATTGTTGAAATGATACATCCCATGATAGTTTTTAATGATATCACCCTTATTAAATCAAAACAGAAATATGTAATTTTCTTAGAAAACTCGATATAGATAAAAGAGTGAAATAATCCAGAATCAAATAATGTATTGTATAAATTTTTAGATAGGATTAATATACCTTCCTCCACAACATTTTGTACTTCTACATCTGCTATTTTGATTGGATAAGTGATGCCATATCCCCGTGGAATCCTATGTGGTGGATTACATAGATTCGTGGGACATTCATTTACAAAGGACCCCATATCCCTATTTCTGTATTATTGGAAAATAATTTTTTTTATTCTTCCAATTTCACTCATGAGCCTAGGGACCCCTGTCCCAACACCTATAAAAATCTCCCAATCTTTTCCAATAGTTCCCCATGATATTTTTTCTATAGTTTTCATATGATGTAAAATGTTCAGTTTATTACTCTTATTGGATGGATTAACTTTTACATGATTCTCATAGGGCATATTCTTGAAATTATTTCCCCTGAATATATTGGTTTTAAAAAATTCATTCTCTATTTTGATGGAACACAAATCAATTTCATTGTATGATGTATAATTATGAGATACTAGTTCTTTTCATAAATATTTCTCCATACCTTAAATGAAGTGGATGATATTGCACACTGTATTACTTATATAATCTATAGAATACATAAATAACCATGTAATGGTATATTAATATTCAGAAAAAGAAATATTTTATTCATTTTTTATTTTGATGACTATCCAACTCATCAAAATTGTATGATAGCGTCGAACAATATATCGAATAATGTCTCCTTAAAGGATCTATATTTCATGAGTTCTATTTCTTCTTCCTCCATTTTATTTTTAACCATGGTCCATTATTTCACAACCTTGCCTTTGAAAAAATTTGCTGCAACTGTAAAATTTATCATTTCACTCTATCACATGGCAATAAATATATTTTCTAGACATTTCATAAATTTCTTATCAAGAACAGGATCTATTGTCCCACTAAAAGATAAAGGTTTCTATCACCTGAAGTGATCCATCATAAAATATTATCGTTATGTAATATGTTTCTCAATTGGGGTAAGTTTATGTTTCAAAAATTTATCTATATTCTATATTAAAGCCATAATTTTTTCTATTACTATATCAGTTATATAGGCTTCCTAAGTAGGGGAATATCTACATTTCCAACAAGAATTAATATTATCAATCCTTCCAGGTTCCATTTATAAATAATGTAATATATTTGATTATCTCATTAAATTATAATATATGATTACAAATAATGTAAGAAACATAACAGAAATTTATACACCATAAATCATAAAATCATAAACATGTGTTTTGTTGGGGACATCAATACTTGTAAATTCTCAATAATGTCTTGTTAGGGAAATGTGAATTATCTTAATAATATCACAAATAGAATAAATCCAGGTATATAGTAAGGATCACCTGTGGGTACTAGGTATTCTAAGTCATGCCTGGGAGACATTTTCAGATCTGTTACTCATATGTATATCTATGCTAGAACCACATCCACTTTTAGTGTCTGGGAGGTGATTTATTTCTAATAAAGCACTATAATAACTATGTTAATAAAAGTATAGGTTGTTATTATATAAATTTCCTCTATGAAAATATTAGGGTTATGTTCCATGTTCTACATTCTCTAAGAATGGTTTCCAATGTTCTTGAAAAACATCCTCTAATTCTATCTATAATGCAACTATCCTAGATTCCTAGAGCTGGTACATTATTTTATTACATTGGCATGATAACAAGGAATAAAATCCCAAAGGAACGATCAGTTTGGAAATCTTGTAAACCCATATTACATACATGATACCTATAATAAAATGTATGTATAACAAATACAGTCATGATACATTATATAACAAAATAATTAGAATCCTGGAGACCCATTCAATGGATTCCTTTTCGTAACATGGGGAAATAAAACAAAGTCAGGGTGAGATAAAATTCACTCGAAGGGTAAGTAGGATATAGTAAATAGTGAATAAATTTGAATAAATCAACATAGAATGGTGAATAAGTAATAATCCATATGATTCAAATAACTATATACAACATAATCGATGTGGTAAGTTAAGAAACTTAAAACAAATGACATTTCATCAATAAACTCATAATGAAATGCATCCATATATTTTATCATATAAAACACTCATGGATAGTAATGAGGAAAGATGAAATATCAATGAAGGAAATGATTAATTATTTGATTTCATGTCAAAGGAACATGTGAACCTATGATATCACGATACATCCTAAAAATGATTAAAACTTTTTGTAAAAACCTATCTAATTTGAGAAACATACCTGTCTCATGAGAACCTATCGATGCATCGAGGGGAAATATAATGTACCATTACAAACCGTAATTGAATTTTAAAATAATTACTAATATTAAATAATTTATTTAATCAGTATAAAATATTCCTTATAAAATATTCATATTGAATAAGAGTTAAGGATATATCAATAATTCCCCAACAAATAATATTACTATCAAGGTGACCTCCGTATGTAAAAATGGCATATAGAATAGGCATGAATAATATCCATCACCCATGAATGTGGATATTTAAATGTTTATAAATAATTTTATTTTGTAATGATTGGGTAAAAAATCACAAAGAATGTTATATTTTAAAGACAACTATTATTATCATTCTAGAGGGTAATAATATTTAATCAGTCCAATGTGTCCCATACAACATTGAAACATTTGAATAATAACCTCCCTAAAGGAGTGAAATTAACTGAAATGTATAATATCCTAAGGATAAGAAGATTTATGGTAAATAATTTCAAAATTTCCTTATATATACTATATAATGTGTTTTCATTCTTAACAATAAAAAATTATTAAGGGAATGTAAATTGTGATGAAATCCCTTTTCCTACATTTCCTTTTGGGTGATCTTATTTTAACAACCCTTATAATAGTTTTATGATTTTTAATAACTTATTATCTAACTATATTAATATTTATGTTATCATATATTATTGTCTTAAAATATCCTATTACCCCTTTGTTTGCATTCTTTCATTAATTTCACTATTTCAGGTGAAAACTGTCTAGATTCTTGAGTATGTATTGACTATTAATTCTTATTTTTATTGATTAGATTGTGATTTAATAATCTAAATACGTAAAACCGTGATTTATTTATCATATATGTTCAATAAATATTTATTTCTAATAATCAATAATATTTGGTGATAATAAATGAAATGCACCGTTCATCGAGATAACTGGTCATGGGTATGCATGGACACTACATTCATTTATTCTAAATTTTAAAAGAGTGATAGGTAAATGATAAATATTTATATTAAATTTTTATTATTTTATTAATTTAATTTATATTAAATATTATTATTAAAATCATCTTTAATATGTTCCATGTATAGAGTTACTGAATCACATCGCTTTGAGGAGTCCCCCGCCCACACTTCCACAAAAGATTTCATCATATTTACAAAATCATTAAAATATCAATTTATGTGGTATAAAATAATTATAGAATAATAAATATATTATAAATATCATCTATATATCATATATAAATATAGTCTCCATTATAACGTCTACCATGAGAGGCGGTAAATGAAAAACAAACAACCTTGCTTCGTGAGTCGTTAGTTGTCTGTATACAAGAATGAAAAGTTCATTACCCATTAGATGAATGTGTATGTATGTTATGTTTCAAAACAAATTTAAAAAATCTTAGTATATCTTAGATATTTTAAATAAAAATATAATAAATAAATTTTAGAGGTTGTATAATTGATAAAAACCTCGAGATCATAAGAAATGATGTTACCACGTCTTTGGGTTAATCCTTTTGGTTTGAAACTATTATGTTGATAGGAGGGATTTATGAAAAAAATTGAGGCTTCCTATATGATGGTATAATTTTTGAGGATCTATTTGGGTAGATAATGGTTAATCCAATGTGTCTTGATATGTTTGATGTAGTGGGAAGCTTTAGTTCCTTTTTATATTGGAGGAGTGGAAATCCATTAAATTTTGAAAATTAGAATTCAATAAACATTTATACCATTTAATTTGGATACAATAATATATAAATACATATCCAATGGATTATAGTGTACAAATATGGTCATCCAATGGCTTTTAGTAAATGTTTTGGGTCATTTTGGTTCATAAGTTTAAGGTTTTGGTCCCTTTTTGTGTTTAATTTCAATTGAATCATTATAATTAATTATAATAACATTACATAATATTTTTTTCAACAACTATGTTAAATAATTATAAATGTTTAAATATTATAATTCCAAATATGGAATCCATTTTACCAAACTTTTAAAACATAAATTGAAAAAACAAATTTAAAATTAATCCCACATAAGCGATGGCAGTACAGGTTTTTAAGTAAAAAAATTCAAAGGATTTCAATGTTTTTATATCAAATTTCAAAATGAAATTGATGAATATTACCTAAATTGGACTAATTTTAATAAATTAATCTCCTTAAACATTAAAACCATTGAAAAATATATTTTATCATTATAAATAAATTAGAATAAAAAGGATTTTTGAATTAATATTCATTATTTTTCACTATTTATTGACAAATGATACTTCATCGAAAAATAAAAACAATTATCCCAAAGATAATTTATAGGTTATTATTTCAATGATATTGTTTATTTCTAAATATAAAATATATTAAACTTCAGAAATTTATATTTAAAATAAGTTATCCAATTGATGGTGGTAAAACCTCATTTAGAAAAATATAGTATTTTATACATAAAATTTGGTTAGTTTTGCCTTATGAATATAAAATCTGTTTGATAAATGTCAAGAATATTTTATTGAATATTGTAACATCCCCAACCGAGAAGGGCCTAATCCTGTGATCTGAGCCATGTGGTTACATGACTTTAAGCATGCCTCCAATTACGCCAAAGGTTGTCGGCTAGCAGCGGAGGTCCAAATAGTCAATTGGGGAGACGATGCCCATTTTTTATCAGAGTAATTCACAAAAAAAGATAAAAAATAATGGACTTAGATCCAATAATATGAGATTATGCATAAACAACCATTCCCCAAAATGGGATAGAACTATGTCCAATAATAAATATGCCACCCCATAATACAAATGAAAAAGTGAACAAAATCCAAAATGAAGACAAACTACAAAATCCGCAAAATGGTCCTGACACCATGTACGGGTCCTCCAAACCTACCCATGTTAACCCAACTCCCTAGAGAGATCCATTTCCTTCATCCAAACCTATAATCATGAACCCTACTTGGCTGCCCAGTGGTAGCCTGAGTAGGGTGTGACTAAAACTCAGTATGACACCACCAACAGTGTGAACAAAATATCAGGTATAAACAATTGTACATGAAAAAGGGAAAAATGAATAATAAGTGACCAAGTAAGGATTAGTGAATTCGCTTATTTAGGTCCATTTCCAAAATTTATTTCCACTTTCTTATCATACCATTTCATTTGATTTTCTATTACATACCATTTCCAACATGTTTATGATGTGTTTATCAAACACAACAAGTTACGCGGGCTAAAGTGCACAATTACATACATGAGGAAATCACATGGTTGTCCTATCTCACTATGATCAGTTTCCTTATGTAAACCATAACTTCACCTCAAATCCTCAGGCCGGGTGCATGCAACCAATAGGGAAATATATCATTATTCATATCCCTACTTTGTGCATTAAGGGTGGAGTTTAGAGCCTCAGTCCAACATGAACCATGTGTGTATAACCTCTTTCAATACTACACACTACCATGCTATGTGCCCATTATATACATATATGTAACCATTAACCATTTACACAACATCCCAACCAATTACCAAGGTAAAAATAAAGTAGAACATCACCTAAGGGTTAACACCATGGCTTAACCCATTAGCACATTTACCACATATCACATCAATTATCCATTTATCCAAATTAAATTTTATTATGATTGTCTCACTTAGCATTCATTCATTGTGCCTATCTCACTAGGCTACTTCATTATTCTTAACTCACTAAAATTTATTACCTTACTCAAAATCCATTACATAAGGGTCTTTAATCATTTCCACATAATAACCCAATAAAACTTTTGTTAGTATCAATCCTATGTGCATTACCTAGATTTTCACCCAACACAATTAGTCACATGAACATGTTTATCAAGGGATCTACGTAATTAAGCCAAAACCTCACTTGTTCTTCACAAATCCCTAGGTCTAGGGAAAGTAGAATCACCCCTGGGTGGCCCTATATTAGACTCATCACCCTCGACACACCCCATGGGGAACGTGAGGGTCATAATTTACCTTTTTAAGAACCATTTTACCTAAAAATTCCAATGGTGATCACAAAATACAAAGAGACTCCCAAGAACAAAACCAAACATGCAAAAATCCTCAAATAAAGCATAGGATATAACTTGTAGACCACCTACCTTGATTTCGTGGGTTAACACACTTATAATAATGACCTTAGATTCTGATTCAACCCACCTTTGATGCTTCAACCTAAAACTCACCCATGGAGTAGGGTTTTAGATCTTAGGAAGGAGATAAGAAGAAGGTACAAAACCTAAACTCAAAATTGAAGAAAGCATGGTATTTTCCTCACCCAGAGGTTTGATCTACAACCAATGACACCAAAAATACCTTACAAAAGAGGTATATTGGTCTCATAGAGCTCTTGGGATATTTTTTTCCTTCCTTAGCTGAAGAGGGGAGAAATGGGAGGAAATCATTAGTTGGGGTCAAAAAATAGAGAGTGGAAAATTGTAATTTTTTTGATGTTTCTAGGCCCCACAATTTTCCCAAATAGTTTTCCAATCCATCCACAAACCGTGCAGAGGCCACTATCCAAAGTCCCACCTCCTGCATGTTTTATTTGGTTGTCTGTATGTTAGGGACTAATCGTGTTCAAAACATGAAAGCTATCCATAAATCCCCATTTTTCTCCATTTTTGTTTCCTGAACCCGAGGAACACCCACGAGCCTCCGTAAGGCCTTAGGTAAGCACTTAATCAACCAAGACATGGGATTCAAAGAAAAATATAAAATAGATCATACATTTCCATGATCTGGGATCTTAAAACTTCCCCACCATATAATGGCTCACCATCGAGCCGAGCTCCCAAGCTTCATTCCATGTCTATGGGAAAGAGATCAGTCCACTATGCTCGCATATCTGATTACTGCTACCATGTTTCTTCTTGATCCATCCCATGCCAGCATAGTACCTGCACTAATGGCACAAAATTTTCCCACATGAATTTCTCACTATGATCCATGACACAAAGAGGATTCTCCTAAATGGATTCATCAGCCTCTGGCTCAACATCCTCAACAACCACCACATGAGTTGGGTCATGTTGATACCACTGAAGGTAAGACACATGAAATACATCATGCATTTTGATAAACTGTATTATTTCCCAAACATACAACTCATCCAACTGGTCAACTATTTAAGTCTCCCGAATCGGTGTAAAATGAGCCACATTCCTTAGCCTATCCACAACCACCTAGATTGCAAAATTCCTCTGATGCATCCTTGGAAGACCCACCAGAAAATCCATTATCAAATTATCCCACTTTCATTCCAAAATGGAAAATAAATGAAATAAACCACAAGGGCATTGATTCTCTGCCTTCACCTATTCACAGGTAAGGCGATGTGCCACAAATCCAGCAACTTCCTTTTTCATTCTCAGTCACCAAAACTGCCGATGGAGATCATGAAACATCTTGGAAAAAGTAGGATGCACTGCCCATTTTGATGCCTAGAACTCACGTGTCAACTCATCCCATATGCACACCAACACAACCACATGATCATGAACACAAACAACCTCGTCCACACTAACAGACCATCCTGAATGTGTCACCACTCATTTCAGTCATTCCTTCATGGAAAATCATTCAAGGTAGTCGAGCTGGATTTCCCTAACTCAACTCAAAATTGTCAACTCAATCACCTTGGTGGAAATAGTCACCTGACTGTTTTTCATCCCACACCTCTAGGTGAATCTATATGAACATGTCTGTCACCTTCCACCCCATGATGGATTACAGAACCACATGGTTCTAAGCATTCCTTCTTAGAGAATTAGCAGCATTGATCCATTTTCCCGATGTATATACAATCTCAATGTCATAAGACAGGATATACTCATCCCACCTTCGTTGTCCATGATTCAAATCCCACTGTGAAAAGATATACATTAGACTCTTATGATTGGTATACATCGTGAACCATTCTACCAACAAGTAGTGCCTCCAACACCTTAAGGAATGTACTGCTACAGAAAAATCAAGATCTTGAGTGGGATAATTCTTCTCATGGGGTCTCAATTTCATTCACACATAATCCAAAACCTACACCACATGAATCAACACAACCTAATTCCCAATACCAGACACATCACAAAACAAGACATACTTCCTACCTGGATCGGGTAAGATCAAGATCGGTGCAGTCATCAATCACTTTTTCAACTCTTGGAAGGCATTAAAACTAGCCTCAGAGAACTCCTACTTTATACCCTTCTTGGTCAAGCCTAACATTAGTTCTACCAAATGATATAAATAATAAATTAACCTCTCCTAATATCAAGAAAAACCAACAAAACACTGAATGTATAAAACACACTTGGCATGCTCACAAGATAAGACAGCCTGCACTTTCTCAGGATCTGTTGAAACACCTGCCTCAGGGATGATGTGACCCAGAAAATGCACTTCTCTAACACAGAACTACCACATTGACATATTTTCATAAATTTGATGCTCCCTTAATGTATTCATGACAATGTTAAGTTGTTGGGCATGACCGTTATGATTTTTTGAGTACACTAAGATGTCTTCAACAAAGAAAACCACAAACTGATCTAGGTAAGGATGAATTATTTGGTTCTTAAAAAGCCATGATCACCACCGGTGCATTGGTCTATCTGAAAGGCATCACCACAAAATAAAACAACCCATACCGACTCATAAAAGCTATCAATGGTACGTCAAAGGTCTCACCCTAAACTAGTGATAAACCGATCTCAGTTCAATAATAGAAAACACTAATGCACCCCTCATCTGATCAAACATGTCATCAATTCGTGGAATAGGGTACCAAATTTTCACCATCATCTTACATAACTCTTGATAATCAACACACAACATTAACTGCCCATCAGCCTTCTTTTCAAAAATCACAGGAGATCCCCAAGGATATATACAAGGACATATAAAACTCTTATGCTCTAATTCCTTAAGTTGACCCTTTAACCCCAGGAGTTCTATCGTTGCCATTCGGTATGGCGGAATAGAAGCTGGATATGCACCAGGATGTAACTCAATCATGAACTAAACATCCATCTCATGTGGTGACACCAATCAATCCTCAAGAAACACATCCTAAAATTGGTCCACTACTGGAGGGAAGATAGATTATTCCCCTCTTTCATCACCGATCACAACAACAGCTACTTGAGCCTTAGGCCTATACAATTGTTGAAAAAATGGTCCTGAATGACCAGCTTGAACATCTAATTCATTATGATGGACATAACCATTATCCTCATGTTGCATGAAAGATACCCTCCAACGATAAAAATCTATGTACACCTGATACAACACCAACAATTCCATACCCCAGAGCTAGTCAAAGCCCAAAATCTCGAGTATGAACAAGCCCCATATGAAACTGTATCCACCTAATTCCATATCACATCCCTTACTCTTTCTAATGTCTTCATTTTGCACCCCAATGGAGTGTCAATTTACATCAACCCACACACACTCTCCTCATGAAACCCAATGCTACTAAAAACTGAGAAGAAATAAAAGAGTGTGTGGAACCAGTGTCAAACATCGCACTATCATGTGTCAAATCTACCAGGATCGTACCTCGGATAGTTAATGGCCCGTAGACACCATCACAAGGTTCAGAATGAACTTCTTGAAGCGGATTGGCCCCTCTACACTTGGATCAAACCTTCGTGCCCTGCACTACACAACCCAGTTGATGTGGATGATCCTGTCCCGGAGTTCCACGCCACCACTCCTGCCTGCACGGCCCATGGAGATCCATCTGCCTACCTGATATGGATAAAATGATCCCTTGCCTAAAAAGGGAATCTTCTTGTCACCAACATTCATACTCTCTTATAGAGGGCTCCGACAAAACCTATGCATGTGTCCCAATCATCCTCATGATCGGCCTTCAATTAGAGGTCAGGGACACTAGCTGTGCATGTGCCCCAGCCTGCCACACTGATAACAGAACACCCGATCACCACCCTGAGAGGATGAACATCTCTTATAAAAACCTTTCACACTTCCTCCCTGCTAAAAACATCCAAAATGATGCTTCTAGACCTTGGAAGCTTCACCACTTGTCTCCCTAGATGGCATGAGAATCCCACTACCTAAATCCCCCTTCAAGGTTTCTTCTAAGTTCATTGACTGATCCACTGCCTCTGTGAACCTCTTCATGTGAATGATATTCACCTGAGACCTAATATTGTGTATTAGCCCATCCGGGAAACACCTCATAACTGCCGCATCGTCTCCCGCCAAAGCTAGAACAAACATCATAGGTCATTGAAACGGATAGCATATCCCATCACCAAAATTGATCCCATAGTCAGTATCATGATCTCTGCAACCCGATCTTGCCTCTAATTATCTATGTAAAATGATCTAGAAATGTTTTCTAAAAACCATTCCACAACTTCCCCTCCTCCTGCTTAGTCTAAGCCAGGATGTCGCACCCATGATTTTCCTAGCCCCACAACATATAAGCTGCCAACCTGACTCACATCCCAATAAGAGTCTCAAGGTGATCATGTTTCTTATTGACACACTCTATCTAGAACTCTTCTGCCTCTGGCCTAGCCTCTCTGGTAAATGTCGGGGGGTGCGACAACTAAAACTCTCTGGTCGGCTCAAACATACTCAATGAAACCCTCCCTCAGTCCTGATCCCTCATCTGTATAAAACTAGATATGTTCTCTCAGAACCTCTCTTCCAAATTTTCCTGGATCACCACATTCTCTTTCCCCTCTACTAGAGGCTTGTTCTCGTCAACATCCACTTTTTTCCTAACCATCATTTGACGTGATGGTTGAATTTCTCTATATTTACAATGATGAAGATTATACACATACCAAAAAACATTCACATCTTGATATCAAGATGGATCATCCCCAGTCACAACATCCGCTAAAATTATAAAAAACACCACCTTGACCATCCCTACCATAGGAATTAGTCCACATGGGTTAATTAACATATTCCACTACAATGTTCACATAACATGATACAAACAACATTTTTAATTCATAACAAATTTTTAATTACACATATTTTATATATTCATCACATATCATTATTTTATCATCACACCATGTATTTTTTCGTTTATCTCATTTTCCATTTTCAATTATCAAGATACATGGTGCCTTCTATCTTCCATGCCTCACAAACCGAACCCCTGTGTGCCAAACATGATGCATGTCACCTATCTCTCTAGGTGAAAACAATTAAGCATGAATGCGCAACCTCATTCCATCGAGTCCATGAGACAAATATTATAAAAAATCTCATCACACAACATGTGAATCACCCAATAGTGAAATTTCATCTATTGTAACATCACACAATCAAGAACAATAATTCCCACCCTGGGTGTCTTGGGGTTTCTGTCGTACATGGGATAAATACTCCGAAGAATATGCTCATTACCATCACCTGACACATCCTAAATCCCATCTACCATCCCAAATAACAGGATTCCAGAAAATGATAAGAAATACCTCCACTGATATTACTTTTTTAATGTCCCCGACTCAGAAGCCACTAAACTAGTTCTTCTAGATGGTTGGTTACATGACTTTAAGTGTACCTACCCATATGAAAAAGGTTTCTAATATACAGCGGGGTTGAAAATAATCAATTGAGGAGACTATAACCTCTTTTTATCAGAGTAATCCATAATTGAAGATAAACAAAATAGCATAATAATAAACAATAATATGACAGAAGGAATAAACAACCATTCCCCAAAACAGGGTACATTCATGTCTAACAGTAAATATGCCATGCCATTCCAAAAGTGAAAAAGTGAACAAAACCCAAAATGAAGACAAACTGTAAAATCCCAAAAATGGTCCCAACACTAAGTCTAGGTCCTCTTACATGCATAATAAAGAGAACCCATCTCCCTAGAAAGAGACCATTCCCAAGTCATGACCTAAAAACATGATGTTTTCTCAGATGCCCAATAGCGTCCTGAGTAGGGTGTGAGTACAACTCAGTAGGCCGCAACCAACAGTGTCAAAAAAATATCCGGTATAAAAAATTTGGCATGAAAAGGGAAAACTGAATAATAAGTGACCATGTGAAGATGATGTAAATTCACTAGTGTTTGTCCATTACCAACATTTATTAACACTTTCTTATCTTACCATTCCATCCCATTTTCGATTAATTACCATTTACATCTTGTTTATCATGGGTTTTCTCAAGCACAAAAACACGTATTAATGTATACAATTATATACATGAGGAAAACACATAGTTTTCATATCTCACTAGGATCAACTTCTTCATCTAATCCATAACCTCAACTCAAACCCTCAGTCTGGGTTGATACAACCGATATGGAAAGAGAGCATCAGTCCTATCCCAACCCCATGCATTAGAGGTGGAGTTATGAGGCTTAGTCCAACTCGACTCATGGGTGTAGAACTTCAGTTAATACCCCTACACTACCAAGATATGTGTACATGCTATAAATATATGTAACGATTAACCATTTACACTACATCACAACCAATGACCAAGCAAAACATAAACCATAAAAATCACAGCAGGGTTAACCCCATGCCTTAACCCATTAGCACTTTAACCACATTTCATAACATTTAGCCATTTATCCCAATTCCATTTTATGATTCTCATATAACTATTCATTAATTCATTGTTCTTATACCATTAGGATTGTTCATTATTCCTAACTCACAAAGATTCATTAACATGTTCACAATCAATTACATTATGGTCTTTAATCCTTTCCTCAAATTAACCCAATAACCCTTTGGTTATTATCAAGAATAGGTGCATCACTTAAATTATAACCAAATATAATTATTCACATCAACATTCTTATCAAGGGCTCTACATAATTACACAATAACCTCACTTGTTCTTCACAAATCCCTAGGCCTGGTAAAAGTCGTCACACTCCATGGGTGGCCCAAGATTAGTCTCATCACCCTCAATGCACCCCATGGGGATCTTGGGGGTCTCCATTTACCTTTTTAAGAACCATTTTACCTAAACATTCCTCAGGGGATCAAAACATACCATGAGACACCCATGAACCAAACCACAGAAGCACAAATCCACAAATAAACCATGAGATATAACATCTAGACCACCTACCTTGATTCTACTGGTGATCCCACTCTTAATAAAGCCCTTAGAATCCACTTCAACCAACCTTAGAATCATACACCAAAAACACACCCACGGAGAAGGGTCTTAGAGTATCAAAAACAGAGAAGAATATGGTACAAACCCTCAATTAAAAATAGAAACATGTATGTAATTAGACTTACTCGGAGCTTTGACCTACAACTAACGGCTCCAAAAACACCATTGAAACGTGGGAGATTGATCTAATGGAGGTCCTGGGAGATTTGTTCTGTTCCTAGGGTGAACTGGGGTGAAATAGGAAGAAATCATGAGTTGGGATTGAAAATCCTAGAGTGGAAAAAAGTAATTTTTTAGAAGTTTATGGGCCTCATGGTTTACCCGTAATTTTTTTTCAAACCGTCTACAAACCGTGCGGAGGCCATTGTCCAATGTCCCACCTCCTGCAAGGTTTCTTAGGTTGTCCGCATGGTTAGAACTAACGTGCACAGGTTGTGCGTCCTAGCTAAAAAACCCCATTTTCACTATTTTCATTTACGAAACCCTCAGAACACCCCCAAGCCTCCTTAATGACTTGGGTAAGAACTTAATCAACCAAAACACGGGATTCAAACCAAAACATAAATGAGGACATAAATTTTCAAGATCCAAGATCGTACAAATATATAATAAATCTATTTACGTCCTTAAATCACTAAAATTATTATTATTAATTAACAATCTAGAACATGACTTAATATTTAAGTTTTTGAATATGGTGTTGTGTGAATTGTAAAGAAATCAGAAAATTTTATTTTATTTTAAAAGTAAAATATGTTGACTTATTGGAGTGATACAAGCATTCATATCCCTATTCATATTTTTTACATCTAGGATTAATAGATAATTAATAAATATGAGTTATTAATTCTATCTAATTCTTAAAATATAGTATAGACATAATACATAAATAGTTAATAGCCCCCATAAATACATCATAATAACGGATAAACATAGGAATAATTATAACCTACTTCTCCACCTCTATTTCATCTTAAAAATACTTTTTAAAAATTAGTTATGTATATATTTGAACACTCAATTAAGAATGAAAATAATTATCCGCTAACATGAAAATTTCATATACATCATTTTAAAATACATAAATACAAGATCTTTGGTGAACCTGATAATTGAAGTGATAGATTCATCCATTTGGGTCAATGAATCATCCAACTTGTTCATATTACCATGGTAGTATTTTATTGAGTAGTCACAATAATTAATTATCTCTAATAATTCTCTCTAGGAGATGTTTAACTCCTTTAGCATGAATATATAAATTAATAGTATATTATTAGTATATATATCCCAATTTACTATACGATGATAATTCTTATATATATTTAAAGAAACCATTTCTATAACAAACTCTAATATACAGTAAGGTAATTTTTATAATGAATGTTCCATTGTCATAATACATAATCTATTATCATATAGATATACATAAGAAATATTATCAACCCAATTATGAAGAATCCTTATAGATTACATACCCTTATCTATTGCTATGTATTGTACGTAGAGATAAACTAAATAAATTTTTATTCAGTTTCATGATATTTTAATCCCATTCATGTATCCAGGAAAACTTGTATTCATATCATGATAACGTACAATGTGGATTGGATATATGTGTGACATTATCCACAAATATTCAATAATATCCATCCAAACTAGGAAAACAATGTATTTCAGTTCCTGGGGATGTTCTTCGCCAATGTTTAATAGAATTCATATTTGATGGGTCCACTAATGCACACTCTCTTGAGATTATATAACCAATAAATTATACCTCTTGTAGGAAAATTCCACACATATTATATTTGTCATAAATATTCTAATTTTATGAGGTCTTAATTAAAAATTTCATGTGGTCTTCATGATCTTCATTACACATGGAATATATAATGGTATAACATATATTTACTACAAAAAATTGATCAAAGTATTATATAAGGATTATATTCAGTAAAATTATTAATACATGTGTGGAATTAGTAACATAGAATTACATCAATATATAATCATATTGTACATAACTAGTAAAAATTTATTTCTAATTTAAATGAACCTTCATTACCTTGAATTAATTTCTTCCATAATGTTGGTCATTTAAGGAGGCATTTTAATATCCATTAAGTTGATAAGAAATTCATCAAAGAGAGTAGAGTATAATTTTCTTATATATGATTTTGTTTATCTCTGGATAATCAATGTATAAATGCATAAATAAATTCTTATATTTATCAAAATGAATTTGTTCATGAAAATGTGACACAATTAGTTGATTAATTCCCTTGTTAAGAATCTCTATTAATTAATTATTCAATTATTACAACACAATCAAGGACACTCTATAGGAAGTCATTGTAACATGGATACAAACAGATATAATATTTATTGATAAATCATCATCATGATTTTGTTTTTTTCATAAAAAACTTTTATAAATAAGAAAACAGACTCCCAAACAATAATATGATCATCAATTTTGTGATTCCCCCAATCTTGTGAGATAAATACCTATTTTGAATGGGAACCATAACTCATTTAATGGGTTCCATTTACATTCACAGATCTTATATATCAACACACTAATAGAAGAGCATAGGTTACATTGGAATATCAAATGTTATATACCTTCCTTTTCTATTTATATAGTCTTTATAATTTGAAATCCTATACATTACTATAATAAAATAAAATTAAATCTTATCGAGGATAAAACGATTTCCCAGAAGAAAATTCTAAAAAACTTCATCTGGGTAAGAGTCATATAATTTATATTTGACCCTCATCAAATTATGGGTTTTCACTTGTAATTGAATATTTCGTCTTTATGTTGGTATTGTGAAACCCATAGAATGGTGATTAGATATAAAATATTAGCTTCTTCCAAAATTAAATAAAACATTAATAGTTGTTGAGAGGATGGTATGTGTACCTTTTCCGATGTCATTATCATACCCCTTAGTGAAAATAGAAATCAGTTGGAATTTCCCATTTTTAATTAGATTAAGAGGTTTTTTAAATTGATCATCATCATTACCAATAAAATTTGAGAATTGGTTTGTATGATGAAAGTAATCAATTAATTTGAAAAATTCTTGCGTTGGTGTCTTATTTTGTGATGCATTCTTTCTATTCAAATAAATATCTTTATTTTTTCAATCACTTCAACATGTATCTACTCAATGTATTTAATTACAAGACATAAAATATCTTATTGTCCCCTAAATAAAATTTCAACTTTGATTTCTTCTACCCTTCATGAATGATACAATGCTCATCTTATTTACTCCATGGTTTTTATAAATCATCATAAATTCCATATATTTTCCCTTAATATAACCATGATATTGATGGTAAACACAAATATCTATTTCATTATTGATATTACATGAAATGATTTCTTTATAGAGACTAATTTACTATATGAAAAACGCTATTAAGATACATAGTTTTTAGAAAATGATTAATTTTCAACCTTTCAATCATGTGGGATCATAATGCTAGAATAATACCTTGAATATCTCATAAAATATGTCTCATAGGTACCAATTGATTATACATAAATATTCATTATATAATAAAATTCCATACCTATTTTAGGTGAAAATTACATGGAATTTACATAATAAAAAGATAATATCTTAAACTCATACCACTACATAGAGATAATTTCATCATTTTTCGTTATATTTATGATAAAATTCCACTATTGGACCCATTTTCCATTGAATAATTTGATATAAAAAAAACTTTTCATGATCCAAGAACTGTAGAATTGAAAATTTCACCCTTTTTTGTCATGACCTGACCAAATGAGGATCTAGCCAGGACTCCCCAAGCACGCCTTCAGTAGGCCAGGGGCTGGAGAATAACGCCGAGTAGGCTATCACACACATGGGAGGGATTATACTATCATACATATACACATGATACCACATATATATCCATGTAACAGTGATGAGATATATAAATTAAAAAGAAATGCATGCATAAAACAATCCCAAACCAGAGTAAATCAAAAGAAAAAAAGGGAAAACAAAGGGTCCACTAATAAAAAAACATCAAAATCATCCATCCTCCTCTAGAGGAAAGGATTTTTTTCAAAAACCCTCTTGTATGCTCCTTGACAAAAATCCAGTAAACACCCCGATTGGTATAGCTCGCGAACATCTACACACTTAAGGTCCTCTGAGGACCCCATTGGAAGGTCTATGGTCAGCATAATACACAAGACACGAGCGGGAAAATCCCATGCCAAGGTTTGTATAATGTTACATAGTAGGCTTTCTAAAACCCCAAAAAAAGGGCAACTGAAAGCCATCAGTCCACACATCCCAGCCAGAGGGTTCCCAAATGAGAGAGAAACCCCATCTCGAGAACTTTCTCAGCTAAACACAACTAGTCAGCTCAAAAAAATGGGTGTCTCAATGATGAATTTGAAAAATTGAAAGGGATACCAATAGAAACTCGTCTAAGGCACCAAGCCTTAATAGGATTTGACATCATCATTGATGAGAAGTTTCTACTCAATGCTCTAAATAAAACCACCAAATTAATACTCCAAGAGGCGAGTGATACCAGATGAAACTAATCTGAAAGGTGCCACTCTATCAGTAAAATGAAATAATGGAAAAACTTGGCATAACCTCGTGGTGTTTTCCCCTAAGTACATTATTGATTGATAGTTCCATGAAAGAGGTCCCCCAGTGACCAAACCAACTCCAACCCCTCAGGTTGGGGATCACACCTAGGGTCTATTAAAGGACAATAAACCCTATCCCAAAAGACAAAACATAGAAATGGGTGGTGTGCAACAACCTGAATCTTGACGAACTCAAATAGTAGAGGATCAACACATGTGTATTGTTGGTCACAACAATTCCAAGAAATCCACCAAGGATAACAACATGATACATTGTAGGAGAAAAATATCTAGATACACATATAGTGAGTCTATGCCTTGGGATTTCTAGGGGCTTCATACCCTAGTAGAACGTCAAAGGTAAAGGACTAATTCCCACATAAATATTGTCCACACTAATTCTAGTATAAATAAAATAGAAACAAGAAGGGAATTGAGGATCACATCAAGAATCTTGAGGCAATACATGCATCAAATCCTCTATGTCTACTATTTAAGCAGGATAAGGAAAACCACTATAGAAATTGGAAAACCAACACTACACATATGCACAATAGCCGAAGAGGGGTCACGGTCCAGTGAAGAGGATTCGATACCTAAAACCCTCATTGTAGAAAACGAGGGGTCACAATATAGGGTAGGGGACATGAAACAAAAAACCCTCATAGCTAATGGAAAAGGGGGACCCACTCATGCCAAGTGATCGAAACATCACAAACATGGTCCAGGGGACCCAATAAACCCTATTAGTAAAAGTGTTGGTAAAACAAGATATTCACACAACATCACTATCACAACAAATATCATAGGACCAAATCATGGACCTAATCACATTCTATGTAAAAAAAATACACAAGACATGCTATTCATTTATCCAAAATGAATACCCAATGAAAAAGTAGCATTTCACAAAAAAAATCAAATCGTGCCTCATGGGGACTATATCTAAATTTTAGGTTAAGCGATAAAAATAAGTCTTGGAACATCTGCATTAATATCATGGATGCAATGCTATTGATGACACATCTATTGGACATTGGAAGGATGAGATATGTCTGAAACAAGATTCACCAAATATTATTTATTATTATATTATTATTATTAAAATAGGATGTTTTTTGTCACCAATCTCTGATATCGGGACATGAATTTCTCAAAATGACATTATGTGTTCCACCTTGATCCATGTGTTGTGTCACTATAGACGGCTCATGAATTAGTTAGCCATTTTAGATGTTTTGAGAGTTTGACTCTTCGCCTGACCTGAAGGCTGACCCTGCCCGGACCGGCCCATTCATATTTGTCGGCCTGTAGCCCAATTGTGCGGCCTGGCTCACCAGATGACACTAGACCGGCCTCCAACTGGTCTCTTCTCCACATCAATGTGACAATTGCCACATTTTTTGGGTGGTGTCTCTACCTCAGTCGCACTATGCGACCCCACCCAACAGGTCCCCAGCTCTATTGTCCAGTATGTCGGCCACCTATCGGCTCACCCAATGCTTGAACACACCCCAAAAACTATCTCCACAAACCTTAATAGTCAACACTAACCAGTAGTCCTTTCCTTGGTCCTCACCCATCATACAATGTCATCATCCACCTCCGGTCGGCGGCCTACAATTGGTCCCTTCTATAGACCATCAGAACCCCTCTGGATGCCAGATCATATCATTGAAACCTATTCTGGACTCCTCAGGATCCAAATTCATAGACCCATCCTTCTCTCAATGATCTGGTGGCAATTCAATGGAAAAAATAATTTTATGGGGAACGACACTTAAAACTCAAAATCACATACCTCATAGAAAATCAACGAATCTTCGAGGCTAGATCTGTGCTTTGCTGCTACTACTGCATGATCTAGGAGAGATATCCATCAATAATAGAGATCAATGTTGTTCCAATTGGTTTATTCATTAATTTAAGACAAATATGGGAAGGGGATTATATCCAAAAAATTATGTAGACTAGGTAGAGTAGAGGGGTGAAGATTCTTTTTAAATTAAATCCCTTACCCACTATTTAACATCCTGGCCAAGATTCGCCTCTTACCCGACTCCCAACAAATAAAATATTATTTCTATCCTAGGGTTAAACCATCATTATGAACTCAACTGCAGTTATGTAAATTTTATCTTGGAAATTGTTTGTGGGTAATAAGATATCTGACATTAAAATTAGTAAATAATTTTATTTTTGAAAACACAATAGATAACTTTTTCTATATTAGGTATGTGCCCACTAAGGTTATACCACAAATAGTGTAAAAGACACACTCCAGACTCAACCATGGGCTCAATTTTTTGATCCATATAAAATTTTAAGAAATAACCTATTTCTTCCATATGAATAATATGAAAATAATTAATATTACTATAAAATTTACTCTATGCATAATAGAACATGAAATCCCATGATTAATCAGTGCCAAACTGTAGATTTTCTTTGAAAAATTCAAAAGTCTGACACGGCCAAACCTGAGTTGGTATATTGTAGTTCTAATCCACTTATTGAAAATAAGTGGATTGGGAGAACCCAAAAAATATAATATATGTTTCCTCATTATGGAATAAATAGAGTTTTATTCCCTCATATTGTCAATTTAATGTTGAATATGTTTCATATAATTATATTGTTTTTTATGAATATAAATAATACAATTTATTTCATCCCACAATAATTTTTTTTTATTCAAGAGGTAATTAATTTTATTTTCTATTACACATTGAATTGAAAAGATTTTTTTAGTTGCAACATTGTTTTCTAAAATAATAATGAATATTCTAATTAGAAATAATCATATTAGTGCCCAAATAATAAAGAAAAATTTCATTAATGATGTCTAAATTATGAAATAAAATATTTCAATATATGAAACCATAGTCTTGACCAATGTAATTAATCTCATTATTCAAATCATTTACAATAGTATATAAAGTATTAATGAACATCGAATGAATATTCCATGGTTCTTTCAAACAATATTTGTAATAAGGATTTTTATCATGTACAAGGTGTATATTGAATACCTCTTGATATTCATTTTATGGATTTATGACCTTCTTGTTAAAAATAATCTAAAGGAACCTATATTTCTATAATCTAGATAGGAATACAATTTATCACAACCCACTATCAATATCCTTAATCATAATTTGATGATATTTCACTATTCTTAGACATATACATATGATAATCATTATAGATACCCTTAGAACTATATTTTAACAAATCCCTCAGAATCAAAATATTTTGCCCTTCTTCATTCCCAATATATATATCTAAAACATTCCTATTATAAAAAAAAGTAAAAAAACTATGATTTACATACAGAAATATTACATCTTAATAGGTGAATATCCATATCATATTACAAATCAAGTTTGAGGACCCAAAATGATAAGTGTATTCAGATAAAACACACAATCATTATTTTTATTGAATGATGTTTAACATATTCCATAATGTCTTTCTCATATTATAAAATTAATTGACATACTCCATATTAAAAATTTCTCCATATCATAAAGAATGTAAATAATTCAAAGGGTGATATAAGAGTATCATAAATGGTAAACATGGGAGATATCACCATAAAATAATTATATGGTTTTGATAACATTAGAATAAAATTTTAAAACTATACAAAATATTTCATAGATCATGAACAAGAGTCATGGAGTAAATTAGGGCTGTTGAAAAGACATGAATCATAAAATAAATCAATGAATGAAATAAATGAGTTCAAAACATAAACATAATAATGTCAATAAAATATATCATTACATTCTGAACATTCATAAATATATATATAGGTTCACTATTTTTCTATGAAAATGAAATTATTTCCTCAAATAAACATATTGACATGAATCTCAGTTCATTATTAATCATATGGACTGAAAAACAAGACCAATATTAATTTAGGCCCAAGGAAACTAAGTTCATTAATGATATTGATAAAAATAAATAAGGATTAGGTATAACATAATAAAATCATGAGTTATCCATTATATCCAAATGAATTTGAAGGGTATATAATTGAAACCCAACTAGACTCTGTTTATAACATAACCACCCATCCATGGTTATAATGTTACCACCATTCTATATTAAAATACAGGTTCCATCCTTGGTGATATCCCAACAAAAATCCATGTTTTCTAATTGAACCCACCCATCATCACATAATGAAACCCATACATATTTATTCTATAAGATCATTTCATATACAATAAAAAAAATATTCCTCTAAATATTTCATTAATAATACATATAAACATGTTTAGAAAATGATAATAAAATAACATTTAATATTTTTTTAAAAACTAAACATGGTTACAAATACATTTAACTAATAATTTTATTATAATATAAAAATCATTTAAAACATATTTATAAAACATATACATTGATAATAATGGATTTTTTATTGAAGATGGAGATAAATATGATATTTTTTAATAACATTGTTTGGGTATTTTTTGTTCAGAAATATACAATAATTGATGAAAAATATGTATTTCCTAGAAATACTGATAGGAATGGAAAATTAATATTTTTATAGGGTTATATATCATTAAAATTCCCTAAATGAATCATAATAGAAAACACTCATATTAAAAAAACAAGATCATACCATTTAGAAACATTACCACTTTTGTAACTTCTAAAATAAAAGGTCCACGAATGAAAGTACACTATATGGATATTTATGTCATATAATTTTATTTAAAATAATTTAAAAATAAACTCATAGAAAATATATATACCACACTATAGAAATATGTTTTAAATATGTCATGTGTCCAAATGAAAATAAAAGCGACATGAAAATCCATTACCTTGATTATAGAATTTCAACGTACATGATTGAACCTACTGTATAATAAATATTGTATTATTATAAATATATTCTTGGGCCATACTGAAATATAAGATTACATGCATCATATATTAGTGTAAATTTGTTTCTTTTTTATTCTATAATTATTTGTTAAAATCATGTATCTGGTAATAAATATTTTGTTTTTTCATGTATATTTTGTTTATTCATTAGGGTCCATCTAAATTTATAATGTTAAAATAATCTCAAAAAATTTATCCATATCATTAATATCATATATATTAATTATATATATTTCAATATTAATCCATAACAGTTAGTGATAAAAAATGAATGACATTGTTCATGGAGATAGCAGGCCATATATACACATGAATGTTGTTTCCAATTGCCTAATGGATTTAATTAATGTAAATATAATTGTATAAAAACTTTTTAGAATGATTTAAATATTATTGATATCATATATATACATTAATTAATGAATTATTACCATAAATGTGAAAATAAAGTTAAAATGTATCACATCTTCTCATGAAGGATGTCGTCCACACATATTCACGAGTGGCATTATCATTTTCCAATTGAATAAATATTAAGAATCTATATATGAAATTATAATTATATAAGTATGTTTATTTCATAATATTATTATAAATATGTTGTGTCCATTTTCATTTAAATCTGATAGAGGCAGTGATGTAAAAATAATTACACCCGTTTACGAGATGGTAGTCTACCATACACATGATCTACAGTTTTTTTTCACATTTAATATGGGAGGAGATGGATATAGTGTAACATCCCATGTAATTAATGAATAATAGATATTTTTATCTATGTCTATTAATGATTAAAATAGTGTTTTAGAGGCTTAAAATGAAAATAAATCCCATCTTAAGCATGGAATACACTAATATTTTTAAAAGATTGTTTTACTGCCTTTTGAAGGCAAACCATTTTTAAATCTATCTTTTGACAATTTTATGAGCTATGTTTTTCAAAATAAACTTTTTCTTAATGATTGGGACATCAAAATTTACTTTGTGTGAATTTTTGGTATTTTTCTGACAATGTACATTTTTTTAATGAATAGTGAAAAATACTGCATTTTACATCAAAACTGCTTTTTAATCTAATTTATTTATATGATTATATTATCTTATGAATTGGTTTTGAAGTGAAATTAGAATATATTTTTAACATTTTATCCAATTATGGTCATTGGATTAAATTTCACTTTGAAATTAGACTTAAACTGGTGTCAATCTTTTGATACTTATTGTTTTATAAAAACACGCTATTTGCTCTGACAGCGGGAATTAATTAATAAATTAATTAATGTGACTTATATGTTTTGAATTTTGTAAAATAGACTTAATTTTTTAATTCTGAATATCAAATATAGCTTAGGGTGAATTTTTGGTAATTTTCTGAAAAACGTCAATTTTTGATGAATAGTGAAACCACTAAGTGGTACTTATAAAAATTGATTTTCCGTTTAAATGAAATTTCTCCATCATTGTGTTTTGAATCTAAAAAATTCGACATAAATGGTTGTCATTAAGAAGTAAAATTTGGTTCAATGAGATTAAAATAATTTTTTCGTGAATTGTAACTTATTAAGTTTTAATCGTGATTAGTGGTAATTAGTGTAGTTTAAGGTAAAAATAATGCTTTAATAAAATAAGATGAGCTTGAAACATGTCCTACCCTCATTGGTGGTGTCATGGCCGACCAAGAAAAGACATGGGTCATCTTGGGGACCCCATGGATCCACATTGGTTGGGAAATGACATAAATAACTTTTTTATTTAATGTAAAAGTAAAAATGACACAAACATAGTATGGTTTACGAAAACAATTTTCACATGGGTTTATAAAGATTATATTTTTTATTATAAATAGTCATTGTAAATATAAAAATATTTCCTACATCATAGTATTTTTTTATAATTTTTAGACTTTAAATAAATTAAATTATTTATGACATCATGATGATGCAACGATGACATCATTATTTAACGATTTAAATAAAATGGAAAGATAATGTAATATCTAAAATCTACATGTGTCCAAAACCTATTGGATGGGTAGATTTCGAACCCTCATCACCTTATCCTAAAATTATATCAATGTGGGACCATTTAAATCCGGAACTCATTTTCAAATAAAGTAATATTTCTTAACTTTCCAAAAGTGCCCCTCCTCTCCTCTTATAAAAGGCCCTCACCTCTACCTCATTTCACACACTCCTCATGCCTTTGGCTCGGCCAAACACTGCCAATTTACTCTATGCACATCCCTCTCCTCATCCTAGAGTATTCCCTTTGGGGAGAATCCTTTCAAAGGAATCCTTTAGGCTCAAATCAAAAGGAGTTACACTTTTAAAGGTAATTCATTCTCTCATGTTCATTTGTTTTATTTTGCTTCTCCAGCCCCCTAAACTCTTTTTATTTACTTATTTTGTAACAACAACAGTATCTTCAATATACTAGGATGTTTTTATAAGATTTATTTAAGCTACACTCTCACACAACTACATCAAATGGTTAAAGAACATACGGTTTCCGTGGATGGAAAAATTATGCCTCCTGAAACGATGATTGTTCAATACTCATTTAACACCTTCAAAGGTAGCCATTATGATGTCACTATTTTTATATATGATATATAATATGTTTATTTTTTCCTTAAGCTTCTGTTTTTTTTTCATTTTGGGCATACCTTTATGGTTTCCATTATGGGTAAACACGATATCTTCATTTTAGGAAGTGCAGACTACCGCCCCCTGAAAGTGATTTGATTCATTAATACCATATGTGGGATGTGTAAAGGATAAAGTTAATGATATTATATATGTTATTATACTGGAATTATAATATAATCTTATATCATTATGATTCCATTCCAGAAAATATGAAATAGAAATGGAAGTAGCGTTCATGTGTACGTACGACTTACCGTCTCCATGAACGGTGCATTTCATTTCTTACCTCTAAATGTGATGTAATATTATAAATACATGTATATGATGAATATATATGATATATATGTTATCCAAATCATTAATAGAATTCTTGATATAACGAACCTTTGACCAAATTAACAACATGTAAGTGTAATAAGTCTATTTTTGACTTAAGAACCAAATACCGACAAAATGAAAATTATTAACTTAAATGATTACATGATGTTCATAACATGGTATAAAAGGAATAATTAAGTTGAAAAATGTTCATAAGCAAGTAGATATTAACTCAAGTTTATTATTCAGGAGATTAAAGAACGGTCGGGTCAAGTCGGATACAAGGTATGGGACTTCGTCTCAATCTCCTTTCATTGAGGCATATTTTGTTTTATACACAACCTTATTTTATACGGTGTATAAACCACTTTGACTTTTACATTTATTAAAAAGGAATATTTTTTATACAAAGCATTTACTAAAAGAAAAAAGGGAATGTTTTTGTTGTACGTATGTGGCGACAACGACTTCTCCACCGCCGTGACCGTTATTTGAGTTTCGGCTTCCTCTACAAGCCATACCTTCTTTTTAAAAGAAAAATAAATACCATGTTTTACTTTTCTTTTATTTTGGTATTGAAAATGGTTTTCACAATGTTTTTTGTGTTGTATTGATATCTTGTGATGGAAATGTGGAAATGTTATGTTTCCTTTATGCATGTTTTATGTGAGACGATTATGTTATGGTTCTTGGGCATTATTATGAAAATGGGTGGTTCCGTGATAAACTAAGGGCGGGTGAGCCCGATATAGCTCTCCAATGCATTGGGTAACGCGAAGGAGTGAAACGTTAAGGTTTCTACGAATAGATTTTAGGGAATATACTATGATGGGTATTTCAAACGTAACCAAGAGGGTTACTCCCTATGTAAGAATGTTATGAATGCCTCAAGTTACCTTTATGTCTTATGATTTCTATGATTTATTCCTGATTTGATGAGGTATGTTAAAGTGCTTATGTTTTATGGGTAATGTATGATCTTATCCTTATGTATATATGTACCCATGTTTCCTTTCCATATTTTTATATCCCTTACTGAGCTTTTTATTCTCATCCCAATTTTTTTTTGAAATGTTTTTCACAGGTCAAGGGAAAGGTACATGATATGATGATAGTGTCAAGGAAGTGTCAAGAAAGAATCCATGTTTATTTTAAATATGTTTCCATTGATGGGAATGAAGAATACTATCTTTATGTAACCACTTTGTTTTAATGTGGGTTGTAATGCATGTTTTAAGATCTAATTCTTTAAAACTCTAAACCCGAAAAGATCCTCAAAGTGTAATCTTGTGATAACTCAAGATTAAGTAAGGTTTAAGGCAGGGGCCTTATAGTTGGTATCAGAGGTCAGTTTAGATAACTTTAGGAGTTAGAATTCCATTGAATGATTATCCAAAAATATTTTTTTTATGGTCAAATTGAAGTGATATAGCATTTGAATATTACAATGTTTCTTCATCTAAGACATGTTTGTTCAGAATGGTGTTCCGCAAGGGAAACAGGGAAGCAGTTCTTGGAAGGCTTACAGAAGGAAATAACCTTCCGAATCAGCATCCAGAAATGGTCGGAATTGGAACTGAACAGTTTGTTGCAGTAATGGTGCAGTTGAATCAAGCGATAAATGGTGGTGGTATACATGCACGAGATCAGCCAGATCAATCGCAGAGGAACATGTCAGTGGTGGAATATTTAATGAGGCAACATCCCCCATCATTCAGAGGATCATCTGACCATGTGCTAGCTGAAGGGTGGATTAAAGCACTAGAGAAGATTTTTGATGTTATGGGGTGTTCAGACAATCAAAAGGTTAGTCTTTCTATTTACCGTTTGGAGGGTGAAGCAGATCAGTGGTGGTCTATGGTTAAAAATATCAGGGACGCCGATGAGATTGATTCTCTTGACTGGGATGAATTCAAAGGTATGTTTCTTGAGAAGTATTTTCCTAAGGTTGTTCGACTTAGGGTGGAAAAACAATTCTTGGAATTGAGGCAAGAGAAAGACTTAGTGGCTGCCTATGAAGAAAGGTTCACTCGATTGGAACGGTATGCTCCAAATTTTATATGAGACCTTGATAGTAAAATCAATCGTTTTTACTCAGGATTAATGCCAAAATATCGAAGGGCATTAGCTTCTCGTGAGTTTAAAAGTTATGAAAAGCTTGTTCGATGTGCTGAGAAGGTGGAAATGGAGTTTGCCGATGACCAAGTGTTCTATAACAACCAGCAGAAGAAGAGACTGAGGTGGTAGGAGAAAGGTAATAATTCTTCAAAAAAGTCCGATGGTAAGAGAACTAAGTTTCCAGTTTGTGATAAATGTGGCAAAAGGCATGCTGGGGAATGTCTTCTAAATTATGGAAACTACTACCGATGTGGTAATATGGGACATAAGTCTTGTGATTTCACTGAAAAGGATCAAGGTGAAGGTATGAAGAAATTTGATTTACAGTTAGTGAAATGTTATAAGTGCAATGAGATGGGTCACTATGCAAACGAGTGTCCGACAAAGAGATTGAGTGATGGGAAGCAGTTAGACTACAAGCAGAAAGGGGTGGTGAAATCCTCTGCAACTACTTCAGCAGATGTCGGGCCATCAAATGAAATTGTATCAGCTACTTTGTTTGTTTTTTCAGATTATGCCAGTGTGTTGTTTGATTCGGGGTGTACACATTCTTTCATCTCTGAAACCTTCTCTAGTAAAATGGGAATACCATCTCAATAAATGACTCCTGAACTTTTGGTAAAAACACCTGGGGGAAATGTTGCGGCAAAAAGAATTTATAAGAATCTTCCTATCCTTATCTGTGGAAAGAACCTACTTGAAAACCTTATTGTTCTACCTCAATTAGAGTTTGATGTTATCCTGGGTATGGATTGGCTCTCTATTTACCATGCTAAGATTGACTGTAGAGCTAAAGAAGTTTCTTTTCAGAAAGACTTTCAGTTTGTTTACAAGAATGAACCCTTACTTTTGATAACATATCAAGAGGCCGAGAAACTTGTAAAAGATGGAAATGAATGTTACCTTGAACACATCGTTGAAAATAAAGGAACTGTTCAGATTAATGATGTGCCAGTGGTAAATGGGTATCCTGATGTTTTTCCTGATGAGTTGCCTGGAATAATACCAGATCGGGAAGTTGAGTTTACTGTTGACTTAGTTCCTGATGCTAAGACAATTTCAAAACCCCCTTATCGAATGGCACAAATTGAACTTTTAGAGTTGAAGGAGAAATTTCAAGATTTATTAGAGAAAGGTTTCATTAGACCTAGCACATCACCTTTCAGTTCTCCTGTTTTATTTGTTAAAAAGAAAGATGGTTCTATGAGACTTTACATTTATTATAGAGCCTTGAATAACATCCCTATTAAGAACAAATATCCTTTTCCTCAGATCGATGATTTGTTTGATCAGCTCCAGGGAGCTCAGTTTTTTTTCAAAGATTGACCTGAGATCGGTGTACCATGACCTGATGGTAAAGGAGGCAGATATTTCGAAGACCGCGTTCCGTACGAGATATGGCCATTATAAATTTTTAGTAATGCCATTTGGGCTAACCAATGCACCTTCTGTAGTCATGGACTTAATAAATAGAATTTTCCATGAGTTCATGGATAAGTTTGTGGTGGTTTTCATTGATGATATTTTGGTGTTTTCTAAATGTAAAGAGGAGCATGAAAGACATTTAAGGGTTATCTTGCAAACCTTAAACGAAAAGAAACTTTATGGGAAATTCAGCAAGTGTGAGTTTTGGTTGCAAAAAATTTCTTTCATTGGTCACATTGTTTCTAAATATGGAATAACTGTTGATCCTGCAAAAACAAAAGTTGTGCAAGAATAGCCAAGACCCACAAATGTAACCGAGATTCGTAGATTCCTTGGTTTAGCGGGCTATTACTGAAAGTTTGTTAGAAATTTTTCATGGTTATCTAGTCTAATGACTAAGCTAACTCGGAAGGGTGTTAAGTTTATCTGGACAAAAGAATGTGATGATTGTTTTCAGGAATTGAAAAGAAGATTGGTGAATGCTCCAGTTTTGGCACTACCATCCAGGAATGGTGAGTTTGTTATATACAGTGATGATTCATTGAAAGGACTTGGTTACGTCCTAATGCAGAATGATCAGGTAATTGCTTATGCTTCACGACAGTTGAAAACTCATGAGGTAAATTACCCTACACATGATTTGGAATTAGCTGCTGTTGTTTTTGCTTTAAAAATTTGGAGGCATCATTTGTATGGAGTAAAGTATGAAATATATACTGATCACAAAAGTTAAAAGTATATATTCACTCAGAAAGAGTTAAACATGAGACAGAGGATATGTATATAATTAATCAAGGATTATGATTTTACAATTCATTACCATCCGGGAAAAGCAAATAAAGTGGTTGATGCTTTGAGTCGAAAAAGTAATGCTTTATTAACAATGTTGCATTTGGAATGTGATCCTTTGGTTAAGGATTTGATGAACTTTGGCATAGAAGTTGTTGGTGCAGGAAGTCCTTCTGTTTTGTTTCAGGTATCAGTGAGATCTTCTCTATCAGATAGAATCATGCAAGCACAGAAGCAAGACAGTGAGTTGCAGAAAAGGTTGAGCAGGTTCAGAAAGGTAAGTTGCCTGAATTCAACATTGATAATGATTGTGTTTTGAGATTTGGGAAGAGATTGTGTGTGACTTGTGATTCACAGTTGAAGAGAGAGTTGTTATGTGAAGCTCATAGTTCGCCATTTTTAGTTCATCCGGGCAGTACTAAGATGTATAGAGATCTGCGGGAGTATTACATGTGCGATGGAATGAAAAGAGATATTGCTGATTTTACTGTGAAGTGTTTGACTTGTCAATAGGTTAAAGCAGAGCGGCAGTTACCGAAAGGGATTCTTCAACCTTTACCAGTGCCAGAGTGCAAATGGAAGAATATATCCATCGACATTGTTGTGGGATTACCGAAGACATCTCGAGGTAATAATGCAATCTGGGTTATTGTTGATCGCTTGACCAAATCTGCTCATTTCCTTGCTATACGAGATACTTTTTCCCTAGATCAACTTTCCCATTTGTATCTTAAATAGATAGTCAGGTTACATGGAGTTCCGCTCTCCATTGTATCGGATCGTGATCCCAGTTTTACTTCTAACTTTTGGAAAGGCCTTCAGAAGTCGTTGGGTACTGAATTAAATTTTAGTACAGCTTTTCAGCCTCAATCAGATGGGCAGTCAGAATGAACAATTCAGACATTGGAGGATATGCTACGAGCTTGTTCTATGGATCATCCGGGAAGTTGGGACCAACATCTTTCATTGGTTGAATTTTCATATAATAACAGTTTTCATTCCAGTATACAGATGGCACCATTTCAGGCATTATAAGGGAAGAGGTGTCGAACTCCAGCTTTCTGGGATGAAGTGGGTGAAAGGATGTTGATGGGACAATAATTGGTAGAAGAGATGGCAGAAAAAGTTAAGTTGATTCAGAAACACATGAGAACAACTCAAAGCATGCAGAAGAGTTATGCGGATAACCAGAGGAAGGATCTATCTTTCGAGGTAGGTGATCATGTTTTTCTCAAGGTTTCTCCTTGAAAAAGTGTGATGATATTTGGTAAGAAAGGAAAGTTGAGTCCAAGGTTCATTGGACCATACGAAATTCTGGAGAGAGTTGGATTAGTTGCATATCGAGTGGCTTTACCTCCGAGTTTATCTCAGGTACACAATGTTTTTCACGTTTCGATGTTGAGAATGTATATGCCAGATCCATCTCATGTTTTGAGTCCAGAGGTAGTTCAGCTGGAGGAGAACCTATCTTATGATGACCAACCGGTCCAGATTCTTGACCACATGGAGCAAGTGTTACAGAATAAGTTTATTAGGCAGGTAAAGGTTTTGTGGAAAAACCACATGATGGAAGAGACAACATGGGAATCTGAAAATTCAATGAGGGATAAGTACCCCCATTTATTCGATAAGTAAATAAATTGCGGGGACACAATTTTCTAATGGGGGGAAGGATGTAACATCCCAAGTAAGTAATGAATAATAGATATTTTTATCTATGTCTATTAATGATTAAGATAGTGTTTTAGAGGCTTAAAATGAAAATAAATCCCATCTTAAGCATGGAATACACTAATATTTTTAAAAGATTGTTTTACTGCCTTTTGAAGGCAAACCATTTTTAAATGTATATTTTAACAATTTTATAAGCTACGTTTGTCAAAATAAACTTATTCTTTATCATTGGGACATCAAAATTTACTTTGTGTGAATTTTTGGTATTTTTCTGACTATGTTCATTTTTTAATGAATAGTGAAAAATACTGCATTTTACATCAAAACTGCTTTTTAATCTAATTTATATATATAATTAGATTATATTTTGAATTGGGTTTGAAGTGAAATTAGAATATATTTTTACCATTTTATCCGATGATGGTCATTGGAATCAATTTCACTTTGAAATTAGACTTAAACTGGTGTCAATCTTTTGATACTTATTGTTTTATAAAAACACGCTATTTGGTTTGACAGCGGGAATTAATTATTAAATTAATTAATGTGACTTATATGTTTTGAATTTTGTAAAATATACTTCATTTTTGAATTCGGGATATTAAATATAGCTTAGGGTGAATTTTTTGTAATTTTATGAAAAACATCAATTTTGATGAATAGTGAAACCACTAAGTGGTACTTATAAAAATTGATTTTCCGTTTAAATAAAATTTTTCCATCATTGTGTTTTTAATTTCAAAAATTCAACATACATGGTTGTCATTAAGAAGTAAAATTTGGTTCAATGAGATTAAAATAATTTTTTGGTGAATAGTAACTTATTAAGTTTTAATCGCGATTAGTGGTAATTAGTGTAGTTTAAGGTAAAAAAATGCTTTAATAAAATAAGATGAGCTTGACACAGGTCCTACCCTCATTGGTTGTGTCATGGCCGACAAATACAAGCCATGGGTCAACTTGGGGACCCCATGGATCCACTTTGGTTGGGAAATGACATAAATAACTTTTTATTGGATGGGTTTATTTATAACCCTCATCACCTTATCCTCGAATTATATCAATGTGGGACCATTTAAATCCGAAACTCATTTTCAAATAAAGTAATATTTCTTTACTTTCAAAAAGTGCCCCTCCTATCCTCTTATAAAAGGCCCCCACCTCTACCTCATTTCACACACTCTTCAAGACTTTGAATCGGCCAAAACCTGCCCATTTACTCTCTCCACATCCCTCTACTCATCCTAGAAGATTCCCTTTGGGCAAAATCCTTTCAAAGGAAGCCTTTAGGCTCAAATCAAAAGGAGTTACACTTTTAAAGGTAATTCATTCTCTCATGTTCATTTGTTTTATTTTGCTTCTCCAACCCCCTAAACTATTTTTATTTACTTCTTTTGTAACAAAACCAGTATCTTTAATATACTAGGATGTTGTTATAAGATTTATCTGAGCTACACCCTCACACAACTACATCAAATGGTTAAAGAACATACGGTTTCCGTGGATGGTGAAATTCTGCCTCCCGAAATGATGATTGTTCAATACTCATTTAACACCTTCAAAGGTGGACATTATGATGTCACTATTTATATATATGATATATAATATGTTTATTGTTTCCTTAATCTTCTGTTTTTTTTTCATTTTGGGCATACCTTTATGGTTTCCATTATGGGTAAACACGATGTCTTCATTTTAGGAAGTGCGGACTACCGCCCCCTGAAAGTGATTTGATTCGTTTATACCATATATGGGATGTGTACAGGATAAAGTTAATGATATTATATATGTTATTATACTGTAATTATAATATACTCTTATATCATTATGATTCCATTCCAGAAAATACGAAATAGAAATGGAAGTAGCGTTAATGCGTACGTACGGCTTACCGTCTCCATGAACGGTGCATTTCATTTCTTACCTCTAAATGTGATGTTATATTATAAATACATGTATATGATGAATATATATGATATATATGTTATCCAAATCATTAATATCATTCTGGATATAATGAACCTTTGACCAAATTAACAACATGTAAGTGTAAGAAGTCTATTATTGACTTAAGAACCAAATACCAACAAAATGAACATTATTAACTTAAATGATTACATGATGTTCATAACATGGTATAAAAGGAATAATGAACTTTAAAAAGGTTCATAAGCAAGTAGATATTAACTCAAGTTTATTATTCAGGAGATTAAAGAACGGTCGGGTCAAGTCGGATACGAGGTATGGGACTTCGTCTCAATCTCTTTTCATTGAGGCATATTTTGTTTTATACACAACCTTCTTTTATACGGTGTATAAACCCCTTTGACTTTTACGTTTATTCAAAAGAAATCTTTTTTATACGAAGCATTTACTAAACGACAAAAGGGAATGTTTTTGTTGTACGTATACGGCGACAATGACTTCTCCGCCGTCGTGACCATTATTTGAGTTTCGGCTTCCTCTACAAGCCATACCTTCTTTTTAAAAGAAAAATAAATACCATGTTTTACTTTTCTTTTATTTTGGTATTGAAAATGGTTTTCACAATGTTTTTTGTGTTGTATTGATATCTTGTGATTGAAATGTGGAAATTTTATTTTTCCTTTATGCATGTTTTATGTGATACAATTATGTTATGGTTCTTGGGCATTATTATGAAAACGGGTGGTTCCGTGATAAACTAAGGGCGGGTGAGCCCGATATAGATCTCCAATACATTGGGTAACTCGAAGAATTGAAATGTTAATGTTTCTCCGAATAGATTTTAAGGAATATACTGTGATGGGTATTCCAAACGTAACCAATAGGGTTACTCACTACGTAAGAATGTTATGAATGCCTCAAGTTACCTTTATGTCTTATGATTTCTATGATTTATTCATGATTTGATGAGGTATTTTAAAGTGCTTATGTTTTATGGGTAAAGTATGATATCATCCTTATGTATATATGTACCCATGTTTCCTTTCCATATTTTTATATCCCTTACTGAGCTTTTTATGCTCATCCCATGTTTTTTTGAAATGTTTTTCACAGGTCAAAGTAAAGGTACATGATATGATGATAGTGTCATGGAAGTGTCAAGAAAGAATCCATGTTTATTTTAAATATGTTTCCATTTATGGGAATGAATAATACTATCTTTATGTAACCACTTTGTTTTAATGTGGGTTTTAATGCATGTTTTAAGATCTAATTCTCTAAAACTGTAAACCCGAAAAGATCCTCAACGTGTAATCTTGTGATAACTCAAGATTAAGTAAGGTTTAAGGGTGGGGCCTTATATATAGGATAACATGCTATCATAATGACACATAAATATATGGAAGATACATATTATCTTATATCATAATTTTTTATTAGAATATATGTAGGTTTAATTGTAACGAAAATAAAAATTATTTCTTAAGAATGATACATCTTCATTTGATATCCTTAATAAATTTTCAATAAAATCCACTATGTGAGAATTATATTATCAAATTAAGGACTATTAGTAGTGAATAGGTACGTAAGGAGTGTATAGAGATATATTTAGGGATTATAAAATGCTATTTCTATGTGAATAGCCTATGAGAGATGGTTCCCTTTTAAATATGGGTGAGAGGATACACTTTATCTTTTAGAAAAGAAGAAGGTGTTCCATTATTTTAAATAGTACAAAATACACTGAAATGACTCATAATCCATATTATGATATTATATAGTTGTAAAATTAAACAAATGGTAGTTAGAAAAGTTTTTACATCACATTTACCCTTATTTGTTTTGAACAACTCTGTAAACCAGATTTAACATTAATAGAAATATTTAATTTTGATTGTGTTTATTATTTATTATGGGAAGAAGTTAGGCTGAGATTACTATATAAAATTATAAAATCTTATTAAAAAAATTAATAGAGTTTTAACATTTTTATCAGGAAAAATGATATCTATAAATGATTTAATGAAAATTGAATTTTTAAATAAAAATCTGTATTTTCACTATTCAACAAAAAATATAACATTTCCAAAAAATCATGAAACTTAACCTAAATATAATATTAATGTGTTGATTACAAAAACCAAGTTGATTTTGTAAAACAAATATCTTAAATATGATAATTTAATGTTGTTATTTTTTCAAAAAAAAAGAAAAAATCATATTTTTGTGAAAAATATATTCTTCAAAGAATACAACGACTTTACAAAAAAGTAAGTAATTTTTTATAAATATATATATTTATCTAAAAATAAGTATATGTATTTTTTTAAAAAAAATATTTTTATTCATAACTACATATATAATTTATTTTTTATAATTTCATTGTTTACATAATAATATTAAAAAAATGTCATAGTTTGTTATTAATATATGTTTCTAGTAATGGATGATATCAGATAAAATAAATTTATTTGAAAAAAAACCATTTCACACTAACTTTGGGTGTTACATTTATTATCATGAAAGCAAAATACTTAAAAAATGGATATTTATTATTAAAAAAAAATTAAATTTTCATATTTAGAGATACATATTGGGAAAATAAATATTATTTGTAAAATGGGGACGTTAAAAATAGTTAATTGTTATTTTTTTCAATTTATGAAATTGCTTATTTTTATATAAAAATAAAATACAGTATAAATGTAGAGTATATTTTTTGACAGAAAAAATGAAAAAGTAATTGTAATAAATACAATATAGAATATCCACTTCAAAAATTATTTTATCCCGTTATAATTATATTACATTGGAATGAAATGTTTAATGACAACCCTGCTTTTATTACAATCTTAAACATGATTTATTACGTAAACTATTCACTTGATCCAACATGGAAGATCCAGAGGTCTAGTGTATTTATGGCTTAGGATCATTACATAACAACTTAAAACATGAAATATAACATCTTTATTGAAAACTTCCTTTACATGACCACTACATTACCTCGTACTTAGCAATGTATGGGATAACTTGAGGACATGCATAAGACAATAGTGAGCAATAAATCCTAGTAGGAAATAAACATGGAATACATTAGGAGTATAATAAATGTTAGACAATAGGAATATCAATAGGTCACAATAGAAACATGGACATAAAGACATGATAAAGCATGATAACCATAACATGGAAATGTGGCAACAACACTTAACATGGAATTAGCATGAGCCAAGGCCCATTGCACATGAAGCATGATTAAATCCTCATTACACATTAAGCACGAGTAAACACTTGTTTCACTTGAATTTTCATGAATCAACACTCATTTCACATGACGTATCATGATACTATACTTTACCCAATGCGTTGGAGTGCTATAAGGGCACGACCTTCTTAATCATTTCATTTCATGCATAACTATGCCACATAGATCATAAAACATGGATTCATAAAACATAATCCTTACTTCCACTATTAAGTAATGTGGAATTCATACATTAAACACTATAATCAATATGTAAATATGCATAAAGGTGAATACTGTTGATGGAGAAATGGGCCTGGTATTCACTACACAATGGCATTGGCTTAGAAAATCAGTGCGATTTCGGCAGCGCAACGACGTGACATAAGAATTCATAAAAATGATTGATGAGAGAGAAAGGGGTTCCTCATCATATTTAAATGTAATGGAAAGTAATTAGGTAATATATATCCATGTCCCAAAAATTTTAATTAATTTAGATTCATGATACAAAAGTATTTATTGAAAGTAAATGAGGAGAGAGATGTTCCTTTCGGAATTTCGGCATAGTAACGTGTGTACATGGGAGGCATTTAATGAGAGAGAAAAGGGTCTCCCATCATTCAAAAATAACGAGGGAAGTATGAGGGAGGTTTTAAACCATAAAAAACATTCATAAATGAAATTAAAAAGGAAAAACAACTTAAATAAAATTGGAAAAAAATGAGAAAGGAAGAAAAAACCCTTACTTGGAAGTGTGGTTCCAATGGATAGAGAGAGGCTTGAGAGAGGCTTATTGGAGCTTGGGGAACCTTGGGAGGATTCTAGAGAGAGTATGGAAGAGTTTGGATGAACTCTAAAGGCTTTTAGTGAAGAGGAAGTGGGAGCTTGGGAAGGTTTATGTAGGAATGGTGAAGGAATTCTTTATTATTTAGGTTTGGGAGCCCTTACATTAAATTAATCCAATCCACAAACCAGAACATGGTTTTTGCCCATGTTTTTTTGGAAAATATAAGATGAAAACAATATTTTATATGTCTATAGTCCGAACTTCTTAAAATAAGTGGCTTGCTTATGTGGAGGTGATTCACACTCCCATGGAAAACAATTTTAAATGACAAGGTGTTTAATAAGTCTTGAAGGGTCCATTAATGCTTTGAAAAGTAAGTCAAACAAACCAAAAATCACATTATTTTAATGGTATAACTTATATTCTCCGAACAGAATTCTTATAGTATTTTATTACATCACTATTGGGTCATTATGATGTCATAAAACACATTATATATTTAAACAATATTTAATTTTTACCCCAAAATTTAACCGTCTTAGAAAATTATGAAAATTTCACCATTGGATAATTTCGACATCCTAATTCCACAAATAACATTTATTTTTTCTAAATAATTTTCTAAATATGTTAATTTTCACTTTTAAAATAAAAACCGACATTTATAAAAAATTCATGGGTTTTGACAAAAATGGCTTTCAATCCTTAATAAAAATTATAATTGCATTCATAAAATTATATGATCATTTATATATAATAAATTTTATTTAATAATAATACTAATATTTTATTTAATTATTATTTAATTCAAAAATCCATTAATTTAATAAAATAAATTTCTTAATTAAATATTAACTAAAAACACTATTTGTACTTAAAAAACTATTTACAATGTATCAATAATGACTAGAAATTGTATTCATTATTATGTAAAAAAATAATGTACATGAACATAGTACTAGCTATTAGTTACATAACCCCTTAAAATAGTTGCATAAGATCTAAGGGTAAGGTGTGCGATGGTGACAGACTCTTGGGGGGCTCAGATAACATCGCTCGAATGGTAATCTCTATCAACTTCCACTTTTCCCGTAGATGGTCCCCTTTGAGCTTGACATGATGAAGCTTAGCTTGGGCTTGGTCAAGAGAGAAACCCAAAGACACCACCTCTTTTCCGAGCTCCGTCAAATGGGCTTCATATGGAGTAATTCTACTAGATGAGGCCATCGCTTCCTTTGTCTAAGTAGATTGGGTTTGGTAAAGCACTATATTTATACTAATCATGTGATCACTGTTCAATGGCTATAAAAGCAACGGTAACAATTCTTAACATAAAACCAAATAAGTTGACATTTTATATAAAAATATTAAATAAAGAGACATTTAATTAGATAAAGAGGAATTTCCATTAATGAAACTTTGGTTCGTTACAATATTCCCCTCTTAAGAATTTTTGCCTTTGAATTTTCCTTTTCCCATACTAAAACAGATGTGGGTAACTCAGCATCATCATTTTCTCAAATTCCCAAGTTTCTTATTCAAACTTGTGGTATTTCCACAACACCATGATGAGGGGAATTGTCTTATTTCTTAGAACATTTTCTCCATGATTTATGATCTTCACTGGTTTCTCCTCATAAGAGAGATCATCCTCCAACTATACCACCTCAGAAAAGAGTACATGTGAAGGGTCCGATATGTACTTCCTTAAGAGGGATACATGAAATACATCATGTACTTTGGCCATGGTAGGTGGAAATTCAAGTCGATAGGCCACAACCCCGATATGGTCAAGAATCTCGAAGGGGTTGATGTACCTTGGACTTAACTTCCCTTTCCTTCCAAACCTCATGACCTTATTCCATGGAGATATGCGTAGAAAAACCATTTCTCCAACTTTAAACTCAAGTTCTCATAGACAATTATATCCATAACTCTTTTGTTGACTCTGGGATGCCTTGATATGCTGCTGAATGGTTTTCACCTTCTCCACCATTTCCTCGACCATTTCCGGTCCAAGTAGCTTACATTCACAAACCTCATCCCAACACGCCGGTGTTCTACACCTTTTCCCATAAAGGGATTTATATGGTGCCATTTGGATGCTCGAGTGGAAACTGTTATTATAATAGAACTCAACCAAAGGAATATGTTGATCCCATCCTCCTTTAATGTCCATTGATCATTCTCTCAACATGTCCTCAAGTGTTTGGATAGTCCGCTCGGATTGGCCATCTGTTTGAGGATGATAGGCCGTACTAAAGTTCAGTTCAGTATTTAAAGCATGTTGATGACTTTTCCAAAACATAGAAGTGAATCTTGGATCTTGGTAAGACACAAAAGATAGTAGTACTCCATGCAGCCTTACCACATCCCCGATATATATCAGTGCCAGTTGATCCAATGAGAAATACAACCAAATAGCAATGACGTGTGCAATCTTTGTAAGGAAATCCACAATAATCGATCTTTCCTTTTTCCTTTGGATGTTCTTAGAAGTCCAGTGACAAATCCATGGTGATGTTCTCCCATTTCCATTATGGTATGGGCAATGGTTGCATCATCCCCTTATACTTCTGCCTCTCTTCCTTCACCTGCTATCACACCAAGCACTTTGATGTATATTCAGCGATCTCCTTTTTCATATTATCCCACCAAAAGTATTCTCGGAGATCTCAATAAATCTTTATGCTCCCTGGGTGAATAGATAAATTTGAACTATGTGTATCATCCACAAGTTCCTTCTTCACCTCCAGAAATGATGGAAGACATAGTATTTTTCTAAAGCGCATAATTCCTTCTTCATTAAGATTAAACTCTGAGGATTTCCCCTTTTTGATAGCTGCTACTTTTTCTTGAATTCCAACATCATCCTTTTGTGCATCCATTAACATTTACAAAAGAGACGGTTGAGCAATAATTTGTGAAAGGATTGATTATATTCCCTTCTTTATGATTCTCATGTCCATCTTCATCAAGTCTAAGAAGATTATATCCCTCTCAATTCTCATCATTGATAGAATCACTGGGTCCTTTCTACATAGGTCATCTTCCACCTTGTTCTCTTTCCCATGGTGGTAATGTATTGAACATTCATAATCTTTGATGAGCTCTATCCATCTTCTCTGGTGCATATTAAGATCTTTCTGTGTGAATATATATTTAAGACTCTTGTGGTTAGTATATATCTCACATTTCTCCCCATAGATATAATGTTGTAAGATTTTCAAGGAAAATATCACCACCTCCAACTCCAGATCATGTGTTGGATAGTTTCACTCATTCATTTTCAACTTCCTTGAGGCATAGGAAATAAATTTGTCATTCTGAATCAGCACAAAGCCTAAGACCTTCTTCAAAGAATCACTGAATACCACAAATAGTTCCTCACTTATGGGTAAAGTGATTAGAGGCACAGTGATAAGACTTCTTTTCAACTCCTTGAAGATTTCTTCGCATTCATCACTCCAAGAAAACATTACTACCTTTCGAGTTAGCTTGGTAAGAGGGTTGTAAAATCATGAGAAATTTCGCACAAATCGTTGATAATATATAGCGAACCCCAAGAAGCTACGGATATCCGTCACCGATGTTGGCCTCGACCATCCCTCAATTGCATCTATTTGGAGGGATCCAAAGATATCCCATTTCTTGTGATGATATGGCACAAGAATGAGACTTCCTTCAACTATAAATCACACTTTTTGTACTTTTCATATAGCTTCTCCTTGCATAAAGTCTTCAGTATAGTTCTTAAATGCTCCTCATGATCCACCTTGGTTTTGGCGTATATTAGAATATCATCTATAAAGACTACCACAAATATGTCTAGGTAATCTCTAAAGACACTATATATCAAGTCCATGAATATTTCTAGAGAATTGGTGAGTCCAGAAGGCATTACAATGAATTCATAGTCCACGTATCATTACGAAAAGTAGTCTTGGGGACATCTTCTTTCTTCACCCTTACTTGATAATATCCCCCCCAACAAATCTACCTTGGAGAAGTATTGTGTTCCATGAAGCTGATCAAACAATTCATCGATCCGTGGAAGAGGATACTTTTTCTTTATCATGATTTTGTTATGTTCACGATTATCGATGAAAATCCGCATTGACCCATCCTTCTTCTTGAAAAAGAGGGCTGGTGCACCCCATGGTGAAGCACTTGGGCATATAAACCCTTTTTCCAGATTCTCCTCTAGTTGTATCTTAAACTCTTCATGCTCCATGAAATCCATTCTATAAGGAGTCATGGATATTTGTAGCACCCCTAGTATAAGTTCAATTGAGAATTCAACATCTCTTCTAGGAGTAAGATCGTGCAGTTCCTCGAGAAACACTTCAGCGAATTCCCTCACAATAGGCATTTTTTCAAGGATGGTTTCTTCCTTGGACTCAATCATCTGAGCCAGATCCATGTGCTCATAGGTCAGTAATATCCATGATTGAGATGATGGAGCTAAATTAGATTCATCTTCCTCATTACACTTGTAAATAATTGGGGGTCGATTATCCATATGGACTGTGATTTCCCTCTCCGGATAATTTATGTTGGCTCTATATAAGGAAAGATAATCCATGCCAAGAATTACATCAAAATACACCAGAGGGAGTATAACAAGGTTTTCTAGGAAATTAAATCCACAGATTATAACAGGGGAGGACTTATGTTCATGGGATGCAATGATTTCCCCATTTTCCATACTCACCGACATCTTTACTTCCATGGTTTGTGGTGGTGCTGGAATTGTTCTACTAAACATTCGAGATATAAAAGAATGCGTATAACCTGAATCAAAAAACATGTTTGCTATTCTTGAATGAATAACCAGCATACTTGTCACCACTTCATTTTTAGGTTTCACTTCAGCATAAGTGATGGAAAAATATCTTCCTTGCTGCCTTGGAGGTTGTTGGTTGCCTCTGAAAAACTTTGGATTATGGCACTGATTTGCAAGATGCCCCGGTAATTTGCATTTGTAGCAATGAACAACGCGTTGAGGTATTAATGGAGCGTTCCCCTCCTCTGTCGTAGTTGTGGGTATTTCTTGCCAACAGTTAATAGCTAGTTACCCTTCTCTTCCACACCTAAAGCATTTCCTTGTCCCCATGAGGTAATTTCCAGGGTGCTTCATTCCACACTTTTGGCAAGCAGGGTGCTGGATCTTCTTAGCAGTGTTGGATTTATCCATCAGAACATCAACATTGAAGTACACCTTATGCTTCTTGTCCCCATGATACCCCTATGAATCCCTGATCTCCATTTCAACCTTGAGGGAACATCAGACAATTTCCTCATAGCTGTCGAAGTCACAGATCGCTAATTCTTTCTGCAGGATAGGCTTCAGCCCACCAGAGAAGCGGTCAACCTTGCATTCGGGGGTAACGACAATGCAGGAAGCATATCGTTCAAGCCATGTGATGTTTTCCTCGTACACTCCAACATATTCTTCTTCTTTTTTCATGAAAGAAAGGATGTCAATTTCCATCTTATGCCGGAGGGTGTGTGGAAAATATTTATCGAAAAACATCTTCTGGAAATCCTTTCATTCCAACGCCTCGATCTCCTCATCAGGATTCATATTTTTGATCAATGTCTACCATTGATCAGCTTCACACTCCATATGAAAAGCCTCCAAGAGAAACTTCTCTTGTTCAGAACATTGATGGATGGAGAAGATCTTTTCAATGGAGTTGATCCATTGTTTAGCGATTGTGGGATCATATGGTCCACTAACATTAGGAGGCCTTTGTCTCATGAAGCTCTCGATTATGACATGCTCTTTCTTAGGGGGGGTAACATTCCTCTGGACCCATGATTCTATTCAAAGCTTGAGTTAGCTGATAGAAAAGTGTGACAATGTTTGTGATTCCCGGTCCCATTGGATTGGGAATCTCATTAGTATAGTCATCACACTGATCTTCACATCAGTTGTTAGCTTGATTCCGCCTATTACTGGACATTGGCTGGAATAAAAGGAAAGTTAGGGGGTAACACATAAAGGGTAATCCAAAGACAAAAGTTGATGACTTATAAATAACTTTTATTTCCTTAACTCATGAGTCTATATACGTTCTAACATATATTATTAGGGTCATTTTTTTATATTCCCTAAAGAAGGGTTCATACTAATCTTGTGAATTTATCAAAACATATCCCCCGGGAGTGTTGTAACCAAGAGTGCAGCAAGGCCTGTTTTCGTGCACCAGTTCCCATTCAAGTCAATCTCAAAGCGGTGTTTTCTGGTTTTACGCCTAGGATACATCTGTGCCAGAGCCACCTCTACCCGGTCGTATCCAGACATGGATGTATTTGCTTGATAAACCATTTACTCAATACTTACCAAAACATAGGGATGTTTTATTATACACAGCCTTGTCTCAAAGGCGTTACTAGGGTTTTCTAATCCTCATCCCAAAAATAACTAAACATATCCTCTAATACCAACAAATAACAACCCTAATTATATTACCAACATAAACATGATTTATTACATAAACTATTCACTTGATACAATAAGGAATATTGAGAGGTCTAGTGTCTATGGGGCTTAGGATCATTACATAACAACATAAAACAAGAAATACAACATCTTTTTTGAAAACATCCTTTACATGACCACTAAATTCCCTCGTACTTTGAATTGCATGTGATAACCTGAGGACATGCATAAGAAAAGGGTGAGCTATAAATCCTAGTAAGGAAATAAACATGGAATAAATAAAGAGTTTAATACATGTTAGAAAATAGGCATATCAATACGGCACAAGAGAAACGTGGACATAAAGGCATGATAGAGCATGATAATCATAACATGGAAATGTGGCAACAACACTTAACATGGAATTATCATGATCCAAGGCCCATTGCACATGAAGCATGAGTAAATCCCCATTGGACATGAATCACGAGTAAACCATAGTTGCACTTGAATTATCATGAGTCAACACTCATTGCACATGACGTATCATGATACTATACTTTGCCCAATGCATTGGAGCACTATAAGGGCGCACCCTTCTTAAAAATTTCATTTCATGAATAATTGTGCCACATAGATCATAAAACATGGATTCATAAAACATATTCATTTATTCCACGATGATGGAATGTGGAATTCATACATGAAACTTTATAATCAATAAGTAAATGTGCATAAATGTCAATACCCTTGATGGAGAAATGGGCATGGTGTTCAGTACACAATGACATTGGCTTAGAAAATCAGTGTGATTTCGACAGCGTAACGGCGTGAGATAAGGGGTTCCTCTTAATATTTACATGTAATGGAAAGTAAGGAAGTCATATAGATAAATGTCCCAATAATTGTAATGGAATTTAGATCCATGATACAAAAGTATTGATTGAATGTAAATGATGAGAGAGAAGTTCCTTTCGGAATTTCGGCATAGTAACGAGTGTACATGAGAGGCATTTAATGAGAGAGAATGTTGAGACACAAAGCTTGATGTACATGGACATTAAATTACTTTTTTGGAATACTTAATACATAATGAAAACAGACACACAAGTACTGTAATAGTTTAGTGTCTTTGAAAACTTGGAAAATAATCTTCTAATCATGGTGAAAGATCTTCAACATCCTCCATAAAGATCATCCCTTTTTGTTTTCTTATCTAAAAACATTCTTTAAATCCTGGGGAAAAGAAAACATATAAAGGGTGATCTCAAATGCTCAGTAAGGGTAAGTATATAGAACATAAAACAATCCATAACCATTTGAATGAAAAAACTTGAACATAAAATCTAAACATCAAAATTATGAGCGATGACATAAATCATGGAAGTTCACAAGGAATAGATCATAAAGGAAAATTAGTCATGATAAACTAGAATGTAAATAAAACATCTAATTGTGGCATCCATTAATCTCATGTTATGATTTCTATAGTAGCCAAGGCAATGCTGCCAAGACCATCTTAGTGGACAATGTCCCTTTATGAATCGAGTTCACTCCTCAGTCCAATCCTGTAACACTGAACTGGATTAACATACCATTCCATCCATGTACATCTCATGAGATATAAATCTTTACCCAATTAATTGGATGGAGATATAGGTCCCACCCTTCTCATAATGAAACCATTATTATGTGTGCCACAAAATCATAAATCATACATCATAGCATAACCCATGTAATAAAAATGGGTTTCTTAATCATCATGCCATCATAACAAAATCCATATAATATAAAAAGACATCATAAAAATAATTCCAACATAAAATAATCAAAACAATGTAAAAACATGGATAGAAACATTACCCTGTGTTATCTAAGATGGAAAATAATTTTGATAAAACACTTGAACTCCATTCTTGAGGAAAATATCCTTTCAACTTCAAAAACATTTTCCTTTCTTAAAATGTCATATAATTTTAAACTAACATAAGTTGATTAAAAATAAAGATGAAAAATTTCAAAGGAATATTCATGGAAATAATTTTCTAAAAATCCATTCATTCCTTAAATGTTAAAAAAACATTCTTCTTATACTTTGGTAGGATAAGACAAAAAGTACCTCATACGAAAAACGACAAAAGATTCCTTTCATATCTTTTACTAAAAACTCACTGAAGGGTAAAATTGTATTTAAACAATTTTATTAGTATAGAAATAATATTACATATTTAGGAAACATGGATGTGGATGATAAATATTCCCTAGTAAATTTGGAAGTATAAACAATCTCGGATAAAAATGAGATTGTGAGATTTTCCCTTACCTTAGGTCTGATTTGCTTCGTACGTGTCTGAACCTCTTGTATAATGATTTAAATAATGTCACTGACTTATTCCAGAATCATACCCATTTTTATGATATCATATATGGTCATATTTTTATATTCTTTTCTTTTATTAGTAATATTTCATTACTACTTGTAATTCGGGTGTTTATTGCTTTTTTGTTCTTATGCGTGTTTTGTAGAATTAAATTCTTATTCTTCATTTTAGCTTATAGATACCTAATTTATAGAATGGTATTAGTGTAATACATATCATATTTATTCAATAAATTCATTTATATAATCATTATTCAATGAAGATCATGTAGAAGGAGTCGCATCTAATCATGCAGACGGTAGGCCGTACGTACGCATGAGCGATGATATCGTTCTCATGATCGTGGAAATGAATTGAAGTGTATGTATACTATTTAATAATCAATATAACATTACAATAATCATATATTGTTATTATTTACACCATTATACCCATCCAAGTAAGGTGGTGGTGGAAAATAGATTGCACCACGGGGTGGAGACGGTATTCCATACGTACGCACGCGCGGTGATTTCATTTTCCATGGGATAGATAGATGGTGAAATAGGTTTGTTTCATACTTATAATAACAAATTAGTATATGAGTGATACTTATGTTATTACTTCATAATGAAACAACTAAATAAAAATAAGTAGAAGAAGAAATAAGGTTGAAAGAATCGGTAACAGACATTACCTCTTCTTTGAAACGCCTCTTCTTACCCTCCTCTTAAGGCACTAAATATGGTCTTTGAATAAAACAAGGACCTATAGGATGTTTCTAGGGAAGTGTAGAAGATAAATTGGAAGGGTTTGGCTGAGCATGAAGGCTCAATGTGGTGTGATGAAGAGAGGGAGGAGGTTCCCTTTTATAAGGGAAGAGAGGAGCATCTTTAGAAAAACAAAAAATATTATTTTTTTATAAAGTCATATTTGGTTTTTAGAAGCTAAAAATTGATTTATTTCGAAGATAAGGTGGGGATGGGTCAAAATAATCTCATCCAATATAATGTAGACAAGTTTATGTTTCTATTATTTCCTTATCATTTAGATTTAACATTAAGTTAAATAATTTTTCTTTTACTGTGTCTTATTGTTTTCTTACACTATAAGGTTAATAAACATACTATAACAAGCTAAAAGAACCCCAAGTAGTTTATTATTAATATATATAACATTTACTAAATAATTTTGCCAAACGTTAGTTTTTTATGAATAAAATAACAAATAATAATATAATATTTGTTTTAAAAACTATTTTATGTCAATTTTGACACAATTTGGTAATTGATTTTTGTGAAAATCATAACAGAATGATTAGTTCGAAAAAAATTAATTAAATCAATAATAAAATGTCATATTAACCTAGAAAATTATTTTAATCCATAAAAAGTCTCAAATTACAATTATTTGGATATTTATAACATCAATTATGTTAATATTTCATTAATAAGATAATTAATGCATCGTCGTCATGTCATAAATAAATTAAATTATTTAATGACTAAACTTTATAAATAAAATACCATTATGTAGGAAATATTTTTTGATTTCTAATTAATATTTATATTCGAATTTAAATTGTGTATAGCCCAATATTAAAAATGATTTAGTTATTAAACTTTGATTTTAACTATTTTAACCCTTCTTTAAATAAATTAATAATAATTGTCCAAATCAATTCTAAGTGGACCAAATTGGTAATATTTTATTCTTAAGGTTGTTTTTGGTCGAATTACACTTATCCAATAGAATTAGGACATGTTTTAGGGTAATAATAATATTACCCTATTTACTTTTAATCATGGTAAATAAAAGTAAAAAGTTACTATTCACCAAAAAGTATTTTCATATCATTGAACCACATTTTAGTCCTTGATATTAACCATGTTAGTCGGATTTTTGAAATTTCACTCACAGAAGTGGTAAAATTATGTTTTATGTGATTTTTTCAAATTCTCCTATGAGGCGGGTAAAAGACGGTGAAAAGTTCAATAAAAATTTTATATATCTAAAATTATTATAAAATGACTCCAATGAATTAAATTGGACTTATATAGGTATTATGTATCAATATTTCCCTAAAATAAATTTAAATAAATTAAATAATTATTTAATTAAAAAGGCTGTTTTTAAATAGTAACCAAGTGATTTCACTATTCATCAATAATTGAAAGTTTACAGAAAATTACCAAAATTTCACCCTAGGCTAATTCCGATATTCCAAATCAAAAAATGAAGTCCATTTTTAAAAATAAAATTTACAAAATTTCAAAAAGTGGGTATTACTATTCATAACAGCTAGTTTATATAACATATCGTTGTTTAGTGAAACTCGATATTACGTACAATACACGCTATCGTGGAAGGTTGTGATTGCGTGTAATGAAATCCAAGTCAGGGATGCGTGGAGTGAAAGATTCTTTTGGTGTAGCGTACAACACGAGACATCAATAAAATTAAAAAGAATATTTTTCATAAAATCTCGGGGTGTTACATTCTACCCCCTTAAAATGAATTTCGCCCTCGAAATTCGTTGGGGTTATAAATAGTTTACTACTCGCAAGTTTATTTAACAGAAATCCACATCGTAAAAAGGAATACCAAAACCAATCTTTAAAAACTAATGTATGAAATGTAACAGTTACCAAAATTAACTAATCACAGGGTTTCCACATAGAAGAACATAGATGAAAATATGGATATGGAAGAGAAATCTAACCATCATGTTATGATGGAGATTGGTGGAGAACATGGATATGAAAAATCCAACAATCACAAAGCCATATATTTGTCATGATCTAAGGTACCATATGATTCATCAGATATTAGGGAACTAGGACAACATTTTTGTTTTTCAAGATCATTTCCCTAAAGTTGATGAAATTGGAATTAGAAGAAATAATTTATTGATTTTGGTACAATTTCACCGTTGGTGGTTCCTTGGACAATTTCCACTTCATATCTTAAAGAAATGCAGTTGAATTTTTCATTCATGAAGTGTTAGCATATCATGTGATAGAATGATGGGTCATTCCATCTGTCTCAAACAAAATGATAGAAAAAGTTATAAAAAATGCATAATTCCATCTATAGTGAAATTATTCATATATGGATCCTAAAATGGACTTATAATTCATATATCATACTTCTTAATATAATAAAACTGGTTTCTACTAAATATGGACTTCCTCTTGGCTAGTGGTAGGTGATAAAGGCATGTCGTACTTCAGTTGTGGGTTCGATTCCCACAACATTTTCTGACGTGATGGGTTGTCGCCCGTCCTGAAGGTTGTCCTTTTTCTAAAAATACATTATTATAACATTCCATAAAAAATATCGAAAGAAATAAAAAAAATTATATCCCAAAAAAATTCTATCTGATGTCCGACTTAATCCATTCGAACTTTTAAACTTATTGAAAATAATTCTGTCCAATCTCATAGGGTATTGAAAATGATTACTCGAGAGGTCACATAACAAGTATGTGAATATCGTCATTTGTCCCCCATATATCATAAAATATATCTTGTTGGTCAGATTTCAAACATTTTAAGGCCTTAATCATGTATTCTCTTGAAAAATGAATACCCATTGAACCTTAGTGAAAACATGAATGGAGTTAAAAGTTAAGACTTTACCCATACCAAAATCCCCAAAATTATATATACTCAAACCATGATATCACTTAGTCCTTATATCAATAATGAGCTCATGAATACTATCAAAAAATTTATTTTCTTCTTATCCCTTTATTATGTCCATATCATCTCTTTTCCAAAATATTTGAGTCACTTTTCATGGTTATTGGTACCATATTCTTATATAAAACCAAAATGGACCATGTAAAGACCCGTAAAATTCAAGGGAAATTTTTTCTTAATTTTCTTTAGAATTTTACAAGAGCGCGGTTTCAGACGGCACCTGATTCCGAGGCCCGGAGTGCCCGGAATTAATTTCTAAAGTTTGGCTCGGGTACGTTCAGTGAACGAACGAGCGGGTATTTCTAACTTTTGATACGGTGCTCGGAATTGAAATCTGAGGGCACCGATGAACTCGCAGCGCCGATATTCTCTTAAAGAGACCTTTTCGGGAGTTGCGTTTGTTTCGGGTTGAAAGTTAGTTTTTGGGAGATTTTATAAAAAAGTTGAATAAAAAGTGAGAATTCTTTTTATTTTACTATTTGTAGGTTAACTCCTCTCAAAGGGAGTTAGGGGTGGGACCCACACCCACTTAACCTCCCTTGAGAGGATTAAGTGTGGTGGGGCCCACAGGAAACCTAAACCTCTCATCTTCCCTCAAACTCCCTTAACCCCTCTTTAATTAACATGACAACTTGTTAATAAATGTGGAGTTATCTCTTATTTGAATTTCAAACCTTTGAAATTCTTTTTGTGAATAAAATAAGACTTTGTCTTATTTTGTTGGGTTAGAACTCTTAGCCATCTTGGAGTGGTTGAGAGCTTTTCTTTCTTCTTCAACCTTGACGAAGAACACGAAGAACGTCGTTCTTCAACGAAGAACTTCTTCGCCGAAGAACACGGTCTTTCCGCGATGCCATATCCGCGACGTGACGTTCTTCTTCCGCATTATCTTTTCCGCGACGAACGCCATCGACAACGACTCTTCCTCCGACGTCATAGGAATCGACAACGATATTCCACGACTCCGTCAACGTGCGACTATCGAGGTAGGGGTTCTTGAGTTCGTTGTTTCCTTTTTATTTTACTTTCCTCAAGACATGACGTAGAACGCTCAAGTTCCGACGAAGAACGCAGCTCCACTCTTATTCGTCTTCGGTGTCAACAAGAGAGAACACCGCACCTTCCTCGGACAACCTTCGTCGGCGTACAAGGATTCGCCAACGACGTGCCTCTTCGGACGCGCCTCTTCGTCGTCGAATTTGACGAACGACGACCGCGACGCCCGACCTCCGCGACGTCGTCTTCCGCGGAACGTAGACAAATCTTCGAACCTTACACCAAGGTAGGGGTTGTTGATTCAAATTTTATTTATTTCGTTCTTGATCGTGGATCTAGCACGTCTAACGTGAGACACTTGATTTTTTTAAAGTTGTGTTATTATTTTAACGTGAGGGGGCCGGACCGCACGAACACGGCCGAACCCCCCTCCATCGTGTTGTTTAATCTTGCGGGCGGAAGCAAGGTGGCGTGGTGCCGTCGCACCACGCGGATAATTGTACGTTTAACTTACGTGATGCCGTCGCGCGCGCACCTTGGAAGAAACAACAAGAACGCGACGCCGTCGCGCCGCGTTGAATGAATATCAAGACACGGTGAAGGGGCGCGGTGCCGTCGCACCGCGCCGGACGACGAACGTCGCGGCCGGTTCTGGGCCGCGGCGGGACGAGGAGACCGCGGCCGGTTCCGGGCCGCGGTGGAAGAGAAGACCGGCGGCCGGGCCGCCGGCGTCGGAAGTCGAAGGCGGGACCGGAATTTCCGGTCCCGTTGGTAAAAACCGGCCGGCCAGCTGGCCGACCGGATGATAGAAAACCGGGGGAATAAATCCCCCGGACGGTTCAGCAAAACCCCCCTCTTAATGAGGGAGGGCGGTTCCATGGAAGGGGGGGGGGGCAGCAGCCCCCCGCTTCGCTTAATAAAACCGGCCCCCACGTGGGGGCCGTTTGTTGCAAAGGTGCGGCCTTTGTGCCGCGCCGCTCCAAATCAGTGGTGGCTTGCCCCCCGCGTGCCGACCACGTGCGGCGCCTGCCGCAGCCCGCCGTGCCGCCGGCCGCCGCGCCGCCCAAGGGGGGGGGATCGGGCCGGGTCGGCCCGGACCCGGACCCCCCGTTTCGAACCAGAATTGGTTTTTGGCCCATAACATGAGCCTCGGACCTCCGAATGACGAACCGTCTGCGGCAACGCGATCCTTGGCTCGAGACGGTCGTTTCGGTATATCGCACTCAAGGTTTCGGATTACTTTGAGTTCGGCCGGGTTGGTTTGTTCACGAAACCAACCGGGCCTTCGGAGCGGAAACACTCATATCCTGAGCTACGAACGTCCGATTGACGCACCGTCAGTCGCGTTGTGTTCCTCTTAGTGAGGAGGATCTTTTGGCTTACTCCGCCCGAGGTTTGGACGCAGGTGGAGTACGGTCGGGTTGGTTTTGCCTTAAAAACCAACCGGGCCCCGGAGACGAAAATGCCAATAACTCTCAGACCGGGCGTCCGATCGACGCACCGTCTGTTGCGTTGAGTTCCTGTTTACGATACGGAACATTTGGTATCCTTCGCCCAAGTTTTGGATACAGTTAGTAGTGGCCGGGTTGGATCGCACCCGAAATCCAACCGGGCCCCTGGAACGGGAAAGCTGATATCTTTCAGACAGGACGTCCGTTTGACGAACCGTCAGCGGCGTTGGTGTTTACGTTTAGTAACGGTCCCTATGAGTATACCCTATGGGAGTTCGGGGTACAGTTGAGATACGGCCGGGATTGGTTTTGCTCTCGAAACCAACTGGGCCCCTGGGATGAAAAAGCTAATAACTCACAGACCGGGCGTCCGATCGACGCACCGTCTGTTGCGTTGAGACCCCAGTGACGAGACGGTCCTTGGAGACACTTCTTCGCGGAACCTTGTGATACTTGGAGTATCGACCAGTAGCTCGTGGAGCGGACCCTTCCGGAGACGAGCGTGCAGAGTACGGAGACCGTGTAGCCGGCTGAGACCTGACGACTGCTTGACCGACTCGACTTGGAGTGAGTCGACTAGCCCAGTGGACGGAGCGCCCGGTATTTGGCGGCAGACCCACGGCGGACGGAGCGCCTGGTAGTTGGCAGCAAACCCGCGGTACTCGACAGGAGGAGTACCTCAGTAGGCTATCTGGGTAGCGCCCGGTATTTGGCAGCAGACCCTCAGCGGACGGAGCGCCCAGTAGTTGGCAGAAGACCCGCAGTACTCGACAGGAGGAGTACTTCAGCAGTCTTAGGTTAGTGAGCGGCGGCCTCGGAGTCGTGACAGGACCACTGTACACTCTAGAGACGGAGCTCTTCAGCAGTTACGGTTTCGATAATGAAAATCCTGGTTTGAGCTGAGACTTTTAACCTTTGTGTTTCCTCATGATTGAGATGGGTTACTTGATAACTTAGGTATATGTATGGGCATATACCTGGGTAGTGGTTATCCGTTGATCTCATGATCCTTTGTGTTTCCTCATGATTGAGATGGGTTACTTGATAACTTAGGTATATGTATGGGCATATACCTAAGTAGAGTTTATCTGTTGTGATCTTCTTGTGGTTATCCTTGTTGGTTTTAGTGAGACCTTGAGGGTCCCGGGGTCCCTACTGAGTATCGTTATACTCACCCCTGCACGGGCTATGCCCGCACCTCGTTGTGTTGGTTGCAGACGACGGCCAGTACTGACAGAGGCCGAGTGTTCGAGGACTGGACGGTACCTGGAGGTGGATTATACGACGAGGCGATACCCAGAGGCAGACCACTGGGCGGGACATACTCAGAGCAGACGGCGGGACCCGAGGAGCAGAGGATCTATTTGTACCCACCCTTCAGGTGGGATTTCCAGTGGACAGCTCGGCGTAGCAGCTTTACTTTTCAGTTGCTGTTTTTCCTTTCGAGTTGTACTTTACAGTTGGGCTTGTATTTCCGGCCCCTTTTTACTTTCCGCACTTTTAGTTGTACTCTGTTTTTGCTTAGTGTTACTTTCCGCTTGCTTACTCTGTGGTGTTTGTTTACTTTACAAAGGCAATGCCTTCCCTTTTTTCCGGGATTTACGCCTTGGTGCTAGTCGCCAGCCCCTGGCCTATGGAAGGCGGGCTTGGGGTAGTCACGGCACGGACCCCGAGGGCGGGTCGTGACAAATTGGTATCAGAGTTGGTCGGTTCTACCGCATACTCTGATCTTTCTTTCTGTGAGGCAATAGTGTTAAGGGTACCGAGTGTGGTTTTCAGTTCAGGGAGTCCAGTGTTGGTGCGGGCGGCCGACGTATCCATACACCAGGACCCTGACAACTGATTTCCGACTTTGTGCACGAAAACACTGATTGCGTGTGTGTTTTCAAAGGTTTTTCCCCTTAAAACAGCTCAAACCAGGTCAGCTCACCAGGTATAATCGTTTGATCGTGTTACGTTGTTTCTTTCAGGATGGCCCCACGACGGCAGCCAGCTAGGGTTCCGAGAATCGAACGTGACGACAGCCCACCGAGCGACGAGGCCTCGGTGCAGGGCCCTTTGTCAGCAGTGGCACCGGCGGTAGCTCTACCCGCCGAGCCCCCGATGCTTCCAGCAGCAGCCGCTGACGATGCACGTCGCCTCAGCGCACTGCATGAGTTTCAGCGCCAGCGACCGCCCAGGTTTCGCGGGGAGACGGATCCCCAGGCTGCAGAGGACTGGCTGGAGGTAGTGGTATGAGTGTTTAGGCTAGTGAGGACACCAGCAGACCTAATGGTGATCCTCGCTGCGAGCCTACTACACGCAGCAGCAAGACGATGGTGGAGCTTGATGCTCCAGGTGCACGATGAGGCATCTCTACTTTGGAAGGACTTGGAGAGCCTCTTCCGCTCAGAGTTCGTCCCAGCCACCCTTCGTGCGGTGCGTATCCAGGAGCTTCTGCAGCTGCGGCAGGGCAGCATGACGGTCGCTCAGTACTCGGCGAGATTTACCGATCTCTCGCGCTACTCGACCGACATGGTACGAGACCCATTCTTCCGGGCCCGGACCTTCGAGCAGGGTTGGAGACACGAGATCAGGGCATCGCTGATCTCCCTCAGCTTACCGACTCAGATAGGAGTACTGGAGTGGGCCCTTCTAATTGAGAGCTTCCTTGCTGAGTCTTCACCAGCGCAGCGACCCACCGCAGGGCGGCACGTAGTGGAGTCTTCAGTAGCAGGTAGCCGACAGATGACTCAGGGGTCCAGATAGACCAGACCTTCAGGCAGACGACCTCAGGGCACTGGCTCAGCAGTGCAGGGCACACAGCGCGGAGTCAGTCTTTTGAGTGGAAGACAGTGCTTTGCATGCGGCGGGCAAGGCCACATGGCTCGTGACTGCCCGACCCGCCATGCAGAGGAGCAGCAGACGGTTGAGGAACCACCTAGGCAGAGGCAGAGGTTCGACCGTGGTGGTCCGCAGGGAGGATGCGGACGAGGCAGAGGAGCTGGCCGAGCAGCAGGTGGTGGACGACGCTTTGAGGCTCTGCCACCACCACCACCAGGAGGTCCACCCCGACCACATGGAGTAGGTGAACATGCGAGAGCACAGCTTCAGGTAGCTGAAGCTTACGATCATGGAGCTCTGGGAGCAGGTGGACAGGGGAGGAACTAGTGGATACGTCTTTTGTACTTCTAGTTCCATGTTGATGTTGCTTTTGTGTAGCGTCTTGTATTATGAGCTGCAATAATAAAAGACGCATCCTTTGTGATGTTTTCATTCCTTTCCTCTTTTGTGATGTTACTAAGAGGTTCCAGTTGACTATTGACTTGACCCTCACTTGTGAGACATCTACTGGAGGAGACCAGTTACCACACACTGATGCCGACAGTGTGACTCAACCCTTGGAGGCGAGAGTAACGGTTGGATCTCTTAGTAGTAGCGTCGAGGCCTTACGACGTCATCCTTGGTATGGATTAGTATCATCCATGTTAGGATTGACTGTTTTAGGCAAAGAATGTGGTTCATCCAGGGGATGAGACCAGGTTTCTCTTATCGGCAAAGAAGAAATCTTGCAGCTCTTGTGGGACCAGAAATGGTCCGGGCCACGTCAGAGGAGGTCCATGTCATCCAGGAGCGGATGAGTACAACACAGAGCCGGCAGAAGTCATACGCTGACAGGAGGCGGAGGCCACTAGAGTTCGAGGATGGTGACCACGTCTTCTTGCGGGTCTCACCTCGACGTGGTATTCGGAGATTTGGCCGAGGCGACAAGTTATCTCCGCGCTTCATCGGACCCTTCCAGGTCCTCAGCAGGGTTGGTGAGGTGACTTATCGCCTGGCTCTACCACCTCAGTTACACTGGGTGCACGACGTCTTCCACGTGTCTCAACTGAGGAGATACGTGCACGACCCGACGCACATCTTTGACCATGGGGAGCTTGACGTTGACGGTGGGGCGACTTTTACGGAGGTCTCGGTGGAGATAGAGGATCGACAGGAGCGGGTCCTACATGGGCGATCGATTCCTCTTGTGCGCAACAGATGGCGGCACGGGAATCTCCAGGAGAGCACATGGGAGCGGGAGGCTCAGATGCGTGCTCAGTACACTCTTTGTTTCCCTAGTTTTTGATGTATCTTTACGGGGACGTAAAGACCTGAGGTGGGAGTAATGTAAAGACCCGTAAAATTCAAGGGAAATTTTTTCTTAATTTTCTTTAGAATTTTACAAGAGCGCGGTTTCAGACGACACCTGATTCCGAGGCCCGGAGTGCCCGGAATTAATTTCTGAAGTTTGGCTCGGGTACGTTCAGTGAACGAACGAGCGGGTATTTCTAACTTTTGATATGGTGCTTGGAATTGAAATCCGAGGGCACCGATGAACTCGCAGCGCCGATATTCTCTTAAAGAGACCTTTTCGGGAGTTGCGTTTGTTTCGGGTTGAAAGTTAGTTTTTGGGAGATTTTATAAAAAAGTTGAATAAAAAGTGAGAATTCTTTTTATTTTACTATTTGTAGGTTAACTCCTCTCAAAGGGAGTTAGGGGTGGGACCCACACCCACTTAACCTCCCTTGAGAGGATTAAGTGTGGTGGGGCCCACACGAAACCTAAACCTCTCATCTTCCCTCAAACTCCCTTAACCCCTATTTAATTAACATGACAACTTGTTAATAAATGTGGAGTTATCTCTTATTTGAATTTCAAACCTTTGAAATTCTTTTTGTGAATAAAATAAGACTTTGTCTTATTTTGTTGGGTTAGAACTCTTATCCATCTTGGAGTGGTTGAGAGCTTTCCTTTCTTCTTCAACCTTGACGAAGAACACGAAGAACTCCGTTCTTCAACGAAGACCTTCTTCGCCGAAGAACACGGTCTTTCCGCGACGCCATATCCGCGACGTGACGTTCTTCTTCCGCATTATCTTTTCCGCGACGAACGCCATCGACAACGACTCTTCCTCCGACGTCATAGGAATCGACACCGATATTCCACGACTCCGTCAACGTGCGACTATCGAGGTAGGGGTTCTTGAGTTCGTTGTTTCCTTTTTATTTGACTTTCCTCAAGACTTGACGTAGAACGCTCAAGTTCCGACGAAGAACGCCGCTCCACTCTTCTTCGTCTTCGGTGTCAACAAGAGAGAACACCGCACCTTCCTCGGACAACCTTCGTCGGCGTACAAGGTTTCGCCAACGACGTGCCTCTTCGGACGCGCCTCTTCGTCCTCGAATTTGACGAACGACGGCCGCGACGCCCGACCTCCGCGACGTCGTCTTCCGCGGAACGTAGACAAATCTTCGAACCTTATACCAAGGTAGGGGTTGTTGATTCAAATTTTATTTATTTCGTTCTTGATCGTGGATCTAGCACGTCTAACGTGAGACACTTGATTTTTTTAAAGTTTCGTTATTATTTAAACGTGAGGGGGCCGGACCGCACGAACACGGCCGAACCCCCCTCCATCGTGTTGTTTAATCTTGCGGGCGGAAGCAAGGTGGCGTGGTGCCGTCGCACCACGCGGATAATTGTACGTTTAACTTACGCGATGCCGTCGCGCGCGCACCTTGGAAGAAACAACAAGAACACGACGCCGTCGCGCCGCGTTGAATGAATATCAAGACACGGCGAAGGGGCGCGGTGCCGTCGCACCGCGCCGGACGACGAACGCCGCGGCCGGTTCCGGGCCGCGGCGGGACGAGAAGACCGCGGCCGGTTCCGGGCCGCGGCGGAAGAGAAGACCGGCGGCCGGGCCGCCGGCGTCGGAAGTCGAAGGCGGGACCGGAATTTCCGATCCCGTTGGTAAAAACCGGCCGGCCAGCTGGCCGGCCGGATGACAGAAAACCGGGGGAATAAATCCCCCGGACGGTTCAGCAAAACCCCCCTCTTAATGAGGGGGGCGGTTCCATGGAAGGGGGGGGGCAGCAGCCCCCCGGTTCGCTTAATAAAACCGGCCCCCACGTGGGGGCCGTTTGTTGCAAAGGCGCGGCCTTTGTGCTGCGCCGCTCCAAATCAGCGGGGGCTTGCCTCCCGTGTGCCGACCACGTGCGGCGCCTGCCGCGGCCCGCCGCGCCGCCGCGCCGCCCAAGGGGGGGATCGGGCCGGGTCGGCCCGGACCCGGACCCCCCGTTTCGAACCAGAATTGGTTTTTGGCCCATAACTTGAGCCTCGGACCTCCGAATGACGAACCATCTGCGGCAACACGATCCTTGGATCGAGACAGTCGTTTCGGTATATCTCACTCAAGGTTTCGGATTACTTTGAGTTCGGCCGGGTTGGTTCGTTCACGAAACCAACCGGGCCTTCGGAGCGGAAACGCTCATATCTTGAGCTACGAACATCCGATTGACGCACCGTCAGTCGCGTTGTGTTCCTCTTAGTGAGACATATCTTTTGGCTTACTCCGCCCGAGGTTTGGACGCAGGTGGAGTACAGTCGGGTTGGTTTTGCCTTAAAAACCAACCGGGCCCCGGAGACGAAAATGCCAATAACTCTCAGACCGGGCGTCCGATCGACGCACCGTCTGTTGCGTTGAGTTCCTGTTTACGATACGGAACATTTGGTATCCTTCGCCCGAGTTTTGGATACAGTTAGTAGTGGCCGGGTTGGATCGCACCCGAAATCCAACCGGGCCCCTGGAACGGGAAAGCTGATATCTTTCAGACAGGACGTCCGTTTGACGAACCGTCAGCGGCGTTGGTGTTTACGTTTAGTAACGGTCCCTATGAGTATACCCTATGGGTGTTCGGGGTACAGTTGAGATACGGCCGGGATTGGTTTCGCTCTCGAAACCAACCGGGCCCCTGGGACGAAAAAGCTAATAACTCATAGACCGAGCGTCCGATCGAAGCGCCGTCTATTGCGTTGAGACCCCTGTGACGAGACTGTCCTTTGAGACACTTCTTCGCGGAACCTTGTGATACTTGGAGTATCGACCAGTAGCTCGTGGAGCGGACCCTTCCGGAGACGAGCGTGCAGAGTACGGAGACCGTGTAGCCGGCTGAGACCTGACGACTGCTTGACCGACTCGACTTGGAGTGAGTCGACTAGCCCAGTGGACGGAGCGCCCGGTATTTGGCGGCAGACCCACGGCGGACGGAGCGCCTGGTAGTTGGCAGCAAACCCGCGGTACTCGACAGGAGGAGTACCTCAGTAGGCTATCTGGGTAGCGCCCGGTATTTGGCAGCAGACCCTCAGCGGACGGAGCGCCCGGTAGTTGGCAGCAGACCCGCAGTACTCGACAGGAGGAGTACTTCAGCAGTCTTAGGTTAGTGAGCGGCGGCCTCGGAGTCGTGACAGGACCACTGTACACTCTAAAGACGGAGCTCTTCAGTAGTTACGGTTTCGATAATGAAAATCCTGGTTTGAGCTGATACTTTTAACCTTTGTGTTTCCTCAGGATTGAGATGGGTTACTTGATAACTTAGGTATATGTATGGGCATATACCTGGGTAGTGGTTATCCGTTGATCTCATGATCCTTTGTGTTTCCTCATGATTGAGATGGGTTACTTGATAACTTAGGTATATGTATGGGCATATACCTAAGTAGAGTTTATCTGTTGTGATCTTCTTGTGGTTATCCTTGTTGGTTTTAGTGAGACCTTGAGGGTCTCGGGGTCCCTACTGAGTATCGTTATACTCACCCCTGCACGGGCTATGCCCGCACCTCGTTGTGTTGGTTGCAGACGACGGCCAGTACTGACAGAGGCCGAGTGTTCGAGGACTGGACGGTACCTGGAGGTGGATTATACGACGAGGCGATACCCAGAGGCAGACCACTGGGCGGGACATACTCGGAGCAGACGGCGGGACCCGAGGAGCAGAGGAGCTATCTGTACCCACCCTTCAGGTGGGATTTCCAGTGGACAGCTCGGCGTAGCAGCTTTACTTTTTAGTTGCTGTTTTTCCTTTTGAGTTTTACTTTACAGTTGGGCTTGTATTTCCGGCCCCTTTTTACTTTCCGCACTTTTAGTTGTACTATGTTTTTGCTTAGTGTTACTTTCCGCTTGCTTACTCTGTGGTGTTTGTTTACTTTACAAAGGCAATGCCTTCCCTTTTTACCGGGATTTACGCCTTGGTGCTAGTCACCAGCCCCTGGCCTATGGAAGGCGGGCTTGGGGTAGTCACGGCACGGACCCCGAGGGCGGGTCATGACAGACCAATACACAAATATTTCAACATTCCACGATACTATAAATAAGATTTCATAATACTATTTTGAAATCCCATTACATAAGAACTTATTCATTACACAACATCATTGTCATACTAAACATCACAAATAGTGATCACATGTGACATTTTTTATCCTTTTCCTTAAAAGGTTTCTCATGTTGATCATCATTAACCCATGGATTAGGGCATTGATTAGCATAATGCCCCATTTACCTACACATGAAGCATTGAAGTTTTGGTGGTGCGTTCTCTGCAGTCTTTTCTTTATTCACATCATCAGAAACCCTTTTTCCATTACTTCGACTCTCAACTACTCGATGATCTTATTTTCCACACTTAAAAAAATTTTCTACTCCGTTTAAGACAATCTCCACTATGCATCTTTCCACACATTGAGAGTAAAGAAACATTCATCTTCATTTCACCAGTATTCTGAGATTTCTCCTTGAACTCCATCTTTTGTTTCTTGTCAAAACCATGAGATGGATATGTTACAACAACTTCCAGTTCTACCTTGATAAGACAACTCACAATTTCTTCATAGCCAATGAAGTCTCTTATAGCTAATGCCTTCTGAAGACTTGGTTTTAAGCCACTGAAAAATCATTCAACTTTACTTTTAGGTTGGATGATAAAGCCAGAGGCATACCATGAATGTCTTGTAAAATTCACTTCGTATATACCAACAGATTCATCATCCTTCTTCTTAAGCTCAAGAAACTCCTTTTCTATCTTTGTTCCAAGAATATGAGGGAAGTACTTACGGAAAAACAACTTCTTGAACTCGTCCTATTCCATGGATTCAATTTCATTTTGGAGCCTTGTATTCTTATTTAGTGTCCACCACTGGTTTGCTTCACCTTCTAAACGGTAAACAGTTAAAATGAATTTTTCATATTCTGAACAGTGAAGTATGGAAAATATCTTTTCAATGGTACTGATCCATTTTTCAGTTACAAGTGGATCATAAGACCCATTGAAAGACAGTGGACGTTGCCTCATGAAGGACTCAATAGAATATTGTTCCCTTCTCTAATAATTTGTAAATCCAGAATGATTCATAGCTTGTGTATGTATATAAAAAATATCTTACACTCCATCTCCAATCACATTTGGCTGCTCGGGAGGATAATCATTGCATTTTCCATTACATTGATCAACACAGTTTCTTCGGGTTCCAACCATCGTCTAATACCCAAAAAGAATAGTGTGAGAGAAAAACATCATGCTAGGAAAACTACATAAAAAAGGGGGAGTACCTTTAATATCTAACATCTTAGGTTTAATTCTAATATCGTTACCATAATTCAAGGACTATAACCTATACTTATACTTAACCTTCGGGACATCCCTGGACATACCTTAGAAATATATATAGGGATCTCACATAAGTTTTGGCATCCTAGTTTCCAAAGGTTAACTAATCCTTTCCTCTAATAACAACTGTAGAGACCGAAATCTTGATGTACATGGACATTACATAACTTTTTCGGAATACTTAACACAAAATGAAAAAAGACGCACAAGGACCGTAATAGTTTAGTGTCTTTGGAATCTCGGAAAATTATATTCTAATCGTGGTGAAAGATCTTCAACATCTCCCATAAAGATATTCACTTTTTGATGTCTTACATAAATCCTTTCTTTAAATCCTGGGGAAATGAAAACATATGAACGGTGAGATCAAATGCTCTGTAAGGGTAAGCATAGAGAACATAAAACAATCCATAAACATTTGAATGCATAAACTTGAACATAAAATCTAAACATCAAAATTATGGGCAACAACATAAATCTTGGATGTACACAAGGCATATATCATAAAGGGACATTAGTCCTGATAAACTAGCATGGTAATAAAACATGTAATTTTGGCATCCATTAATCACATGTTATGATTTCTATAGTAGCCAAGGCATTATTGCCAAGACCGTCTTAGTAGACAATGTCCCATTCTAAATCGAGTTCACTCTTAATTCCTGTCCTGTAACACTGAATTGGATTAACATACTGTTTCAGCAATGTCTATCACATGAGATATAAATCTTAACCCAATGAGTTGGAGAGATATTCAAGTCCCGCCCATCTCATAATGAAACCATTCTTATGTGTGTCACAAAATAAGAAATCATACATCATAGCATAACCCTTGTAATAAAAATGGGATTTTTAATCATCATGCCATCATAACATAATCCATATAAGATAAAAGGACATCATAAAAATAATCCCATCATAAAATAATCAAAAAAATATAAAAACGGGGATTGAAACAGAACCCTATATTATCGTAGATGGAAAATAATTTTGATAAAACACATGAACTCCATTCTTGAGGAAAATATCCTTTCTACTTCAAAAACATTTTCCTTTCTTAACATGTCATATAATTTTAAACAAAAAGAAGTTGATTAAAAAAACTTGAAAACTTATAAAGGATGCTTCATGGAAATAATTTTCTAAAAATCCCTTCATTCCGTATAAGTTATAAAAAACATTTTTCTTGTACTTTGGCTGGAAAAGTCAAAAAGTACCTCGTACAAAATACTACAAAAGATTACTTTCATATCTTTTACTAAATAATCACCGAAGGGTAAAATTGGATTTAAAAAATTGTAGTATGATAGAAATAATATTACATATTGAGGAAACATGGATGTGGATGATAAATATTCCCCAATAAATTCTGATGTATAAACAATCTCGGATAAAAATGAGATTACGAAATTTTCCCTTACCTTAGGCCTGATTTGCTTCATACGTGTCTGAACCTCCTATATAATGATTTAAATAATGTCATTGACTTATTAAAGAATCATACACATTGTTATGATATCATATATGGTAATATTATTAGATTCTTAGCTTTTATTATTAATATTTCATTGTTACTTGTTATCCGGGTGTTTATTTCTTTTTTGTTCTTATGAGTGTTTCGTAGAATTAAATTCTTATTCTTTGTTTTAGGTTATAGATACCTCATTTACAGAATGGTATTAGTTTAATATATATCATATTTTTTTCATTCAATTTATTTATATAATCATCATGCAATGAAGATCAAGTTGAACGAGTTGCATCACATCGTGGAGACGGTAGGTCGTACGTACGCACGAGTGATGATATCATTCCCATGATCGTGGAATTTTATTGAAATGTATGTATACTATTTCAGAATCAAAATCACATTACAATAATCAAATATAGTTATTATTTACATCATTATACCCATCCATGTAAGGTGGTTGTGGAAAATAGATTACACTATGGTGTGGAGACGGTATTCCGTATGTACGCACGCGCGTTGATTTCATTTTCTGTAGGATTGATAGACAGTGAAACTGGGTTGTTTCATAATTATAATAATGTATCAGTATATTAGTGATACTAATGTTATTAATTCATAATGAAACAACTAAAGAATAATAAGTAGAGAAAGAAATAAATTGAAAGAATTGGTAACAGACATTACCTCTTCTTTGAAGCGCCTCTTCTTAACCTCCTTTTAATTCACTAAAGATGGTCTTTGAAGATAGACAGGACCTCTAGGATGTTTCTAGGGAATTTTATAAGATAAATTGGTAGGGTTTGACCGTGATTTAAAGCTCAAAGTGGTGTGAGGATGATAGGGAGGAGGCGCCCTTTTATAAGGGAGGAGAGGGACACCTTTGGAAAAACTAAAAATATTATTTTATTATAAAGTCATATTCATTTTTTAATAGCTCCAAATTGCTTTATTTCGATTTTAAGGTGGGGATGGGTCTACATACTCTCATCCAATAGATTTAGACAAGTTTAGGTTTCTATTTTAACCTTATCATTTAGATTTAACTTTAAGTTAAATAATCTTACTTTTACCGTGTCTTCTTGTTTTCTTACACTATATGGTTAACAAACTTTCTATAACAAGCCAAAGGAACCCCAAGTTCTTTATAATTAATATATATAATCTTGTCTAAGTCATTTGGAAGAACCTTGGATTTTTAGGAAAAAAATAACAATTAATAATATATTATTTGTTTTAAATACTATTTTATGTCAATTTTGACATTATTTGGTAATTTATTTTTGTGAAAATAATAACAGAATGATTAGTTCAAAAAATGTTAATTAAATCAATAATAACATGTCATATTAACCTAGAAATTTTTTATTATTCATATAAAGTATCAAATTACATTTGTTTGGGTATTTATAACATCAATTATGTTAATATTTCATTATTAAGATAATTATTGCGTCATCATTACATAATAAATAAATTAAATTATTTAATGTCTAAAAATTGTAAATAAAATACAATTATGTAGGAAATCATTTTATATTTCTAATGAATATTTGTATTCGGATTTATCTTATGTATAACTCTATATTAAAAATGATTTTGTTATTAGACATTGATTTTAACAATTTTAACCCTTCTTTAAATAAATTAATAATAAATGTCCTAATCTAATCGAAGTGGACCTAAATGGTCATATTTTATTCCTAGGGTTTTTTTTGGTCGAATTACACTTTTTCAATAGAATTATGACATGTGTTAGGGTAATAATAATATTACTAAATTTACTTTTAACCGTGGTAAATAAGAGTAAAAAGTTATTATTCACCAATAATTATTTTCATCTCATTGAACCACATTTTAGTCCATGATATTAACCGTGTCTCTCGGATTTTCGAAATTCCACTCACAGAAATGGTAAAATTATGTTTTATGTGAATTTTTATATTCTCCTAGAAGGTGCGTAAAAGACGGTGAGAAGTTCAATAAATTTTTTATATATCTAAAATTATTATAAAATGACTCCAATGAATTACATTGGACTTATTTAGGTATTATGTAGCAATTTTCACCTAAAATAAATATAAATAAAATAAAGAAATATTTAAATAAAATGTCGGTTTTTAAATAGTAACCCAGTGTTTTCAATATTCATCAATAATTGAAATTTTTCATAAAAATACCAAAATTTCACACTAGGCTAATTTCGATATTCTGAATCCAAAAATGAAATCCATCTTGAAAAATAAAATTTCAAAAATTTAAAAAAGTGGGTATTAATATTCATAAAGGTAGTTTATATAACATGGCATTGTTTAGTGAAACTCAGTATTGCGTACGACACACGCTATCGTGGAAGGTCGCGATTGCGTGTAATGAAAGCCAAGTCAGGTATGTGTGTAGTGCAAGCTCCTTTTGGTGTAGGGTACAACACAATACATCAATAAAATTAAAATGAATATTTTTCATAAAATCTCAGGGTGTTACAGAGATAGGGGTCTCCCATCATTCAAACATAAAGAGGGCGGTATGAGGTAGGTGTGAAACCATACCCCAACAATCATAATTGAAATTAAATGGGCAAAAAAACTTAATTAAAATTGGACAAAAATGAGAAAGAAAGAAAAAACCCTTACTTGGAAGTGTGATTCCAAAGGATAGATAGACGCTTGATAGAGGCTTCTTTGGAGCTTGGGGCACCTTGGGATGATTCTAGAGAGAATATGGAAGAGTTTGGAAGAACTCAAAAGGCTTTGAGTTAGGAGTAAGTGGGAGCTTCAGTGGGTTTATATTGGAAAGGTAAAGAAATTCTTTATTATTTGTGTTTGGGACCCCTTACATTAAATTAATCCAAACGACAAACCAGCCCAATGTTTTTGCCCATGGTTTCTGGCAAAAGGAAGAGGAAAATAATATTTTATATGGCTATATTCTGAACTTCTTAAAATAATTGGGTTGCTTATGTGAAGGTGAGTCACACTCCCATGGGAAACAATTTAAAATGACAAGGTGATTAATAATTCTTGAAGGGTCCATTAATGATTTTAAAAGTAAGTCAAACAAACCCAAAATCACATTATTTTAATTGTAAACCATATATTGGAAAAAAAATAAATCATATAGTATTTTATTACATCACTATTGGGTCATTATGATGTCATAAAATACATTGTATTTTTTAACGGTATTTAATTTTAACCAAAAAATTTGATTGTCTTACAAAATTATGAAAAAATCACCGTTGGAAAATTTTGATGTCCTGATTCTAGAAATAAAATTTATTTTATCTAAATAATTTTCTAAATATGTTAATTTTCAATTTTAAAATAAAAATCTACATTTATCAAAAATTCATGGGTTTTGAAAAAAATGGATTTTAAACATTAATAAACATTATAATTGCATTAATACAATTATATAATCATTTATATATATTAAAATTAATTTAATAATAATAATAATAATAATACTTTATTAAAATATTATTTAATTAAAAAATTCCTTAATTTAATAAAATTGATTTATTAATTAACTAATAACTAAAAACACTATTTGTAGTTTAAAAACTATTTAAAATGTATCAATAATGACAAGAAATTATATTTATTATTATATACAAAAATAATGTACATGAACATAGTACTAGAAATCTGTTACATATCCCCTTATAATAGCCACATAAGACCTTAGGGTAAGGTGTGCGATGGTGACCGGCTCTTGGGGGGCTCAGATAACATCGCTTGAATGGTAATCTCTATTAACTTCCACTTTTCCCGTAGACGATCCCGTTCGAGGTTGACATGATGAATCTCAGCTTGGGCTTGGTCAAGAGTGAATCCCAGGGACGCCACCTCTTTTCCGAGCAATAACAAATGGGCTTCGTATGTAGCAATTCTACTGGATGAGGCCATCTCTTACTTTTTCTGAGTAAATTGGGTTTGTTAAAGCCCTATATTTATACTAAACATGTGATCACTGTTCAACGGCTATAAATGAAATGGCCATAATTCTTAACCTAAAACCAAAGAAGTTGACATTTTATATTAAATTTTTACATAAAGATACATTTAATTAGATCAATAGGGATTTCCATTAATGAAACTTTGGGTCGTTACATGTTCAATATAAAAAACCATGAATGAATCCATCAAACCCAATTTAAAATTTTATTGTATTATAAAAATTTGTTGTAACATTACTCATTTCCACATCACCAAGGGTATATCTTAAAGAATTTTTTTTCCTGAAAATAATTAATAATTCAATCTGCTACACTTTTTAGAAACAATATTAAAATCCCACTAAATGTTTTTTAGTTTTTATTATTTTAACATATCGAGAATGAATCTTATGTTTTGATATTAATAAATAATTGAAAAATAGTTTTTTATAACCCCCACCCAAGCTACCTTTAATCTTCACTGAGAAGTCATGGATCCTCAATGACCTCTACATAACCTCACTAGAGCCCTCTAAAGGTGTCCTCAAGTTCATAAAAAGTCCATATAATGATTTTGAAGCACCATATCATGATAATACATGCAATCCTCCACCATATCGGTGAACATTACTTATATTTTATAAGTTTGTTTTTTCAATTGTTCATATTGGGATATGTTTTCACACATCTAAATTTGTAACCCTATGATTTAAATGTGATATGATATCTATTTCAATTTAATTTAAAACTTCATTTAATAATTATATATCCCCATTATTCTCTTGAAACGGTCCTATGAATTTTCTATTCCAAACAATTCTATTATTATTTCCCATACCCAAATACACTCATGGGTATTAACCAATAAGTATATATCATTCATTTATTGGGGATATTCATATAAATAACACATGCTCTTTTATAATGCGATTGAATGTGATTAAATACATCATTATGTTGTATGATCTATGTGGATCACTTATAAATGTACATGATACGAATGATATGGGGTCCCCATAATATTATATCCCACCTAAATTTTGGGTACTATTTTTATCTCATGAAATACCATGTATTGTTCAGGGTATATTATCATATGAAAAATATTTTTTGATATCTTTATTGTTATCATTGACTTATGTTTATGATTTCATGATTTATTTTGGTGAAAATTCTCATTTTTTATTATATTATTATATTATTTCATTTATTTATTTTCATGTTTATGATTTTCATAACTCTTATGCAAACAAGATATAACTCTTTAATCACATGTACTACTAAACCTTATATTGTGAATTTAATATTATCCAGCTATTTTTTATAGATCGCCCCATTATTATTTATATCTTTTGGTTATCCATAATATTTTTAGATGAGAAATTGAATAATAGATAGTTTCTAGGAGTTTTCCAATAATGGGGTTTATACCCATGTTTTAGGTAAACATGTTATCTATATATTTTAACAATCACCATGGGCCCCACATTGTACTTATATTGTATTATATGCATCATTATGAAGTATATATTTAATTAATCTGTATTAAATACATTCGTTCACATACCTTCTATGGGATAATATATGTGATTTTAATATGTATGTATAACTCACCAATGTCAAGGTCAACTGACATTTTTTAACAAATAGAATATATAAATCTTTCTTCCTTAGGTTCCCCCAATAATGATGTTTCAATCATAGAATGGAAGCTATGATATCTAATTTTCCAATAATTATTAGGATATGGTTTTTTCGTGGAAATAGTTGATATTATCCTCATCCTTAGAGAGGTGTTCATTTCTATGGTTGTGTTTTCCATTAGGTTCATAAATGACATGATGTTGGTAGTAGTTATCTACATTATTTAAATTTATTGGAGTCGGGTGATCATGACTACATTTGAGGTACTCACTACATATTTATAACATGTGTTAATTATTATTTTTGGATTCAGTATCTATGCTCCTATTCATATATCCTTAAATTTTATGTATTTTGGGATTTGGGGTGGAGATTCTTATAGTTCCCTTACTTTTAAAGAAATCATTTTGATATCAATCTTAGATGGGTGATTTGTATAGAGAATATGATGTAATGATGTATATGAAATCCTCTCTAGGAGACATACTATAATTACAAACACATCCATAAAAAATAATCTTTTTCATGGACTATCCTTATTTGGTGGAGGAAAATTTAAATTTATTTAGGAGAAATATTATTATATTTGATGCTTATAGATATCCAACAATGTTTTTTGTAAAATGAGACCATTAAATTTGTATGTGGAATGTTTCCTCATTCTCTTACAAGATAGAAGAGATAAATTTGTATTTTCAAAATATCATTAGGTGGAGTTTCCCCGGGTTATAGAATAGTACCCTAACTTCTAAAACCCCATACAATTAATTATATGCATTTTTATAGTATGAAAATTCCTAATTTTTATATATATTAATTTTATGATAAATTAATATTGATAATATTTCTATAATAAAATATTTTTTTTAATGTATTGTTTCCTTGAATTATATATTTTTTACCATATATTGATATAATTTAGATTAATATTTATTATTATTTACCTAATTAGTTGTAGTTGTGATTATGGTTTAAATGATATTTAATTTTCAAAAAAATATACTATTTAAGTAATATGGTTCATAAATTTATGCATATCTTATCAATAGATTATAGATAGATTGATTTACTAAATAATGCACGTTAATATATTATTCAGTTGAATATGTAATTAGATTTCTTAATTTTGAATCAATTTAGTGGCTGATGAGGAAAATGTACATCCCTAAATTTCAATGTAATATTATTTTTTAGAATACAAAACATTTAATAGGAAATTACATATAAACATATTTTTTCAATACATGTACAATGTATTTTTCATTGATAATCATATAATGCATGAATTATGAGGTCTGAAAATTATTCGACAAAAATAAAACTACCATAGTATATGAATATTAAATTCAGATCAAAAAAATTATGTCTAAAAAAATATTAAAAAAATATTTAAATATTCAAAGATTAATTAGTGTATATAAGAAATAATAAATTATAGGCCATTGTATAGTAGATATTTTAGTTTATGTGGGTAAGGACCATGATTTTCCCAATTCATTCTAATTATGAGAATGATCTTTGAGTGGGCTGCAGAAATATTGAAATCTTGTTATAAGAGGAATTCATTGTATGTACTCATTATTCCTCAAACAAATTGTAATTGAAGTATTTAATATTGACATAAAGAATTTTATTTTTCATCATGGAATTCATTGGCTATGCGAGTGAATTATTCATAGAATAAATCAACATTTCCAAATTTTAAAATGTTTCTCCAATTTTTGAGAATATAACTTTTTTTATAAATAATATGGTATTTGGTAAATTGGTGGGTGAGGAATCATTTAAAATAATTAATTCATGTAAACTATCTTCGTTATAATTTTTGTTGTCCCTTATAATTTTGTTAATTCAACAATCCTTTCTTATAATCTAGGAAATAAAATGGGATAATTCAATAGAAAATTAAATACACCTAGATGGGATTCATCCCCAATATCCTATATAATGTTACATAATGATATAAGATGAGTTTTATCCTTTTTTAAACCCCCGATGTTCTTAAATTCACTATCAATAGGTTCGGGATGTTTTGTTAACATATGTTTTTTCTTTTAATTTCTTTAGCCTTATCATGGTCACTGAGAATATTTTTCATGATACAATTTATAGTTTTATTTTCCATATTATTTTATATAGTGATTATCTATGTTCCATAGTGAGTAATTGGATCAAATACCACTATATTAATTTTATATGTGGATTATATTATAATTTTTTATTCTTTTCGGTAATGTGATAATTAACCAATGAATAAAATAACATTGGAATTTAATCGAAGAATGATATTACTTCCAATATATTTCGTCGTATATGGGATATACAAATTGATGCATCATTTTTTTCTACGATAATTTGGTATAATTATTTTTTATTTATTTTTGTTCTTATCATAGTTTATTTTACATTATATGTGAAGAAAAATGTGAACGCAAAATAATTAACATGATGTCATTAATGTATGATTCATGCTAATTAAGTGTTTATGCATAAATTATTTTTATATAAAAATAATTTAGTTCTGAAAAACTATTAAGATTGTTCATAGCTATTGATATATGATGGGTTATAGGATTATGATTTCATAAAAATTGATTAATAATCTTATTAATGTGGGAAAAAATTAATATTGATTGTTAATTAGAGGAATACAATGTTGCTGAGTTAGTGTGATCTTATTAACGAAGGATTGAATGCCACATTTTTTGTCATTGTTTCCACTTCTTCTATGTGGAATACATATTCAATAGGTATATGTGGTGTTGGAATATTTTGATTGATTTTTTACTTTTATGTTAAAATTATATGGATGGTTTTTTTGATGAGAAATAGGATAATGTATATGATAGGTTTGAATAATAGGTTCATTGATATATTAAAGATCCCCAAAGGAGCATTTGGAAATAATAATAAAATTCAATAATTTTTCATACTATTAATAGAGGGAATGTTATATTTTTTGCTAATATTTTTTTAAATTAGGGAATATGGGGAATGATTATAATGTGGGTTTCTCATATATATATTTTTCTACATGGTTTCCAAATGACAAGGTGACAAAATGTTTCTTGTGTAGTAGTTACCAGTTTTGTGATTATGATAGATTTTATTCACCACAAGTTTATAATTTGGGATGTAACTTTGGTAGAATGAAATTGTAACAAGATGTTTTTAATAATGATAATAGAATAAATAATAAAATATTATACATGGAGTTGTTTCTGTAAGTGTTGTGAAATATTTAATATCATATTAATAGAATCAATACGATGGTTGTACATGGTCCTCTATAATTCATGGGTGTGAATAATAATATTTTTTTTGTATTTAATAATGATGAAATACTTGAGTTTATATTTACGATTTTTTATTGTGTTTTTTACACAAGGAATATAAGAAATAACATATTATTATTCAATTAATTTGATGATAATTATATAATGGTTAAATAACTAATTAATAAGATCAATGATTCTTATATATTTTATAGATATATATTCCTTTGAAGTTCCATCAATGGCTAAAATTTTTCAATCTAGGAATATTATTATATAGATTTATATTTCCTCATTGTGTAGTTCATGTGTTATTTGTTTTACACTTATCGAATTCAGACAATTCCCCACACCAATTGAGATGTTAATTGACCCTAATATTTATAGTGATGATTTTTATAACATATAGGATTTTGTGGGAATAGATGGATGAATTATACATCTCCCCATTATTCCTTCAATGTTATATATGTTTATTCATATAATTTTAAAACTATATTTAATTATTGATTTTATACCTCAAATGAAATTGATAATAGTTTTACTACATATTTTAGTATAGGTTGAAATGGTATGTGTTGTAGAATATAGTTTTATTGGATGATGGACTTTCTATATTCCTGTAGTTATATATGTTTAGGAAATTATATCATGGAAAATATATCATTTAAACAGGATATAGTGGATTTTAATAATACTCTTGGTGATTAGCCACTGTAGGAGGCTAATATTCATTTCTAATATATATAGTTTTCATGTGCCTTTCTATTCATAAATACCATTTTAGTGTATTTTACATTTTGAACAGTCATTCTCTTCATTTGTGCACTTCATGCCTAATGTGCCCCAATTTAGGCCCAATGTTTCATCTAATTTTAAAGAATGTAACTATCCATGTTTTAATTTGATGTTTTTGGAAATTCATATTCACTTAATATGAACATTGTTTATTCAGGGATCAATGGATTGTTAATAAAGTATGATGGAGATATTTGGCGATTAAAGGAAACAATTCTGGAGAAGGCAGATTGTATATCAACCCAATGTTCGGACTATGAAGCCCACAATACAAGTCCAATGAATCCCAAAATTTATGGAAGGATAGAAGCCATATAAGGTAACAAGTATGTTTTCTGGATCCAGTGCTAATTCGTCCTAAATGGTGGTGATTAAGGCGGCCCAAGTTGAAGATTTAATTTTGGGCCAGAGTCTGCGGCCCAGAAAAACAGCTCACCATTTCAATCATAGCTCCAGAACCACAACGTTTTTCGGGATGAAATTTTACATGGTGTTAGGGGACATCCCGGAATTCATTTACGTCTTCTAGGGCCCACTCCAATTCGGCCTCCTAGAAGGTCCTTGAGGCGCGTCTTTCCGGTGGATGCAAGCTGGCTGCAACTTCGGGGCAAGAAGTGGAAAAGTCTCTCATCATTAATGTTCCACCCAACTTTTCCCAACATAATTAATTAAAGGCACATGGGATGTTGGGGGCTCGGCCAAGTCTTCATTTTTTCCTATTTAAGGCAGGATTGGTGGTGGATTTATCCAGGTTGGGTGCTTTCTTTTCATTGTAATGTTATTATGCCAATTTTCCTTTGTAATGTTCTTTCTTCTCATGTAAGTTGTTCGAATCACCTTAGTCTTCAATAAAAGTTGTTCTTATTCTCTTGTTCTGTTCTTCTCCTTATCACCTTGAAACCGTTGCCTGAAGGTGTAAATTTATTCACACCAAACCTTGTGATTTTGTTCACACAACGGTGGAGTGATCGTTATTTTTGTTGTTTTTACTTCTCCAATCCCGCTTCTTTAAGTCGACTTCCCGCTTCCATTTATTGAATAGAATAAATGGAGGGATAAAACCTTATGGGTTGGTCCTAGGGAGTTGCATGGGGAAGATTGGATGTTATTTTATGATACTAAATTCTGTAATAATTTCATTATTTTAAGATTTCCATTTGATGATTTATTTTCTTCTTCATCTTTGCCAACTTTAACAATGACACATTTCGAGTGCTAGTGCGATCCAATTCCTTGGAGTGATCATTAAATTGATCCTACAAGTGCATTGGTTATTAGCCTTGAATTGTGTAGGGATTAAATTGGTGAATGATGTTGAGGAATTATATCATTTCGTGGATACATCTTGAATTAGTGAAATGAATGTTATAAGAAAATAAATGCATCCAATCTAACCCTAGTAACAACATAGGATCTACTCATCTCCATTAATTGTTTTAGACTAAGTAATTGAATGTTTTAATTTACTTTCTTTAAATTAAATCAGTAGTTATTCAAATCAATTAAATCTAAATAGTTGGCCACTTCATAGCCAAATCCTTCCAAGATCTGAGTGTCTTTAGGTTCCTTCTTCGGTCCCTGTGGATTCGACCCCTACCTGTACTACAACGACCGCATACCTGTAGGGTAAATTTGGGTGCAACCACTTGGTGAATGATGAGATTATGTTGTGGATGAGATGAATATGTATTATAATCCCAACAAAATATGATTTCCCCAGAATCGGGTCATGGTAAATCGGAATGAGTCCTGAATCATATCATGTATGGAATACATATGGAATGGTTTACGATAAGATATGTGGTATTTGTGAATTAGAGAAAACAACTGGTAGAGAAATGGAATCCATGTTCCCTTATTTTTATATATTAATTTGATATATAATATATTACTTCTGGATTTTATTTAGTATGTGAGAAATGGAGAAAATGTGGAATCTAGTATTACCTAGCTAGGTTATAATCCATATTCATTTTATTATTCACTAGGATTTAATACTATTCTTTTACTACTTCCACATGTGTTTTTGGATAGAATCCTATAGAGTAAATCTATTCAATTCACCCTGGATATTTATAAATTATTTTCTATATTAGTGAGAATTGGTTTTTGATTGGGGTGGATATTATATATTATAAGACTTATTAAGTATCATTCAACATTTTCAATAGTTCAGGGTTTCTTTTAGTTATATTTTTTTTACTTTTAGTACTTTCTTTATACATAACAATTTATTTATATAGTTAGTTATATTGGTTTCTCGTATTTTATTTATGAGAAATGTTAGTTGAAGGATTATCCTTTATATCTATAAATATTTAAATATATAAACGGTGATTATTCCCATTAATGTTATAAATATACCCTTATTGGTAGTATGTGAAACCTAGATTATTGGAGGTGGTCTTAAGAGGTTATTATATATCATTATTAATTTCCCTACTAGGATGTGTTCATATGGAGGTAGGGGTTATGGTAGATTGCTTTCAATGGAATTGTTTGAGTTATAAATTGGTTTTTTGTTTTAGGATATAGCGATGATGTGTGGGTTGGTAGTGTCATATGATCTCATAAGATTGGTATTTATAGTAATAAAGGGAGAGCTATTGTGAAATAATATTTTATAGCCACTTATGACCCGACATAATTTTCTACTTTCTGAGGAAATTATATGATATGTGATGCTTCATGTTTTGTGGATACCTAAATAATCATCATTTATTGTTATATTCTATGAATATTTATGAATTTGGATGGAATGTGAGAAATACTGTAGAATTTATTAATGAATCAATTAGTAATCCTAAAAATGTTTATTTATCCTATTTTACGGAGAGACTAATTATTTTTCGTTTTCAAATATATCTTCAGGTAAATATACACATAAGATCTATAAATAAGTCATTTAGGGGGGTTTTCTGGACGATCATTTTAAAGAGGATGTCAAGCATGATGAATATTGAAGGATGAAACTCATATAATTCCAATTTCGGTGTATTAATAAGTGTTATTGAAATAGATCAAATTACGGTAAATGCGATTAGAAATTATTGGTAGAGTGAAGAAATAGTTGGTTCTATAATATATGTAAGAAGTAGTTTCCTCCTGATGGGATGATGCTACATAGGTCAGCTGAATATTGTTGTATTATTTTATGTACATATTTCTATGAGTAACTTATTTCATTGGAAAAATTTGGTGATTAGTTTAATAATGATCTTATATAATAGACCACTAAGGATGTTTTTTATATTGGGATTTACAACATTTTTTCCGGTTTTTATATTGTTAAAGAGATTTTATCCACTAGAAAACCATCTCAGTTATCTTTTATATATTTTTTTAGATAATTATTTATGGGAAATTGATTTCAAATAGGTTTTATATCTGGATAACTACTGGGTACTTATTCTATTTATGTTTGTGTCATATATAGATAAAATAGTGGGGGAAGTGGTAATTCATTTGATGGTATCCATGATAACATCATAAGGGGAATATGGTCAACATGACCCTTTCTGATGTAAAGTCATTTCTGATGGTTCAAATATTTCTAAGATATATTTTTTCTATCAATAAGTAGTATGTTTTAGCTTGATTATACTCAATTAACATTGTTTGGTGGTTCTCAAACGTTTTTGTATATTAGTTATTCTTTTACCTTTCATGATCTCATCATGGAAATCATAAGAATTAGTTGATGAGATTCCATGGTAGTTAATGTGTTTTAGGTTTCTTGTATCAGATCAAAAATTTGAATCATTTTATAAGATATATTATAAAAAATATGGTGTTCCTGATTTCAAGTAGAAATGATGGGATATAGATCAAAATTGGTATCCCTATCCCATCACTCGTACTTATAGAAAGTGAGTAGATTGCGATAATATAGGTCATCCACATTAGGTTCAGATAGGTTGCAGAGGATGTTTTGTCTAGAGGAAAGCTAAAGGGTTTCCAATAGTGGGATATCTCATTGTCTTAGGTGATACTATCTATATTTTTCTTACTTTATTTATTTTTTATTTACTTATTGATCTAAAAACACTTTATATTAATCTAAATTAATCTAATATTTCTGAATTGATGTTTATTTACTTTATGATAAATTGTTATATTCATATCCTTTTAGTGGTCCAATCATGTAGTTTTATGTGTGTCAAGATTATGAGTCGGTGTTATAGAAATACCATTGTTTGGGAAACTTCTTATGTTTAAGGATACACAAATTTGTTAAATTTATTATTATGTATTAGATAGTTTTAGTACAGGATATCATCTATTATTTACTTAACCATGTCATATTCTTAAATAATAATAAAAAATAAGAAATTATAATTTTGTGAGATAGACCCTGACAATGGTTGGAGGCATGTTGGGCCTCTATCTTCCTTTTTTGGTTGAGTTGATGATGTATTCGTCAGATCTTTATATGTTTGAGTTTCCATGGGAATGTGAAGAGTATCATTATGCCTTTATTGAAGAGGATTTTTCACATGTCCCTCAATGAGAGAACATGATTTTGATAGAGATTTATATATGTTTTTCATAGATATATATATATATATATATATATATATATGTCTAAATTGGAAGTTACATTTGGAGTTGCAAGAGTTACAGTTTCAGGATAAATAACTCAAATAGAAGGAACTCATTCATAATATTTTTCCTCCATGGAGATATGAATTCTTTATTATAAGTTACTTATCTTACGATGGTTCTTCCTCGATTATGAAACTTTGAATCAAGTGATGGTTATGAACTGATTCCCTCTACCATGTATTAAAAATATATTTTATCAGTTCCTGATAAATATATAGTTATCCAAATGAATCAATTGGTCAGTATATAAATAGTTTTGATTAATGGAAAATGATATCACAAATTCAACATTTATATATTGTTGTGGTAACTATGAGTTTATTGTAATTTTGTTCAGTTTAATGAACATTCATACTATGTTCATGTGGTGATGAATAAATTGATGCATGTGATTATGTAATTGTTCATTTCATTCATAATCAGTGGAATCTAAATTTTTTCAACATCAGTGGAATGAATTATAGTCCATATATTGGCCTTTTCATGATTTCATTTGATTCATACCCTATTAAAATAAGTATCAAAGGGTGACATCAATTTATTGAGGTAAATTTCAAAGGATGATTCAGTGTGAAATTGGTTCTTTTCAAAATAATTGTTATTTCACCCATACTGAAACATGGATTGTAGTCGTAACTGGAGTATTCCAAGATAGAAGTTTGGAATGATCAATTTTCTAATTTTTCCACTAATTTTTAGTTAGAGGATAGAAAATATCAAGTGATGTTATAGGGAATTAATTTAATTATTTTGCTGATGTGTTTAGGGGTTCTCTGCTAGTTTTTTATTTAACATATAGAAGTTAATCCATGATTTAAATTACATATTTTTCTCAAAAAGATCACTTTTCGTCCATTCGTTAGAAATAGTCAAATGTAGAATCCATCTCTCAGTGTTTGTTGTGAAAAATTAAAAAGGTTGATCATAACATTCATATTATTTCTCTTCATCGACTATATATTCCCCCATTGAATGTGGTGGGATAGTAAAATGGAATCATCATTAATTTACCTAGTTCAATGCAGGGTTATGAAAATTTATGGATTATTATACACTTTTTAATGATTTGAATTAACTTATTATTTATTATGGGGTAAATATCTATAAGGGATTTAAGAAGGTATTTTGTAAAGGATGTAGTGAAGAACTATGGGTCTCCAATAGTGATTATCAGTGATTTTGATTCTTGTTTTACTTAAAGGGTTTAGGGAGTTATCCTGTGTATTTTTTTCTTAGTTATTCAATGAAACTGATTTTTATCTTTAGACATATATTTCAATATTGGAATTCTAAAAATTAGAAAAGATATTTCGAATAATAATTTTGAATTGTGGAGGTTCTATAGTGAAACACCTAACTATTCTATTTAGGTTGATGTATGAAAAAATGGTAAATGGTTTTCAATGTCCATGTTAAAAATAAAATTAAATTCTAAATTAAAATAATTACTAATGGTTAATTATTTAAAAAATAATTATAATTAAATTAATTTGATAAATTTAAAGTATGAAATTGTGAAAAATCATACTAAGAGGAAGGTAATATTGAAGCACTAGAAAGTTTTATATTAATAAGTGATAACTTTAATGAGAAAGGAATATATAAACTAATTTGGATTATTGATGGATTAAATGATTGATTATGTAATTGATTTAATATGATCAATATAAGAGAATCCTTGAAGTAAATAAAGAACACATTTTTTCAAGGAAGTATGAAACTACCTCAAAAATAGCATGTTCTTCACTCACAACAATTGAATGAGGATTTATTATATTAGAACTGTTTCTTTAATCGTTGAAAAGACACTGAAAATTAATTAATTTAATTTTTATAATTATTAATCTCACAATTGTTGGATAAATATTTTTATTTTTTAGGGATAGAAAAGAGTTAATATAATAATATCTTTCCATTGGTTTTATTGTGGTATGAAAATATGACTCCCTCACATTAGAGGAAGTGAGAATTGAAATAAATGACATAATAAGAAGTAGATTATTTCATGAAGAAATCACATTTATGGATTTTATTTATTCTAGGTATATAATTTTAAAATTAATTACTATACAATGTGACATTAGGTAGAGTTGGAATAATTTTTCAATTATAACACATTCATTATTGTAGGAATGAGAGCATTGAAAATGAGGGTAAATGAGGGTAATTTGGTAACATAAAGATATTTGTGTTTAATAATTGATGTAAATTATTTTTTCAAGATCCACTATGATTTTTATATATATCCTCAAATAATTTTGAGAAAAATATTTTATATTTTGCAGTGATGAAGTAAAAAAATAAAATATTTTCATTCTTTTGAACAATACTAAATTACACCTTAGTTATACATTCTTTTTACACTAGATACAAAGTATCATCCTCTAGGTAACTAGTTTTATCAATACCACACAATATTAATCTATATAGCCAACAAAATATTCAGTGAGCTCCCATTAGATTTCATGTGATCACCTATCAGGTTTCTAGTGATATTCTTATTCAATAGTTTTTCATTATATATTTTCACTGATTGATTGTTCCTACTACCCCAATAGTTTATTGGAGTATTGGAATAATGGTAGGTTATTTCCCTCACCATCGTCATGCTAATGTCTTTTCCATATCTAGTAAGTGCAACCTACTAGTTCCCAAAAACATATACAACCTTTAAATATCCTTCTCAAACATCAAAGTTGTTCGAAATTTTACAATAAGAGTTCAATAGGTACAACAATACATACATAATCATTCTAATAAAATTTCAATAATATTAGAACATCCTTCCACATAAATTAAATAAGTAGATAATTTAATGTTTCTTTTCTGATAATTAAAAATAAATATTTTGAAAATACTGAAAAAATTCCATATCTATTATCATTTACAATTGCATAATATTAAATAAGAATATAAGATGAATGTAATAAAATTATTCATAAATGATAATGTTGTTTCCATGTAAATATATATAATTTCTCCCATATAGAGATAACATTTACCCCCATAGTCATCATGATTTATATACTTACTTAGATGTCTCTCTATTAACAGATGTATCTCCCAATTATATTAATAATAAAAATGATTCCTATATGGGGTCATATTAAATAAGATACATAAAATTTTAAATTACGATAATCATCATTAATGATATTTATTTTTAATGAATAAAAATATTTTGAAAAAAAATTAAAATTTAGAAAGAGATATTATCACAAAATAAGTAAATTAATTATTTTTTATTTAAATAAATTTATATATACCTTTATGTAAAACTTTCAAAAACATCAATAATTAAATCATGTTTTCAAAACAAATTTATATTGAGGGTATCTGTCCTAGAATCATTTAAATATTGTAATGTTTAGCTCCCCCTAAAATTTGGTGTTACAAATATTAGAATCCATTAAATAATAGAACATAAACACATGTATTAAACAACCCTAAAATGATTAATTAATAAATTTATTTTAAAAATAAAAAATATTAAATTTCACAGTATTGTCAAAGAAAGTATTTCATAGAGGCCTACTACCACTGGATATGGTATTGATTTGATAAGAAAACCAATTTTTATGGTAATAACCTACAGTTTAATAATATCAAAAATTCGTTCCACTAGTTTTTGTGAATAATTGATTTTTTTTCTAGATCATCTCAATAAATTTACATTAAAAATATTTTGAGTTGCTTGTAATCATTTTTTATGGTGATGAAAATATTATAATGTGAATTTAAATTTTAAAAAATATCTATCTTTAAAAATTTATTATATAATTATCATAAAATAAGAATAGAGTACATATGTTTAATATATTAAATAAGATCAATAGGATTTGGTTTAGTAGTGTAATTATCTTGTTTATGACTTGTCCAATGAAATTCAAAAATGATATCACATATTGTATAGTGTCCTCAAAGAAAGTGGTGACTTAGGTCAACGTGATTAGTGTGAGAATACAGAAGTTGATTTCAATATATATTAATCACACTATAGTTATAAAAATTAAATAGATTTTATTTTGATTTTAGATCGAATTATGATGCCGTATATTTCATCTATATATTTTGGGAACAAAAAATATAAAGGTTTATTAATTTCAATTTAAAAGAGAAATAATGGAAAAATAATAATCATACTACTCCATAAGATGGTGGTTTTTCCATGTATATGGTATGTAGCACTAGAACATTTCCAATCTATTTGGAATCCATAAAAAAACTATTGGTAATCAAGTATGTAAAAAAAAGTATCCATTAGAAAAAATATCCAATGGATATATGAACCTTTTATAAATTGATTTTTTTTGGAATTTAATGGAGATTCTATTTGATATAATTTAACATTAGTATAATTGTATACTGTAAATATTATGTCCAACAATGTCATAGCTGGAAATGTAAGAGACCAATCATAAATCTATAATGATTATTGCAACTACATTATAATAATCATGAAACATATTCTTTCCTGTTATACACATGACTGTTCATATTTTATTTCAATGATACATTGTTAACATTATTATTCTATTATTAGAGTATTTAAATTTTTTAAAACAAATTGCATACATTTTTGGGGTCTTTGTTTATAAATTAAAAAAATTACTTAATAAATTTTATTTAAACTCATTATTAATTCAATAATAAACATCATATGAATGAAATTTTAATCAAAAAATGTACTGTAAATAGAAATTTTAAAAAATAATAAATCATTTTAAATCATTTTTTAGAAAATGTTCCAAAATCATCATTTTATGATTTAAAATCAGTTTATAATTGATTTTATTTAATCATTTATAGTAAAATTAATGTTATTTTTTAATCCATAACATGATTTGGACCACATGAAAACATGATTTAATTTTTTTTTTCAATAATGGGTTTCTAATCTAAAAATAATGTTTTAATAAATAAAATAATTTATAAAATTTCCATATAAAACAATTTGGTAATGTTTAAAACAAAATTGGTAGAAAAAATAAAAGCAAATTTTGTTGGATTATTTCAATAAAATGGTTTAAGCAGTTTCACCATAATAAATAACCTCTTATTGGATACATGATTTCACAATAATTCAATGTTTTTTAGGAATTTTATTTCTTTGATCTTCATGTTTTTTTAATTCAACTTCATTCTTCTAAAATAATGACTATCATGACATTCAATATGGTTTAAAACACTTCATTTTTAATTGGATTTACTACCCTTTCATAGAGGATATCAATCTATTTTAATTAATTGAATTATTAATGGATTAAGGTAAAATATTATAGTCTAAAGATTAATATTAATACTCATTTAAGAATGATATTCTTTTATTAGTTTTGGATTGTAATTAATCAATAACATTCTTAAAGGGATGATATTTTCATTGAACAAATGAAATAGTTAATGGTGTTAATAGTTGTTCATGAAAAATGTTATTTACAAGGGGTGATTGTGTTTTTGGTTTTTTCAATATAATATTGGTCATCTTCATAATCATTTTGAGGATGTGGTAGAATAATAATTTCATTAAATTTGAATTAAATGGTCTCTTATTCCATCATGGTTGTCTTATTAAAATCATTGTAGTTTTAATTCTGGATTGAGTATAAAAGACCAGAAATTTAATAGGTTTATGGAATAAAAAATATTACAGTATATTTGGTATTATTTATACTTCATTTAAAACTACAAATAATAAAATTTACAACATTATTTACATTTTCATTTAAATGATAATTAGGGGTTTTCCAAATGACTGGTCTAATGGGAATATAGTTATGTGTAAGGAAAGACATATTTTCTTTCTCAAATCAAAACAAATGATGAAGCCTAATATCCTTAATTTGAATTATATAAATTTTACCTAAGGTTTAATTTCATCATTTTAAAAACCCTATTATTTTAGTGTTTTATAAGTACACAAGGAGTGATGATAACCATGAGAAAATAAAAACTCCTTAAATTTATTATATTTTAAATCTATACCATTGGTTCATATAATGGGAATGAATTTGTAGAATTTTCCATTTTTTTATTTCGCGAAAAATCATATATCGACATTATAATCCTCATTTATATGGGTTAAGATAAAAACCCTTTTAAATATAGAATAATAAAATATAATTAATATGTTATAAGATAAATACCTGTAAATAGAAACATGAGTATGATAAAAAGGGTATATTGAACAATGTATATGGAATTATATGAGAAAACATGCTCTTCTAATTTTATGGATCATTTTTATTTCATTACTTGATGAAAAGGTTTAAAAACAATGTTACCTTTGAAATGCGAACTCAGTAAATTATGGAATTATCAGTTATGGTTGATCTTGAAAATAGTTTAAATGCTAAAATAATCTTGGAACTGATACAAAGTTCGTGATATATTATATAATTTACATAAATAACTAAACTTCTTAATTGTTTCAAAATATAAATACAAAATTATTATTTTTAAAATAATATGTGGTAGATACATAGTTAATTTTATAATTATGAACATCACATATACCATTTTTATATTAATTTTTAAAACCACTAACACATAATTCATAAATGCCTTATAAATTATTATTTAATATTTAATCAAATTATACATATCTTAATTTATGAATTTCATTAAAATCCAATCAAACATATTCTATTGATTTTAATTTTCAATAACCTCCTAATTTGACATGTTATCCTTTAAATACATTAAGATGTCCAATTTTGAGATGATCAGTATATAATATTATTAAACATATGGTTCCCATATAAAATATTTCTTCCATGATATTATCATAATATATATTTACTATAAATTTGAAATAGAATAAATTATTTTGTACCCATATCGTGGGTGTCAATAATTTTTCTAATCATATATTTATAGTATATATTTTTAAAAAAAATATGTTAGTCATTTATAAATATGAGGCGAATGATGAAAACTCTTTCTTATACAATATCTATTATTATTGTTATTGAATTCATAAACAAGACTCATCGATTTATTATGAAACTAAAAAATATTCTTTACAATGTTACATTCATAAAAGAATAGATTTTTAAATTTTTTAAAAAATTAGATTATTTTTAAAAACCAATCATAGATTTTTTTAATAAAACAAAGAGATACCAATATCATATTTTGTTAATGATCACCATGTTTAAAATGAGAATGAATATTTTATAGGCTCTTAACATGGGAATCCAAATTCAAATTTTCTTTCTTTATGCAGTTTCAAAATAATTTAATTAAATATATGTTTCAAAAACATCATATCTTAAATAATGATAGGATTATTAATACATTCAATATATTGGATGAAATTAATCTCAATTTAATAGATATAAAAAATACAATCAATGTAACATAAGTAATTGTTTGAAGAAATACGTGAATGAGAACTACAATAAATAGAATATACTCTGTTCAATTACTCGATGTAGGCTATGTCCCAATTACCAAAATAATCAAATAAGTAATACATGGAAGGTGTGTTCTCCTAATCACTAAATGATAAAATATTTAGAGACTCACCTCTTATATATATTTTTTAATATTTTTTTCAAGGGGTAATCAATTTTTTGTGACCATTATTTTTTGAACTAAAGCATATAATATCAATATCATTGTTCTATGTTTTGAATAATTGATATGGTCATTTATTTTTCATGTTCATTTTGTTGTTCTTTTAAAAATGATTAATACAAATTTATATTTTAGATGTTTTATTATTTATTTCTATGAATGAAATTTTCATTCTAGTTTTTATGAAATATGTTTCTTCCTATTATTCCTCATTTCCCATAGTTATTTCATAAATCTTGAGATACCTGATGATCTCCTCAACATCCATATTCATTATTTCATTAGAATGATTGATTATGGGGGCAGTTGGTTCCCAAATTTATTAAAAACCAATATAGATTTCCGTGAATAATGTTACTCCAGAATGATTGACACCTATACACTTTTGAGAATTAAAAATGTCAGTGAATTGAGTAAAAAATTAACATGTGTACTTTTTAGGAATTATAGTGAATATTATAATATCAAGTATACATATAAGTAATCCTTAATCATTGAAATTATTGGTTCCTTCATGAGTCACTTATAAATGTTTTCATATTTCATGAGTGATTTTCTATAATGAAATTACATTAAATTTGTTTTTTTAAATAAAAATATACTTTAATAAATATATTATCATCTAATCCAAAAAAAGAAATATCATTTGGTGTCAATTTTTCTTATTTTCATTTATTAGAACTATATACTTGTAAAAAATATTATATATCTTATAAAAAACTGATCTAATAATTGTCAACATGTAATTTTTTCCAATAAACAAAATTAGTCCCATTAAGAAATGGTGAAAATAAATAGTTTGATGAACTAGAAACTTATACCCTCTCACAGTAGTACCAGACCCATGTTTCCACATACTCAAAGGGATTTCCTTATCCCCATTGGATAGAGACTTAAAAATAGGAATAAAAAAGAAGGAAATTTTTTTCTCACGATGATTAAATAGCATGTAATAAAAAAATATATAAAATATTGGGAAATATCATATGATATAAAAATATTACATTACTATAAGGAAAAATAGAAACAATTGAACTAAATGAATTTCAGAATATTGCAATGAACAAGTCTATCATTAAAGGAAGACTACAAGAGAACTAGACTACTCTATGTGGTTGTGTGAGAAAAATACCACTCTCTTACCACTATCTACTTAGAGGAAAATTAATCAAATCCTCATAACCTCACTATAAAGCCTTACATTTTCCCATATAAAAATATATATAAAGGTATGAATATTGTTAGAGGGGTGCATAGGGTGTGAACTGACAGACTAAGTAGTATCCCAATGATTTGTTCCATAAAAAGTATAGGTATAAAATTAAGAACACTATAAGAATTAAATAAATAATCATGATAAATTGATAATGCTTTTTGATATCAAATTTATTAATAAAGATTAATTTACCCCTTCTCTACATTTCCAAAAAATCTATGTTAAAATTTTTTCAATCATTTCACATTTCAAATTTTCCATATAAAATCAATGAAAAGAATGTGTAACATCTCATATAATATATAAATCATACTATATAAATAGTACAACCCAAAATAATTGGTATCATCATGATAGATATCATTCTATGTCTATCTAGTAAACTACTAATATGCTAATCAATTACTTGTGCACAGTTTATGTCCTTAAAATAGAGGCAAAATAAGAATAGAAACACCCCATTAGTGAATCCACAATAAAGTTCAATATCATTTCCCATGAAAAATGGGATTAGATAATAGATAAATAATCCATGAGTGAACCAACCAATAATACATGGTTTATGTCTCTATGAAAAACATTCCAACTAAGCACTCAAGTCTTCAATTATTCCCTATTTCGCAAAAAATGTCTTCAAAACCATGCTTTGAAACCCATTTCATAAATCATTTTTGAAAGGATTTGAAAATATAATATTATTTTACGAAAAAAAATTAAATGATAATATTTATCAGAAATCCATATTCTACACACATAAACCAATTGATAAATCATTCAATTTCTTTTAAAACAATTTATAAAACAAAAGAAATGAAGTTCATACAATATAGGATATTGACTGAACAACCTACCTCAATGTTGTGTCACACATGCCAGTATTGGTATACCACAACAAGAAAGAACAAAACTTTAAAAAATGGATTATATAGAGTCAATACCCACTTCTCAGAATAAATTTCAATTTTCAAATTGATTTTCATAGAGAACATATCATAACATACATCAATGAATTCCATCTATGCACATCATCCAATAGAAGAGTAAGCCTGTATAATAAGATCACAATATTAATATACAAGGAATCTAGAATAATCAATATAAATTATAATTATATCTATTACTATATAAAAATATCCATACTTCAAAATATATAGAAAATAATGACGATAATTACTCATCCAGAGTGGTTCATAGAATACACAACAAATTATCAATCACATAATGAAATAATTTTAGTGAATTAGAGGTCTATTACATCTCCCTTGAGGGCCTCTAGGTTGAGAGGGTGGATGGATTCATAAACATAAAAGATACATATATGTTAAATAGCCCTAAAACCTATATTGTGATATTTGAATACCATAGAACACCTTTTCATGTCGTGTAATCTAGGAAACTCAAGTGTTCTAAAATTCCAACTTCCATTTTAATAAATAAATGATTTTTTCCTTACATAGTGTGTATTGTATTTTTATGGCATGTAATATTAATGGTTTCCACCACATCACAACACCTACCAAACACCCATTAAAATGTTTCTAAAATTTTTTGATGGAATTTCATCTTCTCACAATATATACCAATTCAAAGTATCTTCCCAGAGAACATTATAAGAAATTTATTTCTTCTAAAGTCCATGAAAACAACATATTTATCCCAAAAGGATAAAATAACACCTAAATTATAAAAATTCAAGGAGAATCACTTGATTCCTTTAACAATGTTATACCTAGACTCTATTAATTTAAACAAGAATGCATTGTTAATATTATGGTCATTATCAATAGAAACGTATCTATATCCATGGGAGTCCAAAATGCACTCAAATAAACAAAAAATGAAAATAGTGAAGGGAAATTCCTAAAAAAGGGTAAAATGATTTTACAAAATTTCAACCATAATACATTATATCCTCATGATGTTATGTGGAACAATACTATCTTCAAATGAGGTGAGGTCACTTTTCTCTCATCAAGGAATCATGCCTCCATGTTAAATTTGAATCCATTCTATATTGGAATTTTACATTTTCCAAAGGAATTGAATTTCCATATTTTAAATTCTCCTAAGTGTCAATAACATCAAATTAATACTTTATAATAGAATTCTATCGATCTAAATCAGTCTCTTCTTAACATAGATTGTTAGATCGATCAAGATGTAATTTCTTGAGAAATGAAATGGTGAAAAATCTTGATTTACTATCTACTAATCCCGAAATTATCACTGATCAAAAACCATCCCATGTCATTAGATTACATAAAATGGTCCAATATATCTTCGATCCAAATTTCCATGTTTTCAATGTTGATTGTGATATAATAGATGATAAAATTTCATGATAACCCAATAATTACTTGAAAACACCAAAGAAAGAAGACACTGATCCACATAATATTTATTTAGAATTAGATCTGTAACCATATACAAACATATATTTTGAATCCTCTTAAATTATCCCAATCAAGACAAGGAGTCCCCAATGAGGCCTCACCCTCTATTACCCAATAAAAATTTTTCCTTCAAGGGTGACAATACAAAACCTCAAAATGTTCCATTCTAATTGAAAATTGATACGGATTATTATAAGAAAATGCAATCAGTCCTCGATAGATATCCAATGATCCATCAAAATTAAATACATGATATGGGAGAATATCTACCATATAAAAATAGTACACTCCATCATACTGTATATTTATTAATAGTAATATGTACTCTTCCTGACATGATCCCCATGGCCTAATGAAGAATCCTCTATAACCTAAATTTAATCCTAGGTTCCCTATCGTAAAAAAGGTATATGCATCTATATGTAACCTTATGATCTCCAACACATATGGATTACCCAAATCTTTATTGTTAGTGTTATAACCCATTGGAATGATGTGACTAGACATTTTCATACAATAAATTACCATCGAAGTGCATTTTTACATTGGGATGCCCATGGGAGTCCAAAAAAATTTATGGAATCCTCATACAATTTTCAAATAGGTACTGGGATGGGCTAGAGTAATGAAAAAGTCTTAATATGATCTTACATTATTTTGGGGAATGTTTATCTTTGGTGAAACTTAATCTACAATGTCATACTTTATTAATATCCATTAAATATTTTGTATTATGTCATAATACATCTTCATAGTGCTTGAATGAATGAATTGTGATCAACTATTAAAATAAAAAAATTTGTCCCCCAATAATGTTGATAAAATACCAATCCCCAAAATGGTGGGTACTATCTAAAGAGAGATACCAACCAGAAATGGTTTCCAATTCCTATTGGGATTATATAATTCCACTAAACTCGTCATCCTTTTGCAGACTTTGTAGAATACACTCAATGAGAGATTATTATTCATGAAAAATATTTATAAATTTTTTACATTAATCATCAAGAGAATCCATCTCAAATGTAGTAGTGATTCCCATTGGGTAACACTCTTCCTTTAATTCGAGAACTGCTTGTGATTGTACTTACCAACAATGTGAATCTACAACAAATTACACCTTTCAATGGTTGTAGGAAATTTCATATTCAAATGTATTGTGACATTCCATTAATATAAAATTTATAAAATTTATTTATTTATGAGAAAATTTATAGCTCATACCATTAGGGTCAAATAATTAATCAAACCTCTCCCGAAACAGACATTGTCTCCAAATCTTATAAACATTTATAACCATGAAAATATCCAAGACATGAGTGAGTCAATTCTTATCATGTGGTAGAAGCTGTAGAGAACCATAATCAACTACATTTTCATCCTATATATGAATATTACCAAATCTAGTACTAGAGGAATCACAAAAATTAAAATACCCCTTATCCGGATTAATTATGGTCAGAGTAGGATCCGATGTTAGATGACTTTTTTCCTCATCGTATGAAATATATTACTTTTCAAACCATGTGAATTTCACCTGAGTATAATTTTGAATGTTAAATGTTGATACCTACTATGTGAAACCCTATAATAAACATCAATAATTTACTAAAATTCCAATGAATATCATAATCTTAATGATTATACATGGTTATTTTCATGGAAAATCCCAACTATCTTCCTAGGAACAACTACTATTCCATGGTCTAAATAACATGTCCAACAAAAATCACTTAATGGATCCCAAAATTTTATTTATAAATTATTTTAATGAAATAGTTACAACAAGATATTTCAAGAACAAAACTAATGTGGTTATCATGCTCATGATCAAATCATGAATAAAACGAAATATCATCAATGAAAAGTACCAAAAAAGAGTCAATGAACTCATGTAATATCTGACCCATCAAAGCCATGAAAACTACTAGATCATTATTTATAACAACTGACATCAAAATATATTCATTTTTTCCACACATTCTACTAAAATTTTCTTTTGATACATCATACTCGCAAAAAATGAGTTATTGAAAACCTGAATAGAGATCAATTTTCTTTAACCACATTACCCAAACTAAGTTTTGAAAAAACTCATCAGCATTATGAAAGAAATATTTCTTATAAATATTTACCATGTTTAACATCTGATAGTCAAAGAAAATTCATATTTCAGCATCTACAATATTTGAAAACAGCACTGTTGATGCCCAAGTGGATACACTAGGAAAAACAAAACTACTCATCATAATATTAACCAATTGAGTCATCATATCTTTTAGCTCTACTAGTCCCATATAAATGGGTAGTATTGAAATCTGGTCCATACATATAAGTAGTTAAAAGTGTAAACTATACCTCCATTCATGGAATATATATGAATAAATATTCTGGGAAAAAATGGGAAGAGACCTGAAAAATATGTGGAATTTCAATTATATAATAAAATTCATCAGGATAAACTACTACAGTAGAAAAAAACACTTAATATTTGGGTATGAATGTCAAGAAAAACCATATATCAAATCACACAATTCATAAAACCACAATTATATCCCATATTCAATATAAAATAAAACAATTCAATGATGTCCATCAAACTAGACATGAATATCAACAAGAAATTTCCTCCCAATAATGTGGTTAACAAATTGATGATAAATAGAGAGAGTATCCATAACTAAATATGCATTAGGAATTTATAGAGAACAAAAAAACTAAAATCCCTGATCATTCCTCTTTAAAAGGGGATTCACAATATCCGTGAAAATGTACATGAGATCTATTGGATTCATAAAATTATAAACTAAAGGGATAGATTTAAATGACTGTGAAGAAAAAATGTCTAATAAATCAATCACTATAAGTGATGTGATAATGATTATATCTCTCACTATATCTGGACCCACAAGCACCTCCAATATAATCTCATTTATTTTGTAAATGTGCTTCACTTATGAGGATTATTCCCAAACCCCAATTACATTTGAATAATCCGGCTATAACCATGTATACATTAGAGCCAATGAATTATCTCTAAAATTATTCATAAATATTGTATGATAGATATTCAATAGATGAACATATCACCACAAATACTTTCATTATTTTAAAAGAGTCAGAAATGATTTACAATTATGTTCAATATTTCCACAATAATAGCATGTTAGACACTAAGTTTTAAATTTAAGTGAAGTTGTAGATGACACCTTCCATAGTGAACTACCTACACCACTTCTATAATGATCCTTCAATATTCACTTATTATGATTCTTTCTACTAAAGGCCCAACTAAGTGGATGAAAAGATATTAAATAACTATCATTACTTTATGTATTCATCAATATTATCATAAACTTATCATTCATCTCTAGATTGTTTGAAAGAATCATCACTAGTTATAGTGATTTGATATCTATTAAAAAGCGTTCTAGTACTTCTATGTCTTCAGCTATTCATTTTTTAAAACCTATTGAAAAAAATTTAGAAAACTTTTTATTTTACATCAACACTGAATAAACACCATACTCTATAGTGAAGAACTCTAGAGACAACACCAACACAACTAACTTTAAAAAAATTATTATATGGAGTGTGTTTTTAACCCTTATAGTATTAGACCATGTTTCTATCTTCTTACACTATTTAATCCCAACATATCGGGGCCAGACCCTTTAGTTTGAACACCACAAACATAACCAATTTATTTAAAAGTTTATCAATGAATTCAAAGAATAGATTAACTATTTCTAGTTATTCTTTCACCTCCTTGGGATAATTCTTACCCTAAATAATGGTTAAATAGCATTCAAGAACACCCTTTATTGATTATTTTATCCTCGTTCCTCCATTCGTACCTCAAAAACCACATGATAAATGTGGGGTACGATTTTCTTGATAATAGTAACATCTCACATATTATTCTCCACAAGATTATGATCTATAAGAGGAGATACATTAATAGTATTCCTTATACACACCAGAGTAACCCATGTATGACATCACAGAGGCATAATACTATACCCCAAAAAAGAATAAATGATCACACAATAGATTAATATCTGTTCTAAATAGAAAGATGATAACCAGTTACTAAGATTATGATAAATAACACAAAACAGAAGTCTTACATCCCAACATTACCGGGTATATTGAGTCTCGTCATTGTAATTTCTACCAATGTGCTCACAAAACCCTATATCTCAACTATGAACAATATTATCTCTAATATACAAAACATAATAAGATAAGGAATACAGAGGAAAGATAATCTATGATACAAAACTGTGAAAAACCTGAACCAGATACCCCCTCATAATATTACCCAACATTTATTTCCACGTACCCAAAGGGAGACCCTGATCCCCATGGGCTAGAGATGAACAATCATGCATTATTCAGAAAAATAGAGGGAACAATTTATCCTAACCATAACAAACAAGAAAGAATATATATATATATAATATAGAAAAAAAATAATAAGGGATAAAATTATAAAATAATTGAATGAAGATGAAAAAAATTATAATACTCAAAAAAAGAACATGAAAAAGAAAAATTCCAACATCAATGAGAAAATATCATAAATGCAATAATCCGTGTGATAACAAGGTAAAACTACCACCATCCAACCACTTACTACCCAGCCAAGGTGGAATGTAAATCTCAGCACCCAACTTTGGTTCCCTTCCACTACCTATATTGAATGAAATCAAAAGGAATACACACTATCGAAGGGGTCTGCATGATTTATGATAAGATGCTCAGTATGATCCAAATTAGGATTTTCATGTTATGCCTCTATACAATAATATGATAATTTTGACTGTAACAAAAACATGGAATGATAAAAATATAAATATTTTTTATATCAAAATAATAGAAATTTATTTAATAACCATTATTTCCTAAATTCCAAATAAATCCAGGGAAAACAATTTCAATGAATATTATATGTCAAAGACTTCATATCAAATTAAATACATGCATGTGTCATGTATCTTATCAGAACATGGATGTATAGGGTGAAAATTACATGACAAAAAATATGGGTAAACTCACACTACAGATACTAGTAGTTAAACCATGTAGAATATTTATATAATAATAAATTATTACTGAAAAATCATGTCGTTATAACTCAATCCTATGGAGTAAAAAACAACCCAAGAGTGAATCACCAATAAATTTCAATAATAATTCCCAAGAAAACTAGGAATAGGAAATAGGGTAACACTACATGAGTGAACCCCCCATAATAAATGAATGGTGGCCCTATGATAATCCATATTCATCAATAATGATGTAAACAGAAATGAAAATTGAAGAACTAGAATCAATACAAATGTATCAACATTGATTCAATTCAATAAAATGTATGTAGGTGTGTACATATCATAAAAACATCAACGAACACTAAGTTCGAGCAGAAACCAACACAAGGGCTATCCTCCAGGGGAAGATCACATAGGGGATCTGGATGGAATCGATAAGAATCCACAAGAGGGATCAAAATATATAAAATAGTATCATAATTGGGTTTTATTATGATAGATATATAAGATATTGTAGGAATAATCACCTCAGTAAATACACTTCAATGAAAATGAAAATCAATCACTGAATGAAATGATTTGGTGGGATCAGTTGTATCCAAAATAACACATGAGAGCCTCTAGGTCAAGAGGGAAAAGCTCTATAAGTAAGTTAATGATTTACCATCTATGAAGAACATTATTAAACTAATAGGTGAAATTTATAAGGAGTGAAATTTCTTTTATTGTCATGAAATCCATGAAACCCAATGATGAAATAATTATTTTTTATGAAACACCAGATTATACCCACACATGACATCAAATGTAATTTCACATTGTGTAAAATTAACATCTTTTATTGGATCAAAACATATATTCACCATGCATTATATATAATTTTATAATGTTACATAGAATATAAACTTCTCACACCCTGAATAGGTCTATGATATCTTCGGGGGGTCCAATTCATGGCTTGTGAACACCATACATGGATTTTATATCACTTAGAGACCAAAAAAACAATAAATTCACCTTAAAAGAAAAAACCAACCACATTACACTCTAAAATCAAGGATAACCCCAAAATTCCATAAACATGTTTATAACTAGACTCTATTAATCCAAAATACCACACATCCTCAGACATTAGTCCTTTTTACCATGAAAATTATATATATCCTTAGGATCCCCGAAATGAACCCAAATAATGATGGAAATGAAATCAGAGAAGAGAAATATTAAAAAGTGAATAAAATAATGCAAAACAAAGAATGTCCATCCAAATAACCATTTTTGTTTAAAAATTAATTTAAAAAAAATATTGTTTCAAGAAAATAAGATAATAATTTTGAAAATAAATATTTTTCATGATTTTTAGAAAATTTAAGATATGTTTGATAAAACAATTTCCCACGTTCATGAAAAAATTACATGTGTTTGAATATCTATACATAAATCATATGAAATAAAAAATGAAATAAAATTATAAACACATATTTATCAAATATGGATGTTAATTATATATTTTTTCATATTCTATAGATATTAATTGATACAAATAATACTATATTGAATCCACGATGTAATATTTATAAATTATTATATTTCCATAATCTTATAATAAATATTTATTCATAAATTAAATGATTAAATGTTTCAATGGATTAAATGATTTATTTATTACATAAAAAAGGGTTGATAAAAACTGTGAAAATATAATAGAGAACAAAATTAGTAAAAAATGTATTGAAAAACCTAATTAGTTACAATATGTATCCCACATAAATGTGATTAGGAAGAAATGAATTAGCCCATTAAATTTTGGGGTATCCAAGATACTAAAAACACCATTTATTTTTAGTTGTCATAGAATGGAACAGTAATAAAATAGAACATTATTTTTTGTTGTGTATTTATACAACCTCAATAAGAAAATTTTCATTACATTTTAATATTTATTGATGAAAACCCAATTTTCATCAAATTTATTTCAATGAGAACAAAAATAGATGAGTGTGGAATAACTAAATTATTTTAATTAATAAATAAAAAATATTCATGTTATATGTTAACTAAAATGAATAGGTTTTAGCACATATAAATAAATACTATGATTATAGGGTGATAAGGATTTTACTATAAGATAATATTCTTTTTTGGAATACATATCTCTTCTAAAATGAATGTACTTTTGATAAATTTTATATCATTGAAAATTGGATTTGGAGAAATTTTTTGAATGATTATAGAAAAACAAAATGTGAGGTGTATTTATAACCTAGAAATCATCATGAAAATTGATTAATTAATTTCATGTAACAAATTCATAGAATTCCATAATTATGGTGGCATTATAATCATTTCTTGACTCCACATAAATATATACATGATTCCACCAGAAACTCAATAGTATCCACTTGGATCTAGTGTGGTTGTCACTACTGTCCCAGAATATAAGAACCTACAAAATAGATGGTGATCTCCCACTATATGTATGATTATCATTTTATTAATGGGATTTTGTTTTTATATTCATAGGTAATCCATTTCACTTCTACAACTTGTACATGGGATTATTTTTTAAGGGGATACTACTAACTTCACTACAATATAAATGGTGTATATTCGTTGCTTCTTATTACTATATATTGGTGTAGAAACACCCCACACGTCCCTCAAGATTCTTTTCTATAAATCAAAATATATGATAAAAGGGAAAAAAATATTTTGGGAATCCTTCCTAACATAATAATGTATTATTCATGGATTTAGATATCATTTCTTGAATAAAGTAATTGAAACAAAAGAAAATGATATCATTAGAAAAAATTAATAGTTATCATGATTATTGATACTATTTATTGTTTGAAACAAAAAATTATGAAATTTTATTACAACATCAGGTTTCAGTAAAATATTTTTCATGGATCCATTTGAATCAATATATAGTAGAACATACTAATATAAATTATGATTGACTAAGGTGAGTGTGTTGGAAATTTTAAGAATAAAATTTGTACATTATATATTATTGATTACCAATTTTATCAGAGAGTAAATGAAGTAGAAAACAGGTCATTAAATACACTATAAATATCATAATATGAGGCCTATTGACATTTAATACAGATTTTTTTTGCTCCTGATTATCTCCTCTCATAATGTGAAACAATGGTTCTATCATGAGAGTAATATATGTCTCATATTTATTTATCCTGATGAGGTGTTGTATCGAGTTTAATTTGGTAATTTTTCTTCGAACTACCCCAAAAATTAAGCCAAAATAATGTCATATTCCATGTATTATATCATTTTTGTTTTACACATGATGATTATTATGCCATTATTGGTGAAAATGATTTTTATGGATACTATATGAAAATAGAAACGACATGTCATGATTCATAACCATCATGATATGTTATTATAAGTGAATTATATATATGTTTTCTTTATATCAATTGGTTGTACTGTAGAAGAGAGTTTATCCCAAAAAATATGTAGTTATATTTATGCAATTGATATCATTAGTTTCTCATTTCTTGATATTTCATTCTATTATTCTTTTAGTTATCAATTTTGGATTATTTTTAATTTTTTTAATTTAACATGATCTTTTATCCACTAAGATGTGTTGATTGTTTTGGAATTTCCACTCACTGATATCCCTAATAGATTGGTATTTTATATTGGTCAATTATGATGTGAAATTATTGGAATTGTTTATTTGGTGAGATTGAGGTTTTCATAATTTGTTGAGCACCATGAGTTTTATCTCATAGAGATGTAGTTTATATTGCTTCCTCCTTTCTGAGTATATTATAAATTGTAATGAACATGAATTACTTAAGTAGAATATGATTCAAGGGGGCAGTTTTTCATAAGTCATTCCCTTTTTCTTTTTTGGTAGGGGTGGGTGGTTATATGAGTAATGTATAATTAATGTTGTAATTCACACCATGATTTTTTTTTTAAAAATGTGTGTTTTATTTTAGGTAAATTATTTTATTTGTTGGACTGAATGGTTTGGAGGTGGAAATAAGCGGTTCATCCATGTAATTAATCATCAGATGGATAACATTTCATGGTATTATTGTGTTTTCCTATATTAAAAAAACATACATAATTTTCTATTGTTGTTAGATTAAATAAATTCATTAATTGAAGTATCATTTCACATCATTAATACAACATTAACATCATAGATATAACTTGTGAAGACAATGAAAAGTATCTTATTTCAAATAATTTATCTCGAACCCTAGGGGATTAGGATTGATTTTTCATGGTAATTTTATTATCCATAATCCATATTAAACATCGACCTTCATGAGATCGATTTGTAGTGATTATAGATGTCTAATTTCCTTATAATTAAAATATATTACCTTTTTTATATCTCTAGTGGTTATTATATGATATTTCTAATGTTTATATTAGGTCTATAATAGATTTATCCTTATCTATATTTTTGAGATTCTGTTTGGTGATCTTCGTCAAACATTAAATCTTCTACATATGATTTCCAAACAATATTCATGGTTTTTTCATGATGTAATGGATCTATAAAATCTCCCCTAAATTAATGAATTGGAATTATAATTTCATGTTTTAATCACATGGAGAATTGTATAATTAATCTAATGAATATAATAAAATGATAATTCATTTAAATAGTGATGTTGTGGTTCAATTCTATGTTTTCATTTTATTTTATACTTTATTTTTCCTCCTATTTTTCAATGATAATGCATGATAATTATGTTGTGGATTTCATTTTTCATATCATGAAAAACTTCACTATAAATAAAATTAAATATATAATGTTTAAATAATTATAATGATGTGATTTACCAAAGTGACTTGATTATTAGAAAAATAATATTCCTTATTTTGATAGAATGTTAATATACTGTGTAATGGATGATTAGATTTTACATGTTTTTCAAATTACTCATAGGTTATTATTACCATGTTAATGATTATATATATAATAAATAAGTAATTTAATGTGAGGAGTTAAAATGCGTTTTTCTATAGAAAATGCATTGAGGATGAGTGATGACATTCTTATAATGTATGTTTTCTATTTTTTGGTTATAAAGCAATAACACCTTTACCCAAAGGAGGAAATAAATTGGAAATATATGTATTCTATTAGGATATTGGAATCATAGGTGTATTTTTTACCTCCATGTGTTTTTTTACTTCGTGATGTGATATGGGATAGTGGAAATGTGCTATTTCACCAACAATTATTTTGACAAAATGAAAATCCTTGAAGAATACATGGACAAGGTGTGCAAGCTATAGAGATGGTTGATTCAAGTAATTGTAGTAGATAATTATTTTTTCCAAAATGGTGTGGGATTAGGGGTGTTTGGTATTAGATCAATGTGTGGATTTCTTATTAATTTATCAATTTTTCAAAATGCTTTTCAATAGTTGGGTGTCTAGATGAACCTTATTAATTAGTTATCATATATTGTAATATTTTTATGGTATTCACTTTGAGTGAATATTTGTTGTGGTAGCTTAGATAGAGTCCTACATTTCTCAAATGTTTCTACTATAGATAGATTTATAAATTAAAATATCAACAATATGGGGTGCAATTCATGAGGATAATTTTAAATGCATTATATAAATTTATCATAAGAAATGTGCGGGTAAAATGTGATTCTAGAATAATTTTAAGATTAAATATATATTTTTATGTTTTTAATAATGATGACATACATCATAATATATTAAAGATAGTGAAGAGTTACTATAACACTTATTTAATAATATAATCCTATTAATCTTCAAAAATGATTTTTTGAATTAGCTCATGAGAAAGTAGACGATTAATAATAACCATAATTATTCTATTGTGGATTTATATTTATACCATAGTCATAGTCAATGGTTGTCCTATTTTACGATAGTAAAAATAGTTATTAATGTTATGTTTTTTATTGGTGTTAATTTTAGGTGATATTATTTTTATTTTCACATGATTTATACTACGCATCAAGTGTCATTATGAAAACCAAAACCCAAATGATTTGGGATTGTTTTTATAAGTGATATATAATGGTGGGGAACTAGTATGTAAACTTACCTCTTTCCAACTTACCCTTTAAATATATATTTTTGTAGATGAATATTGGTATATAATGGATTGGGGTATAAGGGGCATCCCTTCTTGGGTTTTATTAGGTATAATTTTTATTATACATTTATGTATGGACATTAATGGATATATTTATCACATTGAATTTTAATTTTTCATTGTGGATCTATATTCTTATATTAATATGTGCATCGTCCTTTATGGAATGAGGTGTAATCCACTTAGACCAGACACATTAGATTTTAGACAAGAACTGGTTCAAAAATGTGATATTGTTGATGACGAGAAAGATATATGGACTAATGACCAGGCATGATAAATGGAACTTCCAAAGACATATATATGTATAATAAAGACCCGTCTCATTCCATGAATTACTTAGTTATTTAAGGAATGAGGATATGATGTCCGGACATAGGGAATGATATTGAAAAATCATTGGATAAGTAGAATCATGGTACCTTCTTAAATATATATATTCTTTCATTATTAAATGGTTTACATTTATTCAATATCTTGTGAATATTCTACGGTGAGGATTCAAAAATGCGTATTAAATATCTTGGTGAGAATTTAGTGTCATTTCATTATTCTTTTATATTTAGAATGCTTATTTCACAATTTTCGTGAGAGGGTTCAGGGAGGAATTTTTTAAGTATACACATTATTCGAACCATATTTATTTCTAATGTATTTTTAGAATATTATGAATAGTTTTCCAATTAGGATAAATGATTCTATCTTGGAGGTGTCATTGAGAATCGTTCAAGAGTCAATATTTATTATAGTTATCGCCAAGTTGACTTTGGTTAGTTTATGTTTTTTTGTTGTTCATTTAATGTATGGAAGTTCATGTAATTGGTTTAATTAATTAATATATGAATTGAGTTAGTAATTGTTTTAAGATTATTATCTCTTAATCATTAAATATATATAGGGCGAGTCCTTTAGAGTGTGTAATTAACATAACCATTGTTCTAATCAATAACCAATTTTCTATTGGAGGAGAGTTGTTATTTTAATTATCTATTTTTCACCATTTCATTCCTAGGGGATGAATAATTTTATAGTGGGGGATATGAACATATGGGTAAAATCCATAGCATGGTGAAAGATAATAGGTCATGATTCTCATACAGGAAAATTTCTCCCTTGTAATAGTGTACTTTATTTAATTGATATCATTTAAAAATTCTTCCATATGTGTTATATCATAATATAATGATGATTAGATAAGATCAACAGATTAAATATTATTATTTTTATGTTTAACAACAAAATGGACGATGTACATTAATGAGTTAATGTTTTTATGACTTAAAAACTATTTTAAGTATTTCTATCATGATACCCTCCCTCAAAAGGTGCCCCTCCATTCCTAGAGATGAAGGAAGATAGATAATGACCCCAGAGTCCTGAATCAAGTAGGCCCTATGGTGGTGACTAGAACCAAGGGTACAAAGATATCACAATATTGGAGGCATTACAATTTATAATTAAATAATATCAAGAGATAAGATGGTTCATCATAAAAAAAGTCCAATACACACACATAAACACACAAACACACAGATATATATATATATAATAAATATCCAAGCCATCCCAAAGGAATGTTTAAAAATATAACGGTTACAAAACAAGTGTCTCCAACGTAAATTCAGAAAAATGTTATGCAACAGTAGAACAACTGTCTTGATGTCCGATATAGTAATGCTTAGCACGGTCCACGTAGTTCTCTTAGAAACCAAGAAATATTTTTATATATGTAGGGTGAGTATACAAGTATACTTAGTGGGGAACAACCAAAGCCTCTCATGCACATGTGAAAGATCCATACTAATGAACATGTGGGAAAATAGTAGATCCCCAAAGAAACTAACAAGGTATAATATCCTCCCAACCTCACAAAAGAACACTCTCCAAATAATTCTCGTCATTTAAACTAATATTGTAACCACCTCCCTTATTTGTGTACCCCACACCACTTCCCACTAATTAGATGATCATACCCTAATGGAAAATGACCAGACGCTCCAACCACTTATACAATTCCCACTTCACAAACTTCTTGCAAAAACCTAGGCTACACAGACCATATCACATCCCGACTACAAACACATAGTCCCTATAGCTAGACCTACAACCCGGGTAAATCAAGCAGATCAAATCCAACCTGAAGATATGTGTGCCACGAAACAAATCAAATATCACCCGAAAACATCTGGGCCACAACCACACCTCACCCTATAGACACATGGGAAATCACAAAACATTTCCACCTAATAACACTTGGGAAATCACAACTCGCCTATAGAAACCATGGTATCATAAACCACACCACTACATACATGAGGAATCAGGGGATATCAATGCCTAGATGAGGGATAAAAGAAGAGAATGTAACAATCCATCCATCCTCCCAACTAGATGATAGGAATTGGAACCCTCCCTGATGGAAATGGAAGAATGGCCACATATTTCACTACTAGGGTAGGGTGTGTGTAGAAAAGTCAAGGAAATATAAGTATACATATATGTTATCAAACACCCAAGCCCAACCTATGGGTTCTCAATTAGACAACCTCGCACCCAATATCACTGAGAACATTTATACTAATTCTATATGCATTAATCATCATTTAAAATAGTCACCTTCAAATTTGATTAATTAATGTACCTTCTTAACAAGTCCAAAAATCAAAATATTACCAGCAACCAATTCTTATCTTTATTAATAATTTATTTCCATCATCGCTATCCGGAAAACTACCAAGTATAACACACAATAATGAATACCAAATAATAGATAACACCACCATATACATATTTCAAATTAATTCATCAAAATATATCATCTCAATAGAAAAAAAATTAAACGTACAGCCACACTGAGAAACAAATTTCTTCATAACCATACTCGACAGCCATCCTACACAACAATACCCATCGATTCCACAATAAATCTATCTCTGAACTAGATATTCCATTACACCACTAGGGCCACCCTACATCACAAATAATCACCCACAATAAGAACACAAAACAAACCAAAAAAAACATATTTAGATTTAACAAGGACCAGTTATTTAATTCCTCTTGTTAATTTTGGGGGTTATCACAAAAAGTGGGATATAACAGGTATTTGATTAATAGTTAGGTATACATGGTTAAGATTTTTCATATTGGTACATTCAACCAATAACAAATATCATTCATTCCATATATCATACAATACTTAAAAAAGGACACTGATGGCCATTATTTTATGTGGGTGATATTCCCATACAAAACATAGTATTAGTAACAATTATTAGAAATAAAGCAAGTGTCACACTTTCCTAGCCTCGGTTTATTTTTTTTAAATATATTAAATCATTTTTATTTAATATTTATTCAATGATATTTAAAATTGGACATGTGTACAACCTCCCATCATGATACAAAAATTATAGAGAGACGAATGGATACCTACATGGTAGAACATACAATCAATATTTCCTCATTGAACGAAAATAGTGGGTGTGAAATGGTCAACGAAAACAAAATTCAAATGCATATCTCCTTAGATAATTTCGTTTTTGGGATCATTGGAATCCATCGAAAGGTAGTCCTAAAAGAAATATGATTTGATGGATATGGAAAAAGACAGGTCATATATCAATGGGATAATAAAAATTAAAATCCGTTCAATGTAAATCCTGACCCAAACCACGTAGAATGTGAGCCAAAGAATAATATTTTTAGATGATATTAATTCTTTGAAAAATCCCCAAAAACCATTAAATATGTTATCTAGCTCATTTTATGTCAAATAAAATGTTAATGGGGATACACTATAGAAAACTAAAAACTAGAAAAAACTAGAATTTTGGAAAACTTTTTGGAATTGAATCACCATTCGGTGAGTCACCATTGGGAGTCACCAGTGCAACTCACCATTGGACGAGCTACCATTGGATGAGTCACCATAGGGTGAATCACTATTGGATTAGATACTGGTGGATGAGTCACCAATGGGAGACTCTCAATTGGGTGACTCACTATTGGGTGAGCTATCAGTAGATGAGCCACTATTGGGTGACTCAACATTGGTGACATACTATCATTACCTACCATCAATGACTCACCATTATGAGTCACCATTGCGAGACACTGCAGGTGACGTACTACTGGGAAAAAATAGAATTTTTTAAACTCCTGAAATGAGTTACTCTTACATCCCAGAATACCCTAAAGACCAGAATTTCACAATGTAATGGACCTGAGTGGTATTGGACATTATATCAGATATCTCTAAAACTATTCTGGCCATCGAGAATTGAAATCAATACCAGATGAAAGAGTGGTCTGAACAACCACAATTTTAGATGCCTCTTAAGTATCTCTCTACACATGAAGAACAAAAACATACTAATCACTAAAATGTTCAATGATTAACCATCTTGTGTTGTTCAAAATCTAGAGTGAAACCTCAAAATACATGAACACCTCCCCTAAAATCTACTAACCAAACTGAATAAATCAAACACTACACAATAATAACATCCACATTTTTCTAAAAAAATAAATCAAGGAATACCATCCTCTATGTCAATATATTATCCTCTATGGGCACCACTAAACTAGATTTACAGGTTCAATCACATTGAAAATAATGTATCTAAATTTGGAATCATGTCCTCCACATTCCACATGTAAGAACACTATCAGATATTAAAGAGAAATGAAACAATCCATATCATAGAAAATTGGATAAAAATGACATTATTAGAGAAGAAATAAAATTGATAAACTCAAAAAACTACTATGAGTACTAGCCATAAATCTAAGCTTTATATTCCCAATTACTCTCATCTAGGCCACTATGCCTCGATAACATATCAACCAAGGAAATGGTCCGTCCATACATCACCTTCACCTGACATTCCTAGATCTCTAATAGTTTCTCCACATACATATAGCATCCATTAATATCCAAATCTATCTAGTCAATGAAATGGGAGTAATCATTAATACACCTACAAATTTAAGATATGTGAAGAGAATTATGGTTTCTCTCCAATTATGGTGGTAGGGCTAACTGGTATACTACCTCACCAACTCTCCCCAACACCTCGATTGGTTCGATGAATCTCAGAGAAATAATTCTCCCTTTTCCGATCCCCATATTCCCACAACGATGGGAACCCTTTTGGAGCACATGGCACTAATCTAAAACTCCAGGTGCCTCATTATATGATAAAAATACACATTTCTCAGTCCTGAATATCTTTCATCCTCTCACAAACAAGCTAAACCTTCTTTGTCATGCGATGCACAATCATGGCTCCATGAAACACTGTCACCCCAAACTATGGCCAGCACAATAGTGAACAAAAAAAATTCATCCATACAAGGAATCAAAATGATCTATGCCAATGGTAGATTGATATCTATTATTGCATTCAAACTATACCAGGAGAATGTATCACACCGAATATCTACTAAATTCCAAGACGCATGCCCACTTCATGTCTTCTTGTGTATGGATAGTATGTTCTATATGCCCAACTGTCTGAGTATGGAATGTAGTGATGATGTGTAATTGAGTGAAAAAATTATGCTGAAATCCCTTATAGATTCACAGGGTAAAATGTGTATCCAGATACGAGGAAATTGTTCTCAGAATTCCATGTAGCCACACCACTTCATCCACATACATCTTTTCCACAACATCCACTATCCCTAAATCCATGAATTATATGAAGTGATTTGACTTTATTAGTTGATATAATACTATACAAATGGAATCATAGACTCCCTAATCCTTGGGTATCCCAATGATGAAATTGATTGAGATTTCATCCCACATCCACTCTGGGCATCTACTGGTTGTAAGAACCCACCAAGGACACGATGCTTCGCCTTCACCAATTGGAACACTATGCACTTCTCTAAAACTCTACCAATACCTGATTCGCCCAGTCCACCAAAACTATATCATCAAATGACATTACATTGTTAAAATTCATGTCCGTACCACTAAGTATGAGGTATGAAACTTGCAGAGGACTGCCTTGCATATTTCCACTAAAACAAACTATCTTCTAGGGAACAACATATGATTCTCACCACTCTTTTACGATCCCTCTATAGAATGACAATGGTAAATATAATCTCACAACAAATCCTCCCTTGATTTTCCACGCTGGCATTCCTCCGCTTTCCACATCATATAATACTACACTTTCATCGGAAAAATATCCATGGACACCATCCATTCTTTCATCCTTGAGCAGGGCTTCCAACTCCCCCATCACATTCCATTCATCCTTAGATTCCCTAAAAACCTGCTTCTGTGACTTCTTACTCTGGGAATCGGCCACAAAATTCTCGAAACCATATGTGTAAGATATTTAAAAATCATAGTCTTGAAGAAACACCATCCACATCCACTATCACATGTTTATATCTCACTTTGAAAAGTTATATGTCAAGATCTTGTAATCCATGAATATCACAAATATATTCCCAATGAGGTAATGACATGAAAAATCAGATAAATAACTACTAATGTTCGCTACAGATCATGGGTTTCAAAGTCAATTTCATGGGGGCATAGTTTCCCATACCCAAATAAGATAACTCTATGCTGCTGCCTCAGCACACATCCTATTCCCAGATGATAAGCATCACAAAACACATAAATCATCTACCATTCCTCTAGAAACCATATAATTAGAGCATTGTCAAACTTCCCCATAAGGTAGAAGAATGTGACCAATACCTTCTTTTCCCACACAAATTCTTGGTCGTTTCATGACAGAGCTATCAATGGAGATGCAACTCAAGATAAATCACAAATCTCTGATGATAGCCTACCAGACCCGGAAAATTATGAACCTCCACAACACTCTTGGATGCTTTCTACGAAATTACTGCCGGGACCTTTGATGAGTCCGCTGCTACACCCTATCATGACAGCACATACACAAGGAAATATACCTCCTTTATTCAAATATTTCACTTGGAAAAAATGTTTTTAATGATGGGTGCTTCAAAGGGCCCACAAGATAGTCTGGTGATGCTTGGTATGATCTTTATTTGAATTCATGTAGATCAATATTTAATCAACAAATACAATATGAACATTTCAAATAACTCATGGAATAATGATTTAACAATCCCCTTGATAATGGTTTGTGAATGTGTAACCCCAAAATGCATTACCATAAAAATAAAGTTCCCATACATGCACCTAAAACTTGTATTTGAGATGTTTCCTTATTTCACCACAAACTAGTTGTTTCCAGACTACATATTGATCATAGAATACAAAATTTCTCCTAAAAATTGGTCAAAAAAGATCATCTTTCTTCTAGAGAGGGTACTGGTTTTTATTGTCACGTGATTCATCATTTGATAGTCTATGTAGAACTTTATACCACCATCTAGGTTTTTCGAAAAAAAAAACTATAGCACCACATGGTGACACCCTGAGGTAGATAAATACCTTCTTTATTAGGCCATCAATCTGAATCCTCAGCTCCAACAACTTAGAATGTGTCATCTGGTAAGGATCTGTCAAAATCAGACATGTATCGGGCTCAAATTCTACCCCGAACTAAACATCCCATCAATGGGGTAGAGTCATAACCTCCATGAGGGAAACATCCATTGAATCCTCAATAACATTGGGAAGCACCACCACCTTAGTACCTACTGATCCTACTTACAGTTTAGCCATAAAGGAAAGAAGAGGCTATACATGTCGAGTGCCCACCTGGAAGCATCACTTTCCAATGAAAGCCATACGCCAACCATCCATGTATGAAAACTCGACACTCCTATAGAAGCATTCAATAATTGAATGGAAATAATACAACCAGACAATGCCAATAATAACATCATATGAATACATATATAAAAAGAAAATATCCCCATGGTACTGATGCAGTCCCATCATCAGTCTACATCCCCGAAACTAATCAAACAAGGTGGTCTGACCTCCAAATGGATTTCTTAGAGCTATGGGAATGATATCCCTCTCAATGTATAGTCCAATATTATGTGTAATATTGGGTGAAAAAAGGAGGTTGAATCTCTAAAATCAAACAAACAACATGCAAGGGTACTAAACAAGCAAATAGTACCTGAAACAATATATGGAAATACCAGAAATGATTCCTCTACTATGTGCAGCTGATAACACCTATCCCCATTTACCCTCTACTAACTTTAGACTCCTCTACCAAGACTGGGTCGAGGAACCTAAGGAACACCCTAAGGTCGTTCTCTACCTATTCCACTGCCCCATGGTGGAGAATGGGCCTTCTACCCCAACTACTGAAACTGAACATCCAAAAATTGTTTCTAGGGTGAGAACTGAACATTCCCACCTCACCATACTAAGCTCGATGGACCCTCAGAAATTGACTCTAATGATTCTGATGGGCACATCAATTGAAAAGCCTCAGTTCTAAGTTTAAATAAAAGGTATAAGTTATGAAAGGTTGAAAAGGATACTATTTAGGTCAAATCCTAGTAAGTTAAAAACTCAAAGGCCATTGAGCCTAGGACCTGGTGCTGGTAACCCAACCTATTGAAGAACCCTGCTGGCTCCCCTATCATGATAAACCTCATCATGAGTACATATTCTCAATCACTTACTCCTTATAATGGACCTCTGAGTTCATTGAATACCTAAATTGAGTAACTGCGTACTAGATAGAATGATAAAGTGCCTCCTCTAGGCGTATCGCATGAGACTCCTCATCCTTAAGTGATCTGGAAAAAATAATGGATATTATTGATCATGGACCTCAAATCCCATGTCGAAAAACTCTCCAAATGTGGGGAGTGTATCTCTAACCTCTTCAAAAAATTTATGGTTGATGAAAAGAATCATGCTCGAAACTCCTTCTATAAATTGACCCATAGAACGTCAGCTTCCTTCCTCTCTCCCATGTAAAATTTCGGCCACTCATGCCCATATCCCCGCATCTGGCTCACTGCCAAATGAACCCAGCACTCAGTCATATCCCAAGTTAAACTGAAAGAGATATCTATATCCTCAGGCCACATCTTAGTTTCTTTGTCAAAAAAAAACTATCATCGTACATTCCCATGATCTTCCACTGGAAAGAACATAATGAAATCTACCACTGGCCGATGTCTCCCATTGGATCAACCCTCAACCGATCATCTAGATCATCCTACTCAGCCTCGACTTACCCAGCCTCACATGGTTGATGACCAAGTTCCAGAGATGAAAAAGTTAAACAAGGAACACATAATCCCGCGTTGTATAGACTTTTATTTAAGATTCATTTTTACTCATTACTTATATTACAATTTTCTATAAACCCCCCAATTAATATAGGAACACAAGTAATTAGGATGTATGTACTATTCCTAGGGTCTCTATCTAACAAAAGGTGTAGCTTCATTAGGTTTTTTGGTAGTTTCATTGCCCTTGAATAGGATCAGGGGGGTTAAAATCTCATTGCATATCCGATCTTCCTTGGGCATATATCACAATCAAAGATCACTTGACACTTTTTCCCCCTCAACCGAGAAAATCATTACTATTCTAAACCCAGACATCCATAATATCTATCAACCATCACCTCTAATACCATTCTATCATGACCCTCAATCTAATGATTCCCCTCCTACGCTAGAAATAAAAGAATAAAGATAATGACCCCTCAAGTACTGCCTCCAGTAGGCCCTGGTGTGGCAACTAGAACCAAGCGTACAAAGTTATCACAAAATGGGAGTCACTAACCTTTATAAGAAAATATGATTTGGAGATAATATGGATCATATGAAAACAACTTCATGACACACACACAGACACACAGACACACACATAAACATATATATAAATAAGATTAATATAAACCATCCCACATTTATGTTTTAAAAAATATAGCTATTATTAAACAGGAGTCACAAAATTAAATTCCAAAAACATAGCTAAGAAGTGACAAAAAAACAATCCCAAAGACAAAAATAGTAATTACCAACACATTATATGTAGTTCTACCATAATTTTAAAAGAGATTTTATATACATAGGGTGGAAATACAAGTATACTTAGTAGGAAAAAACAAAATAACCTCATTAATATGTGCAAGAATAATACTAATTCCAATATTAGAAAAGATCAGAACTAAAAAGAACCTAATAGGGTATATTATCATTCCCAACCTCACCAAATAACACTGACCCAAAAATTAAAGTGAATTAAAGTGATTAAGTAATCCCATTAACTATTAGGGTACCCCACATCACATCCCATTGATTAGCTTCTCATACGCTAATGGAAAATGTCCTGATGCTCTTACATATTACAGAAGCCCCACATCTCAACTATCCCACACACACCTAGGACACAAAAGCCGCATCACATAACACCTACAGACACTTGGTCCGCACAACACATCATGAAACCTGAGAAAATTAGGCTGATCACATCTATCCCACTGATACCTAGTCCACGTACCACATCACATCCCACATGCGGACACCTGGGCCCCAACAAAACCTCATCCCGAAGACACCTAGGAATGAACATAATATCTCACCTTCAAAACACATGGGAGAGCACAAATTTCATGAAGACACCTAGGCCTTGTAAACCACACCAAAACCTACTTGATGAATCCTGGGCTAACAAAACCCAAATTAGGAATAAGGGAAGAGCATGTAAACAACCATCCATCCTCACACAGGGATGTTGGGAAAGGAACACTTCCAATAAAGATGGGTGAGTTTGGGAAATATTTTTCAACTAGGGTGGGGTGTGTACAGAAAACACCAAAAACTAATGGTATACATATATGGTATCTACTACTCAATCCCAACCTACGGGTTCCCAATCAAGTAACCAACACACCAATAATAGTTCCAATATTACTAATACTTCTAAATGAATTTACCAACACAAATAGTGGCCAATTATGAAATTTATAAATGAAATTAACTTATCAAAAAGCCATAAACACAAAATCATACAATAATAAAATATAATCATCAAATTCTCATCTTTATTAGTATTTATATTCTCCTTTACTATACAATCATCTACCAAGTAATGATCATAAAAATTAACATAGAAATAGAATTAACACCACTATGTCCATTTTCCAAATTCATTATACCCCATTCATACTCTAAAAAGAACTAATCCCCCAACTTATAGCTACACCCATCAAGACCTTTCGTCACAACCATACTTGGTATCCCCACTGCACAACACTGACCATCAATTCCATAATCAATCAATCCTTCAACCTGATATTCCATTAAACCACATATTCCACCCCACATCACACAACCAAGACCATAATAGTACCACAAAAAAACAATTTCATATTCAATAAGGATCTATTCTTTAATTCCATTTTTTAATTCCAAGGTTATCCGAAAAACTAGGTTATCATGGGGCATCTATTTATAAGCCATGTATATGTGGATAATAATTTTCATTTGGGAACACTAATCTAGAAGATTTATCATTATTTATATAGATCATATTCTTTGTAACAGAATACCACCAATGCCCATGATTTTCATATGGTTATTAGGCTATAAAAATCACAACATCTACAAAAAATAATAAAATAAAATTATGCATCACTTTTTCCAAACCCTTTTTTACTATTTTAAAACATATTCAGTCACTATTTTTGAATTTAGATTAAATATTTTATACCATAGTACATTCATAGAACCAACCCACATGATACAAAAATAAAATGGAGGAATAGGGATGAAGACTTGGAAGACTAGACGATCAACACTTCCTCATTGAGCCAAAACAGTGGGTGCGCAAGGCTCCAGGGAAACATGATCCAAGGGAGAAACGTAGATACATGACACCTTTGTGACGAAAGGTCTTGGGTGACATGGTGTGAAGAGAAATAGAACCCCACATGGAATAGTATATATCTATTTTAGAAAGGATAGATCATATATCAATGGGATAAATAGTTATTAAAAGCCATTAATGTATTATCATGACCCAAACCACATGATTTGGTGGTCAAATGAAGAATCGTGTATTGGAATATAGACAATCATTGAAGCATATAATGATCTATTAAATATGGTATTTAATTGGTTTCATGTCAAATGAAATGTTAACTTAGTGAAACTAAGGAAAACTAGAAAACAGAAGAAAAAAAAATAATTTTGAAAAAATGTTGGAAATGACTCACTATTAGGTGAGTCACAGGTGAAAGTCATCGGTGCAAGACCCTGGTGAAACTAACCATTGGATGAGATACCAGTGGAAGAGTCATCATTTGTCTACTCACTATTGGAAGAGATATAATGGATGAATCACTGTTGGGTGAGCTATCAGTGGATAAGCCACCATTGGGTGATTCACCAGTGGTGACCAACAATCATAACCCACCAGCGTAACCTACCTTCAGTGACTCACCATTGCAATCCATCATCACGATTCACCGCTTGCGACCTACCGTTGGGGAAACTGTTATCTGGGAAAACTCTATAAATGTATCACAGTTACATCTGAGAACACCCTAAAGACTAGATTTCCATAATATAATGGACTAGAGAGGTCTGGTCCATTACAGTTTGAAATTAATATAGTAGAACATATTATGACAACATTGATTGTGTAAATCTATATGAATATGAAAATAGTATTTAATGGAGGTTACATTTGAGTATTTCTATCAATCTTTTATACTCAATGTAATTTTTTTTCTCAATTTTACATTCTCTCTAGGTAAGGAATTTAAAATTTTATTATACATTAGTGGAAGAAGTTATTACCTCACCATCATGTTATTCCAAAATTTATTTTATACCCTAAGAGGGAGGAACCATTTTCATTTTACCTTATTGAATTATACAAATGATTGATTGTTGGATGAATAATTTTCATCATAAAGGTGAAATATACATTTTTATTCGTTCTATTATTCATTCTTTATATATATATATATATATATATATATATATATTATTGCTAATTATCATTTGGTGATGTTTTGAAAATTATTATTTGATGTTATACCTCTATATAATACCCTATAGATTCAATAATTTTTTTTTCAGCGAATTATTGAATATAATATTAGATTAACATTAAATATTGATAAATTTATTTTTCCCAAAACCATTACAGATACACATTGAATAGGTTTTTCACATCCATAAATTCTAATACTAAAATTTATCTTAGTGGAAATGGTTTTGGTAATAATAAAATTTATAAAAAAACTCATAACGTATCAATAATCATTTATAGATAATTTTATAAATTCGTAGATATCCTAGAAACATAAACGAATTCACCACAATGTGGATACTAGGTTTATGCATCATGGCATGGGAAACAATAATTCCGAACCATTATATGCGAGGGATAAAAATACACTAATATATTTTTATGTCCTTAAATAATCTTTTATTGTCATAATATATAAATATTTCTCAATGGAATATTTTAAATTTCATTCCAAGCTCATTATGTCTATGAAAATAAATACTAACATTGTTTTCCAAAATATGGTTTCCATGGTTTTGGTTATACTTATCCAAGAGACCCGATATCAAATCCGGGTGGAGGAGTATTTTGCAGGATACTATAGTAGTACTATAGTATTAATGTAGCAGTACTTTAGCAGCACTGTAGTAGTCACTGTAGTAGTCCCTATAGCAGAGACTATAACAGCTGGAACTATTCATCCATTAAAGCCTTTGGTCCACTAGTTTGGTCTTTGAGTCCTACAAGGCTTTCAGGATACCCAAGGCCATCAGGCTAGTTGTTTCTCAACGACATTGGGCTTCTATAAGTCCTAAGGGCCACCCCATGGACTTTGGGCCACATGAATGAAAATGTACCAGTCAGAATAGAAGGGACAAGGCTTAAAATAAAGATTTAGGGCAAGCACATTCCTAGAGTAGACCTAAATTGAATTTGAAGAATGAGAGGGTATGACATTTCCATCGGTATTGGGCCTGTTCAGCTTTGCATAGGACTACATGCGGATGATCCCTAAAAGGTGGAGTGCTGATATCATGACATATGCTGTGGAGGATCAGTTCCATGTTGTCAATTCTAGGTGGTTCTCCTTAAAGCCTACGGGTCATGTAATTATCTCTAACACTTCAGCCCTTATAAAGGTTCCACCTCTCCCCTTGAAAGGCGGAATATCAAAAATAATAAAAAATGATGGCTTTCGGGTTATTCCGACTTTCCTATATTAAACCAAGTACCCCATAGCCAGTGGTTTCATTTTTAAATATTCCCTATATTTATGTGATCAAATACCAAATAACTCTTTTGTTTATTAGTCTTAGTCATACTAAATATATACTTTAATCTCAAATTATTTCTGATGAAATAAAATACATAACATTGTTACATTAAATACTATATATCACGGGTAAATATTATTCTTCCTTGATCACATTCAATTATTCCATATTTATAACATGGTGATTGGAAACAAAATAAGGTTGAAATTATATTCTCATTAAGGTTTCAAAAAAATGGAAACTATAATTTGTAATAACTGAATAATAATTATGAAAAATTTATTTAAGTATAACATGTTCTATAAGTTCAATATCCAAATCATGATTAATAATATAGATGAAATAAATTATGATCAAATAATTTCAAATAAATAATTATGTGATCTTGAGAACAATACATCGATATTAGAAGTAGTAAAATTACTACATAAACATCATCAAAAGTTTTCATTTTGATAGAATTCATAATAATAGACATCTTATACTTATCATCACATCATTATATAATGGAAATTTGAAATATGGGTAGGTATACACAAAAAACACTTTTAATAAGGCTATCCGACTAGTTCTACTCATGAGAGGTATTAATGCGTCAGAGGGATGTATATTTTAGATATGTAAACAACCTTTTAGGTCCAATTAATTACAGGCTTTCATAATGATCAAATTAATTTATGAAAAATAATACTTATCAATGAATATATATATATTGAGTTGAGAATATTAAATATGTATATTTCCATGTAAATTAAATTACCTTCAATGAATACAAAATATTTAAAAATTTAATACATTTTAGTCAATAATATCATCCATGATAAAAATTATATGTGTGTTAAATAAAATTTAAATGATAAATGATCACAAATAAATAAACATTTCTATAGAAATTTCTGGATAAAAAATCAATGATAGCTAATATAGGTTTTTACTAAATTTCACCTTTTCCAAATAAGTGAAAATGGATGTGTAACTTTAAAATAATAATTATTTAAATATTTTTCTATGTTAAACAGTTCAAAAGATATCAAATATTCTAAATATCATAAAATAGTTATTGTGACACGAATGGCCATTAATAGCACGTAAATTACAATGAACTATACCTTTTTATTTTTTTAAGAATGTTTTCAATTTTCATTTCAGAAAACACTATAAATATTCCTATAAAACAATTAAAAAATTTGAAATATATAATAAAATTTATTCATTAAATAAATTAATTTATTATAAATAACTTCATTAAATTTTTTAAATAATTATTACATGGAAGTAAAAAGTTCATGATAAATAGATAAATAAGATTGGATTTTTATTTTATTTTAATTTCATATTTCATTTTTAATGTTCTTACATGTGTAATATTTTTAGGAAACTATATATACTCAAAACATAAAAAGTCTATATTAAAATATATAATGTTTAATAACAAAAAATTGTAGGATTCCTTAAAAAAAAATTAAATAAATCCCTAGAAAATGACTTTGTAAAATTTATCCTTATTTTATTGGTATGTTTTATATAATAATACCATCAAAGAAATAACATGAAATTTAAAATTAAATACCATGAATATAATGAAATACATTGTATAAAATTTAAACAGATGAGTATTAACACCTCATAGAATTAAATAGGTTTCTAATATAAAATAAATCTCAGTGAAGTATAAATTGGGAAGAAATATCATTATTGAAATCAGACTATTGAACTGGGAATTAATCATTTAGTTGAATTTATATATCATAGAAAATCCACATAAGTTAACTGGAAATTAAATATAAAATAAGAAAATTTCATTACGCACATAATTTTATTATATCAATGAAACTATTGAAGTAATATAACCCAATGAAATAAAACTAAATTATAAACCCCCATACACATGATTTTTCTCATAATGTACACTGTTTAACATATTTAATATAAAAATAATGTTTCTTTTTTACATGATAAAAAAATATATCATAATTAAAATGAAATTTTATTTTATTAAATTTCATGTTGGATGTTTTGGTGATATTATTTTCATCGACACCAAATGACTATAGTAGTTTTAATATAATAAAATAAGACATTGATAAAACATATATTTTATAAGAATAGTGAAATAAGTTTCATAAATATAAATTTAAATATTACATTTTGATCAAACCATTTTTTATTATTGTAAAATATTATTTATGATGTAATCTTAGTGATGATAATCCATACATACATATGAGTAATGTTACCATTCATACATGATCATGGTAGAATGAAAATAATAATTATTTTACACATATATAATGATGATTATAACATAAATTTCATACATTTTAAGTACAATTATATATATCATTCTTGTGATGTTTTAATGAATAATGAATCACATTACATCCTATATGTGGTTATCAAAACATAAAACGTTATGGTTTTTAAATGAGAGGAAATGTGTGAATTTATACTATATATTATCTTCAAAAAATGGAAAAATGAATTAATATAATAAATATATATTTTCTAAATACATAATTAGAACTACATATGAGCGGTGGTGATGTGAAACACATTACATTGGTTTATGACTTAGCTGTTCACCATACAACTCAAAAAAAATTGTTTTCCAATTTAATGAAAAATAAGATTGATATAGGGTATACCATAAACATATTAAAAATTATAATATGTTATATACATATGTTTTCAGACTAGGATTGATTAATAGGATTAGAAGCTGGTGAAAATAAAAAATAAACAAATAATGATCATTTAAGAATGAAACATCTTTATCAGATAAATTTTTATTTATTATAGAAAACTATTTATGAGGGTTTTATAATTAAAAAAATTTCGAGGATGTATGAGGGGTTTTAATTAATGGAATTGAGTATGGAATTTCTAATATAAGTATTTTTTTATTTAAAAAAAATTATTAATAGAGGGTCACTTTTATATGTTATGGTTGTGGTACTTAATGAATTTATTAAAATATTTAATTAATATTAATTATTTTACATGTTAAAATATTATAAATTGATATAAATATATGCAATTGTTATTGTACAGAAGAATAATATAATAAAATGTTATTTTTACATGTTTATATTAGTTTTATTCCCAAATAATTTTGTTTTACACACCCATAACCATTTTTTATAATGAAATTGATAAATTTTTTTACACTTTTGGGGTTATAATAATTAATACTAACATGTAATTTTCTTTTAGGTTGACCAAGGTTTAAATTTTAATCCATTTCCCAATCACATTTATAATTTAATATTTATAATAATACTATATTAATTATGAAAATATAATTTCATTTTTAGAATTCTTTATTTAATTTAATTTGGAAAATAACATTCAAATTTTGTAATATAAATATAATATTGTATAACATAACAAAAGTTTTGTATTTCTGTAAATAATTCATGGGAAAAATAATTTATTCAATTATTATAACATTAAATTTTTTAAAATTATTTATTTTTCATTAATATAACCTGAATAAATATTGGGTTGTCATTGTATCATAATTTAATGTTATTTTTTCAATAATAAAAATAAGAAATAAATTACATGATAATTTAAAAATTTATATTTCCTATTTCACCATATAAAAAAAGTATTATTTTATCCCATCCAAAATATATTATTGTCTTTAAAATGAATAAAGTAACAATTTTATCTCTATCTTTAACGTTAATATTATAAAGATAAACTTAAATATAATTTATTACAAAGATTCCATATATTCAAGAGAAATATGTAAATGGATAGAATATAATCATAAATTTTTATATTGTAATGTTTTATTGTGCATTTTTAGTCAATCCCATATTATTCTAAACATTAATTTCTAGATTTACCCTTCTCCAATAGTGATAAAATTTTACTATTTTTTTAATTCTTCATAAACCAACTTTAATTTGAACATATTCAATATTAATAACTATTTTTAATTCAAACATGATATCCAATTTAAAAAATTTACTTTTAATAATTTATAAAATATTATTGTATAATTATCTCAATATGTATGTTGAAAAAAATGTTTTCCAAAAAACAATGATTTCAACTATTTTTTTTCACACAATAGTCATGTATATTATTAGATAATATATAATTAAACATAATATTAACAAATAATTGGGAAATATATTAATTTAAAACTGAATTTATATATTTTTGGACCGTTCTATGTGAAAATGTATAGATATACTAGAGATGTCATTATTCTATATTATTATGTAAATAATGAAAAAATATATAAAAATTTAAAAAAATATCTGACTTAGGTAAAAGTATTCTAAATATTAAAAAAATTAAAATATTTGAATAAAATTAATTTAATAATTTCTTAATAAATTAATTATAATTCCAAATTAATAGTTCAAAGTGAAAATAATTTTTTTTAAATACCTATTTCATGTATAAAATTATTTTACTCAATATTAAGTATGTATTTATTTTTAATTACAAATGATATTAAACAATTATAAATATTTTCATAATGTGGACAACATTATTCATAGGTACAAGTTCATCTACTAGGGTATAATGGTCATATTTAATTAATAATATTTCATAGATCATTTAAGATTGGTGTTAGGAGTTGTATATGTGATCAAACATACTACAATATTAAAATCATAGAGTGTTACAATAAACATACCACCATTGATATAAATTACATTAATGTTATTATCTAGTAGGATTATGGGGATTTTTTCTACTCATCCAAAATAATAATAAATTGTTATTTATTTATGAATCTTTAAAGACAATAAATTGTGTTTGGATATATTTTTGTAATGATATATATTATTGAAACATTCAATATCACCCAATGAAAAAAAATTCTTAACCAAATGGATTATTTTATTATGTATTCTTTTATATGATATATTCTTGTTGAAAAATTTACCATGGTGCATGTTTTTAATAGTAGTCACCATAATAAATTTGAAGATCAATTATAAATGGAACATTGTTTAAGGAATATTTTATTGCATTTAGTTAGTTATGAATTAAATTTTTTTCTAAATGATATAATTGATTTTGGGGTTAAAGAATGGTATTTTTTGAATGAATACACTATTCTGGATACATTTAGATCCATCTAAATAGAATTCAGAATTACATTTATAATATGTTCTAGATGAAATTTCACAACCTGAAACATATTCAATACCACATGGTGGACATTTAATATATATTATTATTTCAAAATTATTATTAAGATAAATCTAAAATGATTATTGGGTATGGTATCCAGAGTGGGTTTAAATGATTTCACCTAAGTAAAAAATGTGGAAAATATATGAGACTTTTAGGGAATGTGGGAGGTTAAAAGATATTATCAGAAAACCTATATGGTGTACAACATAATGAATTTATTGTTATGTATAGTGTATCATTAAGATAGAATGAATGTAAAATATTGGTTCACATTCATATTGAATAGAGAATTTATAGATATTATTTCTCTATTTTTTTATGTACTAAATAAAATCATTCAGGTGGGATCATCATGTAATGATAATTCAAGTAGTTATATTTATTTAAACTGATTATTTAATCCTTAAAAAAATAGAAAACTTGTATACATGATATAAAATCATTATTAAACAATAAATATATACCAAATGCCTCAAATTAATATATCCATGAATTTAATCACATGTTTAACTTCAGATGGCTATAGAAATTTAGATGTTGTGTGAGTTTTTTTTCATTCAAGTACATGAGTGACACCATTTTACTACACAGATGAATTATTTTAATAATATTCTTATTCCATCTATCAATTATAAATATTTTTTTAAAAAATATGTATATGAGGGATTTAAAAATGGAGTTTCGTATGATATTTCTGGTCCATGTATAACATATGGGAGAGGAACAATGTAATTTTATATAATTATCTCAAATATCTCATTTTTTATTCTGGGAGGCATTGGATTCCAATGAAAAAAATTAACATATTTTTTATCTTTAATAGGCATTCTATGTGTATACAAATATTTTTTTCAATCCACTCTTGATTTTTCTCCCTATTTTCATTGGATGATATATATAATTCCTAGTGCCCCTATATATAATAGAATCATAGGTGGATTATTAATTTTCAATTTTAGAGTCATCAATGTTTTGATCTGGGGTAGGTGATATAGTTTATATAATTCTAGATAATAAAAACTGTTTTTTGGATATATAATATAGTTCAAATGATATATTGGAATGTTTGGGAAATATTATGAGATTATTGTGGTGGATGGGTTGGACATTGGTTGTACCTTATAGCCATCAGTGAGTAATTAGATAGTGGGTGGGGTCACCCTTGGATTCTCTTGATTCCTAGTGACACCAACTATATGGTGTGGTTAAAATAATGGATAATCTACATTATTACAAATACTATTTTTGAAGTGGGAATCCCCAAACACAATTTTGATTTTCTCGAACACAAATAATCCCTCTTTATTTCATATAAATGATCTATAAGTGTGTTTTTTTTTCAATAATTTTAATAGAGATATAATGAATGATACATCAAATGGTTTCTTCCTTCCATATTTTCACTTAATAATATCTTAATTTTCCCTTCATATTTATTATATTTGATGTCAATTTCACTATAGGATAGTGACTTCATTTGAATGGGTTGGGGATTTCATTATACATGTAGTTAGGCTTTCCAAAGTTGACAATTTCATGCTACCATTTTCCATTTGGGTTGTAAAAAATGGTGTTGATTGTATTTTTTAATAATTTAAATTATTTGATATATGAAATGGTGTTTTGTGTTAGGTATTTTTAGGAATTATATTGATATTTCTTTTCTAAAAATATATTGGTGTTTTATAAATTTTTCTTTAAGAGGATTTTTTATTTTGACTTAATTGATAATTATTCAATTTTGAATTTATTCGATTAAAAAAATTATTTTCACATTTAATTATGATTTAATTATAATTAGTTTGCAAGGGTTATTGGGAATGAGTTATTTTGTGAGAACATTAATGTGAGCTTGGTTTGGACTTCTGTTGTCCTCAATAATCATTGGTATAATGGTAGACCCTTTGATAAATATTATAAATTTTTTTTGTTTTTGGTGCTAGTACCCTTAATTTAGTCCATGGTCATTCATAGTGTTTTAGAGACTATTTAGGGGGACGGTCATGTCAGATACAGTATGCTCGACCAAAAATTACTTAAATTATGAATGTCATTAAATTTTGAATCATGTATTGTTTGGTTATATAAGTAACATTTATCAATAGGTCCCAATTAAATAAAAAGTTTTAAATATAATTTTGGAGACACTACTGGAAATCTGACCTTTCCCCATGCTTCTATACAAATGGTTTTTAAAAACCGTTGGGAAAGCCCACAATGTTGTCACATTTCTCAATGGTTTGGCCAAACCGTTGGGAAAAGTATACTTTGAGGCCACTTTTCCCAATGGTTTGGCCAAACGGTTGGGAAATGGTGTACCTATCCCAATGGTTTTGCCAAACCGTTGGGAAAAGTGGCCCACATATCAACGTTACTCCAAAACCCAAAGGACCTATACCAACGGTTGTCAAAACCATTGGTATAGGGCTATTCCAATGGTTTTGTCAACAGTTGTTATAGGTCCTTTGATTTTTTATCGAATCTCCTGACCAAGAACATTATATAAATCAAAATTTAAAATAATTATTATAATACATATATATATTTATGCAATTATGTTCACAAAAGCCATCTTAGGTTAATGGTTAGGTTGTTCATTGATAAAGTAGAGGTAGTGGGATCAAATCCCATTGAATGTTTTTTTGAAATACATATACCAACGGTTTTATGGAACCGTTGGTATAGATTGTTCCTAGAAAAGGTTTTACCAATGGTTTGGTTGAACCAATGTCAAAACTTATATCAACGGTTCAACCAAACTGTTGGTATAGGTTAATGTAACTATCTTATCCCAACGGTCCTACATAAACTGTTGGGAAAACTTTTTCCCAATGGCTTACTTCCCTACAGTTTGCAGAACTGTTAGTATAAGATATACAAAAGGTTTTGTAACCTATCTGAATGGTTCTGAACCATTTGGAAATATACTATTTTATAGTAGTGAGATATAATAATGGAATGGTATGAATGAAATAAAATCATTTTAGGGTAATTTTTTTATGGTATTTAAAACTTGTTTTTCTTTTTAAATGGTATATGAAAAGGTAAGGAAATGGTAATGGGAAATATAATTGATGGAATGGGTTTGGAATTTTGGTAACTGGAAACATTAATAGATAAGTTTAAATATTATAATTTCCTTGATTTTGGAATTAAGTTTTTATTTTTATTGTATTTGAAATGGAATTTAGTATTTTTTTGGAACTACAATGTTAAATGATTGAATTATGACTACATTTTATTTCTGTGTTGATATGATGATAATGTGAGTTTTTCTCCTTTTGGATGTGATAGTTATTACAATGGTAAATATTCTCACTCCGTCCCTATGTGAAAAAATGGTGTGATGATTAATCCAAGTTTAAACACTACCCCTCATGTTGATGCATTGTTTGATGGTTAATAATAGGCTGAACATCATCCCTGGGTGAAAATATGGACATATTGATATACTTGATGTGATAATAACACTCCATTGGATGGTGGGACTTGTGATTAAACATGCACTAAATCGGCCCCATCAGTTGATGAATGGACTTCAAATAGGGGTTTGTTACACCAAGATCTGGGCTGCAAAATGGAAATATATTTTAACACTAGTTGGGAGTTGGTTGGAATGGTCTTTATGATGTTATTCGAGACACCTCTAAACTATAAAATGTGGTTATTTAATATTACTCAAGTAAACCCAACCATGGAGTTTTATTCTTGTTCTATAGAGTTAGATATTATTTATTGAGGAATATAAAGTTAGTATATTTTCACTGTGCACTTTAGGATAAATATCACTTTAAAAATTTTATATTTATTTATTTTAGTAGTGGAGGACTACTATCTTGGGAAAATAACCCCCATAGTCTATAGCTACACAATGGTACTTTTGCATACCCTTATTATTTTATTTTAAGGTAGGATTGGGTCCTGAGATTATGGTTTACATAATCAACATGGATAGCTCAATTTTTATCAATAAGATAGGAAGTTGATTGTGTCAGATTTTATGGGTATCATGGTATATTATTTATCGTTTCTACCATGAAAGTCTGGTAGGCCAAGTGGACGATATACTTTTTTACAATATTTTACTATTTAATTTTTATAGAACCCTTAGGGAATTTGTTCCTCCTTAGTAATTAGATGTTCTCGATGAGTATAACATTTTTTTATAATTCATTTTATTTCTAACTCTGATACTGAGGGTATAACATCACTACAAAATATCATTATACCCCCACCAATGTTCACTAGCATCTAGTGTTTAGTGTGTTGTATCTAATGTGACATAGTGTTTCAGAAAAGTCATTGCCCACTATGTGACCTCATTAAAGACATTACAATGTGAAATTTTAAGATTATTTTTTATTATTATTTTAATTTATTGATTTTTAAAATTATAGAAAAGGGAATGTGTTGAATATTCTGATAGAAACATGAATTTTGAGTCAGGAAAACTTTTTTATTATATGTAAAAGTAACCATAGTGATGGATGATCTTTTCATATTTTTTCATTATGTATTTTATTATATTAACCTAGAATGATTTAGATCTTGTTTTATATTTACAATTTATGGTTTCTAGACTCTATCTCTATCCCCATTTGAAAGCGTAAAATGATTGGATTTTACACTTGTCATAATGAAATAAGAGGAAATTCATGCATCATTTCATGAATGTCTTATCCAAATAATATAGAAATTTTTGTGTGATTTTCTTGAATTATGATTGAGGATAAACTATTTAATGTCATATAAATTACTCATACATAATTTAATTGTATATGCAGTCAGTTGAATTCTACATATTTTGGAACGATTTATATTTGTGGATTGTGTTATGTCACATATGGTGAGACTAATAGGGAAAATGATGGGTGTAATATCTATTTGTAAGGGGATGTTTAATGATATTTAGGGATGATTAATTGAATTTAATGTCTTATAAAAACCCAATTATGAGTTATTAAAATTTATATCTTATTATTTTTTATTCGAACAAAAACATATATGTTTCCTCAATATAATTTGATTTGAGTTCAACAAATATTATCCTCATTTGTGTGTTTCCAAATGTAAAAATCACTGATGTTTATATTATTTTTTATGGAGAGATTTGACAAATAAGTTATAGTTATCAATGATGTACTAACAAGGGAAAATTATATATAAGAATCAACTCTAGGTGGGTGGATTATTTCTCCTTAAATTCTTGATGGATATATGTGCATGATACCATTGAGATAATTATAGAATGTGAGATATTATATGGGTACTAAAAATAATGAAATATTTCATTTGATATAAAATTTTTTTGATATCGTTTATGGATATGTGTTTGGACCTAGTGGCCCTTATGATAGCATGAACCATTGGACAAGGTGGTAAACCTTGATTCCATTAGATAAGACTATCCATGTTGTTGATTCAGAGAGTGATAGAATGTAATGGTAACTATGGTGAGGGGTCAAACTGAGGCGTGTTATTATTAGTGATGTAATTTATGGTTTATGAACTAGTTTATGATATCGACACACAAGATGTGTGGAAATTTCTATGAGATTCACACAGTAATGATTTAATTTATATTTATCATCAATGATCATTGAGTGATAGGGTTTATAACCCAAATGGTTTAGTAGGGGCTTCCAAGTGGAGTGTCATAATCTATGTTCCTTGGAATCATATCTCGCATGGTGTATGTTCATGTTGATTCTAGTTATATAGTCATATATTGAGTGGAAACTACATATCATGATAATATGGAGAGTCTGAGGAGCATGGACAGATCTAATGGTGTTTGGGTTATTTATGATAGCATGTGTTATATTATGAATCATGGAATTGTTATAGTTCCCTAGACTACGATCGTGTTCCATGGGAGTTCATGGTTTTATTATATGACATGTAATGTGAAATTTTTACCATGGTCTATCAGATATATAACTAATGATACCTTGTGTTAACTTTTGGTGGTAGGGTGTTATGAAATCATGCCCCATTAATTTTCCATTTCGATAATGTATTGTGTGACAATGAGTGTTTTTTAGTTGAAATATTAATTAGATTACGGTCATGTTCCTGCAAAGATTTAACAAAATTATTCCAAAACATAGGTGATTTGTCATGAAAAAACCTAAGTACCCCGGTATCCTGATAACATAGTGATTCTTGACATAGCCAGAAGGGCATTCATGATCCCCAAGTCTCAGATACTTCGACCCTTAATCAAACAAATTAAAGTCGAAAATGCCTTTTCCACTAATAATGTCAAATTAAATGAGAGTAGGTATTAATGAATATAATGTAAACCCCTTTAAGAGTAATGTACTAAAAGTAAAAAAGAAAAAATTTCCAATTGTAATACAACTAACTAACAGAGAAATGGGGAAACTTCCCATGAACCAATGGATGAAACTCACAAACTACACTGATTAGCTTTTAGAACCCCATCCATATGTTTATTTAACTATACTTGATCTTGAAGGAGAAAATCAACTATAACATGAAGGCATGGGTATGGTGTGAGCTAAATTCCTAGAAGGGTCTCCCCATGTATTCATTAATAGGTGAAGACAATTAGTTTACTATATAAAGAGAATTAAATTTTAAGATAAACAATTTTTTAATTTCAAAGTAATTTTAAAAAAATAATTATTTACATTTCAAAATATGGAATACATTTATAATGATGACAATACATTAAACAAATGATTAAAATAAACCCATTTATATTAAAAAATTAACATAAATATGAAGGAATGTAATTCAGTTTCAACCATGGTATATTTTATTTTTGAATACAAATATGAGAGAAACATTGCCACATACTTAAGATAGTGTGATTGTTTCTCGCTATTGGGAACACACACTATAAATGACAAAATTATTTATATATACCCCTTGTAACTTAGTTCAAAGTGTACTCGTCACCATCTTCTATGAGACGTGGCTTGATTTATTTATGTTTTGAAATATTTCTAATTATTAAGTGTCAACCAAATATACCAATTTAAATTCAAAAACCACAAATATTGTTTCTAATTAATGACATTACCTTTACCCTAATAGATCCCAATGGCTTCTATCAAAACCATTTAAATCCACATTTAACAAATACAGTCTGAAATCAATTTTATCATATTATTTTCCAAAAATTTCAATCAATAATATTTCACAATTTAAACTCAAAATTTTAATTTTCCCCAATTTCCATCAATTTCTCAATCTCACCCCAATTCACAAGAATTGGGGGTCTTCCCCAATTTCATGCTAAAAATAAAATTTCAAAAATTAAAATCCCTAGATCAATGGAATTGGGTTTTTAAAAAACAAATATAATTTTTTTTCAATAAATTAAATTAAACTAAATAATTGATATTAAATCAATTAATTTATGTTAAATCAAATTTGGTCATCATAAAGCAACCTCCTGATTTTTACAGAAACAAAAGGCCTATAATGGAACCTTTAAACAATCACAATAGCACAGACAACATGGGAACTCGACGTATGTTCAATATTCAAAAGCACGGTGTTTAAATCCATTAATTAAAAAATTATATATCACACAATAAGGAGAAAATTGAAAGATATTAATATATAGGATAACTCTTACACGTAATCTCACATTGCAACTGCAACGGTGATCGATCATTGATAAAAATTACTCGGAAGGGTTATAGGTCTTTAAAATCACATGATAAATATTATTTGGTCAATAGAAAATAAAACTAGAGACGAGGAATAGAAATATCATCAAGTCTACCTCTTAAAAAAGATCCATTAAAAATTTTCATGATGTGTAACCAATTTACATGGATTTTAACTGAAGAAAAAAACAAAATATCTAAAAACCTCAAAACCTTTTGATAAAATTGGCTCTAATTTTATTTTATAATTTAGATGTTTTGTAATCATATTACAAGTACTATAAATCCCCACTAGACATCAGAACAAATAGCTTTATAATGAGAATATTAAAAATCCTTAGCTCAATAATATAAGTTTCTTCCCTATTACATCCCATCCCTATCAGGACTATGAAAAAGGAAAACCTCAAAAAAGATTAAAAAATACCTATTAGACATGAAATTTCATGTTAAAACCCCCCCAATATAATTATATTTTGTCCCTAAAAACACTTTAAAAAAAGAATCTGTATAGAAAAGGTGAGGCCACAACACTCTCATCAGAGCCCATCATTCCCATGTATCATTAAAATTATAATTGTGATACCTTAGTACTTGATGAAAATTTATTAACCTTCAATGAATAAAATTTGTTTCAGAATCGAATATCCTAAATGGTCATTAAATCATGGATAAATTATGTTCAATATCCAACTCAAGACATCAGATGTATCAGATAGATTCTTTTGTAGTTGAGATACATGGAAGAATTTATCTATAGACGCCAAATACAGTGGATGTGAAAAATAGTATTTAACATTCCCAACTAGTTCAACAACCTCAAATGCCCTACAAAATGAGGATCATGATACCCATTATTCCCAAGACCTAGATGATACAACTGAAGTGAAACATTCATGAACACCTATTCAGAAACTAATACATAAAATGGTCTTAGATGATGTTCATCATAAGACTTATATTGAATTTGTGTTGTAAATATTATTTTACAGACCAACAAAATATTTTTTTCGTCACTTGAACCATGATTGGTCCAAACAAGGATATTTCCATGATCTTTGACCAACCCAACATAGATATGTTTGGTGGGAAATGAAATACTTGAAAAGGATCCATTATGATCACAAAAAGGTAACTATTGTTATAAGAAAACTAGTCCAGACCTAGATGATTTTCTGGTTATTCAAAAAAGTGGAGAACAAAAGAATGAATGATTCCTCAAGAACATGTATACATATTTCAATCTGGAACATTGAATATGAGTAATATTCTATATTCAAATAGACCCGTCATATAATTTCCTCCTAAAGGAAACTCCAAATAGGAAATGTGAATAGGGGATATTTTTCAGAAACTATAGAAGATGGATATCTATGTATATTAATAACCACTGTAACATAGAGATTTCCTAACTCCTCAATATTGGTTATGTCATTAATGGGATTAAATTGAGATTACATGGTCCACATGTCAATCACTACCCAAATCACATTCTTTGAATTATTGGTACAAAGAAAATGAACCACAAATTCCGTTGAGATCTCATCCCACTTCTTAATAGGGACTGTAAGTGGATAAAGCAAACTAAAAAATTTATAGTTTTTTGTCCATGACCTATTGAGATGTATAAATATGAGAAAAAAATTCAGCAATGCCTCTAATAACACCTAGCCACTAGAATTTATGTTTAATTTCATAGAACACCATTATGGTTCCAGGTTGCATTGCCCACTATGAATTATGAAATTCCCTTAAAAATATTCCTTACAACTAATGTAACAATATATTGATTAAGATAGATTAGAATACCCTCTATAGATAAAGACCACTCTGTAATTTTCTCACCAGTATAAATATAGTCTATAATTCTATGAAACTCATCTTAAATTTTATATTACTAAAGGATCATCTTGAAAAGATATTATGTCAACTGAAGACAAGAAAAAAAAAACCACATCCCTTAATTTATGGACTCCAATATGAAATTTTTCAATGAGAGCCATTTACTTCCACACATTTCATGATTCTATCATAGCATGGGTCATATGTTTCCTGGTCAAATAATTTGAGATGAAATTACATTTCCTTGGGGTATAATTGGTGTTCAAATCAAAAAATTCAATTAATCAAACTAACTCCACCGGTTGAGATTCAAATATTTTTGATTGCATATATAACTAAAGAAATTGTGTTCTGAATACACAAAAAACCATTCTCAATAAATGTAGTTCTACTAACTCCTAAGTGTGTTCCTAAATTCTTCAAGTTCAAGGCCAAGTGTTGAATAATTATTATTGTGTGACCTAATCATTTGAGATCCATATTCATCAATGAGATCACCCTACATAAGAACACCACCAAATATTAAACAAGATACATCATAGAAGACCCCATAACCATTCCCAACCATATGAAGAGTTAATACCAGAGTATTATTAAATGGAAATTTCATCTCAACAAATGAAATCTATAATATCTAATCATAATAAAACATTATTACCTTTCTATTTTTATCTTATCATAAGAGAATATGACTTTGAGAAGTCCTTTAAGAATTCATAAAAGTACCCAGCTTGACCTAGGATTATAGGAATCTCAAAAACATTCCATGGTTGTTCCCATGTAATAACAACTATTTAATTCCAATTTGAACATGATATCCCATGTTCCAACACCCTTTATTTGATGAACTTTACTTCCCAAATAATTAAATCAAATTTCTAAAGAATGGCCTAAAATTGGTGATTTCTTAGGAAACATAAGATTATTCGCAGATGATGCACATTATCCTCCTCATACATAGAGTCATCAATGATTCCATCTTCAAATTCAACCATGAATGTATCAATATACTAATGGAAAATTCTATACACCATAAATATAAAGACTAGTGGATAATTAGTTTGACTAAATGGAATGATAAGGTACACAGAGAGGTTGTACCTCCTCCAAATGGTGGTTTTATGAATGTTTGATTCATTTATTCTCATTGAGAACCTATTTCACATTTCAAATGATCAAGATGACCATCTTTCAGTGTAAATAGATATTTTTTAAAAATAATAAATCTATTGATCATTTTCTAATAAAAACATAGTATTTTTAAACTATTATCTTTCTTAGTAAAGTGAACCAGTTCTACCCAAGGTGACGCATTTGGGAACATAAATATTTTCTCTAGATGTTCATCAGTTTATGTCTTCAACTCTTTTAGTTTAGCTAGTTACATATTATTATTGGAATTATAAACTAGTATAGTACCAGGAACTAAGTAAATCGAAAACTCAACTTCACTAACTAGTGAATTAAATCATGAAGTAAAATAGGAAATATATCAGAAAACATGATGACAACTAGAAGGATATCATTGTTCAATTATTCTAATTCCACATAATAAAAGAAAGCATATATTACTTTCCTCAACTTCAGATAGGAAGGTCTATCCCTACACAAACTTGTCTCCCATTCTCCTTGAAAGACACGACAGACACCACTATGTGTAGTAAAGAAGAACAATCAATGATAGAAATTAATCAGAGATTTATTAGAAATGATCCAATCTATCTGAAATATTGCATCATGTGGTTTTATGTAAAAACTCAAAAAATATACAAAATACAGACAGCTTATAGATAAAAAATAGAAGAGGGACTATTGAGCCATTCCAGCCTCTTCGTACCAAGGGTTTTAGTAATATCCATGAAATGAGAAAAAAATCATTCTAGGTAGATTTATCATATTAACAACATAGATTGATATAAATGAATGAGATGCACCTGTATTAAATAAAGCTATCACTAATGAAGAGTCAATAATAATGGTACCTCTCATAGTTACTAGAACCACATCGACTTCCTCTAGAGACTCCTCCACTATGTGAAGAAGTTTCATTCCTTATTTACGTGTCTAAAACCATTTTTACATGAATAATTAGATTTTAATATGGTTTTAGAAGTATATGATGATCCCATTCCACTACACGGAGTGTAAATGAGGTGGAAGAATCTTTATATGTGACCCTATTGTCCACATGAACCATAATTATTAGATTCCTTGGTAAAAATCCTATTTGAAATACCTGGCTTGCCACACTAGTAGAAAATAATTATACCTCTACTAGGAACTACAAGATTTATAGAATGACCCAAATGCCGTGAACCACCATGAAAATCATCATAACTCTAAATTTTATTAAATAAACATCTACTCCAAATGGGATTGAAAGAAACTACTGATGACCCTGACATGCTAGTTAGGTCCATTTCAACCATCAGTACTCCATCTATTACATTATCATAAGAAGGTAGCTTTAACAAGAACACATGTGAAGGTATATACTATCTATGTCCCAATAAGAACCATTGAATATTCATCTTCTCATTTGATATTATCTTAGGTGAAAGCATCACTATCTCAAAAAATGGGTTTCAAACTATCTCATGGTCCAATTAGAAAAATCATGTTTGAAAAACTATACATCCTTGGACACCATATTTTAAACACTATAAAAAATGTCAGTGAAAATATAATTTATGATTTTCTACTATATTCACTCATGTTTCATATCTTTCACCATTGTGTCCCACCATATCCTAAATTGGACTTCTACCATGAAGGTCGAACAATTAATAATGACTTACTTAGTTGTATCCAATAACCCAAAAAAATCTAAATCATGCTCAACTATTACTCAGCCTCTTGTGTATCATTTCATCCCTTGAATTTTTATGCCATCTAATTAATAATTTATTAAAAAAGATTATGTTGATCATCCATTTGAGGTTCCATAGCTAAATCCTGAATGGTAACAGGTGGTGGTGCCTTTCCTAGAGCATGGACATTAAGCATGATCACCTCAACCAATCATTGGTGCAGAAGAAGATTCTCTTGATGAGGTTTTGTATTCTCTCCCCATACCCTCGATTCTGATCCATGCATCTTCATAATGGAATGATTAAACATAATATCATCAGAAAACAAGGATAAAATTCAATAACACTCAAGAGGAGTAATAATGAAAAATTAATCTCAATAGAAATACAAAAAGTTTTGGATTTACATCTATCAAAATTAAAAATAAGGTAATTTCCTCAAACAAATCCTTAAGACGTCTTTCCCAAATCACTCCTCACAACATATGGTTCATTGTGGTGAGAGATGTCCAGGATATCAATTATAACATTTTATTATGTACCAACATGATTAAAAAAATGTAAACATACTTCAAGGAAAAAGATAATAATAGATTTATGATACCACATTGTAGTGAACTTGCCTAGGTACCCTCATTACCTAATAATCAAACCAGTCCTGAAAACGCCATAAGGGTGTTACTGATTTGTGTAGGTCGATGACTAGAGCATGGAATCATAAAAATGAATGTCTGAATACTTTTTCCACAAACAATTCAAAATTAAATGTGATAAGATAGAATGCATAAAAAGGAAACTCCATTGAGAGAATTAAATCAAAATTAAAATAAGAAAAAAACAAAAGTACTACAACTGTGTAAAATAAAATATAAAAACATCCCATATTCTAAAGGATACAACTCAAAAATTCCATAGATCGGTAGCTAGAACCACCTCCAAGTGGTTATTTACCTCAACTAGAACATATAAGAAGATAATGTACAAACACCTAAAGTTATTTATAGGGGGTGATCTAAAATCCTTGTAGGGTCACACCATATATTAGATAGTAAAATAAAACATTTAATTAACCAAATAAATAGGTCTCAATTTTCATATAAACTATATTTTAATTTGAAAAGAAAATTTTAAAAAATCACACTATACTTTTCAAAAGATGGAATTTATTTAAAATGATGGAAGTAATTTAAAAAATGTCTTAAATAAAAAGTTTTTTTATTAAATATTTTATATAAATCCGATGTCATATTAAGTATTTCACAAAAATGAAATATTTAAATTTTCAATACAATCAACTGAGCATCATGGTCATACGCCTATAGATGTGTGATATTTCTTGGCTATATAGACCCCACACTCTGGGTTACATAAGCATATCTAAAAATTCACCATTGAAATCATGCCAAAGTGGACTCATCAAAATCACCTAAGGGATAAAATGTGATTAATTTATGTTTTGAAACATTGAAAATCATAATGTGTTGTCCAAATGACTCACTAAAAACCAAATTCGTTCATGTAACCTAGTTTAATAAGAATGGTAGAAATTTTATTTTAAAATTGATTTGAATACAATTATATCCATTATTCATCTCAAATATACCAATCTCAATTGAAAACCCATATTAAGGTTTTTTAATCATTGGCATTACCTTTTTCAAAGGTATAATCCAAGGGATCTTATCGAAACCATTTTTGTCATTAATAAAAAATAAAATTTGAAATAAATTTCATCATATTAATTTTAATAATTTTCCATCAAACGAATTTCAAAGTTTAAATTTAACAATTTAAATATCACTTTTTTCCATAATTTTCTAAAACACTTCAATTCACTAGAATTTTTATCTTTTTCCCAATATCACACTAAAAGGAAAATTTCCCAAAGCAAACTACCCAATTAAATGGAATTGAAATTTCAATAAAATTAATATATTTTGTTTAAAAAATGTGATTTTAAATCAATCAATTGAGATAAAATTAATATATTAATGTTAAATCAAACTTGGAAATGATAATTAAACCACCTACCTTTCATTGAAACAAAATACCCACAACAGAAGCATCCAACATGAAAGAATGCACGAAAGATTTAAGAACTCAACCAATAACCATGATTCAACAACATGTTGTTTAGATCCATCAAAACCAAGACTTTATATCAAACTCCAAGGAGAGAAATTGAAAGGGATACAGAGAGAGGGATAACTATTACCATGAATTTCACACTACAACCACAATAATAAACAATTGTGGATCAAAATTTTTCAAAATGGTTTAAGGGCTCCAAAATAACATTGGGATTTCCCATGGGTGGAAAGAAAAGAAAACTAGAGTTAGGGAAGAAAATAATCATCTAGGATACCTATTAAAAAATCTATTGATACATTACATGCTGTGTACCCCAATTACAAATTATGTAATTGAAAAAATTCCAAAATGGATGAAACATCTAGTTTACTTTTTATAGAATCATATATATTATTATTGTATAATTTATACCTCATGTAACCATATTAAACATGATGTAAATGAATATTATACTTCCCAAAAAAAAAATTTATTAGATTATGTCAAATCAATGACTTTCCTAATTTAGGTATCATCCCAATTCATTCTCAACCCGACCTATAAAATGAAAAAGTAAAAACTCCAAAATGTTTAAAACAGAAATTTAAAAAAAGGAATGTGATTTCAAATGATTAGTTTCCAAATTTCAGATGGAGATGTTTAGTTCCCCATTTATGGGTTTCATTTGGAAATTAGATCATATAGGGTGACATGGTTATTATTGAATTATTTAATGGAAATCAATTCATTACAAGAAATGATCATCGATTTGAAGTAGTGGCATGATTATGATTGAATATATTCATAAAGATATTTTTTCTTGTGGTTTTTCTGTCTAATAACATATCATAGAGAGTTAATGAATGTATTTTTAGGGTAAAAACGGTGAATAGTCATCGTAAATTTAGTGAGTATCTATGATGACATTCCCTTATGTTATAAATGTTTTATGGTTTAGTGTCTTCATCTATGAGGGTGAACATATCACATTCAATGGTGTTTATCATATAATTTAAAATTGTGATGACAAGGACAATTGTATTGTTGGGAGTATCATATTGGACACATGAGGCATTTCCTCGAGTGAGTAGGGTAGTGGTTTTGGAAGAATTATCGATGATTTTTTTCAATGGAAATCTGATTCTTTTAAACATGCATGTTACTATTGTGAATCTAACATTATCGATGGATAGAGTATGTGAATGGACTCTAAGAGGAACATAGTGTGATGAAATAAATGTTTTTTTATCAGAAATGCATGTGTTCTTGATGAAAGACAAAATGGTGGTCTTAGATGGTAGATGATTGGTCCCTGGAAATTGTAGAAGGGCCGGGTATGGAGTTTGGTGTTTATGTACATACAATCATACAGGGTATCCTACAATAGCGTAACTAAGATAAATTGATTATGAAATTCATCAAATGTTGGTTATTGAGTTTCATTATTGAGCTACATATTTCTAATGAATACCCAAACCCAACTACATTCGGTAGTGGTGGTTCACATGGTAGAATATGATGATTAGTATAAAAATATATAATTTCATATTGTTTTTATTATATTAGTTAAAATTGTATATCAAAAAACATGATATAATAGTAATAGGGGTGAATCATATGTTATAAGAATTATATTTTGGTGAATTTTTAAATGAACAATTAATACATCTGAGCTCTATTGATAAACTATAATCATAGGTGGTTCAAATTTTGTTTTAGTGTATAGTTTATTACGATCATTTAAGAAGTACTTTGTGTGAATCTTATAGTATATAATGGGATTATTTATATGATCGTATAGTATTTTCCTAGAAAATATGATGAAAGTGGTTGTGAGCATGGTAAAATCAAATTTGAGGGCTTTAGATTACAATCAGAAATCAGAGCCCCCATCCCTTAGATGATATAGAGATTGGAGTTACCCATAAATCCGGTTGTTTTAGAAATAATTAAGAAATTTAATTCAAAGAAAACTAAATAACCATGGAGAAAATTATATGTGATTTATATCATGCTCAGAATGCGGATGAAAAAATGATGGAACTTGTCTAAAGGGGACTCTAAAATGGTTCACATATGGAAGGAATGGTTTCAGGGAAATAAAATTCCAATGTGAAGGGAGGTACATATATATTGATGATAATAGAGAGAAATATCCAAAATATTTCTCACCTATAGGATACTGTTTTAAATGTATCAACTATATGAATAATGATAAAAATTCCCAATTCTGTTTGATAATGATGATAGTAAACACCAATATCCTATTAATTGCAGAGATGAATGTAAATATCATGTCATTAGTATTTTCAACGAGGTATTCGATAATGAAATCTTGAATGGTATCCTTAACATCAACTCTATAATTGAATATATCCTATGTTATTATTGATGTATCAAGTCATTTATCTCTTAATAATTTTCAAATCATATGAAAATGCCACTTAAAAAATATATTTTGAGTTAGCAATATCCCCAAAATGATATGATGATTACAACCCAACAACATGATACTTCTCCAGTTGATGTTTGAGGAAACATGTTTCGTATAAGTATTTACATTCATCCTTTAGTTGAATTTGATTTCATTATGGGAATGTATGGAATTTCTTTAAAAATGAAAAAACAATTTTGGATAAATGGATAATATGTTATATATTATGAGACAAACATTTATAACATGTCACTATGGAAATAAACTAAATTATTCTGGAATTTTACGTTATAGTATGGGACATGATTCCAATTAAAAAGGGTCATTTATCAAAGATGGTTGTAGAGAAACTCAACTATATATATATATATATATTGTGAGTTGATTAATGATGTATTTAAGAATGATATTTCTATATTTCACTGAATCAGGATCTGGGTTTTCCAATAAGACACATGCCTCATGCTAAACATGTTTCAAAGTCAATGTATTTAATGGAAAATATTGAGTATTAATAATTAAAGAAAAAATTCTATAAGAAGCATGAAAATGGATTCATTTGTCCATGTGAACCACCTTAGGGAGCACCGACTCTATATGTTATGAATATTAACATATCAGTGAGAATATATGTTCATTATTGACTATATTATATAATCAATATCAAAAAGATACTTTTAACACATATTGATTACACGTCCAATCAACTCTTTACAGAACAATACCTTTTTATTATTGAACATTATACATGATATCATCAATAGTGATTTAATAAAGATTATATACCAAAGAAAACATTTCTAACAAGTTATAGTCATATTGAATTTATATAGATTCAATTTTTATTAACATTTCCCTCAAAATTTCAATGTATTTAATTAATTAATTCTTTTGAGAATACCTTGATCTTTATTTCAAGTCATTAAAGAAAATATTACTAGTTTTTTCAAAGATAATGGAAGATAAGGATGATCATTTGAGAGTTATGATGGAGTTTCAATGATATGATAATATTTATGAAAAAAATATATTGTGTGAATTATTTAATTTCAATATTTTTTTCATGGGTCACATAATCTCATGTGATGGAATATCAATATACCCTTCGAAGATAAAATTTATTAAGTAATATCACAGAAAAACTATTCTTATTGAGTTATATTATTATTTGTTTAGTCTTGGAGGCTATATTCAGTGATGTATTGTAAAATTTTTATGACTATCAAACCCAGTCAATATGTTAACCTAAAACAGGTCCAAGGATAATAAGAAAACCAATTTGAGAATTTTTTTAAGGAACTGAATGGTAGGAAAGTTATTGAACCTATTTTTACACTACCCTATAATTTAGAATGGTTTGTAGTCTTAAATGAATAATTAGTAATTTTACTAGGACGTTTCCTCATATAGAATGATATGTTTATGACATATGCATCATGGAAATTTGTGGCCCATAATAAAAAATACCATACACATGATATGAATTTGGATGCAGTACTTGTATTATTATATTTATGTATGAATAATATCTATGGGTAAAAGTTTGACATAAATACTGCTAAAAAAATTCAATGTATATAATTACTTAATAAGAGTTTAATACACACAAAAACAAGATGGGATGAGCCGACAATAAATTTTGACATATTTATAAATTAGAAACACCTAAAAACTAAAATGTTAACTGATGATCACAGTCAATTCTGAAATTCAAATAAAATATCCAATATTTCAAGACATGGAATAAATGGATATTGAAATATTAATGGAAAGGGATAATTATTTTCTTTCTAAAAAGTGTCTTAAAAAATCTATAAGTGTTAAGATTGATGTGAAAATAGAAGTCATTTGTTGATTTAGAAATATTGGTGAGAAATGATCCTTTGTTTAACCATGAATGGAATGGAATAATTCGGTCCATGAACTATGTATTTCTCTCTTTGGTACATGATTTAATGAAGTGGCTAATTTATGAAGCTCATTTCTCTCTATTCTATAAACATCAATGATGTCCAATGATGTATATTTGTTTGAATGATTATTTCTAATAATATGTAATGTAGACAAATATTGCAAAGTTTTTATTTCGGGGATTGGTATATTGATATGTTAGGGATGAGAAATGGAATTATATAAAAATTTTAGGAAAACTACCATTAATGGAATGGATATTCAAAAACATCACGATGAACTATTTTATTGACCCACTATAAAATCTGTTCAAAAATATTTTATTTTAATTATAGCTGATCATTTTATTTTGTCACAACAAGTTATCTCTATCCATCTAGATTTGTATCTTCATCAACAAAACAAATTATAAATTACTAAGGATAAAATATTTCAGGGTATTGCACTATTAATATATCATATTGGGATCGAAGGTTTACATACAATTTTTAGAGATGTGATCATTAGGATCGAAATACAGAGTTCTGTCTCACCCCTGCATATCATCATTAGACAAATGGATAGTCAATGTAGATTATTAAAACTCTATAATACATGTTCTAAGATTTGTCTATTAATTTTTACTTCTGTTATTATCAGCACCTTCCTTTGGGATAATTTCCTTACCATAATATCTTTCACTCCATTATTAGGTTGGATTATAATAAACCCTCTATGATAGTAAGTAAAAAAAATATATTTTATTATTTGATGAAAATTTAAAAAATATATATTGTGACCTAATATATCTAATGAAATGATAGAGGAGGTTAGATCCATTAAACAAAACATAAGTGTAGCTAATTTTAGACAGAAAAGTTATACTATAAATCTTCAGAAAGATATATAGTTTTAATATAGTTACAAGGTATTCATATGAATATCTACCTAGAAGGGTTGATTATATTATTATATATGGGATATTCAAGGGATAGGTATATCAATATTCTTGAAATTATTTATCATTTTGAGATGTTATCTTATTTATTGTATTTTCCACCAAATCTCTCTCATGGTCATGATATCTTCCATGTATATATATCGTGAATTCATGTACCCAATCTTTCACATGTACCATCACTTAGGTTATACCCTTGGGTAAATATATTTCTTAGGATGAAAAAAAATTAAGTAATTCGGTTCATAGATATAATGTTTTGTGAATCAAGACCACTCACAAGGTCAAATAATTTTGAAGAAATGACAAATTTGATAAATAAATGTTGGAACCTATAGATTTAAGGAGGAAAAAAGAATAATCATATGTTAATCTCAATTATTTGAATTTTTGTGGAATATTAATTCATGGTTTTATAATATATCACCCATAAATTTTATAGGAAATAGTTATCATTAAATAATTTAATTTCTTCATTAGAATGTGTTACATACAAAAATGATCTTAAAAACTATTTAATAGTATAAATATATTATCTTCCCATTATCACCATGTTGTTGAATTAGTTAGTATGAATGTTAATAAATGTATTATTAATAATATATTGTGTACACATTTATTAAATTAATTGATTAGTTGTCAAATGTTTAAAATAAAACACAAAGATTATTTTCAAAATAAATTATTGTCTTTCATGATAAATTTTTTTACATGTGAAATGTATATTATATCTTTAAATTGAACTATTCAATGATGAATAATTTTAAATAATGGTATATATTATTTAATTTATCCAATACATCAATCATTAATTACATATTATAATGTGTATAGTATAAGAATAATTCATATTTTATGCTTAAAATGATTTTTTCCATATAAATGAATTTTTATCCCATTTATGAAAAAAATATTATAAATTAATTCCATTATAGTTATTTAATTATATAAAATTAAAAAAATATTTATTATTGGGAGTGTATATTTTGGTAAAGAGACACATTTTAATTTTTTTCAATATAAAAAGTAACAATGATAAACCTTTCCATGTCAGTAATGTGTAAATCATATTAATATAAGTAATAAGTAAGTGATCATACAATAATTTATCATCCGAATTCAAATTGTATGATAATAATTATAATCTTTCTTAATTCAAATCGAAATTTATTCTGTTAATTGCTGTTTTTTATTGACATCAAATTATATGTTGTTTAAAATAAGGAATGATAAAAATAACAATCCTCGCAGTTTAAAGTATCTTCTATGTGTTAACATTGTGAAAATAATATTTATGGAAAAATATTTATATAAATTTGATGAATAATGAAATTATATTGATGATATAACTTTATTTATAATTCTAAGGTTTTCTATAATTTATTTTAATGAATATGAAATGCCAATACATTATTTATTCAATAAACTAAAAAATGATATTTAAAATATTTAAAGTTATATAACTTCACTATGTTAATATGTTTGAAAATTTTAATTGGGGTATATGAAATGTTATTAATGTGTAAAATTATTATAGACTAATTCAATTCTTTTTGTCTTAAAATACAAATATAATGAATTGTGTCAAGACTACCAAAAGAGGTATATTATCAAAATAATATATTATTAAATTATCTAAAAATAATAAAAAAAATTATATCCGAAATTTGGTTATGATATGGGCTTAAAATTCATTAATTTTCAATTTATAATCCATTATTCGTCTTATAATAAATATTTCCAACCCTATTAAAATGAAAAAATTGTTATCATAGTTATAATTAAAATATGTTATCAAAGGTTTCATCAAAAATAGTATGATTAAAATGAAAAAAAATAATAAAATAAGTTTATTGATTTAGTTAAATTAATATAAAACATTATATTAGCTTCAATTATCTTTTTAGTAATATTAATTGATAATTAATGTATTATAATTTATCCTCTAATAAATTCCATAAGTACCCCTCAACTTAATTTTAAATTTAAATATCCTCCGTAAATTCTATAAAACTTTTTGAACCATCATGTTTGACCTACATCTAATAATTTCACTATTAAACATCCACAAAAGAAATTATTGTTTATAGTCTTCTTAAATTTCCAAACATTGTTCCCTTTATAGGTGATCTAATGGAGTCACTTATATAATGATGTAACTACATTAATCGATGAATGGTTTTTATTCTATTAATTTACTCTTATAAATCTATGGTATGAATCATAAAATAATATCCTTAATTTTCTAAATATAATTAACTATTATTAGTAATTTGAAAAAACCATTATACACAATATTTCTTATCAAATGATAAGTGAAATATAGTTTCTATGTACTTATAAAATTCCATCATAATGTGCCCATAAAATTCAATTTTCACCACCATAATTTTTGGATGGTCAATATGACGTGTTTAATGTCTATATATGATACTAATATCTAAATGGAACTTATTGTATAATAATATAATTTTTATTTTATTACCATCTTATCCTTGGGGAAACGTTATTGTCCCTTATACTTATGTGTAGACTACCGCATCCAAAAAAAGATGAGATTCATTTTACATTTATATTTAATATGGATGATATAATGATGAATTTGAGAAACTTTTTTAATGTACATTATAAAATAATGGCACTGTAAAATTCATTTATTATTTTAAATTTATTCCTTTAATCTTGTGAAAAATGAAAATGATGTTCATGTATACGTATGAACAACCATATAATGTAATGTTGTTATTAATATTTATGTAATTAAAAGTAATATCTGACAATAAATATGTATATAATGAATGTAAAGTGTAATAATATAATAATTTATATTATATAAATGCTGGAAACGAGATAAATTTACATGTTCTGGGAATAATGAACTAATATACAAATTATAAATAGAACATTTATCATCATAAATAATAATTTTAAAAAATAATTATTTTAAAAGTATGGTGTTGAGATTATAAAAAGGGATTATATATGATATTATAATTAAAAAACTCTTCTATATATTTATAATAAATTTAAATTAATAAACTGGTGTTTATAGTGTTAGCAAGGTAATATAGACTTAAGTAAAGGGTTTCTTATCTCACTTTTTATTTCTATGAGACATATTCCATATTCCACACTAATTATTTTTTTTGGTTTATACATTACCCCTTAGGTATATTATATAATTAATCAATTTTTGTTATATTTATGTAATGTTTCATTTGAATTTATTCCATTCAAGGGTATTGTAAAGCCCCATATTAAAAACATTAAATAATCTTGAGATAAGTCAATAATTTGACTATAATCCATATTGGTGATCTTTTAAGGTTTAGAGTTTTAGATAATTTGGCCATAACCACTACAATACATATAAAAAATTAAAATGTATAAAATTCTACTCTATCGAAATATTTTCACAATAATAAACTTCTTATATAAAATAAGAAATCATTTCTCGATTAAAATCCTCTTTAATTATTCATTTCTTTTAACCTTAATTATACCCTATAGAGAGAAATTCAAAAACCTAGGATGATACTAAAAAGATAAGTATGGAATATTAAATATGGAATAAAACTGTTAGTCAATGAGTATTTAAAACCCATTAAAACATTTTCACAAAATCATACATTTAACCTATAAAACATAAACTTTTTATCTAACAACATGTAATCAATATATTCAAACAAAGCATCGTAGAGATAATAAAACCTAAATATAACTTGTGGGATCCATATCATACTTAATCTATAGAATTCATAGCTATATAGAGAGTAACCTTAATGGTTACGTTTGGAATACTCGTCACAGTATATTCCTTAAATATCATAAGGGAAACTTTATCATTTACCTTTTTCACATTACCCAATGCACTGGAGAGCTATCACGGGCTAACCACCCCTAGTTTTATCACCAAACAACCTGAATTTGGTTTATCACGTAACCACATATCAAATTTCCACGTACCATTTCATAATAATAACACATAAAAGATTAAAATTATCAAAATTTCACTAATCAATTAGAAGAAATTAGTTCAATATACTGAAATATTCAATTGAATTCCAAAACCATTAAAAACATTTAAAAAAGATAATTTCGAATCAAATTTTTCAATCACACTTAAAATAATTTAAAATAAATTAACATCTAAAAACATTAATGTCCATATAAATAAATCTGTAAACCAATGTTGAAAAAATGGACATTAATGAGAAATATTTCAGAAGAAAAATCATGAAAACATTTAAATTTATATTTATGTAAAAGAGTGTCATTACACTTGAGAAAAACATGAATAAAAAAATTAATGAATAAAATAATACAAAAATTTAAATACCATGAGATTATAGAAATTCATTAAATAATAAATCAAAAGGGTTGTATACACATGTTATAGGATATTAAAGGTTCATAATATCGAGATATGCCTCAATGAAAGGATATTGAGACATAGTCCCTTAGAAAGATCGCATCATAATATTAAGGATAAATAAATTACATAATAATGTGTTAAAAATATAAAAAAATTCAATATAATTTGATATTAAATGTAAAACAATCGGAGGACATTCCCACATATTCTTTAAAAAAACCGATGATAAAGATATTTAACTCAATGAATAGTTATTGAGATAAGATATCCCTTACAAAGATAATTTTGATTATAAAACATATCAATTGGGTGTATTGAAAATAAATACACAAAAAACAAGTACATTTACAAGATAGTATATATAAAGTTATCTATCAATTAATTATAGCACACCATAATCATGAATTGGAATATTATCCCAATGAATGTAAATTGGGTTAAGAAGTTCCCTTACAATGTTCGTATAAATAGAGTATAATTTTATTAGTGGGGTAATTATGTGTATAAATAGTATACACACACAATGGGAAGTGTAAATTACATCATTAATAAATAAATAATGATTTTACAAATAAACTTTTCGTAATATAATAGATGAATTATGTTTAAACCCCAATGAGAGAAAATTTAGTTTATAAATTCCCTTAGAAATATCATTTAGTTAATAAAATAGATTGATAATGTATATTGACTATAAATAGACATAAATATATTTTAAATAAAAGAGTGTATATTAAAATTTATATCTCACATAGTCATGCCACAACATAATCAAAATTCTAAAGATTAACCCAAATAATGGAAATTTAGTTAAGATGTTCCATTATAAACATTGTATAAATGATGTAAGAATTTAGAAATGGGGTCATTATGTGTAGGAATAGTATTACCACGAAATTTTATGTTTAAATTACAGCATTAATAAATAAATAGTGATTCCACACATAATCCTAGAATAATATAATCAATGAAGAATTCGTAAAACCCAATGAGATGAAATAGAGTTTAGAAATTCCCATACCTTGAATTCGACTTGTCTTGTTCATTCTTTAATTTAATGAATAATAAACATAGGAAAATTTATAATTCCAATAGAACATTTCTAATGTTTATTATCCATTTTGTATAACTTATTATCATGTTATAGTAATTTGTTAATTATTTCTATTCATATCTAACATTTTGTCGATATTTTGCACTTGAGTTAAATATGAAATTGTTTTGATGTGAATCGTCCAAGAAGTCAAAAGTCCATCATCTCCAGAATGATATTCATGATTTAAATATAATATATATTCATTATATATGTATTTATAATATTCCATAAAATGTTTATATAATAATTGAAATACATCGTTTATGAAGACGGCAGGTCGTACGTATGCCATAATGCTATTTTGATTTTTTCCATATTAAAGGAATGAAAACTCAATGTTACGTTGGTATTTTAAAATATAATTATAATATATATTTTATATATGTTATATGATTTCATTAATTCTATCTTTTATAAATTCCATCTATGGTATGAATGAGTTAAATCACATTGAGGGGGAGTAGTCTGCACTTTCTCAAATGAAATTATGGTATTTACACATTATAGAAAGCCTAAAGGTATATTTAAAATAGAAATTACCAAAGTATATAGATAATATAAATATTATATATATCATATATAAATATAGTGTCTTCATAATCGACACCTTGATAGGTGGTAGGTGAAAATTTAACAATCATCATTTCATGAGGTAGGTGTTCTTTGTACACATAAATAGTATGTTTGTATCCATTAGATAGAGGTGTGTGTATGTTTAGATCAAATAATTATCATTAAAACATCTTAATATATTTAAGATACCGTTTTGGTAATGAAATAAAAGAATAAAGAGATCATATAGAGTGGATAAGTAAAATAAAAGAAAGGAACTTGAGAGAAGACATTACATCTAAATAGGGTAACATGGTTCAATTTGAGCCAAAAGCCATTCTAGAATTGCCTTCTTCCCATGGTATGGATACTAGGAGGAAGGTAGGTATTATATAATGATTATTGGACAGATTGTTTCTGAAATAAATGGAATTTGTACTGCGAGATAAAGAGAAGAAAAAATACCGTTTTATCGAAGAGGTCGGGGGAACTTTTTGAAAGTCTTGAAATGTTAATTTATTATTAATTAAATTAAAAAATAAATTTTAAAAAACACATATAATTTGAATATAATATGATTTTAGTTCTAATACCATATTTATATAATTTTTAGACAATCGTTTTTTTCCTTATCCTTTTGGTTTTACCATTAGTATACTCGTTTTAATCTTATAGTGATATAATTTTTTTATACATTGTGGGTTTATTGAATTACCCTATCATGTCAAAAGACCCCCAAAAATGTCATTTATGAAATATTTGGAATTATGAAAACCAATTTTTTCAAATCATATATTTTTACGAATTTAATATCATTTAATACTCTATTTAATATTTTATGTTATGGATTTTTACTATTTTGGACACTATTCATAGATTACTTATTTACTAATTCATAACAACTTCATTACATCAAAAGAAAGGAATTGAATAAAATATAATATGTTAATACCATTTATAAAATTCATATACATTATCAAAATAACAAAATTACATTTATTTTAACAATTATAATATCATTTAGTTGAATATTTCATTAATAAGGTAATCACTAAATCATCATTGTGTTATAAAGAAATTTATTTATTTAATTTCTATAAATTATAAATAAAATAACTTGATATAGGATCTTTTTTTATAATTATAATTAATATTTTTAGTGGATGAGATCTCTTATATAACCCCATATAAAAATGTTTTTTATTATACATGTTTATGTTATATTTCAATTTTTTTAATTAAAAATTATAAAATGTCTTTTTCACACCAAAGTATTTACCAAATGAAAATTTTAATCATAATGATTCTAATATTCATACATATCTCATCATATTTTATTAGTATACTTTTTAGGGTAGTTTTATATTGTTATAATATTATTTGGTACCCTTATTTAGCCGATTTACCCATTTACCATGGTAAATAAAAATAATTACTGAAGTTAACATTCATAATGTCCAAAAATAAATGTTAAACATTTATAAAATTTTTACATTCAAATTCCAAATATGGAATACATTTTTTTAAATTAAAAAACCCAGTAGTTGGATTAATTAATTTATAATTAATTCTCATTTTCAAAACCAAAAAGTTTGTTTTTATGAAGTAAAAATTATCAAATGATTGACTTGTGTTTATGTTCAATTTAAATGTGAAATTACTTCTATTTACCAACATTGGATTAAATGATAAAAAATTAATCCAATTACACTTTAAAATCATTTAAAATAAAATTATAACTATATAAATAAAGTATATGACATGGTTGATTGGAATTAAAATGTAGTATTTTTCATTATTCATTAAAAATGAACTTTATCATAAAATAAAAAAAAATTATCCAAGGTCAATTTTGAGTTGTCTCTTCTATAGAAGATTTATTATTTTTCATATATAACATATAAGAGAGAAAAAAACTATTTTTAAAAAAGTTTCTCCCTAAAATGGTGGTACACTCAATTTTAAAAATATTAGAGTATTTTATACTAAAAATTGGATTCATTCTCATTTTAGGACTCTAATTGTTTTGAGCAAATGTAAAATAGTTTATCAAGAATTTATAATCCGCTTTTATTTATATGTATTAATTCTTATTGATAAAACAACTTGGTTTTATCTACCATTTAAAATAATAATATTATTATATTAGTTTTCAGAATAACACAATGTTGTGTGAATTATATGATTCCAGAGAAACACATTGTTGCATGTTGGGCATGCTATCAGAAAAAGTATACAATTTAAAATAAATTTAATATCTTATTCATAAATATTTATAGATATAAAACTGTATTATTCTATATATACCTAGGTCAATACATCATTCCCCAATTTTGGAAATTGTAGCCTCACAATTTTTAATTTGGTTATGGATACATTATTGAAAATCCCACATTAGAAAAACTGTGAATAAAACTATAACATTAAATAAAATAAAGAAAAGTAAAAAGGTATCACAATATAACACATGCTTGGATTTCAGTTAAAAAAAATATGGATATGGAAGAGAAACTAATCATCTTTTTCTAATGGAGAGTGATAGAAAATATGATTAAGATAATGTTAAGAATCAAAAAACCATAAATATGTGCTGAGTTAAATGGTATTTGATTTGTGAGTATGAAAATTAAAAAGAAAATGTTTTTGGTTTTATATCCTTTTCATAAAGGTTAGGAATTCATTTATGAGCTTGACTAAGAATATAAGGAAATATACTTACTTGATATGTATAGATTCAACATTTAATAATTTTTTACTACAAACTAAACTTTTTCTCCAAATGATGAGTATTCATGATGACTTAGTCATCCCTGTTGTGCTCGAATCAACATATAGAGAATCAAATAATCCTCAAAATTTTAACTCTATATTCATCATATCATGAACCATTAACCAAAACCCAAATGGTTAGTACTAGATTAGATTATCCACAAAAGGATAATCCTTTTGAAATATAAATACTTCTCTTAATCTCCATAATTCTACAAACTATACCTCAATGTTCAAGAAAGACCATTCAAGAAATAATTTTCCAATAAATTATTAAAAGTAATTGAAACTATTATGGAAACCCAGGATTCAGAAGGATTTGATCACCTATTATTCCTTGATAATTCATAACATTTATCTTCAAATAACATTGACTACTATGAAAGTCTAATATTTAAAAGTAATTAACCTAATCACATATTTTCCATGATAGGTTAATCATTTCCATAAATAACACAAATCTCTATATATCCAAAACAAAACGAAAAATTAAACCATTACTCCTCCAATGATATCCCATAATATTATATTTTTTTTAGAATATAGTGTTCTAAAAATAGCGAATGTCTTCCAAAATTACATTTATCACATAATCAAAAAATCATTTTCCTACAATAAGGATATCCATTTTATAAAATATAAGCTCCCCAAATCAAATTATTCTCAATCTATAAAATAATTTTACTTAAAAGAATAAGTTATACTAACCAGGGACATTATGTAGGCCAGTGGTTGGTGATAAATCCGAGTTTCAGTTTGGTTTTGGGTTTGATTCATGTAGCATTATATGATGTGATGGGTTGTTACATGGTCTATGGGTTGTACTCTTTCAAAAACATTGTAATTAATATATCATTAAAAAAGAAAGATAATATCATCAAAAAAAACTATAACATTTTTTATCCTCCAACCTTATTTTATACCATTAATTTTTCATCTGAAAATGTATTAAACCATAACTACCTCAGAAATACTTGTCACCAAAAATACCATTAATTACATTGAAATTTCACAAAATAAGACCTGAAAGGGGTTTCTTAGACATTGAACTTTTTATAAACCTTAAAATTATAAACCCATGATAATATTCATAAATATTAAGAGAACTTCCTAATATCCAATGTTGTCTAAACTATCCTCTGATACAAAATGTAAGGCCCCATGGTTAAAACATTACATAATCGTGAGATTAGTAATCAATATGACTTTAATTCACATTGAGGATTTTTAAAGGTTTATAGTTTTAGAGAATTAGGCAATAACAATTAAATTAAATGTCAAAAATTATAATGTAGACACTTTTACTCTATCCAAATTTTTCCACAATAATAAAACACCTTAAATAATTTTTTTTCTTGATAAAATTCATCTTGAATTATTCCTTTCAGTTATCCTTATAACAGGTGGAGGAAAATTCAAAAAATTGGGATAAACATAAAAATCCTAGTAAATAATATAAAATAAAGGATAAAATCGATAGACCGTGTATATTTAAAACCCATGAAAACATTTTCACAAAATCTTACTTTTCAACCATAATACAAAAACTACATAGATTACATCATGTAATCATATGTTTCTTAAAAAAACATCCTATATACCATAAAACATAAAGGTATCTTGTGACATCCATATCATAATTTCATTGGAGCTCTCATATCTACATAAGGAGTAAACTTCATGGTTACATTTTGAATTCCCATCAGAATATATTCCTTAAATATCTTAGGAGAAACATTATTGTTTACCTCTGTCACGTTACCAATGCATTGGAGAGATATCATGGGCTCACCCACTATAGGTTTATCACAAAACCATCCATACATGGTTTATCACATAAGAACCCATCAAATTTTCAAGTACCATTACATAATCATAACACAAAAAAGATTTAAATTATCAACATTTCCCTCATCAATCATAAAAAATGAATTCAAAATTTTGAAATATTCAATTCATTTCCAAAACCATTTAAAAAATTTAATAATGATATTTTTTAATCAAAAGGTACCTTATCACATTGAAATTTTTTAAATAAATTAACATTTAATAACATTTATTTCCATATAAGTAAATAATTTAAACCATATATATTTAACTCGACCAATGGAAATTGATAATATATTTCGGCTAAAAAGATCAATTAGTTAATAAAATAGATAGATTATGTGTATTCATAATAAATACAGATAAATAATGTATATCGGATGTTTTTTCTCACATAATTATAGCACGTCATTATCAAGAAGTGCAAGATTAACGCAATGAATGGAAATTTAGTTAAGAAGTTCCATTACAAAGTTCATATAAATGTCATAAGAATTTATCAATGGGGTGCTTATGTGAATAAATAGTATACCCACACAATAGAAAGATTAAATTACAAAATTAATAAATAAACATTGATTCCACACATTTTCATTGCATAATATAATCGATGATGAATTCTTAAAACCCAATGAGAGGAAATTGAGTTTAGGAATTCCTTTACAAAGATCATTTTGTTCATAAAAATAATTGCTTGTGTATATTCACTATAAATAAACATAAATAAATTATAAATAAAATATAGGATATCAAAATTTATTTCTCAAATAGTCATAGCACGATATAATCATGGTTTATAAGATTAACCCGAATAATGGAAATTGGATTAAGAAGTTCCATTACAAAATTTGAATAAATGACGTAATCTTTTATCAATGGGGTGATTATTTGTAGAAACGGTAAACCCACAAAAAGGGAAGTGTAAATTAAAAACTAAATAAATAGAAATTTATTCCACACATATTCATGAAAATATATAATCAACGAAGTATGAGCAAAACCCAATGAGAGGAAATTTAGTTTAGAAATTCCCTTCCCTTGAATCCGACTTGTCCTGTTCTCTCATTAATATCATGAATAATAAACCTAGGTTAATTTATATTTTAACTAAGAACGTTTTTAATTATTTTTTTTCATTTTATATCACTTATTATAATGATATTGAAATTATTTATTTATTTGATTTAATATCGGATGTTTTGTTGATATTCGATACATGAGTAAAAAATGTACTTGTTTTGATGTCAATTATCCATATATTAAATGTTACATCATTTCTAAAAATATATTAATTATTTAAATATCATATATATCCATTATATATATATATAATTATAATAGTCCATAAATGTTTGAGATAGTTAAATAAATCCATCGTTCACGGAGACAATTGGTTGCACATACACATTAACGCTACTTTCATTTCATTGTCATATTAAAATAATGAAAACTAAATGATACATAGTTATGTTATAATTCTAGTATAATATATATTTTATATCATTTATGTGTTTTCATTAACACCATCCTTTATATATTCCATATATGGCATGAAAGGGTCATATAACATTGAGGGTGGAGTAGTTCACACTTCCTTAAATGAAATTGTTGTATCTAGACATTATGGAAATTATAAAGATATATTGTCCTAAAAAAATTAAAGAAGAATATAGAAAATATAAATATAATATATATCATATATAAATATCGTTTCATAAAAAGAGACACCATTAGAGGTGGTAGTGTAAAATTGAACAATCATCTTTTTGTGAGGCTATAGTTCGTCGTACACATAAATAGTATGCTCGTATCCATTAAAGGGAGGTGTGTCTAAGTGTAGTTCGAATCATTATCATAAAAATATCCTAGTATATTAAGGATAATAGATTTGTTATGTAATAAAAAATTAGAAGAGAATATGGAGTGGAGAAGTAAAATAAATGAAAAGAACATGAGAGAATACATTACCTCTAAATCGGGTACCTTCATTTTATTTGAGCAAAAATGATTTCTTGAAATTACATCTCCCCAAGGTAAAGATTCTTGTGGTAATGAAAGGTCAATATAAATAGTATTGGATATATATTTTTTTGACATAAAAGGCTTCATAAGTGTGAGATAAATTGAGGAGAAAATTCCTTTTTATATAAGAGGTGAGGGGAACTTTAGGAAACTATTGTAATATTAATTTATTATAAATTAATTTTCAAATAAAATTTGTTTGAAACTCATTTAATTCAAATATAAGATTATTTTTGTTTGAATACCCATCATCCAATATTTTTTAGACATGTTTTCAATATTTTTTTATCCATATCTTTTTGGTTTAACCCTTATTTTACCTTTTTTAATCATATAGTGATATCATGTTATTTATAAATTGTGGGTTAATGTAATTACCATATCAGGACAAATGACCCACAAAATTTCATTTATGAAATATATGGAATAATTTTAACCAATTTTTCTAATTTTATATTTTAGGACATTAATATCATTTAATAAAATATTTTATATTTTAATTCATGAATTATGTCAATTTTAGACACTATTTATACATTACATTTCTACAAATTCATAACCAATTGATTCCTTCAAACTGAAGACATTAAATAAAAGATAATATGTCAATATCATTGACGAAATTAATTTATGGCATCAAAATAACTAATTTATATTTATTTTAATATATATAATATCATTTATTTTAATCATTCATTAATAAGGTAATCACTACATCATCATTGTGTTATGGATAAATTTATTTTTTATAATATTTCAAAATTACAAACAAAATACCATGATGTATGAAATATTTTTAGAATTATAATTACTCTTTATATGTGAAGATATCATTTATATAACCCCATATAAATTTTTTTATATTAAAAGATACAATTTTTTATTACAATTCCATTTTCTTTAAATTAAATATTATAAATTGTCATTTTCAAACCCAACTGGTTCCCAAATGGAAAAAAATCAGCCTAAAGATGTACATGTTAAGAAAAATGTCATCCAATATAATTAAGACATATTTTGGGTAGTTCTATGGTATTATAATATTATTTATACACCTATTTTTATGATTTACTCTTTAAAAATGGAAAATAAAAATAATTACTAAAGATACTATTCATAATGTCCAAAAATAAAAGGTAACTATTTAAAAAATTTAAACATTCTGATTACTAATATGTAATCCATTCTTCAAAATTCAATAAATAGAAGACGAATTAATTAATTGAAAATTATTTCATGTTGTCAAAACCAGAAAGAAGGTTTTTTAGAAGTAAACACTCTCAAAAGTTTGTCATTTGTTTAAGTCCAATTTTAATGTGAAATTACATACAATGACTAAAATTGGATTAAATAATAAAAAATTAATTCAATTAAATTTTAGAAACAATTAAATTAAAAATATTACTATATACATAAATTATATGAAAATACAGGTTTGAATTGAAATGATGTAATTCTAACCATTCATTAATAAATGAACTTTAACATAAAACTATAATAAATATATCCAAAGTTAATTTTGATTTCACAATTTTGTAGAAGTTGTTTATATTTTTAAATATAACATATAAAATTTAAAGAACATATATCTTTAAAAGTGTTCCCCATAAAAATGTTGTAAAACAAACTTTTAAAAATATTATAGCATTTCATGCTGAAAATTGGATTCATTTTAATTTTAAGAATCTAAAATTTATTTAATAAATGTAAAAAAAATAAAAAAACATGTATAATCACATTTTAGTAAGTCTTACTCATTTTTTCCAATAAATGTTCTAGGTTTTAACTATCCTTTAAAATAATAATAATATTATACTAATATTTGGTATTACTCAATGTTTTGTGCAATGTAAGTTTTCAGAGAAAATCGTTGTTGTGTGTTTGGTATGATTTTGGTCAAAGTGTCTTATTTATAATAAAATTTCTATATTATTAATATATATTTATAGATATGAAAATTAATTATTCTATATGTACTTGGGTCATAACATGTATTTTTAATATCATAAAACCAATGTGGTAGCTGTTAATTTCACAATATCATTCATATTGGAAATTATTTTTTTAAGTCTCAAATGATTAATATTTTCATCCATGACGATGTTGTTTAAAAATAAATATTATTAATATTATAAAATGGACAATTAATATATTTTTTATAACACCCACGGATTCAAAATTAATGAATTTTTTTGATACCAAATATGAATAGAACAATTATATAGAAAAGAATATTTTTCCGAAGACTGGTTTCATCTCCCATTACACAGATAAATTGAAATTATATTAACAATTTAATAAAATTTATTTTAAACAATGAAAATATTTTTTTGAAATAGAAATGTGAATATTATTTTATAGTAATATTTTTGAATTTCAATGAATTGTAACATTTTTCAATGATTTGTGTAAATTATAGTTTTTATTAGAAAAATGGAATTTATTTTAAATAATTTACCTTGGATAAGTATATTATAATTTCTTAAATAAAATAATTTTACTAATTTATTTCGTTTTAATTATTTTCATACTAAATTTTGATATTAAATCTGTTAATAACTATGATAATATTCTCTTTGGAAACACATTGTTTCATCAATTTTTCATGAATAATTTTAAAATTTTCTCTACCACTAACTTCAATTGAACATAAAAATAGGGATTATATAATTTTAATCATATTAATTTATATTTTATAATATTTAAAACATATTTTTTAACCATAATGAATAGTGAAAAAATATAAATCATATTATCATGGTTATTGAAAAGAAAAATATTTGTCGCATAATATAAGATGTTAAGGGGTAAAAATGACCTAAAACATGTAAAACACTAATTGGAAGGAAATATTTCAATTTTATATGTTCTATGTGTTGAAAAGATGCATTCTGGTTGATTTTTTGAAGAAATTATATGAGTGTGTACATTATTTTTTTCCAAAATTTTATATGTGTCCTCTTCATAACTTATAAATGGACACTAAATCTCCTTAAATGTTCACACATACAATGAAATTTGGATCAAAAAAATTGATAATAAGATGACATCTTTAGTCCCAAAAATATATCTTATTTCTCTTTTGTTAAAAAATCCTCCCAAGGAAGTATATTTCATCAAACATAATGATGTTGTCCAAAGAAGGGGTAATGTTCTTAAATGATCATTTTTATTTTGACTACCCATACACATAATTTAAATATTTATATTAAATTATTATATAATAACATTAGTAACTTCCATATACTGATAGTATATTACATTATAGGAATGACAAATATCAATGTCCTCTACCACGAAAATAGAAATAGAACAACTGATCATGTGTTTGAGAGATTACTACCAAACGAACTGATTTAATTTGTTTTCCATCACAATTATTAAAGGATTTATATATTGATGGATTTTTCACATTTATATAATGTCTATTATATTATTATAAAATATTATTTTTATTATCACATATACCATATTACGATCAATTATTTTTAAAATATTATAACATTATCCAAGCGTACGTCATACTTCTAACTTAAAAAGTGTTGTGATTTATATTTCACTTAATAATTTAAATGAAATTAATAAGCATAAAATAAATTATTATATTTAAAATATATGATCAAATATTTAATTTTTAGTATTGATATAATGTAACTTTCAGGGTTTTAAACCAGATGAAAAAATGCAGGAAATAAAATTTTTCCATTAACTTGATAGGTTGGTCTTCAATCTGTGCATCATAACGTTTTTTTCGAATAGTTTACACTACAATGTTGAGAGAATAAAAATATTTATTTTATTTTATTGATACGTGTGTTTGTTTCTTTTCAAAAAAATAATATAACTCTCAAAGAGTGTGTTGTATGAGAAATCTGAGACCACTGTTAGGTATGAAACGTCGGGTTTACCCTAGGCAGTCTATAACCACTATTTTCATCGGGTGTTCGGCACCCTCGCACCTGATAATTCTATATTTATTTTTAATTAATTAATTATTACTGTTTTTAAATATTAAATAATTATTTTCTTACAAATGGTTAATTGAATGAAAAATCTGAAACCCCTAATAATTACAGGACATGGGGTTTCTCCTAGATAGGGTATATCCTTTGCATGAATCAAAAGTTTGGTAATGTCACACCCGAAGATAATTTAATTAGGTAAAATTTTTTTTTTGAATGTTGGAAATAATAAAAATAACTTATTATTAATATTATTATTTGTTTTGATGACAATAAATTAAAATTTATACCCACAATTAATAAACCAGGTCGCGGTGTAAATTTAAACTGCACCATGTAATAAATGAGATATTATTAATTATTCGAATTAAATACCAATCCACAATCAATATTAATTTAATAACTATTATCTTTTTTTAATTGTTATTGTTTTAAAATATTAATGTTTTCATTGATTAGTTATATTAAATAATAATATTTTTAATTATTTTAACGTATTGACTTAAATCATGGTGCGGGCCATTTATGTTTCTATAATCCTAATTTTGGTTTGTCACGGAAAGATATTACCCTATATTGGGGGTTTTCTAAAATCTTCTGTTTTCTTCCTTTTTAGGTCAAATGAAAGACTACCACAGATCACTAAATTATCTATGACAATAAATGTGGGTGTTTACTCTATTTCCCTCTGTTTCGTTGCAATTTATAAAAACACATTGTTGTTCCATTAGTCAGTGCGTACTAGCTTTGTGCAAACTCACCAAAATTATTAATTTTTTTTGTTTCACCTAGTTGTTAGAACCCTTTGATCATTAAATAATTTGTTTAATTTTCTAAAATGTTTTCGGACACCCCTTTGGGTCCGCCGTCATGGTCGGTAAAAATTCTGTTAGCCCGGGTATTTAATTCATTTTACTACATTTATTGCGCTGTTATTTTTGTTGTGTTTAATTTAAATAATTATTTTAGAATTATTATGAGCCCAAAATTATTGGATCTTTGTTAGTTTTTTGTGATTAATTATTTAATTATTAAAATGTTCATGACCTAAAATTTAATTTAATTAACATCATGTGTTGCGCATCCTATTTTTGTTGTGTTGAATTTAAAAAATTAATTTATATTAATTATGAACCATGAATTGTGGGATTATTTTTAATTTGTTGTGCTGAATTATTTATTTATTTAAATGTTCATTTATTTACTTCTGTATATGTAGTATCTTTCCTTGTTAATATTTTTATGCTGAAATATATAATTTTTACCTTGTGATTCATGGGTAAATCTGTTAGTTTTCAAGATGTGAGTTCATATGCTTATGATTTCATTTCTGCTGGAGTGAAAAAAATATTTATATTCATGGTGGGGAAAGGAGGTGGATCTCGTATTAAGGGCCACACTTAGAACCTCCATTTCGGACTGGTTACCTCTATCTGTCGGGGGTGTTGTCTTCGTCTTTTCTAAACCAACACTCCCCCAGACATTCTAATACTTATGAGTGATACCTGTTCCAAAAGGTCCTATTAGGACGGATCCATTGTCAATGTGGCTAATCCAGCCTCAGATGACACTCGACCAATTTTTGCGAGATCCGGAGAGAATCAAGGTAAAACCATGACTCGGGTAATACATGGTCTTTCGAAAGATTTCCTTTGATGAGATCGGTGGTATTGGATAAATTGATGGATGTTCTGTCACGATGCCTTCATGATGGGCTCAGAATCCAACTCTCAACTTGGACCTTAATAATGATGCACTTATGTTTTGTATTATTGCAATTTTAGTCACTTGAGAATTGATATATTATTCTGATATATGGAACTGCACTTGTTTGACACTTGACTTAGACCCCACGTTAAAGAACAATCTTGGGGTATACCTCATTCTTATTTTCCTTATTTCTTTTTGGATTTTATATATATATATGTGTACAGGCATTCTATTGACAGATAACCTTTCAGACAACCGACATAGGCTGAAGTAGGTGATTTGACATCGGTGCCATTTGGAACTCGGGCCGACTTATTTATTCCATTACACATAGTTAGTTATCTGAAATTGTTTTATAATGGCACACTTCATTTTATCATTTCATGAAATGGAAAGGTTTAGACACCATGGGTGCTGGCCTACTAGGATTCTATCTCAAACCCTTCTCAAGCGTCTTTGACACCTGATTAGTTTATATAATTGAAGGTATTAACAAAGGGAAAAATGATACATCTGATTCTTGATTGATTATTGCTGCTTAGGATGGATATTGGGGTAGAGGACCGAGCCTTTCTCGTGTTGTAGTTGTCGCACTTTGTTTTTTTCTTTTTCTTTGAGAGAATTTTTGTGTTCTGTATGTTGTACTTTCAGTTTAGAAATACATCATGGCATGACATCGTTTTGTGAGCTTCCACACTATATTTTTATTCAGTTGGATTATCTATACTACTTATGTTAGAATATATTCATTTATATGATTCCTCTATTTATTATTAATTGTTTTTACTTATTATATGATAATACCTATTACCTATGATGACATAGTCTCCCCCTTGGACACAAAAATGCCTTTGCTGGTAGTCGGTAGCCTCTGGCATTTGAGGAGATGCGCTTGAGTTCGTGTAACACACCGGTCAGACCACCGACTAAATGGTGTGTCGGGTTGAGACGTTACAAAGTGGTATTATAGGTGGTAATTTTTCCTTTGTCATACTATTTTGGGTTGGTAGATAGGAGACTAGGAATGTGTCGACACTTAGTTAATAACTATGTCTGGGTCTAATCTCACCATGTACAAGAAATGACTAAGTGGCTAGGGTTAGGATTGCTGCTCTTGATTTTTGTTGATATAGTTGATATGATTTCACATCGAGTGATTGGTGTAATTTCCATTGCTTATGAATTTATGATATTTATGATATTTATTCTTTTCCTTTTTAGGTAAGGATGAAGCATTGCATGCATCATAATAGGCACATAGGGATTCACATTCCATGCATAGTGACATTCCATGTAGTTTAATTTTAGGTTATATGTTAATTCAAATTGATTTCCTTGAATATATTCCATGTCTTGTAATTATTTAGTATTGCTTTTTAATACCATGTTTTGGTGATATATTTAGCATGCTAGTCTATTTCCATACTACATGTTTAATACCATGTTTTCCTTATATCATGCTTATGTTCTTATTATAATGTATTTTTGATTAAAATGTTATGCTTATGTGATTACAACATTTATATATCTATTAGTGTCTTGTGGTTACCTTCTTTCTTGTTTGTTATGTAATTGGTTGCATTTCTAAAATTTATTGGTTTCCCTTGAGTGGGGGCCAAATTCCAAAACCATTAAAGTTTATAGTCGCTCTATATATTGATATACACCCATATATCTAGGATGATATTTGTTTGAACATGTTATAATTTCAAATGAATTGGCTAACAACCTAAAGACACAACTAGGACAAAGTAGGATAGTTGATTCATATTCCTTATGAGATCACTCGGTAGGTGTGTTGTAACACTTAATAATTAAACAATTTTTTTGGGGGTTTCATTCTAATTCACCCAGGTCGGCTTCGTGGTACCATTGTAGGTTTCCCTGTCTTCTTGAAGGGATTTTATTTGATTGATTTCCTAATTAAGGGCACTATGTAATTTAATGTAAAAATGTTATAAAATGATGTTTTATAAAACTTTCCTGTTTTTTCCTTGAGGCATTGGCTAAGATAAAATTTCTTTTGTTTTGTGTTGAAAAATGGTACTTGATGTTTTGAATAAATCTTTTGATTACTAATGATTAAATGTGATTAAATATAAAGGTCTTGTATATGAAACCTATAGTGATGTCCTCTACTTAAGACCCTAGTATAAGGATAGTTTGAGTTTCTCCATTTTTTGCATTGGAATGGAACCTTTTTCATGTTTTTCCCTAGTCGGGACCCCTTGCTTAAAATGACACCCTTTTTTGGATGGGTGGTCATGTTTTTCTTGAATTTTGTTTCAGGATTGAGCATCATGTAATTCTCACTTCCATCATGTTAGTCATGCCTTAGGAATAGACATTTTCTTCATATGTCATTCAACCCTCTGTTCTCCAAAATGATGGATGATTCGGTACATCATCCTTGGAGTTAAAAACCAACTTGTTTCTGTATCAGCTTGGGGTAGTATGAATTCACGTACGCGGTGTCTTCAAGTGCTTAACGTTGTGACCAACCGGTTGAGTTCTGTGTAATCAGCAAGTCTTGCACTGTTAAATACGTTGCAGGTCATCTCTGTAGTACAATGACTTCTCTGTCAAAGGAATCAAGTTCTTCTAAATGCTTGGGATGAATTCCAAAGACTCAGGTGTTTTGACACATCAAAAAGTTTGTTTGGGAGTTCCTTCCAATTTATTAAACGTTTTTAATCTATTAATCTTCTAATTCTCTAAGAGTACTCTTCATTAAGTGACAAGAATATCCCCTATCTTGCCTTCATCTCTTATTCGCTAAGAGAGCATCGGTCTTACCCCATGCCGATGCATTAAATGCTATTGGGATTTTTTACGGTGTTTTTATCAGTATTTCACACTGTTGTTCCATTATTATTGAGGATTTGTTTATTTTTGAGGGACCCTCAGATTCCCATGTAGGAATTCTTTGGATGAACTCTTGTACAGTAGTCATTTTATCAAACGTGACCACCATGACGATGTCGCTTTGGGATTAGTGAATGTTGTGGTAGGGGCATAATTCCCTTGTACCAATGTCTCACTCATAAAAATGGAGTATGGACTACCTTTCATTATTTTCATTCACTCTTGTTGTGCCAATCCTAGGTTACCCTAGACTTGTTGTAAGACTCGGTGATGCCTAAATAAAGCAACATCACCGGTGGTTAGGTATGAACTTCTGTGGATGTGTTCAGGTGAATTTGAGATACCTTTAAATAATACATCACAGTTTAGTCTATAAAACAACTGCTATATAAGACAAGAACCTTCTTAAATGTTTGGTCGAAGTGGATAGACTAGTTCTCTCTCTTGCTTAATTAAGCTGTAAGTGAAGGAAATATTTCAGACATGTTGTCAGGGGAGATGAGTGTAGATTGTGTCGCCTTGGGAATTTAATAAAAACATTGATCGACATGGGTTTTATGGGTGATGGAGAATCAACTATTTTATCTGTTTTGGATATCACACTGTAAGCCTCGTGAGAACGCTTAAGGGTGTGTCTGGTAAGAAATTTGGATACTGGAAGGTGCTGTGAAATGGCAAAAACCTATGATGGGAAGTAACTTTTTCAAAAAATTAATGAGATGACGACACTGTCATATCTCTAGCTAAATGTGTTTTTATAGTTACCATACTAGTGTTTCAGTTTTAAAATAAGTGTTGCCTCAGATCTTAATGGCTTATGTGCCAATTTCCTAAGGAATTTCTGAACGTGAGGTGAGTGTTTGGAGGTGCAACGCGGACTTTTGTTTGAGACTACATGACCCTATAGATTTTGCGAGAGTTTCATTATTCCCGAAGGCTTCTCACAAATGAGAAGTTCTAAGGTTGGAAGGTTGTAATGTTCTGTGTTTGGAACAGGATGAAAAAACACAAGGAATAATTTTTTTCGTTAACTAGGCAGGTCATTTTTAAAACCGAGCATTAGAACTTTTTTTTTCTGATAGTCAACACTGCAGCATTGTTAAAAAAATATTAAGTTTATTTTATTGATATGCGTGTTTGTTTCTTTTCAAAAAAATGATATAAATCTCAAACGATGTGTCATATAAGACATCAAATACAACTGTTAGGTCCAGAACATCGGGTTTACCCTAGGCATGGTATAACCATGATTTGCATTAGGGGTTTGGAACCCTCACACTTGATAATTCCATATTAATATTTATTTAATTAATTATTCTTATTTTTAAATAATAATAATAATTTTCTCAAAACAGTGTGTTGAATGAAAAATCTAAGACCACCAATAGTTCGGGGACATGGGGTTTACCGTAGAGAGGGTATAACCCTTTCAAGCGTTAGAAATTTGATCATATCGCACCCAAAATTAATTTAATTGGGTAAAATATTCTATTGGACAGTTTGAAACAATAATAATAATTTTATTATTATTATTATTATTATTGAAGATAATAAATGAAAATGCATATCCACAATTAATAAATCATGTTGTGTTGTAAATAATAACTGCGCTATGCAATAAATGTGGTATTATTAATTATTCTAATTAAATATAAATACACAATCAATATTAATTTAATAACCATTATCTTTTTTAATTGTTCTTTTTTTCATATATTTATTGTTTCATTGATGAGTTATATTAAATAATAATACTTTAAATTATTTTAACATATTGACTTAAATCAAGGTGCATGCCATTTAAGTTTATGTTTTCCTAATTATTTAAAAGCGACCTAGGGTGCGTGTCAGCGCACATTACTGTAGGTCCAAGATATCTATTAAAATTAATTAAATGATTACTCAGGCTTTATGTGAAATATTTCGTCGCGCCATAAGTGCAGCGTTCTGGTAAAAAAATAATTAAAATGGTCTTTGTGAAATTAATGGAATTTAAAGAGGGAAAATAAATAAATTTTAAAATAGATATGGTTGGAGAGAAATTAGAAATAACTTAAATGGGGTTAAATAATTTTAATTTTTTTTCATTTATTCACTAATTTATTATTATTATTTTATTTATTTCCTTTTATTTATTTTCCTTTTTCTTGTCTTTTCATTCCTTTTTATTTATTTCTCTTCTCCTCTTCTCTTCCTCTACTGTGTGTGGCTCACCCCTCCTCCCAGGGTCGTGTGCACCACCCTGCTCCTTCTTTCGAAGAATATAGATCCTCCATTTTCATCCATTTTTTTCATCAAGTGCATAGTGAACCATAGGGAAAGACTAACCTTGCCCAAGTGAAATATTTTGTAATGCCATGACCCCAGTTACCTAGCGTCGGTGCATTATTACATAACATTGGCATGATCACAAGAAGGATCAAATATCAAAAGACCGATTGGTTTAGTAGCCTTGGAATCACTAGATATATTCATAAGTCTAACATTATATCATAAAAATAAAAACTACAACAACATATTTTCTTAATATTCCACACACATATCCTGACATACTATCCCTGCAGTTCATTCATAATTTACTTCTTCATACCCTGGAAAAAATAAAACATAGAAAAGGGGTGAGCTCAAATGCCCAGTAAGGATAACAATATAGAGGAAACTTTCATAAATAAGAATAAACATTTAAGACAATGTATAACTAAAACAAAAGCCTTTTAAACATGAACTTCAACATAGTATGTCAAAAATAAAATGAAATAATTCCATTTACTTATTCAAATGGATATTCTACTAATCAAATAATCACATGCAATATCAATAACCACATTCATAATGTTGGAATGCATAATGCCAGACTATCATAACCACATAGACAAGGCCTCGTGCCAAGACTACAAATAAGATTTTGTCAAGGCCTTGTGCCAAGACACTAGTTTGTCTCATGAGACCTACCGATGCATCGAGGTGCTATAGCGGGCCCCACTCGTCACATATTAAGTCCAATGCATTACCATATGAAAAGGTTTAAACATAACATAAACATTCGTATTAAAACTAGCATAAAAAATGTCAATACTTTCACCATAAACTATGAACGGTATAAAAATAGAACATCCACAGTCAAACATATCACAAAACCTTCAATACAATATAGAATTTTTGTATCATAATAAATCAACTTCAAATAAGTGTAAAATCCATCAAAAGATGTTGACATAGATGAAATCAAAACTCTTTTTAGAGAAATATATATTTCTATATTGAAATTATTTAAGAGTCTTATATTTATAAAATAAATATTTTCTTTGAAAATATTCTTATAAGATTGTAAGGGAAGCTTCGACGATTTTATAATGGCAGAAAATAGTCGCACCCGCCGTATAAGTTAAAAAAACATTCTTACCTTAATTCTTTCGAAAAGGTTAAAAAGCACCTTATTTGGAAAACGATGGAAATATTCCTTTATAAACCTCTTATAAAAAGTCAAACAAGGTTATAAATTAATTTAAACCATATTCTATTAAATAGTAAAAATGTTTTGAAATTCATTTTAAAAAAACATGAATGTGGATGATAAAGAGATCCCAGTAGATTATTATGTATAAACAACCTCGGATAATGAAGAGATTGTGAAATATCCCTTACCTTGTACATTTCCTTGGTTGGGGTAGGATAACCTCTTGTATAATAGTGAAATAATTGTTATTAAATTATACAAGAATCATATACATTCATATGATATTATATATGATCTTTTAACATTGCTTTGATAATAATATGTTAGTATTATTGTTGTTTCGGGTGTTAACGTACTCATTTTTTTATATGTTTTGATATGTAAGCCATGTTTTTAATTTATAGGTTTTATATTATTCATATCCAGAATGATATCAAGTCCTTAATCATCATTTTTAAATCCTAAAATGATAATTATACTTGAATGGATACGATGGAGAATGAATCTCACCGCGTTCGTGGAGACGGTAGTCCGTACGTACGCACGAGTGACAATATCATTCTTTTGATATTAAAATAATATATAAATTGATGGTATATCCTATATACAGAATAATTAACATGTTATATTTGTTATTTACATGAGTTACACATCATTATTATACCCATCCAAATAATAATATATTGAATAATAATTACACCACGACGTGGAGACGGTAAGCCGTACATACGCACGTATGGTGACATGATATTCAAAGGGTGGATAGAATACTGAATATAGTTGTATAATATTTATAATAACATAACAGTATATATATGATACTGGAGTTATTATTTTAGAATGGTAATAACAAAGGAAGAAGAAGTGGAAGAAGAAAGGATCTTCAAAAGGGGTGGTGAAAACATTACCTCTTCTTCGGGTCCTTCCTTTTGATTTGATCAAAAGGGCTCCATAAGATGGATTTATGATAAAACTAAGGCCTCTAGGATGTATTTAGGGATGTTGGGAGAGTATTAGGGCAGAGGTTGGGAGAACCAAAAGGCTTTGATGGTGTGAAGAAATGATAAGGAGGAGTGCCATTTTATAAGAGGGGTGAGGGGCACCTTTGGAAAAGCTAGAAATATTAATTTATATTAAATTCATATTCAGTTTCTAATGGCTAAAAAGTGAATTATTTAAATTTTAAGGTGGTTATGGGTCGAAAACCACTCATCAAATAGAATTTATACAGGTTTGGGTACTTATATTAACCTTATCTTTATGTATTAGCTCTAAGATAATTAGTTTCACGATTAAAATGTCTCTTTTTATTTTTATATTATATTGTTAATAAATATACCATATACACATAAGAGACCCCCAAGTGGTCCATTAATGATACACCTTTCATTATATAAGTCTCTTGGCCGAACCTTATATTTTTAGAATTTAATATCAATTAATAATATAATATTTGTTTTAAAAACTCTTTTATGTCAATTTGACATTATTCAATAATAGATTTTTGTAAAACTTTTAACATAATGATTACTTCGAAAAAAGTTAATTAAATAAAACCTAACATGTCATATTAACCTATAAAATTAGTTTAGTTCATAAAAAGTCTCAAATTATATTTATTTGTGTATTTATAATATCAATTATTCTAATTGTTCATTAATTAGGTAATTACTGCATCATCATTGTGTCATAAATAAATTAAATTATTTAAAGTCAAAAAATTATAAATAAAATATAATTATGTAGGAAATATGTTTATCTTTCTAAATAATATTTATAGTAGAAAATAAACATATATAACCCTATGTAAAAATTGTTTTTCTAAAAGATATATGCTTCTGTCATTTTTGTATTCATTTTAACTTAATTAAAATAAACTGTCCCTATCTCCTACAAGTGGCTCAATGGGGTCCCAAAATCGACCCAAATATGCCTATGGTCGAACATGGATCAACCAATAAGGATAGGACACGTTTTAGGGTAATTTGTTATTATTATAATATTAATTTTTAACCCTTATTTACCGGATTTACCATTAACCATGGTAAATAATATATTTACCGAATTAATTATTCAAAATGTCTACAAATAAAAGTTACCTATTTACACAATTTGAACATCCTGATTCCAAATATGGAATCCTTTTTTCCAAATTCAAAACACAGATGTGGCAGAAATTAATTTAAAATTAATTTCCATTGTTAAAACAAAAAGCGTGTTTTTAAGAGATAATAACTATCAAAAGATTGACACTTGTCTATGTCCGGTTTAATTGTAATATTTTGTCCAATTACCAACAGTATATTAAATGGTAAAAATATATTCTAAATATACTTTAAAACCACTCAAATTCATAACTTATCACTATTAATTATTTTTACTAAAAAAGTTGTTTTTAATTAAAATTTAGTAATTTTCACTATTCATAAAAATATTAAAGTTATCTGAAAAGTACCAAAATTTCACCTTAGGATAAATTCGATATTCATAATCCAAAAATAAATTCCATTTAAAAAAATACAATATATATATTTTCAAAAAGAAGGTATTACTATTAATAACGGCTAGTTTGATTAGTTATGGTGTGTTAAAACATGGTGTTTCGTACAACACACGCAATCACATTATTCAAAGAGAAGCGTACCGTGGAAGCCTAGGGTGTTACATAATAGGTTTTCGTTGTGTATATTACGTATAGTTCTCCATAGAAGGATTTTACCCTATTTTGGGGTTTTTCTAAAATATTCTATTTTCTTCCATTTTAGGTCAAATCAAAGCCTACGCCAGATCATAGAATCATCTACGACCATAACGTAGGGCGTCTACTCTCTTTCCTTTTGTTTTGTTGTGATTTATAAAAATGAACCGTTGTGCCATTAGTCGATGCCTACTGACACTGTGAAAATTCAACCAAATTCATTAATTTATTGGTTTCTCATAGTTGATGTATCTCTTTTTATCATGAATTAATTTTTATAATTTGTGGTAATGTGGTAAGACACTCCTTTGGGTGTGCTGACGTGGTTGGTATAAATTCTCTTAGCATGAGTTTTTAATTCATTTAACAGCATGTATTATGCTGTTATTTTTGTGGGATTTAATTTAAATAATTATTTTAGAATTATTATAAACCTTGAATTATTGAATATTTGATATTTGTTTGTGTTGAATTATTTAATTATTTACAGTTTCATGCCCACACATTTAATTTAATTAACAACATGTTTTGCATAGCCTATTTTTTTATGTTGAATTTAATTAAATAAATTATATTTATTATGAACTTTGAATTGATAGAATCTTGGTAATTGGTTGTTCAAAATTATTTATTTATTTTAAAGTGAATTTATCTACTTATGTTGATGTATTATCTTTCCTTGTTAATATTGTTATGCTGTAATATTTATTTTGTACCTTGTGATTCGCCGATGTATCTAGTTAGTTTTCAGGATGTGATTTTATATGCTGATTATGTCATATCTGCTACTGTGAAAATTATAATTAAATTTATGGTGTGGAAAGAAGGTGGGTCCGGTATTAATAGATGCACTTAGACCCTCTATTCTTGACTGGTTACCTCTATGTGCTGGGGGCGGTGTCATTGGATTTGTCGGACAAAGAATTCCCTTTCATTATAATACCTATGAGTGAAACCGGTTCCAAAAGGGCCCATCTATATTGATTCATTGGAAATGTGGCTAAACCGGCCTCAAATAACACTCGACCCCTTTTTGCGAGATCGGGATAGACTCAAGGTAAAGCCATGCATCGGGTGATACCTGGTCTTCTGAAAGATTGCCTTGGATGGGCTCAATGGTATTGGATAAATTGAAACATGTTGCATAGTGATAACTTCAGGACGGGCTCAGACACCAACTCTCAACTTGAACCTTAATAATGATGCACATTAGGTTTTTATTATTGCTATTTGAGTCTCTTGAGAAATTAGATATTCTTCTGATATGTGGAAGTACACTAGGTCGACACTTTACTTAGACCCCATGTTAATGAACATGCTTGGGGAATACCTATTTCTTGTTTACATTGTTTATTTCGGGGTATTATATATATATATATACATGAATTCTGCTGATAGGTACCTTTTCAGACTATCGGCTTTGGCTGAAGCAGGTGATTAGGAATGGGTGCCGTTTGGAACCTAGGGCAACTTATTTATTCCATTGCACTTTATTAATTATCCGAAATTATTATATAATGGAATAGTGTATTTTATCATTCCATGAAATGGAAATGTTTAGACACCTTGGGTGATATCCTATTGGGATTTTATCTCACACCCTACTTGGGCATCATTGACACCCAAGTAGGTTATATGATTGTAGGTATTAACAAAGGGAAACATACTGCTTCTGATTCTTTATTGATTATTGCATCTTAGGATGGAGACTGGGGTAGAGGACCAAGCCTTTCTCATTATGTAGTTGTCTCACTTTGTTTCTTTTCTTTTTAGTTGATAGCATGCTTGGGTTCGTTTTTCTATACTTTTAGTTTAGATATACATCATGGCATGAAATTATTTTTGGAGCTTCTACACTTTATTCTTATTCTATAAGATTATCCATATTACTTCTTCTGAAGTTTATTAATTTATATAATTCCTTTATTTATTAATAATTATTGTTTACTTCTGCTGTGATAATAGCTATTACCTATGGGGGTATAGTCTCCCCTTCGAACAAAAAAAAGTCCCTCACTGTTAGATGGCAGCCTTTGGTATTCAAGAAGATGTGCTTGAGGTCTTGTGACGCACCGGTCTGGCTGAAATATTAGAGGTGAGTCAGATTGATATGTTACATATAACACTTTATTCCAAAACATTTCACTAACTAATGGAATAAAATTATGTATTGTGCATACATATGACCTACTATCACCATGAAGCAGTGTGTTTCATTTCTCTTGTCCAAACATCATTGATGATTATAAAAATTATTATAATGAGTCAATATGAAATTTAAAACATAAATATAATTATTTATAATATGTTAAAATATCATCTGGACAAGAACAAGAGATCTCATAAAAAGACATGCATGTGAAAAATGGAAATTAACAACAATAATATTATAAATAATAAAAAATTACTGACAAATTTGTTGTTAAATATTATAAGAGAAAACATTATATTATAAATTTTATTAAGGTTCATTTACTTAGTAATAAAATTAAAAAAACCATAATACATGAGGTTATATATCCTCGAGCAAAAATAAATCATTAGGTTGGACATTTCATCATAACTTCCATTTCAATTCAGGAATTTAGTGTTATATGCAGATTTTCAAATTTATGTGGTGTATATGCTTCCCATTTTTTGTATCTAAAATGAATAAATATTTTTTCATCATTATTAAGGCTTCATTTATTGTTTATTCTTACAGGGGTTTCCATATATATATGTTTCCAAATAGGTAAACATTTATCATACAATTTCATAATTTTTTGTATTGATTACATTATATTAAAAATAATCATTCGTGATATCATTTTTCATTATAGACCACATTTATCATAATTATGCATCTTCTTGTATAATGGATTTGGAATTTTCTTAATAGACATAACATTTCAACATATAGTGTTTTCTTTTAATTTAATGTTATTAACTAGGGAAATTTTTATAAGTCTGTAAGCATTACTCAATTTTGGACATTTGATTATAAAGAATATTGACTGTTGAATTAAATATATTATTCAATATATAATGAGATTTTTGGAAATTATGTAATAGTTGGGGACCGGTTATATATATCCCATTGATGCATCATTAGTCCTATGAGACAAATCAGTTGGTTAGCCTTATATAAATGTTTTTTTAGTTTATACCAACCCATCAATTTAAAAATATCTTTTAAAAGCATTTAGTGTAGACTAATCATGATTCCTTACAGCATGATATCCAATATTATTGAATTTCTTTCATCAAGAATTCATTTAATATTACCCATGATATTTTCACAATGGAATTATGTTTTTATTCAGTTAATTATTAATTTTCTCATTAAATTTCAAATTTATTCATTTACTTACATTTCCATACTGGTTATTCATTTTCTATTCCTAATAGAATTTTTTCGAATGAAATGTTTCCTTTTAATTATTAACATTTTCAAATTTATTTTTCGTATTGATTCATGATAACTTTTATGTAATTAATGATTTCTATGAATTTTAACCCATATATATTTTTTATTCCTAGGAATCTAGAAAGAGTGTAATATAATAATATGAAATGATATTCTATAGGTAAAATGATACTCTTGAAAAAAAATTAGTCAGCTATTTTATTTTCAGAAAATATAATATAGGAATCATGTATTTTTCTTTTTATCCAAGAGTACTAAATTATTCGGTACATCCAGATGTGATACTCTATATCTTGTCCAAATTTCATAGAGTTGAACCTAGATACGAGATATAGGGTTTGGGGTCCTTATAGATGGTATTTGATAATGTTTAGGTAAAACCATGTGAAATTGATTTATTAAAATAGATAATGGGGTTAACAACCCTATGATTGATTTTGAGGATATGTAAACTATATTATTATAATGATTTTTTATGTTATTTATAATTTGGTTTTCTTTGAAATACAACAATTTATTGATACTAAAAGTGGACATTGTTCTACAATAAATGTACCTTAGGGTAATAAATCTAAAAAAGGTGTATAGTTATTAAATTGAGAATTAACATAACATAAAAATGGGAATTATTGTACACCTCATTTGACACACCCTGAGGATATAATATGGATAATTCATAATTTATTTACAAAAAATTATGACGGATTTGAATATATTATGGTAACGAATTAAAATTTCTATTCTTAAGGTGTCACAAAACGGACTGAATTTATCATGATTTAGGTATCATATAAATAATTCATGGATTGTGATTTCTATGAGCTAGAATTGTGGAGATAATTAAGGAACTAAGGCTTGACTGCCTTATTACCATAAATAGTGAAAGAGACACCCTTAAATGTTCTATAATGGAATGGGAAATTTTTTTTCTATGGAGAATGTGGTCACAAACCAATGAATTATTGAGAAAAAGTTAATAATATGATGGAATGAAATATATTTAATCATAGTTTGCCATTTATTGATTTATTTCATACAATTAGCAAACTGGGAATTATTAGAGACCAATCCATCTTTTAATGGATAGCCCCTAGATAATTTAAGGACCTATGATGAAATAAAATAGTTGTTGTTTTATAAAGTAGGATTAAAGAATGAATTTGTAGATGTATTTTTAAAATTGAATTTTATTATGAGATTCATGAAACTTATAATGTGTGTCATACATATTATAAGAATATATGACTACATTAACTTACGAGTTAAGGATAAACCAAGGTTTTATGATTTTAAAATTATTCATATATTAAATTTCTTAAAACCTAATTTCTATGTTTATGTTATGGGAGTACACAAAAATTATTGATATTATAGGATACATTAATGGCTTGTCAATCCGTTGGTTTATTATCTGTTTTATAAAAAAAACTTATTAAGGGACGAAATACCTTTTATGTGGGAATATGATTAAAGGTATCACTATCATGTAGTGTTTATCTAATAATTTATTTTAAGTTATTTATATGTTTAAAAAAATTAATTATATGGGAATTAAATTAATATTGTTTTATAAATAAAAATACGCATATAGAAGGTAAGAAACTATTATATCTGATTAATGTCGTGGGGGTAAGAATCATTAACTGATGGACAATAATGTTTTAGCACAATACACATGTCAACATGATGTTATAGTTAATATTTCATTGTTTTTACATAAAGTATTTGTAGAATAAAAAATAATGATAAAACATTGATGTCAAAATTGAATATTATATATTAATAAATTATTCTAATAATATTGGATTTGAAAAATATTTATAAACAGATATAATGAAATTTCTCTATTTTATTTATCTTACAGTCTGTTGAATGTTAATTTTTTTTAATTTTGTCATAGATATTCACATTGGGTATTTATTTCATTGTGTAAAAGATTAATTGGTTGTTAATCAGAGAATAACCAAAGAAAACATTATTACTTTGAAAGAGAGTCATATCATGTAATAATATTTCATTATATTCTTATATGTCAAATTTATTACACCTTATTATGAAAATGATCATGAAACGAAAATGTAATCATATTTCCATCACATCAAGGAATCTATACCCATTTTACTCAACACATATATATGGTTTGTGGAAATTTACCTTATATTGATAATTATGTTTAGTTTTATTCATGTCCCCAGAACCTTATATCATTAGTTTGGAATTATATTTTTCTTTAATGGTCACGTAGTCACATCCCACTTATGTTCTCCCACATGGAATCATTGTTTCTATGGTATTAAAAATGAAAACGAAATTTCCCTATCAATATTATGAGGACAATGTTTTTTAAAACTTTTATGATTCTCTGTTTTCTCCAAAGTTATTTGTAAACATCAGTTGCATTATCTATAATTTAAATATAAATTGTGAGGATTTCTTTTATTGGATGTGTGGGGAATGTTACATCCCAAAAATTTAACACCATTATATTTTGGGAAATTTTTCTATCTCAAATATATTTAATCTTTTCTTAAAAATTAGTTTATAAAAACCAATTATAAAATAATGAGACATTAGAGGCAATGAGTGAGGCTTGTCTTATATGCAACACCAAGTCATGAATTCATTACATGAAGACTCGGGTAATCGTGGGTTGTACATGACATGGAATTTTACCAAATCTATGATATATTTTTAACATAGTGAATTATTATTGCCCATTATAAAATTTCATTCGAAAATATAATTATTAATAGTAATCAATATTTTATAAATATAAAACTTAATGGTTTTAAAAAAATTAAACATATTAAAAAAAATTTTAAAAATTAAAAATACTTTCTGTGTTGGAATTTTTTTTAAACAAATATATTTTATGTTTAATTTTTTCTACTTTAATGATATTAATTTTTTTATTTTCTCTAAAATTATTCTGATAATATAAATAGAATTTCATAACCTTTAATTTCTCATTTATATTAGTGTGAATTTTATGTATTATTTTCAAAGGATTCATTTTTTTGATCAATAGTAAAAATATAAAATTTTATTTTAAAACTACATTTTCTTTTAATTAATATATAAATAAAATTTATATTTTTAAATTTGTTGGTAATATAATTAGAAAACTATTAAATCTATATACCCAATTTAGGTGATTGTAATTATTTTCATATTTAATACAATTATAAACACATTATAATCACTTTAACATTTACAATTTAAAAACCTACCTTCACTTCATGTTTGTGGGATAAAATTTTAAATAATTTTTTATAATAATTTAAACGAATTATGAAAAATATAATCAATATTTTTAATGATAATAAATTATTTTTTAATTTATTATGAACATAATTTTGACCAAAAATATTAGTGAATGGAGTAAAAAATAATTTTTGTTGTTAATGTAAAAACCGGTCTAAAGGGGAAATAATAAAATGATAAGAGTGTAAATGGCCTAAAATATTATCCAAGATTTATTAATATATTATATATAGATATTTTAAACAAAATAATTTGGAATATGGAAATTAATTTCAAAATTATTTTTGTTATGACCGATATAATATGTTCGGTTTGAAAAAGTACAAAAATAATTATTTTCTTACTTTTATTTTATAAAAATATTTGTGTTAGGTAAAAAACAATATATTTTAAATTATAAATTTTTTATTTAAATATAAATATGTTTTTAGGATAATATAATTTAATTTAATTTTGGAACTGTTTATTAATTAATTTTTGTTTGTATGAAATGCTAACACATTAATTATTTAATTAATAAATAACTTAAATAAATGATATTAAAATAATTATATGTGATGAAATGTGATTTAATTATTTCCCGTCATAAATTTTTCGATAAGTATATCATTTTACATAGGGTATGTCATAATATATTATAATATCATTTACGAACTGAAATGTTTTTAATTAAAATTAAATGAATATATTAAAATATTACATTAATGCAATTTTATAATAAATGATATTTTATTAAATGATTTATAATTTCAAAAAATACCATATTCTGATTTTTTTTAAATTCCCAAAAATATATAATATGTTCCAATAATGTACTATTTTTTTATTATAAATATTTTTGCACATAAATATTAAAAACTCGGTAAGCACGGTTATAGTTAAGTAGTGCTTTTTCACGTTACTTGTACTTATATAAAAATTAATTTATAACACAACAAGTAAATATATTTTATTAATTAGATATCATATCTATAACCATCTTTTAAAACATATATGACAAAGATCACACTAATAATGACTTAGTGGATAAACAACCAAGGCTATAAATATAGTTATCTTACTGAAAAACCAAAATGCTAAAAAAAGGGAAAAACATATTTATGGAATAAAAAGATTAAAAATGTGTTTCAATGAGTGGTAGCTATGTGTATCAAACATAGAATCCCTAAAAAATTAAATATTTGTTATGGATATGAGGTAATATTGACCTATCAATGGGGAATAATTTAGTGTATTTATAAGAATGCAACTCCTCAACTATAAACATGCACTGAATCTCCCCATTACTTCACACCTATCAAGCCATTTGGATAAATAAATAACAACCAAAATATCTTCCCAACTGCCACCCCCCAATAATATAATACTTTTTTATACACAAATCCATATAAAAAAGAAATTATTTCAATCATAAGGATGATACCATTAAAATATGTAAAGTTACTTAACGAGCATTAATATTTTATTTCTTCATCCACCCCTTCAGTTATTGTTTTAATATGATTATATAATATCCATAGTATCTTAAATATATTTTTGTTTTATTATTTTATGGGTATGACCTAAAGCGTTACAAACTTTCAATAAATGGGAAACAAAATCATTAATCATGTGTATAACAAACTTATGGCTTATAAACATATATCATTTGTTCATCCATTACCACCTTACAATGTTTGGAATAATGATGGATTTATTTTTTATTTACGATACATTTGATATATATAGGATATTTTATATGTTATAAATTTTTTATTTTTTATATAACATATGATATCATTCATTAAATTTTTTGATAATATATTAACATGATTTACGTGTACGAGAGAATACAACATCTCAAAGTGATTTGATTAATTCAGGATATATATGAAATGTATTAAATATAGTTTCAAGAAAGAGAAATGATATAAATGGAATTGAAATTATTCTTTAATTATAATATATCAAATAATACTCATTCATTCAATCATATAGGAAAAGGGGACAAATATTCATGTGTACGTAAGACCTACCATCTCCATGAATGGTTTCTACTATTTCCTATTTATATATTTTATATAAATATATATATATATATATATATAAATATTCACTACATTATTAATATAATTTTTATAATTTTCAATATGTTGAAATCATTATTAAAGTTATAGTGATAATGATATAACAAATCAAGACCATTATGAAAAAATATAATTATTACACAAAACCTAACATTAAAATGTAATCGTTAATAAAAGGGAAATAAATGGTTATAATATAATTATATATGGTATGATATATATATATATATGAATATGATTCATTTATATAAAGATAATAAACATATTTTTCTTATATAGGATTTTTGAAATATTATAACAGAGGTCAAGGAAAAAGGTAAACTATTTTGGTCCAATTTTTTTTTCCAATTCCTAATGATGGGACATGTTTTATAACATCACCCACTCTTTCCATTTTATTTATTAATTATTATATACCCCTTTATATCACATTAAATTATTTTGTGAATTTTTATGTATTTTTTTATGATGTAGAAATTTCATTTCGATTTTCCATGGAAATTCGTCGTATTCTGAATATCATCATTATTTACAATTAAGGGTAGTAGACTATACACAATTATACTCTTTTTATCAGTTATATATTTGTATATAATCCATAATAAATAATAATGTAATTAAATGAGATGAAATATGATCATATTTTGAATGATTGATGTCTTAAACATAATCTTTTACATATTCAGAAAGCGACGGGTGTTCCCAAGATTATATATCCCTCCAATGAATTGGGTACTGGTTTAGTCTCATAAGATGTCATGAAAGGTATTATTGGTTAATACTCATCCATCATGATAATTATTTAATAAACATAAGATATATTTTAGGTTATCTGGGACATATGTTTGTGATTTCATGTTTAAACATGAATCAACATTAAACTTTTCATTTATGTCATCATGTTATATCCTACCTCTTTGTGCAGCTTTATGATTCTCACCCTTTATATGTCCCATTTAATATACTATTGTCTAAAATGAAATAATTTATTAATATTATTCCATTTTTATTCCAATACTAGACTTTTCATTTTACCATAATCTTATGTATTTCAAATTGTTATCCCATATAGTTTAATTTACAATTGAATATTATGAAGATTTTTAACAACATTTAAGGAATGGATCTGTACCCTATATATTATATTATTATTCAATGCACCTATTTCCCAAAATACACAAGAATTATCAATCTTCTAGGTTGTATTATATGTAACTCTATATCATAATTCATTAACTAATCTATAATAAGGAAAATTGTTTTTCTATATATGTCTTCTGAATGTATAATGAAATTTCAAATAAATATATTTATTTTCGATAGGGAATGTAATGATTAATTTTTTTATAAAGCCTATTCATTTTAATAGGTTCATGAATGGGGAATTATTTTTGATCTTTTAGTACACATTTATATATTTTTCATTATGTGATGGTTGAGTCATATAACTACTAATAATTATTTGGTTAAATCTTGTTATCTCATGAGTTGATAAGGACTATAATGGGGAGTTATCATAGTTTATTAATGAAATTTTTCCGTTATTTTATTCTTGGGAGTGTAACATTACTACTATGATGGTTTCCGGATTTAACACATTATAAAATGTTAAAAATTGAAAAAATACTACTTTATAATGAAATGATTTTATATGATTATGTGTATACCATGATTCCATGTTTTATACATGTATTATAATCTCATGGTTTTTGTTCTTCTATTATTTTATGATTTATTTCTTCTTAAATACAATATTTTATATCAAGATGTACGTTTATGATAATTTATATGAATGGAATTGTTTCAAGTATTAATATCTTGTTCTTATAAACATATTCTCTTATTATGATTTTGTGATAATTGATTTGTTAATATTTACTAAGAATATGAGATAATTATTTTCCTCTAATTTCAGTCCTTGGATTATGAGGAAAGTTATAATGTATGATAATTATAATAATAGTAATAGTTATGAAACAACATGTTGGAGATTATGTACATATTTTATTCTCTATTTTTCTAAGATTTAATGATTCCAATGAAACTAGACATAAATAATTATGACATGAAATTAAATTCCACATAATGGTTATTAATTTATTAAGATATAATATAAATTTAGGAACATTATGGTCCACTATAACCTCTATAGTGGGACTCTCCAACTACGTGAAATGATTTTCATGGAGGCCTATAGAAGGAGACCTATTTTTTAGATATTTAGGATTTAATTTAGTTCCCTTTTGAACCAATGAATCACACAATTTAGGTATATGAAAATTACATGATAGAACCTCTTAAAATTACCAAATAGCCAAAATTACTATATCATTTTGGATAATTCTTACATGATATCATTTTTTGACCCGACATTCCACTTGCCTAGAAAAAACTGTTTCGTTCCTATCTAATTTGGTGGGAAGAAACAATACTGAACTTTAATTCCCCAACATGCTTGGTATAACTTGGAAGGTTTATTTTTTATTTCCTAATGATACATCAATATCACCAATCATGAAAACAAATATAAATATCTAGTAGTGTCCTTAACTAGAATAATTCATCATTGAAAACATATATTACTGACATTCCAAAATAGTCATCCTTAAGAGAAAATATATCACGCCAATAATTTAGTTACAATCCCTCAAAAAACCATTCTATAAATAAATAACCCATATTAATATGTGGATGATATTATAGTGACTCAATAATTTTGTGAGAATACAACAAGCTTGTTTTTATCCATATTTATCATAATTAAATTCCATATCCCTATGTACATTCAATGACTCATTAAATAGTTAATAATTGTTTTCTTTATTCAATAATACCAGTGATTCATTCTTTATGTGGTTATCCTAGGCATCAATCTTCCTCTAAATCCATCCTAAACTCTCAGACATGATTTTCATAAACATAATGTTTAATGATTTTTCTGATGATCAATCATAATAAAGATCTAAAAAATCATCTCCAGCTACATTATAAATTATATAAAACTTTATATCATTAAGAAATGGGAATTGATATTTCTTCAAGACCAACAATGAGACAAACATGATTATGAATGTGAGGATGATCATATAACCATGAGATATGATTTGACATATCTACCATTATAATATAATCTAGACTAGATAAATAGTATATTAAATTTGAATGGGTTATACTCTACATTAAACGTAAACAACCAGTAATACAAATGTGTGATGTTAAGACATATAGGAAAATATATCAAATCAATGATGTCATAAACACAATGATACAAAAAATTGAATCTAACACAAAAAATCCATATATTCAAACCCAAAAAATGATTTAATTATAATTAACATCACCACATTTAAGTAAGAGGGTTTTTTTTAAAATTATTTCAAAATAAATATTCATTGCCTAAATAATAATTTAATCTTTAAAAAAAATTAATAAAAAAAATTATTAAGTGAAATATTTTATATTTAATAATGATTCTAAAAAATTTCATACATAACCCATAAAAAATTACAATTAGACTATATTAACTCGACATTATATCATCAAAAATAATGTATAGAAAACCCCATTTACTAAAACATTTCTGTCATATTTTCAAATATTCACTCAAAATATTAAATTTGAAATATTTTACAAACATAAAAAGTAAAATTGTATATATAATTTAAATAATTTGGAGTTTTATGTAATTTAAATGAATAGATATTTTTCTAAACACAATGAATTTCATAAAAAAAATAAACAAAACAAATGTATTGATTTAGATAGACATTATGAGAAACAAAAAATCCGAAACCTTATTTTAAATTAATCAATGAAAATCAGAACAAACCAATTGTATGAGAAAGTAAAAAGGAAAAACAATATATATTTCAGGTAAAAAAAACTAAAATGAAATAATAATTGTGCATCATTTTTAATATCATGAAATAATAAATTAATGTAAACTAGAAGTTATCTAGACTCAGTTACACATACAAAACATAGTTTTATATGTCATGATAAATAAATGTGTTCCTTGTGTATTTCATCTAATATACAATATAAAACATCTAACATATACATATATAGTTCATCAAAACAACAAACCATAAGAGATTCAAAAAAAAATTGGTCACAAAATCGATTGAGGAACTAGGTCAATGTTTGGACATACTTATATTCGAAAAAATAAGAAAATAATTCATCATATTTGATTGGTTATGATTAAGAATCCTAATGTGATTAACCACATGGATTATGAATTTCCTACATTCAATCTAGAAAACATCCAAGAACAAATAGAGAAATTATATGTTAATTTTAATTATAATGAATTGATTTTAAATGAATTCATAGTTGGAATCCATATTAAATCGCAAATATATTAATGAGTTTCTCTAGTAGTTATGGGATAGAGAAAATCTCAAGGAAATTAAAAATAATGCATGTGAACAATTTTTCCAAGAAGAACATAAATAGATTAATAATTGAAGGGAATTAAAATATATGTAAAATCATTGATATCCACAAATAAAGAATCATCATTGGTATAATATAATATAAAATTGTTTTGATAGATGGTTCAACTAAGTTAATGGAAACAAATACCAAAAAAATAAACTCCATGTTAATGTTAGGAATTTTTTTATCAAAATCCATAGAATCATGATCCCAACGATTTAGGAATACCTATCACACTAAATAACCTAGAAAAAAAAGAAATATATATATAATTGAGATAAAATACAAGGAAAATCCCACCAGATCATATAATGTTGAAAATAAAAAAAGTGATGTTGCATCATTGATGTTTGAAAATAAAATTAATAAAATTGGATTTATGGTTCTCCAATAATAAACCTAATATAAAAGGAATTTCATTTGAAATTAATATTTTATTAATTGAAAACTAATCCATATAAAAGTAATTATTTACAAAATGAAACAATAAATTTATATGTATATTTGCATTATATTTAAAATTAATGAATAATGAGATATCAATTTAAAAATATTAATAAATATTTTACCTCATAAATTATTCAAATATCATAATCATTAAAACTAGATATGATAATGGTAAAAATTATAGAATAGATAATAAATGGTGATTGATGAAATATTCTTACACACCAAAATATATATACAAACATCAATTGACCTCATAGATACTCCTTGGTTTATCTTATCATAGACTAACTGAGGTGAAATCACATAGGATAAACTTTGAAACACATATCACCACTAGCTAGATCATGTATCAAAACCCGTGAATGTTTTTACCATGATATCCGGCCTACCATACCTGGAAATCTAATGACATTAAAATGAAGATGAGAATTTTAGGGCTAATATCAGTAATTATGTCATATAACATCATCATGTTTTAAATCAATAAAAAAGTGTTACACACACCTCTGATTTTCCACATATGATTATTCAAACATATCAAATATATCAATTCAATTTAATTTAATTCATTTCATCACCATAAAAAAATACTTATTGGATTTAATTAATTAATAAATAGATCATTTAACTCATATTAAAAGTTGTATGTCCTATAGATATTCCATTTTCAAATAAATAATTCACTGTGATAGTCAAACCATTTCACATTCCTATAACAAAAACGATCCATTCAAAAAATCTTACCCATTTATAAAATCCATCATAAATTATCTAAATTTACTAAATTATAGTCTGTAACGAATATTTATTAAATAAGTTCCAGTATTATTGACTTTTGAAAAAATATTTTCCTCATTATTTTGGAAATCATTATTCTAAACATCAAAAATTTAATAATCAATAACCAACATAGAACATGAATTCCATAACATGGGAATATTAAATTGAAATTAATTTTCAAATAATATTTTATAAACATATCCATTTTCATTTTTATCTAATTCTCATGAATAAACAAATTACTGATATAATAAATATATATAGGTGAAAATATAAAAAACAAAAAAAAATCTGGTTGAAATAACAAGGAACAAGAGGTTTAATTTTAAATAATTATGTTTGGGGAATTGCCCCAATAATTGGAAACTCTCACAATTCTTTGACATACACACTAAAAATAATATAAGGGCTCTGAGAAACAAGAAAGTACTAAAAAACAAATAAACTATTGCATTATGTATATATTCAGTGATACCAAAATTCTCAAAGAAGAGAGATATAGTGATAGATAGATCAATGACCAGAAAGATATCACATATTCACAAAACTATTTACCGGTATCTAATGGATTCCAACCATTCAAAATATCAATATAAAAGAAATTTAAATTTTAATAAAAATACAATATTTAGTCACAATATCCCAAATATAAGATTAAACTCATGTAAAATAGGATAGATCCTAAGAAATAGTGAATGATGAAGAAGAATAGATTCATATCCTTAAAAAATAGAATTAAACAACACATGATTAAATATAACCAATCAGTAATAGACTATACATAGAAAAATCAGAAAGTGTTGAGTCTCTAATGTGTTGATGAATGAATGAGGTGAATGAGACCAATTTTAGTTTAATAATTTACTTATCAAAATAACTAAATTTCATCTCACGAGTTTACCACACTAGTTTTAAAATCATGCATCGACCATGAATCTAGTTCTCAGGAACTGGATATGCCACATAATCCAGTCACATAGTTTTACATAATATGAACCAGCAATGTTAAATATGTATGTCCAACTTAGAACATTTTTTAGAGAAGTAAACATGGTTTTACTCAAATTTTCCATAACAATGAATCCTCATAGGAGACCAAAAATTAGAAAAGAACATTTTCCTCCAGATGACACATGATATTTCATTAAGGGACCCAAACTGTGTACCCCCGAAAAAACTAAAATATTTCTTGTAATGACACTCAAAATGAGAGGAATATATGGGAGAAACAATGTTATTCAAAATGAAAGTGATATCATGGGCCAAAATGTGATTTTAATGTTAGATAATTGTAGTTATTCTAATACAATGGCATAATTTATCATAAAATACAAATTTTATTTTATATAAAAATGAAAATTATATTTTTAATGTATAAAATACAATAAATGATATTTTTAGAAAAACGTATCTCACCTTGAGTAATTAGAATTTCCAATATATAAATCCCTAGATATGGGGGTCTTTGGAAAATATCTTCTGACCAGAGGCTCAATAAAAATTAATTGTGGATTCCTGGAAAAAATAATGGGAAGAATGTCATTTGTAACCCAAATAATTACAGTGGTCAAGACATATTTGTAAGTGTCCCATTTTATATGTATTAGGAATATAACATTCATAAATATTTATATTCATTAATAATATATTTCTTGATTCACATGTTTTTTCACTAAAAATATATGTAAAAATAGATTTTATTATGAGATAATTAATAAATAATTGAATTTTTAGACATTATATTAATGTATATGATACAATTTTCAATGTATTTCAATTTAATGATAGAAATTATTTTTTATAAAGAATATATATGTTATCTATATTTATATTTAATGCAGAACTATATATTATTAAAAAATAATTTATCTTATATAAATTATTAAAAATATTTTTTATTAGAAAATTTGATTTACGTTTTGTAAATGATAATCTTAGGTTTTTTTAGTTTAAAACGATATTTTTTTTTTATTTTTATTAAATTCTTAATTAAATAATTTTACTTTTCTAAATGTTAACAAACATTCAGGTTTTCCCTGTATAATATTCAATTTAGTATTTCTGTAAAAATTATATTTTCATAATCATCTAAATTACTTATTTTATAATAAGCTCAAAAATCCATCTTATGAGAATATTTATATATAGAATTAATAAATTATGTTAATGTTATGTAATTTAATCATTTATTTATTTTAATTTATTATTCAAATTAATATATAATGAAAACAGTTTTTAATGAAATATTTATTTTTTAAATAATTAGTGTTCTCATTATTATATCATACTAATTTCATTTTTGATCATGTTTATATTTTACAATTTATATTGAAAAAATATATATAACAATAATTATAATTAAAAATTGAATTATTTTAATTTATTAATACATTAAATTATAATTTTTTAATAGAAAATCCATATATATATATAATGTTATTATTTAAATATCCTAAAAATGTATAAAATTTAAACAGTTTAATATATTTTTTTATAATATTAGAATTATTATTCATAAATATTATTGTTAATAAATATATCATGGTTAAATTTAGTCTAGTATTCCCTGTGGATAATGCGGTTGAAAAATGAATTTATTTAGTGAAATATATTTCAATATCTTGGGTTTTTATAATTATAATTCCGTATAATAAAACTCCCATATCCATTTCTAAAAATATGTTCATTAATCATTATCATTGAAAAAATATGGTATTAAAAATCATTATATGAAATCATTAATTGAATAGAAAATTTAAATCATAAAATAATATCACAACCCCATCATCGAAAGGATTAGTTCATTCAAGAACCAATTAATTATAATTTTTTTATTAAACATGTAAACATTTCTTCAGATTATGACCATACAAAGAATCCTTATAGTCTTATCATAAATAATCATCATCATCATATCATAGGTAATACAAACATAATAAAGGGGTTTGCTTAAACACATTGATAGGAAAAAACTATTAAATATTTCATAAATGTATAGATCTTAACGATATGAGAAAAACATAAAATTTGATGAAAATATAATTTCATTAAAATATAATAATAAGTGTATATCATATTCCATGTTAGAAGACATGTAATCTCAAATTACAAAGCATGTACGATGGAATAATAATTAGAGGCAGTTTACAATAACAATGGATTATAATCATTAAAAAATAAAAAATAAATGATCCATTTGAATTGTATTCCATAAAAATTTTAGGAATGAAAAACAGGATCATGTTGGTAGAAAATCATATAAGAAATAGAGTACCTAATATTTCTCATAGAACATAATTGGAAAAAAGTTATATGTTATCATGACTACACAAAATCATATCAATAAATCCATATTTGTTATTGTCCAATCATAATCGACAGAAAAAATCTATTTATGATTATTTTTTAAAATCAATTTTGTGAATAATATTATGTAGGAACATGTCAATGTGTATTCATGTGAGCAAAGACATATGTGATCATTTCCATGAACAATCATAAGTATAATGAAAATGTAATCATGCTATCACAAACAATTCTTACCTCAAATAATAGAAATTCTCAACTAAGGCATTAGACAACATTATAGGATTACACCCATCTATTGTACAAAAATATGTGTACCATTTCAAAAAAAAGTAATCATATCTTATTGAACTCATGGTATAAAAAAATATTTTCTTTAAATTTTTTTATGTTGTAAACATAATTGACATCTGAAATATAAAATATTGATAATAAAAATTCATTCTATGAAAAATTGTATTTAAATGGATCATTTAATGTGTTATATAATAAATATAATTTTTTAATAAAAATGTATATTATAGATAATTTCAAAAATATTAGTGATATTATAAAAAGGTTTGGTAGGAAATAAAAATTAAACATTAAGATAAGTGATGATGTTATGCATCAATATGAATTGTAATTTTCTAAAACATTAATTTTTATAAATTAAAATGGAGAAAATTTCATAATCAATATTTGGAATAAAATCATAATAATTAATCTTTATAAAATACCTAAAATTATAATAAACATGTAGTTTAGTCATTTTAAAACATTTAATTTTAAAAAAAATTATCATTAGTTATTCAATGTAAAATATATGAAGGTATCATAATTTTAAATTGAAATAAATGGAAAAACATATTTTTAATATAATAAACATGAATAAAAAATCCATGGAATGAAAAATAGTTTATCAAAATAAGTGTGGTTTTGAAAAATAAACATTCATTTTAAGTGGATGTAAAATAATTTTAATATTTTTAAATAAAATCATTAAAACCCCACAGATAAAAAAAGAGTTGTAAAGACTATTAGAATAGTTTAAAAGGGAAATATGAGTTTTTCATACGATAAAGAAATTATAATTCATTGTATAATGATGAGTAATGGTGTGACGGTAATTTATGGCCATGGATGTGAAAATTTTGTCAAGTTTAAGGGAATTATCATCATCAATAACAAAACATTTATGAAAAAAAAAGTAATCATGGTAGAATAATTAACATAAAATGTCCATTTGCATACTGAGGAGTACAGAGAACCATGAATGAAAATTAAATCCTTAATAATATTAGCATATATAATGGAATATCTAGAATAATAATAACATATTAGGAAATTAATTTTGACGTATAAAAAACTATTTCCACATTGATGCGGTTTTAATGGAAATAGATTTAATAATATGACTAGATATTCCATTTTATGTGATATTAATTCCATTAATATGAAAAAATAATTTCAATTGTTAGTAATAAAATAATATCAATGATACCATGGTTTATATTAATATGTATGTCTAATATAATTAAATATAAGTCAACGAACCCATTACTGTAATGGTAATATAAGAATCAAATGAGCACAAGTGGCGTACCATGAACAAAAATAGTAATATATAAAAAAAATTATTTTAATTATAATTTATTTCAATGTGTAATGGGAAAATGTTACAAAATAAATGAAGGTTTTAAATATAAAACAATTTCATGGATTTAAATATGATAAAAAAGATTACTTACCTTAATTTCCATCTTCCACTAATTCAAATTTATATCCTATATAACAGAGATTACTATCTTAATCACCTATTTTTTGATCTATAACAATATAAATATCCTTTTATATAAATAAATTATAATTATTAGCTACATTTATATATGTTAGTTATTAACTATTAAATTTATTGGGTGTGAGTGATCATAATTATTTTGAACAGGTTTTGTAATAGATGCTTCATTAAACATTATAATATCAAATTTAAAATATTTTACTAGATATGATTCATTATAAATATTAATAGTGTTTATATTCTAATTTATTGGATTTTTTTCTTAACCAACAATAGAAATTGTAGGTGTGAATGTTTCGATGATTTTTAACAATCTAACATTGGTATCCAATTTAACGTGTTTAATTTCTATGATAAATAAACAATAATAATTAAAATCATTATATAATTTTATATTTTATATTTTATCAGTAATTTTATTCTTGTATACATCCATGATATTATGTTATATAATTTTTAAAATGGTTGTACTATAGACCACAATATGATCATACCATCATTATTGGATCACATCATTTCTAAATGTATTATATTTATGAAAAATAACATTATTGAATAGTAATACTATTATAATGTATATATAACTATTTTTTATTCATATATTATAATATTTTATTAAATATATATTAAATTGGTGAAAAAACACAAAATAATTTATGAAGGAGGTAGTTTGAAGAAGGAAAAATAAATTTTTTTAAGGAAAAGGTAAAAAGTGATTAATAATCAATCCAATATAATAGTAGAATTAATAATTAAAAAATATGGTTTTCATTACAAAGAAAAATGAAAATATTATTTAGGAATATTTAATACAAAATATAAATATGTTTTAGAAAAAGTAATACTAAATTTGTGAACATTGGTTTCACTTTGGAAGAATCATTACATGTTTAGTCCTTAAGAGAATATATGGTGTTCATATGTATAGGTCGTCATCCTTAAATGTTACATAATCTTGAGTTCTGTGAATATTTCTTATTTAGTTCTTTTTTGGTTCAGAGTTTTATATAATTATCCCCTATCTATTATATAAAAAATCGAATATTACACAGTAGACAATTCTACAGACCATCAATTTTTTCTTAAGAAAAAACACTTTAACAGATTATTTTATTCCTTAATATAAATCTTCAAAACATTCATCTTTACATATTACTTTTTCTTAATAATAATTTTAAACTATTACAAATATTTCAAAAACTAGAGATGAGAAAAAAAATTAGTAAGGGAATATAAAATAAGCAAAGAAAACTTTATTCCATGAATAATTATAAACCCCTGTAATCAAAATTTCCACCCGTAAAATATAATAACATTAATATACATCATGAAATCATATTATTCTTTAAAAACACATTTTTATCATAAATCTAAAACATAACTTTTTTAATCCATATCAAACTTTCATTGTAGTTTTCACAGCTACATAGTGTGTAACCATCAATGCTATGTTTGGAGTACCCATCCATGTATAATACTTAAATCTAATATAATAAACATTATAATTTAACATTGTATAATCAACCAATTAATTGGAGAGTTATAATGGGCTCACCCGCCTTTATTTTATAATGGAATCACTTGTATACATAAAAAAATCTTAATAACCATAACAAAATCATAACACATTAAACAAGAATAAAGGAAAAATTATAATTCCATAATTCAATAACAAGATATCATTTCAAGTTTTTTATATAATAAATCCCTTCTAAAAACTATTTTCAAAACCTAAATATAAGAAACTAGAATATTATATTTATTTTCCATTTAAAAAACTATACGGTTTGAATAGGTAGCCAAATATCGAATAGTAGTCACGACGACGAAAAGGACATTGTCACCACATCTCTTAAAAAACATTCCATTTATCATTTTGAAAAATTCATCATAAGAAAAAAAAATATTCAAAAACAGTTGAATGAAATGATATTTAAAATGGGTTAATAATACATCATATAAAAGAAGGTGGTTAATATTATAAAAATATGCCTCAATGAAAGGAGATTAATATAAATCATGTTACCCTATGTCTGACTCATCATGTACAATCATTATTTTCCTGAATAATAAATGATGGTTAATTTTAAATTTCCTGATAATTTTTTTTAAATTTTATTATTATTTTTTATATCACTTATTACCATGTTGTAATATTTACATAACTATTTAATTTCATATAAGATGTTTTGTCATTATTCATTCCATTAGTCAAAAATGAACTTTTTATAATATAAATTTCTTTTTTTCATAAGTCCATCATATCTAGAATTATATTCATGACATAACAATAACTTTTATACACCAATTATATATTTAAAACAATATATTTATATATTTTATGAATATGGACAATGTTGTTTTCATAGAGACGGTATGCCACACGTACACATGAGTAAGAATTTCCATTTTTTCAATAATCATTATGGAAATAAGATAAAAATTATTTTGTATTTACAAAAATATTATAATATTATTAACATAATAATAATAATTTAAATGTTATTATATATATCATACTATTGATTTGATGAATAAAAATGATTCACATCACTTCGTGGAGGTGATAGTCAACATGTTTTCATGAACAACGTTATCATTGTTCTATATATGGAAAGAAAGAACATAATTAAAATATAAATATGTTTAAATAATATATATTTCATCAATATCATATATAAAATTTAATTTCATCCTTATAACTAGACATTATAAAAGGTAATGAACAATAAAATATATGGGTTCATTAGGCGGTAGTCCACCTTACATTTGAACGAAATATTCATTTTCCATTTGATGAAATTCGAGATCGATTTAGGTGATTATATTTATATAATAAAATTAAATTATATTTTGGGAAATGATTTCATCATTTCATTATGGATGAAGTATATTTAAAATAAATTTGAATAAGAAATAAAATAGAAACACTTAAGGAATGATATCTTTTATTCAGTTGATCACGATTGAAGAACACATTAACAACATTAAGAAGGGTGTTCTGGAAAAACTATGATATCAATACTATGGATAGGGGTTATATGTAATGGTTTTTTTTAGATAATGTCCTAACGATATTGTTTTTTATGTGTGAGTATTAGAGAAGAGTGAGTACCTTTTTATTGTAGAGGGTAGGGTCACCCTTGGAAACTCTTAAAATATTAAATTAATATAAATGAATATTTTTTTCCAACTGACTCCAACATGAGTAATGTAGAAGTTATTATTAGTATTTATTGAAATCTTATCATCCAATAATTTATAGACATGTATTGATTTTATTTTAAACCCTATATTTTCAGTTTACCCTTAAGTTTCCCTTTTAATTTTTATTTTGGTAAATATTTTAAAAATTAAGTTGATAAAATTTTTAATTATATGGAGTTAGTTCCCCATAATTAGAAACATCATAAACTTTTCTACCTTATTATGTCCATCTTTTAATTTTAATTGATTTTTAGGATTGTTAAATAATTTAATAAATTTTAATTTTAATAAAATACTTATTATGACTTTTCTGAAACTATTGAAATTATTGATATTAAATAACATCCAAAATGAGAGGTAACTTCAATAAAAAATTATTGAATCATAACATGTAATTGAAAAGACAAATTGGATGGAATAAAATATTTCAAATTATATTTATTTGAATATTATTAGTATTATTAATTTTATTCTTCCTCTAATAAATTTATTTTTGTATCATCATTATGTCATAATTTTATTTAATTATTTAATTACTAAAAATTATAAATAACCTAAAATGATGTAGGAATTATTATTAGCTTTTTAATTACTATTTATAGTCGAAGAGGTCACTTATATAACAACATATTAAAAATATTTACTAATAAGAAACATGTTTATGATATTTTGGTTTTTAAATTAAATAAAATGTTATTAATGTCATAGTCATACCCATGTAGATTCCAGAGGACAAAATTTCATCCCCATTATTTTCTATATCTACCATAAATCATCTTATAATATTTTGAATAGTGTTATTGTAGTTTTATACTAATAGAATACAATTTTTAAATGTGTTTTTCTGATTTACCCTTTAATAGATGAAAATAAAATACTAAAGTTACTCTTCGTAAAAAATATTATGATCATATTAGACCAAATTTTACATAATTATTAATACCATGTATGTTAGTTTTTAAAAATTTAATTTAAATAATAGTAATAATTAAATTAAAAAGTAATCTAAGTTTCAGAATGAGAAATGAAGTTTTTTAAGTAAAATGTTCAATGGTTCACATAGTTTTCTTATTCAATATCAATATGAAATTGATTCCAATGAAAAAAATTAATTAAATGATAAAAAAAATAATATAATTAAATTTTAAAACTAATTAAAAATGTAATATATATATATAAGATGAAAATCACTTTTGAATTAAAATGCAGTATTTTTCATTATTCATTAAAAATGAATTTTATCATAAAAATATCAAAATTATGACATATTTAATTTTTTTGTTCTAATTACAAATAAGAATTTTATTTTCTCAAATAGAACATATAAAACTATCCAAAATATAGTTAATATGGCATCTCCATCAAAATGTTGTAAAACTTCATTTTTGGAAAAACACTCAATTTATCCATAAAATTGTATTTTTTTCTTATATAATGTATAGAAAACACAAAATATTAATTTAATATATTATATTTGATTAATATTTCATTAATATAATCCAAAAAACTGTAATTTTTTTTATTTTATTAAAGTAATTATTCACACATAAATTGTTTTTCATAAAAACACATCTTTTATATTCAATTGGTTTTAATTTACATTTCAAATTAATTTTCTAACCAAAGAATAATTATATAAGCATTTGTAAACCCTAATTTCATAATTTAGTTAATATCCTTCATTAAATCTGTTCTAAAATCTATGGAATATCTACAACTAAAAATAATGATATTAATAATATATTATTTTTTGTATAACTTAGTCTTTTGTGCAACGTAAGATTTCGGAGAAACAAATATTTGTGTGTTGGGTATACTATGATACATATAATCCATTTTAATATAAAATTACTCTATAATTCAAAAATATTAATATATATGATAAAATATTATTCTATAATAATCTAAGAATTTACAACCTTCCCCACTTTTGGAAACTGTGTCCTCACAATTTTAAATTTTCACATGGTAACTATTGTTTTACACTTCAAAATTTCTTCATTGAAATCCCACATAAAAAGAAGATTTAATAAAGGTTCCACTTTAAAAGAAATAATGTGAAGTATGTATCTCTACTTAATTAACTCATTCTAGGATTCCATGTTGAAAATCAGGGATATTGAATAAAAACTAACCATCATGTATTGATGGACTATGATAGAACACATCATCTGGAGAATGTTAACAATAAGAAAACCATAATAATGTAATGGGATAAATGGTCATTTATTTCATCACAGGAAAAGTAAATAGAAAACATTTCTTTATGATTCTTTTTATAAATTTATGGAATTCATTTACTACCTAGACTATGATTGTAATGTCCAGACCTGGCTCATCACTAAAATGATTTCCCGACTAGACACCACAAGACCACAAGCGCAAGTCCTCATTCACTAGAGGTTACCAACTAGTAGTGAGGGTCTAAGGATAATCAATGGGGAGACTATTCCCTCTTATCAGATTAAAAATTATACAATATCAATAAATGGAGGATGCAGTGTGAATAACAAGAAAACAATGAAAGGCATAATTTTATAAATCATGTATTAAACAAAATGGCTAATAACAATGTTATAAAATGAATCCATGTTATGATTGTACAACTATGTAAGCGATAAAAAATACATCATGATTTACATATAAATAAATAAATAAACAAATAATGACCCAATTCCCTAAGGGAAATCTCCTTGAGCATCCTGAGCTTCCGCTCGGTCCTCTGCTTCTATTTCCCAAGAATATGAAAACATTATAATCCTATAACCAAATTGAATCTACACAGGTACCCCCAATAAAATGAATGCCTGAGTAGGGTGTGGGATATAAATCTCAGTAGGTCGGGATCACCAGTGTCTACACCAAATCTAGAAAATCAATAAATAATTTAATCAATGTGAATTAATGCATAAATAATGTGTCCAGAAGAATGTAACTATACACCCAAGTACCAGCTTCATCCCTCAGCTGGTGTCTGAACCTACATTATACATTTTTCATGTATTTAAAATAGTCATCAAACATTCATTTTCATTTAAAAATTATTCAATCCTCATTAAATTATTTAAGTCTCTTGATTCATCCTAAACAAAATCCCCTATATAAATCACTCACAACAAATGTCTCTAAATACCATCTATGAAATCAAAGTAAAGACCAAATCAAACCTTGTTCATTGGATTGATGACAGATTAGAAGATATTAAATATAATATTTCATAACGTATATCCTAGGTCGTCCTCTAAAAATAGTTATTCTCTTAGCCAATTCCAAAATCCAAGCCCATAAACTAAATATATTGATTCGCTCCTAGGTCTGTCCACTAAAAATAGTGATTCACCCTATTCTTAATCTAGACTGAGTAAAAGACCATAAACTAAACATTGTGATTCTCTCCATGGTCTGTCCACTAAATAGTGATTCAACCGATTCATTAACAAGTCTGTACCTGTCCACTCAATCAGTGATTCGTCAAGTACTTTAACAATTAACCTGCATGTCATAAACATCTCATGTCAAACTAGTTGAACAAGGCTCAGATATTTAGTAATAATCTCACATGGCATAACATATATTAAAACAACTCCTTCATAAACAATATATGTTATTAAAAAAATGCATCAAATGGAATTCTTGGCCCGATCCATCATAAATAGTCAAACCATCGATACGTACCCATGGGGTGTCCCTTAATCAAGGTAAAAAACCGTTATTATTTTCAAGAAAACATATTAAATTCATTCACAATATGAATTACCTATTATAATTAATTATTATAATTAATTATCTCATTCTAATTTCACTTCCCATAATTAATTCCCAAAATCAATTATCCAAATTATCACTTTAAAAGCATGTAATAAATGCATCCCTAAATATCTCAATTTATCCAAAACAACGGATCGTAATTAACTGCTGGATCAATAATCTCATTCAGCTAAATAAATATCTCATAATAAATCCTTTGATTAATTAATTAATATTCTAGTCTCAAGCACATAATTAATTCATTATTAATTTTCTCAAAATCATGAAAATCAATTACTCATAATTAATCCCTTAATTAATTATCATTTAAATCACACAATTAATTCATAATAAATTATGTAAAATTAATGAAAATAATTACATATAATTAATCCCTTGATTAAATAACATCTAAATCACATAATTCTTTCATAATTAATCATCTCAAATGTAATAAAATTAATTATTCATAATTAATCCCTCAATTTATTACCATCTAATGCACATAATTAATTCATAATTAATTATCTCATATGGACCAAATTAGTTACTAAAAAAAATGGGCCAATTAATTATCTATTTTAAAACTTGAAGACATATAATTAATTCACAATTAATTATATCATTACACCATTAAACAATTTAATACAAAATTGTAGTCTATTTTATCAATGAAGTAAAACAAACAATATATTTGATTTGTTTGGAAAGGTTGAGAACCCTAACTCAATGAATTTGACTAAGATAATGTTTCATAGCACAATTTTGATCCACTCACATATAGGCTCCTCAACAAAAGTGCACATGAATCCTGAATTTATCATCACACCTTAAAACGATTAACAGACACCCATAAATTGTGAAAAGGGGACCCACACACACCAAAAATATTAACCTCAACAAAATAACACCATAAAAATCCAATTCATAGGGTGAGAAACCAAATAACAGGTTTTAAAAACTGACATAAATTTAGCAGCGATGAACCCAAACTGAGCCAGAATACTTCTCCCTTGGCGGCGGTAGTCAGTTTACGGACCAACGGGTCTAGAGGAGACCCCTGCACAAACCTAGAATAGATGAAACAAGGAAAACCAATTAACCCTAAACCTTATGGATTCAGATGAGAAAACAGGGTAAGAGATGAGTCAAATGACCGATGTGAATTATGAAATATACATAGACAAACTCACCTTGACATGGTGGCAAGGATTCATTAAGAAATCAAATGAATCCGAGTATGGAAGAGGGAGCCGAGGATGGGTGTCGTGTGCACTGTAGGGAGATCCCATGAGGGGGTCTGGCGCTGCCTGCATGGTGCACCTTCCTGACATTCCCTCTATCACCATTATCCCTCCATCCTCTAATTAACAACCTATTAAACTAATTTATATAATATAATAATAATAAGTTTTATTATTAACATGAAATTAACCTTTAGATAATTGTTTTATAATTAATTCTGAAATCCCCCTTAAATCATCCAATTAAATTTTTGTAAATTTTTTTTAATTAAATATACATAATAATAATAAAAACATATTTGTTATTATTTTTATTATTATTATTAAATATTTATTTTATATAAATTAAACAAAAACACATTTTAAAACTAGGTAATTGCGTAGATGGCCCGTATAATGTGACTAACCATGCACAACATGATGTCTACATTTACAACATTCCCAAAGAACATTTAAAATTCCACAAAACCATGAATTTAATTAAATAAAACCACTTTTACAATCAATTAATTAAATTCCTCATTAACTAGAATTTAATTAAATTAAACCCAACTCCACATTTATTCCTCATTCAATATTAACATTTCATATTACCCATATCCGATAACACCCAACTCATCATTTACTTGTGTTAGAATATTACCCTTAGTTTTTAACCAAAAACACTTCATGAACAAATTATTTATATAAATTCATTCAAAAAATGTAATTATATAAATTCCCTAATTTGTTTTATTTAATTAAATTCTCGTAAAATAATTTAATTAAATTTAAAAAACCAACTCATCATTTTATAATTAATTCTCTCAACACGAATTAATTAAATAAAACCTTTTCTTTTCAGCGATTAATTAAATTCCTATTGAGCTTGAATTTAATTTAATAAAACCCCAAATCCTCATTTACATGTCATTTAGTTAAATTATCACAACATTAATTTAATTAATGTAATGCCCCAACAACTCATTTAATTAAATTCATTTCAACCACAAATTAAATAAATGAATCCACCATAATAATAACCATCATTATTATAATCAAATAATAAAATTATTCTCTAACAAAATCCAAAAATCCCCACTACACATCATTTGAATAAATTCTTTTTATATCGCTTTAATTAAATGAAACCACTATTTCATAATTATAAATTAAATCACCTTTTCTCGGATTTAATTAAAAAACCCCAAAATCAATTATTATTCTTCTTCCTAATAATAATAACAAATATAATTAATTATTATTATTATACTCAAGAAATCATAATATAATAATTGAATTATTATTATTATTCAACCATAGGTAAAACCCCACTCCTCTATTAAATAAAAATGATTCTTTAATAATATTTAAACTCCTTATATAATTATATGCATATTCATTAAACTTGAATCTCCTGATTTAATTTCACATAACTTTTACACCCCATTAATCATTTAATTAAAAGACTTTTAGCATAAAAATAAATCAATAAATTAAATAACAATAACAATAATAATCAAAACATTATTATTATTATTTACAATTTATTTAATTTAAACAAAAATATCCCGTTTTAATTTTAATTTATTAAAATAAATAAAATATTAAACTGGGTAAACCTTATGGGTTGGACCCCAACCGTGCCCTGCCCATGAAGATCCATTAATGTTTAATTCTCCATATTTCGTTCCCCTAACACTCTTCGAGACACCTGTGAAAATTATTTGGTATTCCCCCATGTCCAAAAAACATCTTTATGTGTTCGAAAACTTAAAATTACGTTTCAGGTCTTGGTTTAAAAATTGACCCATCAATAAAATAAGCAAAATTTGAAAACCTTAGTATTTAAACTTATTTCAAAAACACAAGATTTTATAATATACCACCATAAAATCATCTCATCCTCGAGAAGTAATCGGGAACTCCTACAACATCATCTGACCCACCAAGGTCGAGAATTTTTGATTGAACAAACATGTCACATTTCCAAATTCCAATCAAACTAAAAAACATAACATAAGTCAAACCACTTAATTATTTAAAACCTAAGAAAATGCTCAATTAAACATAACATACATCTAATGAAATTATATGGATATTATTGAAGAAAAAGGACAAATCTCGATCATCCAAAAAAAGTTGGTTGCGCATGATTTCATAGAAATGCATAACGGACACAGAAACAACACTCCCACTTAAACTCACAACATGCCTTTTAAAATTACAACATCACCAACTGCACGTACACAAAAGTCCTTACCCAACCTCTAGTGAAATTTCCTTTTCAAGCCATTGCACTGATATTAAAAAAAAATTATTTTCCACAACATGAATAAAGGTATCACCCAGATAAACCACACATCCTATAAACAACCTAGATAACAAGCACTCATCAAGCCCAAAAACATTTAAAATATTAATGTGGCATAAGATCAATTATATATTAGTGTCTCTATGAAGAGATCGCGATTCAGTACATGCTTGTATCATTATAAAGAGCCCACTATAAGAAATCATGGGTCCTTAAATGTTTTTTCATACTACCACCTGTAGAATCTTTACACAAAAACATCTCCTTCACTTATCGATGCATCATCAACCAAACCATGATGCCTATATCCTCAACAGTATTCTTGTCTTGTAAAATCTTACCGGTGCATCACTACCCACATTATAATTTTCCATGCCATCGCAAGTAAGATCAGCTGCTCACCAGTATGATATTTGTGAATATCTCAATGCATGCGTTTGCCGTTCCATGAACAATGATCACCACATCAAACATTGATCATAAAATACAAAACAACAAAATATCAGTGTGTCCAAACACTTGAGTCCCAAAAAGTAATCCCAAGTAGTGGGATGAACATAACTTAATGCCCAAAATATTATTAGGGTTATACCAACCACAGGTTATCCTTTTACGAAACATAATCGTTAACCCTCCCTCTTGGTTACATAAAGCCAAAATCTTGAGGTTTAAAAGCCCCCTTTTTCATTTTAACCATTCTAATTAATTAATTTTAACCTTTAAAAATTTGAATGAATTTCAACAATCAGATAAGTAATTTATTACCACAAGTCACATGGTTTTTAAAAATGTCGTACAGGAAATAAAATATGCCATAACAAATATCCTATTTAAACATTTCATATATATTGTTATTTAAATATAAACACGAAATTTAGTATCTAAATTCCGTTTACCAAAAAGGTGACCTCTATGGGTCCCATTTATTCAATCCGGGTCATTCAAAAATCAGATCAACTAAATTTTTACATTCATAACCATTTTCAAACATACTAAGGTTATAAAAGGTTCAGTCACATGGATGTTTATCTACCAATCAATGAGGCACCCATACAACTTACCGCTGGCATTTGGATCCCATTTTGGATATCAAATTTAAATTTAACATTATAACTTTTGCAGAACTATTTAATTTTTTGTGAAAATGGGTTTCCGTTTTTACCAGTTATATGGTTCACATACACCTTTCAACTAAAATTGGATTCCATCATTAATAGAACCAATAAATGTATTTCTATTAATGTAGCTATTTACACATTAAAACATCTCTAGCATGTTATCATAAGTAGTAGCACAATAGCATGTTATTACAAATAAGCATAAAACAATTATAAACCAAGCTAATCACAGAGAAAGCATGGAATATAAACACCCAAAAAAGTTAAATCTATCACCAAAATATGCTATATAAGAAGGAATGCTTAATAAGAATAAGGCATGACACATATTCAAGGAACAAAATCCATATTAGTAGGCATCCTTCTAATGAGACTACATGGAATGTAATTTAATCATGGTATTTTAATCTCTAAGTGCCTAATATGATGTATGTATGAAAATTTCATGCCGTTATAGACCATGAATTTTTTTTTAATTCTAAAAATCAATAAGTAGTGAAAAATACAAAGGCCAGTCAAGGTGAAATCATATATATTGTATCCTCAAATACTACAAACATCAATTCTCATCCGAGGAAACATGGTAATTTCTAGTACAGGAGGAGATCATTCCTAAGAACGTCTATTAACCAATGAACCATCATATTTCTAGTATCCTTTCTACCAACCCCAAAACAGTAAGACAAATGAATAGATGCCCATGATAACACTTTTTAATGTTTACTCCCAAATCACCCTTGAACCAGTTGTCAGACCGGTCGCCACATGACCTCATGTGTGTCTCCACATATACTAGAGGCTTCCGGCAATTAGTGGGGGTCTAAGGATAGTAATTGGAAAGACTATAAAATCAAATAAGAGTAAAAATAGAATAAAATATCAGAAAAATGTAGGAAAAATGTGAATAATGATAAAGCAATGGAAGCCATAATTTTATAAATATTTTATAAAACAAAATGGGTTACGCCAATGTTATAAAATGAAAGCATGTTATGATGGTACAACTATGAAATATATAAAAAATACATCATAATTTACATACCAATTAAGAAATAAATTAACGATGGCTCAATGTCCAAAGGGAAATTTCCACAATAATCCCAATCCTATTCTCGTTCCATTGCTCCCATCTCCCAAGTATATTCAAACAAGAAAATCCTATAGCCAAATAGAATCTACTTGGGTACTCCAGTATAATGAAAGCTATAGTTTGGTATGAGATATAAATCTCAGAGTTTCAGGACCACTAGTGTCTACCGCAAATCCATACACTCAATAAATAATTTAAACACTGAAAAATAATTTATAAATTAATTAATATGTACAATGTAACTATATGCCCAAGTACATGCTTCAGCCCTCAGCTAATGTCGGATACTAAATTATACCTTTTTTATGTATACACAACAGTAATCACGCATTCACTTTCATTTATCTATTATTCAAACCATGTTAAATTATCCATGTCTAGATATTCAGACTAAGCCAGACGTCCCTCATTGAAGTCACTCAGAACAGATGTCTCTAATGACCATCTATGAAATCAATGTAAAGACGAAATCCAAGCTCGTTCTTTATCTTAGATAACATGTCATAAGATATTTAATATAATATTTCATATAATATATCTGATCCCATCCACTAAAAAAATTTATTCTCCCTTCCAATACTAAAATCTGAGCCCATCCACTACATATAGTGATTCACCCCTGGTTTCATCCACTAAAAATTTTAAATCACCCAATTCATAAACAAGTATGATTAAGAGCTCCTCCACTAAACATAGTGATTCTCTCCCTGGTTAATCCAATAAATAGTGATTTACCCAATTCATTAACAAGTCTAAACACAACCACTCAAGTAGTGATTCGTCCAAGACTTTAACAATTAAAATTCATGTCATAAATATCTCAAGTCTAACAAGATGAAAAAGTCTCAGATATTAGGAAACCACCTTTCATGGTATATCATATATTTGAGAAACCCCATCCTAAACAACGTAAGGAATCAAAAATAAACATGAATCAAAATGAATTATTGGCTAATTGGCTATAAATAGTCAAACCAGGGAAACATACCCATGGTTCGTCACTTACTCAATGTAAAAAACCATTATTATTTATAGGAACTCATATTCAATTCATACACAATATTCACCACGTCTCATAATTAATTTATAGATTTATTATCTCATTTTAATTTCACGTTACATAATTAATTCCCAATATTATTTATCCAAATTATCAGAGTAAAAGCATGCCATTAATCAATCATTAAATATCTCTTTTTGGCCAAATCATTATATCATAATTAATTTCCAGATCAATTATCTCATTCAATTAAATCAATATTTCCTAATTAATCCATTCATTAATTATTTAATATTCCATTCTCAATAACATAATTATTTCATAATTAATTATCTCAAAACATATTAAGGTAAATACCCATTATTAATCCCTCTATTGATTATCATCTAAAGAACATAATTAATCCATAACCAATTATCTCAAAATTAAACTAATTAATCACTCATTTTGAATCCCTAGATTTATTAACATCAATACAATATAATTAAATCATAATTAATTTTCTCAACTTGACCAAATTAGTTATTTACAATTAATGTCCCAATTAATTATCTATTTTACAACTACAAGACATATAATTAATTCCTAAGGAATTATCTCAATCCCACATTAAACTGTTTAATCCAACATTATAGTCAATATTATCAAAGTAGTAAAAAAATGTATTTTATTAATTATGCAAGGTTGAGAGCCCCACCTCAACGAATTTCGTAGAGCCAAATATTCACAACTCAAGTGTGATCCATTCGCGTACACACACATCAACAAAAGTGCATACAGTTCTAGAATTTATCATATCACCTAACAAACATTAACTGGGTCCCATAAATAGTACGATGGGGACCAACACAGACCCCAAAAATCAACCGCAATACAAAAACACCATAAAAATAAAATTCAAAGGGTGATAACACATATAAATGATTTAAACCTTACCAGAATATGGCATTGATGAACCAAAACTGAACAAAAATGTATCACCATTGGTTGATGTAGTCGGAATATGGACCAACGGGTCTAGAGGAGCCACATGCACAACTCTAGAATCGAAGAAGCAAGGAAACACAATTAAACATGAACCATATGGTTTCAAACAAGAAAACATGGTGAGATAGTAGTCCAACAACAGATAATAGTCACAAAAAAGATGAAGACAGACACACCTTGATGAGGAAGAAAAGATTTTTGAAGAGTCCAGATGAATCCGAGCACATAAGTTGGAATCAGGGGGTGGGTGTCTTGGGCTTTGCAGGGAGATCCCAGGAGGGGGTTGTGCACTGTCTACATGGTGGACCAACCTCTCTTTCCCTCTCATATCTTTCTCCCTCCACCCTCTAATTAACAACCTGTTAAACTGATATATATATATATATATTATAATAATATTTATTATTTATTATTCTCATTAATTTATCCTTTAAATAATGTTTCAAAATTAATTATGAAACCCTCCATTAATCATCCAATTAAATTCATCTAACATTTATTTAAATAAATAAAAATAGTAATATATGTAATATATATATCATTATTATTATATCATTTCTTTTTTAAATTAAATAAAAAATATTTTAAAAACTGGGTAATCACACATATGAACCATACAATTTGACTAACCATGCATAGCTCCATCTCTATATTTAATATCATCCCAAAGAGCATTTCAAATTCAACTTAATAGTGAATTTAATTAAATAAGACCTCCATTTTTCATCCATTAATTTAATTCCTCTTTACCTTGAATTTAATATAATTAAACCAAAATCCACATTTATTCCATATTAAATATTACCATTTAATATTAACCTTCATTGATAACACCCAACTCATCATTTACATGTCTTTATATTACCCATCATTGATAACCACCAAATTTTCATTAACACATTATTTAAATAAATTCATTCACAGAATTTAATGAAATAAATTCCCCACTTCGTGTTATTTAATTAAATTATCTAAACACAATTTAATTAAATTAAAAACTCCAACTCATAGTTATTTAATTAATTCTATAGACAAGAATTAATTAAATAAAACCTCTACTTCGTAGATATTAATTAAATTCCTATTGAACGTCAATTTAAAAAAAATGAAACCCCAAATACTCATTTACTTTTCATTTAATTATATTATACCCAGATTAATTTAATTAAAAGAATCCCCCAACAACTCATTTAATTAAATTCATTTCATCCTCAAATGAAATAAATAGAACCACCATATTAATAACAATTATTATTTTTATCATATAATAAAATGATTCTTTGATAGAACATGAAAATAACCACTACAAATCATTTAATTAAATTCTATTTACCTCAATTTAATTTGATGAAACCAATATTTACCAACAATTAATTAAACCATCATTTTCTTTGGATTTAATTTAAAAACCCCAAAATCATTTGTTATTATTCTTCATAATAATAATAACAACCATAATTATTAATAATTGTTGTGATAATAAAACCATAATAACAATAATCACATTGTTATTATTATTGAACATTAAATAAAATTCAACAACCCTTTTAAATAATTAGACTTCTTTATTAATTCTGAAACTCCATATATAATTAAACGCATATTGATTAAATTTGAAACATTTCAATTAATTTCACATAACTATTACACACCATTAATCATTCAAATAAATGTATTTTAACATAAAAATTAATTAAAAAACGCAATAATAATAATAATTAAATTATTATTATTATCACTTATATTAATTGAAACTGAAATATACCTTTTAATATTATTTATTAAAAAAAATAAATAATTAGTGAGGTTAAACTGAACGAGTTGGACTGCAATTGTGGGAAGCCCTTGTAGATCCATTAATGTTGTATTTTCCAGATCTAGTGCTCCTGAGACTCTTCAAGACACTAATGATAATTATCATTTAATCTCTTAAGTACAAAAAAACTTCTTTATGTGTTCCTAAACTCAAATTTACTTTTCAAAACGTCGTTTAAAAATTGACCTGTCGATAAATCAAAAAATTCAAAAAAATTCTTATTTATACCCAATTATAATGAAATTTTTACAATATACCCATCGTAATAACTTCCCATCCCTGAAAATTCATAGTTAACTACCTCTACATCTTTTGACCCACCAAGGATGAGAAGTTTCCTTTGAACCCAGATTCTACGTTTCCAAATGCTAAATGTACTCCTAACTAAAACATATTTGTAATTGCATAATTCATTAAAAACCAAGATAAAGATCACAAAAACAGAGCATATGTCTGATACCATTATATGGACCATATTGAAGGAATTTTTCAATTCTCGATCAACGAACATAAACATGTTGCACAAGATTTCATGGAAATACATTACGTACCAAAACCCACACTCACCGTTAAAATGGTGACATGCCTTTCAAAATTATTACATCACAAACCAAATTTACACCAAAGTCCCTACCCAACCACTAGTGACATTACCATGTCAATTCATCCCAATGATATTAAAAAAACTAATGTACCACAACATTAATGAAGGAAAAGCCCAAAGAAACCATGCATGTCATGTAAAACCCAGATTACAACAAATCATCATGCCTAACTATAATTGAATCTTTAGCACGATGTAAGACTTACTATATCATAGTGTTTCCATGATGAGGTCAAGATTGGTGACATGCCCCTCTCATACAAAGAAGCATGTAATGAGAAAAAAATGGTCTTTAAAAATCAGTTGTACTATCACCGACAGACTCTTTACACTAAAATCTAATCTTCTTCTTATGATGTGTCATCAACGAATCCTCGATGCCTATATCATCTACGATATTAATGTTCTTTAAATGCTTACCTGTGTGTCACGTCCAACCATAGAATTTTATATGTCATCATATGAAAATATCAACCACTCACTTGTGTGCTATTTTAGAATACCTTAATGCATGCGTGTGATGTTCCTCGAACCACAATCAACACATAAATCATTCACCGTAAAAGTTGTAACTTAATCCAATCGGTGTTACAAAACACTTGAGTCCCAAAAATTCTTCTCTAGTAGTGAGATGAACTTACCTTAATTCCCAGAACATTATAAGGATACTACCTACCACGGAATAGACCCTTGTGAAACATACACATCAACCCTCTCTCTTGGTCACAAAAAACCAAAATCAAATGGTCCAAAATCCCCTATTTCATTTTAGCCATTTTAATTAATTCATTTCAAACATGTAACATTTGAATAATTTTCAGCAATCACACAAGTAATTTTTCACAAAAAGTCACATGGTTTTAAAAAATGGCCCACAAGAAAAACTGAAATTCAATAACAAATATCCTCTTTAAAATTTTAAATATATTATTATCCCAATATAAACAATAAATTTAGCATTTAAATTCCTTTTAGCAAAAAGAAGACCTCTAAGGGTCCAATTTATTCAATCCAAGTTCTTCAAAGAGCTACGCAACAAAATTTTCATATTCATAACCATTTTCATACATACTAAGCTTATATAATGTGTTGTCAAATGTTTTTCCATCAACCAACCGATGAGACCCCCATACACCTTACTAATGGTATTGGAATCCCATTAATGATATCAACTTTATGTTTAACATTTTAACTTTAGCAGACCTTTCTAATTGTTTGAAATCATGGGTTACCCTTTTTCCCAATTATAAGGTTCCCATACACCTTACAACTAAAACTGGATTCCATTATAACAACAAAAAATGAATTTTTTTTCAACTAATTCATCCATTAACACATCAAATAATCACTACCATGGTATGAAAAGCAGTAACACAACGACATGTCATACCACTAAATCAAGGAAGGATCATAAAACATGCAAATCATAGTGGTAGCATGGAATATAATCACTCAATCTAGTTAAATATGTAACCAAATATGCTATCTAAAATATCATTCTAAATAAGCAAAAATCATGGTTCATATTCAAGGTTAATAATTTATAATAATGGGAATACTACTAGTGAAACTACATAGCATTGAATTTTTTCTTGGAATTTTAATATCTAAGTGTCTAAGATGATGTTTGAATGAAACATTCATTCTTTATGAGGAAAAAAATTATTTTTCAAAATCATCAAAATCAATAAGTAATGGAAAATACACCAGTCACACAAGGTGAAATAACATAAATTGTAACATCAAATTCTACAAACGTCAATTCCCATCCCTGGCCACTTGGTCATTTCCCGTACATGGGGTGATCAGTTCCAAGGATTGCGATTAACCCAACAACCAAAACATTCTTAGACTTCAGTATACCAACCCCAAAATAGTAAGAAAAGGGATATTAAGACTATGATACCACTTTGTAACATCCAGACCCGGGGTCACCTCTGAAATGATTTTTTGACAGGTTTCCACCTTACCTCAAGAACATCTCCCATATGTTATAGGATGTCGACTAGCAGCAAGGATCTAAGGATAGCTTGTGGGAAAATATACCCTATTGTTATATTAAAAATAGTGGAAGATATCAAAAAATAGAGGATGTAGTCTGAATAATGATAAAGTAGTAGAAGACATAATTTTATAATTCATGTATAAAAACAAAGGCCAATGCCAATGTTATAAAATATATCCATGTTATGATTATACAACTATGAAAGAGATAAACAATACATCACACTTTAAATATCAATAAATAAATAAAAAAATGACTCAATGCCCTGATGGAAATCTCATCGATCATCCCAAGCTTCTGCTTTTCCCTTTTCTTTTATCTCACAAGTATATGCAAGCAACATAATCCTAAAACCAAATAGAATCTACCTGGGTACCCCTATACAATAGAGGACTGAGTAGGCTATGAGATAAACATCTTAGTAGGCTGGGACCACCAGTGTCTACCCCAATTCCATATATTCAATTAATAATTTAAAGAGTGTGAAAGCATTCATAAATATTATAGGTAGTACAATGTTACTATTTACTCAAGTACCTGCTTCATCACTCAGTTAGTTTTTAAACCTTCATTTTTCATTTTTTATACATACACAATATTCATCACTCATTCATTTTCATTTATATATTATTCAAACCTCATTAAATTATATAATTCTTGAGATTCAGCTGAAAGCCAACATCCCTTATATAAGTCACTCACAATAGATGTCTCTAAAGAAAACCTAAGAAATAAATGTTAAGACTGAATCCATGCATTTTATTTGTTTTGGATAATGTGTCATAATATATTCAATTTAATCTTTCATATATCATTGTCGATCTCATCGCCTAGAAATAGCTGATCTTCCAACCAATACAAGAATCTAAGCCCATCTCCTAAATACAGTGATTCGCTCCTGGGACCATCCACAAAAAAAGTGATTCACACAATTCATAAAATGTCTGAGTAAGAGCCCATCCACTAAACACATTGATTCGCTCTTGGGTCCATCAACTAAACATTTATTAACCAAATTCATTTAAAAGTATAAACTCATCCACTCAAGAAGTGATTCATCCAAGAAGTTAACAAACATTCACATCATAAAAATCTACTATCAAACAGGCAGAACAAGGGTTAGATATTTAGCAACCATCTCACACGACATATCATATATTTAAACAACTCCATCCTAAACCACTTACATCATGGAAAACAGACAAGCATCAAAAGTAATACCTAGACCAATTGGCCATAAACAGTTAAATGATAGAAACAAACCCTTGGGGTGTCCCTTAATCAAGGTAAACCACCAATAGTATTTAAAGAACCCTTATTTATTTGAATTAAAAGATTCACTATATCTCATAATTAATTTGCAGAATTTATTATCACATTATATAATTAATTGCCAAAATTAATTATCAAAATTATCACTATGAAAGCATTTCATTAATCCTTCATTAAATATCTCTATTTAGCCAAAACAACATATCATAATTAATGGCCGGATCAATTAAATAATTTTGTTAAATCAATATCTAATAATTAATCATTTGTTTAATTATTTATTATTCCAATATCAAGTGTGTTATTAAATCATAACTAATTGTCCCAAATTAACCTAATTGATTACTAATAATTAATCACTCAATTAAATTTCATCTAAATCACATAATTAATTTATAAATAATTATCTCTAAATTTATCAAATTAATAACTCATACATAATTCCTTCTATTAATTATCATATACAACACTTAATTAATTCATAATTAAATATCTCCAAATTTTTCTAATTAATTACTCATAATTAGTCCCTCGATTAATTATCAGCTAAATCACACAATTAATTTATAATTAATAATATCAAATTAGAAAGATTAGCTACTAATAATTAATGCACCAAATAATTATCTATTTCTCAACTGAATGACATATAATTATTTCATAACTAATTATATCATTTTCCTACTTCAATGATTAATCCAACATTGTTGTCAATATTATCAAAGTAGTAAAACAACAAAACTGTAATTTATTAATTAGGAAAGGTAGAAAACCCCACCTGAACGAATTTTTTTATGAAAATCTTCAAAACTCAACCTCGATCTCCTCACATACACTTACCTCAACAAAATCATATGTGCGTCTGTAATTTATCTTCACACCTAACAATCATTAACAGACACCCATAAATAGTGTGGTGGGGACAAACGCACACCCAAAATATTAACCGCAACACAAAAACACCATAAGCATCCAATTCAATGGGTGTAGAACCAAATAATAGGTTTACAGACTTACCCTAATTCAGAGAAGATGTACCAAAACTGAGCCAAAACGCTTTTCCCTTAACAGAAGTACTCAAAATATTGACTAGTGTGTCAAGAAGACCCCATTGTATAACCCTAGAATTGAAGAAAAAAAGGTATCCTAATTAAACCCAATCCTTAGGGTTTCTTCTATGCAAATATGGTGAGAGGGGTGTCAAACGGTCGATGTGAATCATAAAAACATACACTGAGAGACTCACCTTGGTGAGTCGGAAATGATTTGTGAAGAGATGTGATGAATCTGAGCACGAAAGAGGGTGATGGGGATGAGTGTTGTGTGCACTGCAGGGAAATCCCCAGAGGGAGTCGCACACTACTTGCATGGTGTGCGTCCCTCTCCTTTCCTTGCTCACCTTTCTCCCTCTATCCTCTAATTAACACCCTATTAATGTAATATATATAATATAATAATAAATCATTTATTATTCCCAATAATTTAACATTTAAATAATGTTTCATATATAATTCTAAACCCCCCCCATTAATCATGCAATTGAATTCTTGTAACATTTATTTAGTTATATAAACACAATAATAATAATGAAATCCTTATTATTATTATTATTATTATTATTAAATCCATATTTTATTTAAACTAAATATTTTTATTTAAAACATGGTAACCGTGCAGCTGACATACATGATTTGACTAACCGTGAACAAACTGATATCTAAGTTTAAAATAGACCAAAAAAGAATTTCAAATTCAACTTAACTATGAATTTAATTAAATAAAACATCCATTTTGCATCAATTAATTAAATTCCTTATTACTTTGAATTTAATTAAATTAATCCCATGACCACATTTATTCCCCATTAAATATTATCATTTAATATTACCCTTCATTAAAAACACTGAACTCTCCATTTACATGTCTTTTATTATTACCCTTCATTGATTACCACCAAATCATCATTAACACATTATTTAAATGAATTCATTCATGATATTTAATTAAATAAATTCATCAATTTTGTTATTTAATTAAATTCTCTCAACAAAATTTATTTAAATTAAAAACTCTAACTCATTATTATTTAATTAATTATTTCATCATTAATTAATTTAATAAAAACTCCCCTTTTCAGTGATTAATTAAATTCCTATTGACCATGAAATTAATTAAATGATACTCCAACACATTATTTATATTCATTTAATTAAATTATCACAACATTAATTTAATTAAACAAAACCCTAAAAACACATTTAATTAAATTCATTTCAACATCATATTAAATAAATGAAACCACCATAATAATAATAATCATTATTATTATCATATAATAAAAATCTTCATTGATAAAACCCAAAAATCCCCAAAACACATAATTTAATTAAATTATATTTAACTCAATTTAATTAAATAAAACCGTTGTTTCTCAACAGGAAATTAAATCCCCATTTTCCATGGAATTAATTAAAAAAATTCCAAAATCCCTTATTTTTATTCTTCAAAATAATAATAACCATAATTAATAATAACTATTATATCAATAAAAACATAATAATAACTGCATTTTTATTATTATTCAACCGTTGAAAGAACCCAACACCAATATGAAATAAAAAAACTTCTTTATTAATTCCTTTACTCATTATTTAATTAGACTCATACTCATTAAATTTGAAACTCCTCATTAAATTTTACATAACTATTACACCCTATTTATCAATCAATTAAATCTATTTTAACAAAAAAATAATTTAATAAATGAAATAAAAATAATAATTAAGATATTATTTTTATTAAAATTATCTTTAATTTTAAAAAAAATTATATTTAATCTTCATTAATTAAAATAAATAAAATATTAAATTAGGTAAACTTCACAGGATGGACTGCAACCCTACACAGCCTATGTAAATCCATTAAAGTGGAATTTTCTAGATCAAATGCTCCTGAGACTTTTCGAGACACTCAAAAAACATTTATGGGTATTTTCCCAAGTCCAAAAATGCATTTTTAAGTGTGTCAACAATTAGAATTAATTTCGAAAGACCAGTTTAAAATTTGATCGTCAATAAACATAATTTTTTTTAAATACATCATATATAAACCTGGTTAAAAAACATAGGACTTTACAATCTACCAACATAAAAAATTTCCTATCCTTGAAAAGTCATCGGGAACTACTACAACATCTTATGACCGACAAAGGTTGAGAAGTTTCATTTGAAAAAAGATTTTATATTTATAAATTCATAATAAAATACTAACCATAACATAATTACAACAACATAATTATTTAAAACTTGAGCTAATGCTCACCAAAATAGATCTTACATTTGAGGCCATTACAAACACTTTATTGAAGAACGTGGTTTAATCTTGATCAAACAACAGAAACTGGTTGCACATGATTTCCTAGAAAGACAGTACGGTCCCAAAACCCACACTCACCCTTAATCTAGATATGAGACATTTAAAATTACTACATCCAAACTTAAATGTACCCCAATGTCTTTATCCGACCTCTCATGAAATTCTGAAGTCAAGCCATCGCAAGGCCACTAAAGAAACTAATGTGCCCCATCATGAGTGAAGGCAAAGACCAAAGAAACCATTTATCCCATATACAACCCAGATACCAACCACTCATCAGTCCCTACAACATTTAAAACATTTTTGTGGTGTAAGACTGAAACTATCTTACTGTCTCAATGATGAGGTCATGATAATGTACATTGTCGTCTCATTTGAAAGAGCAAACTAAGAGAAAACCAAGGCCCTTAAAGATTAGTCATACTATCACCAGTTGACTCCATACAACAACCAAACCATGATGCCGGTATCATCAATGGTATTCATGTTCTTTAAATGCTTACAGGTGAACCACTACCCACCTTAGGTTTTTCTATTTTATCATAATAAAATATTAGCTACTGACTAGCATTCTATTTCATAACACCTCAAAACATGCATGCGACATTACTCGAATTGTGATCAACATGTCAAAAACTAATCATAAAAGATGTATCTTAAACATATCATCATGTTAAAACACCCAAGTCCCAAAAATTCATCACGAGTTTTCAGAAAAACTTACCTTAACACCCAAAACATTATAAGGGTACTACCTACCCTGGGTTAACCCCTTACAAAACATAAATGTCAATCCTCTCTCTTTGTCATGAAAAGCAGAAATCATGATGTTCAAATGATGATTTTATATTTTATCCATTTTAATTAATTCATTTCAACCTCTTAACATTTAAATGAATTTCAACAAACACACAAATACTTTTTCACAACAAGTAACATGGTTTTAAAAAAATGCCCCACAGAAAAAATAGATATGCAATAACAATCATACTCCTTAAACATTTTACATTTAGTGTAATCCAACTAAAAATAGGAAATTTAGCATCTAAATTCTTTATACCAAAATGGATTCCTCTGAGGGTTCCATTCATTCAATCATGGTTCTTCAAAAATCAACCCAAAAATATTTTTATATTTATAACCAATTTCAAACATAGTAATATTTTATATGGTTTAGTCACATGGTTGTCCATATACCAATCGATGAGGTTCCCATACACCTTACCAGTGGAATTTGGATCCCATCTATGATATAAAATTTCCATTTAATATTTTAACATTAGAATACCATTGTAATTGTTTGAAGAAACATGTTACACATTTTTCCCGTTATAAGGCACCCATACACCTGAAAACTGAAATTGTATTCCATCATAAACAAAAAAAATTCTACTCTTGCATCCATTTAAACATAAAAAATATCTAGCATGTTATCATAATTAGTAACACAAAATCATGTTATAACATTGAATAAAGGCACAATTATAAGACATTCTAATCACAAAGATATCATGGAATATAAACACCCAAGAAGGATAAATCATTCACTGAAACATGATATCTAAAATTGAATTCTAAGTAAGTAAAAGGCTTGGCACATATTCAAGGCACAAAATCTATATTTATAGGAATTTTACTTATACGAATACATGGAATTGTATTTATGCATGTCATGTGAATATCTATGTTCCTAAGATGATGAATGTATGAAACCATCTTGCCTTATTAGGATAAGAAAATTGTTTTTAAATTATCAAAAAATCAATAAGGATTGGTTAATATACCCATCACTCATGGTGAAGCCATATAAACTGTATCATCCAACATTACAAACATAAATTCCCATCCCTGGCCAGTTGGTCATTTTACATACTTGGGTTGATATGTCCCAAGCATGACTATTAACCCAAGCACTAACACCTTCCTTGTGTCCTGTATACCAACCCCAAAGCAGTTTGTAAAAGAAAAAAAATCAAATGTTACCACTTTTTAATGTCCAGACCAAGCTCACGCCTTAACCAATTGGCGGAATGGTCACCACATAACCTCAAGAGTGTATCCCTAGATGCTAGAGTCTACCAACTAGTATCAAGGGTATAACTATAGTATGTGGGGAGACTATTCACTCTTACCATAGTAAAAAAGTGGACAATATCAACAATTGGTGGATGTATTGTAAATAATGATAAGTGAGTTGAAGACATTATTTTATAAATCTTGTATAAAACAAAATGGCCAACGCCAATATCATACAATGCATGCATGTTATGATGGTACAACTATGAAAGAAATAAATAATAAATCATGTTTTAAATATAAATAATGAAATAAATAAACAATGAGTCAATGCCCTGTGGGAAATCTCCTTGAGAATCCTGAGCTTCTACTCAGTCCTCGACCCCTATGTCCCATGAAAACAACACAATACTACAACCAAATAGAATCTACTCAGTTACCCTAGTTAAATGGCAACCCAAGTAGGGTGTGAGATTTAAATCTCATTAGGCAGGAACCACTATTTTCTACCCCAAATCCATGCATTAAATTAAAAATTTAAATAGTGTGAAAGAATGCCTAAATAAAGTAAGTTGTACAATGTAACTATATACCCAAGTACCTACTTCAGCCCTCAGATGGTTCCTAAACATACATTATATATTTTTTTATGCATACACAATAGTGATCCAACATATATTTTCATTTATAGATTATTTAATACTTGTTTAATTATATTAGTCTAGAGATTTGGCCTAAGCCCAACATCACCTGTATATGTCGCCCATAATAGATGTCTCTAAAGACCATCTAAACAATCAATGTAAAGACTGAATCCAAGATTTTACTATGGTATAGATACCACATCATAATATATTCATTATAATATTTCATATACTATGTCTGAACCTATCCACTAAAAATAGGGACTCTCTTAACCAATACCAAAATCCATTCTCGTCCACTAAATAATGTGATACGCTTCTAGGTATGGCCTTGAAAAAATAGTTATTAAACCAATTAATAAACAAGTATGAGTAAGATCCCTTCCACTAAAAATAGTAATTTTCTCCTAGGTCCGTCCACTAAATATCAATTCGCCCAATTTATTAACACGTCTGAACCTGTGCACTCCAACATTGATTCATCTAGGACATTAAATGATAACATTCACGTCATAAACATTGTAGTTCAAACAATATGATCATGTCTCAAATATTTATCAACCATCTCACATGGAATATCATATATTTAATAAAACTCTATCATGCAATACATATGCCACGAAAAAAACACGCAACAAATGAATTCTTGGCCTAATCAGCCCTAAACAATCAAACTAGGGAAACCTACCCATAGGGTGTCCCTTAAACAAGGTAAAAACCTTTATTATTTACAAGAACACATATTAAATTCATTCACAATATGCACCACATCTCATAAATAATTTATATAATTAATTATATCATTATAATTTCACTTCCCATAACTAATTCCGAAAATATATTAGCCAAATTATCACTGTAAAAGAATTTCATTATTCATTCTTTAATATCTTGATTTTTCAAAAAAAAACATATCATAATTAATCTCCAGATCAATTATCTCATTCAGATAAATCAATAAATCATAATTAATCTCTTGATTATTTATTTAATATTCTAGTCTCAAGCACATAATTAATTAATAATTAATTATCTCAGTATTAATCAAACTAATTTATCATAATTAATCCCCAAATTAATTATCATCTAATAGAAATAATTAATTCCTAATTAATTATCTCTAAATTAATCAAATTAATTACTCTTAATTAATCCCTCGATTAATTATAATCTAAAGCACATAATTAATTATATCAAAATAACTCAAATTAATTCCTCATAATTAATCCCTTAATTAATTATCATCTAAAAGATATAATTAATTCATATGTATATATATTTATCTGACCAAATTAGTTATTAATAATTAATATACCAATTAATTATCTGTTGAACAACCACAAGACATATAATTAATTCATAACTAATTATCTCATTCCCCCATTACAAAGTTTAATACAACATTTTAGCCAATATTATCAATGTAGTAAGAAAAAATCCATTATTTTATTATTTATTCAAGGTCGAGAACCCTATATAAACAAATTTGTCTTAGACGAAGATTCATAATTCAACTGTGATCCTCATGCATTCACGTACCTCATGAAAAGTGCATGTGCATCTAGAATTTATCGTCTCACCTAAAAACTGTTAACTGACCCCCATATATAGTGGGGTGGGGACCAACACACATCCAAAATATTAATCACAACCCAAAAAAACCATAAGCATCCAATTCATAGGTTGAGAAACCAAATAACAGGTTTAAATCATTTCTTGGATATGGAAGCGATGAACTAAAACTGAGCCAAAATGATTCTTCCTTGGTGGCGGTATTATGAATACATACCAATATGTCTATAGGATCCTCTTGCAAAACCATAGAATAGATGAAACAAGGAAAACCAATTAAACATGAGCCTTAGTGTATCTTCCAAGAAAATACCGTAAGAGAGGATCAAATGGCCGATACGAATCACCCAAAATAATGTAGAAGGAATCACCTTGAAGTGGCAGACAAGATTCCCAAAGATACCGGATGAATCCAAGAGTAGAAGAGGGAGCTAGGGATGGGTGTCGTACACGCTATAGAGAGATCCTGGTAAGGGGTCGCGTGCTTCTCTATGGTGTGCCTCTATCTCGATCCCTCTCTTACCTTTCTCCATCCATACTCTTATTAAAACCCTATTAAACTAATAAAAATAATATAATAATAAGAAAAATTATTATTATCATTAATTTAACCATTAAATAAATGTTTCATAAATATTTCTAAAACCCCCCATTAATCATGCAATTAAATTACTGAAAAATTAATTAAAATAAATCAACACAATAATAATAATAACATCCATTTTATTATTATTAAATATTTAATTTATTTAAATTAAAAAAAACACATTTCAAAAACTAGGTAACTGCATAGATAACCCGCACGATTTGACTAACTTTTCATAGTTTGATATCTACATTAAAATTGGTCCCAAAGTGCATTACAAATTAAATATATTCTTGAATTTTATTATATAAAACCTCCATTTAACATTAATTAATTAAATTCCTTATTACCTTGAAGTTAATTAAATTATACACAAATCCACATTTATTCCTCATTCAATATTTCCATTTAATATTACCCATCTTCGATGACAACCAACTCGTTATTTGCTTGTCTTTTAATATTACCCTTTATTGATTACCACTAACTACTCATTAACACTTTATTTAAAATAATTTATTCACAAAATATATTTAATTATTTTCCATACTTTGTGTTATTTAATTAAATTCTCTCACCACAATTTAATTTAATTAAAAACTCCAAATCATCATTATTTAATTAATTCTTAAACACGAATTAATTAATTAATACATCCTCTTGGTAGCGATTAATTAAATAGCTATTGGAATTGAATTTAATTAAATGTAACCCAAAATCATCATTTACATGTAATTTAATTAAATTATCACAAATTTATTTCATTAAATGAATCCCCCAACAACTCATTTAATTAAATTCATTTTGACCTAAAATTTATTGAATAAAACCCCCATAATAATAAAAATCATTATTATAATCATATAATAAAACTCCACTTCGATAAAACCCAAAATTTCCCACTAGAAATTACTTAATTAAAATATATTTAACTAAATTTAATTAAATGAAAACACGGTTTCACATTAATTAATTAAATCCCCTCCCCCCTTTATCAGATTTAATTAAAAAAACCCCATAATCCATTATTTGTATTCTTCCTAATAATAATAACATCAAAAATAAATAATTGTTATTATACTCAGAAAACCATTATAACAATAATAAAATCATATTATTATTCATCCATGGATAAACCAAACACCTCTATTAAACAAAAACGCTTATTTATTAATTTTGAAACACCTTATTTAACTAAACGCATATTTAATAAATCTAAAACTCCTCATTTAATTTCACATAACTCATACCCCCATTAATAATTTATTTAAAAGCCTTTTAACATCAATATAAATTAATAAACATAATAATATTAAAATTATTATTATTATTATTACATAAATTAATTTTAAAAAAATCTACCATTAAATCATATTTAATTAAAATAAATAAAATATTAATGTGGGTAAACTATATGGGTAGGACTACAACCACGCACAGCCCGTGAATATCCATTAAAGTGGAATTTTATATATCCTGTGCTCTATAGACTCTTCGATATACCCATGAAAATTATCTGTTATTATAACAAATCCAAAAAACATATTTAAGTGTTCCAACACTCAGAATTAAGTTCCATAGCTCAGTTTTAATATTTAACTATCGATATACTAAAATAAATTCAATAACCATCGTATTTAATTATTGTTAAAAAACGCTGGACATTACATAGATAATAAGGAAATAAACTTACTTGAAAAGTATAGTTTCATCTTTTATACAAATTCCAGCAAAAAAACGTCTTTTTCACCAAATGATGTGTTTTTAAGAAGATTTTTTCCCACATAAACACTAGATTCGACTTCAAGAGAATCACTTAATCTTTAAATTATTAACTATCTATTCATCTCGTCAATAAAAATTACCCAAAACTAAAAAAATTGGATAAAAATAATATAATTCCATATATAAAGTAATAGTTAAATGGGGAATGACTAATTTTAATTTCCAAAATTAAAAATTAATACCCAAAGTCCAAAATAGATCATTAAAAAAACAATCCTTAAAATTTAAAAAAAATGTATAAATGATTAAACCCAGAAAAATATAATGGATTTAATCAAATAAATTTGTTAAATAAGTTCTTACATTTAAATTGAAATAACATTAACCAATATTAATATCTCATAAAAATGTGACTTCCAAAATCATATATGTTCCATGATTTGTTAATCATTTCAATATATAATAATAATATCCATAATTTCATAAATAAATACATAGTTTCTTTTGAAATAAAATTCAACTGTTACTCATAAAATAAAATCCCATCATATTTAATTTTTCATTGGTATATTGTGTTCACAAAATAGTGAATGTCCTCCAAAATAACACTAATTACTTAATCCACAAATTATTTTTCCTATACTAGTGATTTCCATTTGATAAATCATATGTTCCCAAAAATTAACTATTTTCGATTCCGTAAACTTGTACAAATAAATAAAATTCCATTTTGACTAGGGACTTCCCAAAAAAAATGTTAGGTGAAATTTCTTTGTCGCACTTCTGTTATGGCTCCGATTTCCATAGCCTAGTCTGATGTGAGGGGTTCTCAACCTTCCAGAAGGCTGAAATTTTACTAAAATAATAATGTTTTATAACATTCCAAAAATGGGATTAAATTCACAAAAAATAAACTTATCATGTTTTATCCTCAACTGTTTTATGATACATTTCATTTTGAAACCCAAAATGTAATAACCCAGAAATACCCCAAAATCAATGATCATATAATACCCAAAGGTTATCCGTAATTTTTTATTTATTAATATAAAATAATATATAATTATTTAATAAATAACATTTTTACATAACAATCATTGGTTTAAACAAACTTGAAAAAAAATATTTTCAAAGTAATATGATCATCAAAAGAGGATTAATAATTTTATACACTCCATCATCATGTAGTCCACCGTAACTCATGAATCTATTAGTTGTATACTTTTTGATCATTCAATGTTTATAATGATCATACAACCATGATTTTACATATTATTACTTATCATATCATTCTTGAAAACAAAAATAGAATCATTTCCAAAATTTAATCATGTCAAAACATGAGATAATGAACAAAATATAACTTTCATATGTCATTTTTTGTTCCCTCATCTATAATTCGAATGGAATCTTGTAATTATAAACATATATTTCTATGTTACTCATGATACTATTTGAGAACCTTTTTCGTAAGACATTGATTTTTATAATTAACACACTCGCCAAATTAAATAATTTAATTTATAACATGGAAGGAACTTATTTCCCTTTCTGAGAGTCAACTTAACGCATCCTTTTTCCATGTAAGGTTATTACTTTATGAACATCATTAAAAAATCTATTACAACATCGAATCCCTTTAAAAAATTTTCCATGGTGTTTCCTTACTCCTACTTGAAGCATATGTCATTAGTTGTACTTACATTTAGGTTTATTACATAAAAATACACATGGATTCATTTACCACACATGCGATGAATTAAAAAACTCACCAAGGATCTCATGGTTATTCATGACTCAATATAGTGGGTTTGGAAGTAACCATGAGAGATCTCATTCTAGCTCTTATATAATTTAGTTTCTAACTTAGAGAACCACAAAATTTTCCTTCACATCCATTATTACTTGGGTTCCTATTGGACGTACCCATTTACTAAAATAGAAAAGGTTAGTGTTTGTATATCAATAAAATAATCATATATTATCTTATGTGGAAGTTAAATACTAAGATATACTTATCTATCTTATCTCAAACTCATTCAATTAATCTAAAATAACAATTACTCATTTTATTATGTTAAACATTTTGGTTATATATAACTTCTATCTTATGCTTAAATATCACCTAACATCTTACGTTTTATAAAACGACCGTAGATGCCAACTATTAGGCCTCAGACATAAACGTTACAAATTCATGAGTTATGTCAACAATTCATGTTGAGGTTATTTTATAGTTTTTAGTTTTATAAAATTAGTCCATAACTAAAAGATTACAACTCAAATATTACTAATTAGACACTTCTACTCACAATTAATTTTTTAACAAGATAAAACGCTTTAAAAATGACATATTTTCTGGATAGAAATATTCATAACATTCATTTTTCCATAAAACACTATCTTACTCATCCTTATATACTTTAAAAACATATCAATATCATGGGATAAGAAAAAGATGATCTATAATATAATATAATAAATGAACATAAATATTTTTTACATGAATACTTATAAACCCATGAAATCATACTTTTCATCCATAAATCTGAAGATCATTAACATTTAACATGAAATAATAAGATTCCTAGAAAACTCATAGAAATAATAAATATTTTAGATAACATGTGGAATCTGTATCATACTTACATTGTATCATTCATAGCTACATATGGGGAAACCTTCATGTCTCTGTTTAGAATACCCATTATAGTATATTCTCTAAATATCTTAAGAGAAACCTTATCGTTTTACTCTGTCTCATTACCCAGTTCATTAGAGGGATATAATGTGCTCATCCACTCTCAATTTATCAAGGAACTATCTATATAAATAAAATATTTCCCATGAACTATAACAAAATCATAATGCATACAACAAGAATAATGGAAAAATTACATTTCCAAATTACAATCACAATATATCATTTATTTATTTGGTAATAATCAGTCCATTCAAAAATGATTTTCAATAAAAAAATACATAAAAATTAAATATGGTATTTATTATCCCCTTTAAAAGAATTACGTCTTGTATAAGAAGTCAAATATAAAATAATGGTCGTAGTGGGGGAAAGGTCAATGTCTTTGTATACGTTAAGAAATCATTCCTTTTTTCATTTAGTAAAACTCTTTGTAGAAGAAGATTCATTTTAGTAAACTATGAAATAAATTAATATTAAAAGGGGTTAATTACACACCATATAAAAGAAGGTGGTGTAAATTATTGAAATACACCTTAATGAAAAGAGATTGAGACGAAGTCCCTAACCTAGGTCGGGCCCGTCATATACAATCATTGTATTCCTAAATAATAAACTTTTTTTAATTTCTTATTTCTTGAAAGGATTTATCATTTTCATTATTCCTTTTATATCACTTATTACCAAATTGTAGAAATTTCATAATTATTTATGTTTATATCAAATGTTTCAACGATATTCAGTATTTGAATAAAGAATTCACTTGTTGTGATGTAAATCGTCTACATATTCATAAGTAAATAATATCTAGATTAAAATTCATGACATAATAATCACTTTACTAAATAAATTATATTATTAAATCAAATTATTTATTTATGGTATTTAAAAAGAACAATGTTATAACCATGAAGATGATAGCCCATACGTTCACATGAGTAACATTTTCCATTTTTAATTGATTATAATAGAAATAAGATTATTCATATTTTGTCTTAATATAATGATTATAATATTATTTGAATAATAATAATCATTTAAAAATACTTTAAAATATCATACAAATTATGTGGTGAAAGAAATTGATCCACATCACTTCGTGGAGGATATAATTCACATGTATGTATGAACGCCATTATAATTGTTCTATGTATGTAAAATAAGAACATAATTGAATTTTTATTATTTTAAAATGAAAAATATTTAATTTATAACATATATCAAAATTAATTCCATCATTATAACTAGTCATCATAAACGATAATGAAAAATGAACTATATCAATTCACATGGTGGAAGTCCGCCGTACACACGATCAAAATGTTCATTTTCCATTACATGTAATTGGAGATTGATTTGGGTGATGGTATTAACACAATGAAATCTCATAATATTTAGGATAAAATATTTTTCATTTCATAATGGATGGAGGATATTTACAGGAAATGGATGATGAAATAAAATTGAAACACTTAAAAAACGATACAACATATTCAGTTGATCACCTTTTACGAACAACACAACACCTCTAAGAATGGTGTTATGCATAAAATAAGGGATCAATAATTTGGGGAGAGATTATAAGAATGGTTTTGGGTAGATATTTTCAGAACCAAATAGTTCTTCAAATGTTATTATTTGAGAAGAGTGAGAACCTTTTTATAGGAGAGAGGGGGCACACTTGAAAACTCATAAAATAATAAATTAATGAAATTTATTATTATACAAAATGACCCCAACTTGAGTTTCATAAAATATAATATTAGTATTGTTTTAAATCATTTAGTAGAATAATTTTTAGAATTTTACTGATTTTATTTAATAACATATCCTTCCATTTTACCATTAATTTTTCACTTTTAATTTTAATTATGGTAACAACATTTAAAATATTAAGAGTATTTAAATTATACTTATATGGGATTAATATCATATAACTGGAAAAATTATAAAAATTACCTTATTATAGAAACATTATAATTTTCATAATTTTTACTGATTTTTAAATAATTTTATAATTTACTATTTTTGTAAAATAATAAATTTGTCAGTTTTAAAACTATTCAAATTATTGAATTAAAATAAAATCTGACCTGAGAGATAACATCTCAGAAACCTTTTCATAGACATATAAAATGCCATTGTAACCTATAAAATTGGTTGATGTCATCAAATATTTCAAATTATAATTAATTTAATATTATTAATATCATTTATTTGATTCTTCCTATAATAAATCAATAATTGCATCATCATTTTGTAATCATTAAATTAATTTATTTACTAAATTTTTTAAATAAATTACCATGACAAGGTTAATCATTTTTTATTTCTAATGACTATTTATATTTGAAGATATAGCTCGTATAACAACATATTAAAATTATTTTATTAATAAGAGACATGTTTATGATATTTTTATTTTCACTTTAAATAGAATGTTATTAAAGTCATAATCACACCCAAAAGGCATCCAATGGACAAACTTTCACCACCAGTGTTTTTTGGGTTCATCATATCTCATCCAATAATTTTATCATATGTTTTAGTGTAGTTATATGTTATTATAATTTTATTTTTTCCCTTATTAACCTGATTTACCATTTAGCCTGGGTAAAATAATATTAAAATTTCTATTCAAATAAAATCAATTTTACCCTGTTGGACCACATATTTTATACTTATTACAACCATGTATTTTAATTTTTTAAAATTCAATTCTTGTAAGTGGAAAAATTATATTTAAAATTAGTCTCATTGGAAGAATGAGAAAACATGTTTTTTAAAGTAAAATGTTCAAAAGTTCACATAATGTTTCTATTCAATTTCAAAATAAAATTGATTCCGAGGAACTAAATTAGTTAAATTATAAAAACATAATATAATTTAAATTTAAAACCGGTTTTAAATACTATATATCTATATTACTAATTAGATGTAAAATCCCTTTTGAATTAAAATTAAGTGGTTTTTAGTAATATTTGAAAATGAGTTTTAATGGAAAAAAACTAAAATCAAACAGAATTATGTTTTTATGTCCCACAATAATATAAAAATTTTATTTGTTCCAATAGAACCTATAAAAGTGTAAAAACTATATTTAAATAAGCTTCCCCTTCAAAATGGTGTAAAACTGTATTTTTAGAAAATTAGTCATTTTATTAGTAAAATTCTATTTATTATTATGTTTTGTATAGAAAACACAAAAGATAAATTTTAAATATTATTTTGAATTAATATTTCATTAATATAATACAAAATATACTGATTTATTTATTTTACAAACACAACCATTATCGCTTGAATAGTTTTTAATAAAAACGCATCCTTTATATTAAATTGGTTTTTATTTACACTTAAAATTAATTTTATGACCATTGAATCAATATATAAACATGTATGAACCATATTTTTAAAATTTAGTTAATATCTTTCTTTCATAATATTCTAACGGCTTTCTGATTACTACTATATAAAATAATAAAATTAATAATATATTTCTTTGGTGTAACAGAGTCATTTATGCAAAGTATGATTTTAGCGAGAACCAATTTTGTGTATCATGTTTGATATCAAACATATAATCCCTTTTAATGTAAAATTTCTATATAATTCAAAAAAAGTTAATAAATATGAAAATGTATTATTCTATACATTCTGAGGATGTTACAATAAGTGAATAAAAATTGTGTATAAATATATTTTACAGAAAAACTCTTTGTTGTTTATAAGGAAACAGAAATATGTGAATGGCCATGAAAGAATGTTCAAAAGCCCATTTTATAATTTTTCCCAATGATATTTTGGAAATATTTATACACAAAAAAAGTAGATCACTATTTTTGCATGTAAAGAAGACTCTGAAATAGAAAATATTTTAGTGTATATATTTTTATTCTATCCTCACCCAAGTCAGTAAATTAGAAACCTTTTTTAACATATTCCAAAACTAACCCCTCTAGTTAACCCATTTTACCCTATGAGCATGTAAATTAGTAATTATACATTATCTATGTAATTAACATTAATTCCCCAAATATAAAAAGGTTTATATTACATAGTTTTAACTAATTATTTAACATAAGAAATAAAATTTATTAAAAATACATATATATTATATAGAAATAAAATTTAATAATAATAAATTAAATGAATAAAAATATTCTTTTTAAAAGATTATATTAAAGTATCAAATTTCACTGTATTATAAAATTATCAATATAAATAATTTTAATGATTTAAATTGCATTATAATTAAGTTGTATATTTTTTCATTCAATTTAGTCTAATAATATATTTGTACAAAAATAGAATATAAATAATAGAGAAAAAATATATTTGTTGATTTTAAGTAAAATATTAATTAAGATCAAAAAATAACAAAAATAGGCCATTTAAATATAATATATTATATAAAATTTATCATACAAGTTTTTTATAACATTGGTATTCATGAAAAAAGTTTATTATATTATTTTATTTCCTTGATTCAATTCTTAGCCATTGATTTTATGAAATTAGTAGAAAAATTATATAAATATGTTATGCTGATAATCCATTTTCTGAGAAAAATCCAAATAGAACCATTCAAAATTATTTTTTATGTGTTTAATTGAAAATTTTTTGCACGTTTTATAATCTAAAAAATATTTATAAATAATAATAATTTAAAATAATTATTATAATGAAACCCCGCTTTAATTAAACTATTCAATTATTCATATTTAATTTTCTGATAATTTTTTCATTCCAACTACTATAATTTATTTAATGTATATATTGATTTATGGAAAAATTATATATTATCATTAAAATCTTTTAAATGTGGAATATTTGTAACATTCCGATACCATTCATAGTAAATTTTAATGAAATAGTCATTTGTGAATTGAAAATATATTAATATAAAAAAATATTATGTTTTAATTACTATTTGTAAAAAAATAAGTTGAATAATAATATTAGGATTTCTATAGATTTTATTATACATATACATTTCATAATCACAACAATTTGTTTTATCATGACTCATTTTTGTATTCTATGTTGATGATGATATTTATGAAATAATTATTTCAAAGAAATCATATTCCAAACTCAGGAGTTTATAAATTATCACCCAAATATATATTGAGTTCTCATAATATTAAATGTTATTCACAAATGGATGGAAAAAATGGATCCACAATAATCATATGATATATCATCTTCTAAAATATCTTCCTCACTATAATATTTATTTCTAGGAAACATTAAATAACAAATATAATTCAAATTATTTTATTATATACATACTTATCATATATTCATTTTCATTGACCAATTTAAAATAAAACACAACAATTAAAATGGTTATAAAAATGTCAAATAAAATAAGTGAAAGAGACCATCCAAATATCCAAAATAAAAAACAATATGTCATATATAATTGAAATATTATTTTGTGTCACAATAAATCCAGTTAAGGATTATGGAATTTGGTTTAACCTATAACCCTGTTATTTAATTCTTTGTTAAAATATTTTTTGGTCTCTTATACTTTTTAACATAATAAATTAATATAATTATAAATTATATCATTCATAATGCAATTGGATGGAAATAAGATTAACAAATGTATATTCACTAGGAGGTGTTTGGATGGTGAGAAGTCTTAGTTACACTCATCGTGAAGTAGATTGAATATTTTTCTAAAACTCAATAATAATTTCATAGGGTGATTACACCAACCTACTATGAGGCCACAAAAACATCTACTAGATAGTATCATTACATGTATTGTGTTTCAAGAAAAACTATACAATATAAACATTAAACAAACAACAAGATTTTATTCAGTATTCATAAATATGGGCTAACCATATCAAAATGGTTTTGAATAATTTCATCATAATATAATCGACAAAATTAAATACATAAGTCCTCAAATGTAACATTAACATATTTGGATAATGACTATGATGCCCCATCCCAAAAATATTGTGCATGATTAAAAAAGAAAATTTTTTAAACAATATATTTGATACAATGTGACATGAAAATATAATTATTTCAAATAATTCCAATTTGGAAAAATATTAAATCAGACTATATTATTACAATCCTAAGATTGATTTTTTTTCCTCTGAGGAATTGTGACATAAGGAAGTGATACTATAAACATGTTCTCATTCCCCAGTAATAAAGCTACATTTATCTTAATTTTAGTATATTCATTGGTCATACAAATATTTAAGACACGGGTATGTTAATCATATGAAAGGGGGTGAACCCATATTTTCATTAAGGGTATGACTAATAAATATGTCATCAAGTGTTAAATAATTAGAATATGACAAAACATTAGCATTAAAAAATGTCACATTAATGATAATGGTAAGATAATAGTTATTTATATGTCCCGAAAGATGGAAATGTAATACCAAATGAACACACATATATAATTCTATAAGATTATGGGATAATAACATGATCTATGTTTCATAAACTTTGGTCTGGGAAATAAAACTGATTTATAAATTAATAAATCCAATTAACTATGATAAATGAAAAATATAATCATGTAATTCTTTTTGAATTAAGTAAACATGATAATTTACATACATATTCATTTTAGTAAATCCATATGTGATCATGTGCATGAAAAAACACCTACACAATTTCATATCTAGTCATTTTCATTCACAATCATGTTAATAAACCTATTAATGTGAATCTCCATGTATAATTATGCATTAAAACATCTATATGATAGTGCTCAAGAAAAATATTCTGAACACCGCTATATATGATCATTTTCATGCACAATAATGTGGATAGATAAAATATAATCACATCCAGAAACATCATTGTTATCTCAAGATATATAAAAAACATAAAATATAAATTATATTTTAATCTAGAAACCCTCTCATAAAAAATAAATTAAAAAAATTATATTTGAAAATAATAATTATATACAAAATTATGAACCCATTGATAGAAAAATCAGTTTTTAGCTATATCTAAATGGAATTTATAAAACCAGCCTCACTATTATAGATCAATGATATAAAAAATTCAATCACCCTAATATATTATTTCATTTCAATATTTATAATGTTTCATATGAAAAAACATCCATGAAAATATGTTATTTATTGATAACGAGGAAAATATACTTGAAATCTTAAGAATGTTTTATAGAAAATGATTTTGAAATTATCAGAAATTTTTTATTTTCGGTCACGATTAAAAAAAATTCAAAAGTTCACCATTGAAAAATTTAAATGATTAAATTTTGAGAATCATCATATTGAAATAAGTAATAAATTTAATCCTTTTATGTAAAATAATGGATTCAGAAATGTGATGTGGAAACATGTTGAAAAAATTAAAAAGTAATAAGTATCTTCAATAATACATCCATGCAAAATGTAAAATAGTTTCAAAAAGGATATGTCAATTATTTTTAAAATACCTAAATTTGATAATTAAAATTAATTAATTTTTTAGAGAAATAATATACAATAATGGAAATATTATATTAAATTAATTTTATAAAAGTAAATTTGTTGTGTATGATAAAACATATGAATTTTAATGGATGGAAACTACATTAATATTTATAAATAACATTTATAAATAATCAAATCATAAATTTTATTAAAATAAATATTCTGAAAATATGGTATTAATTATATGTACATCACTTGGGATAATACCTAAATATATTTTCAAATATATTAGTGAACTCTAACGAGAATGGATATTATGAACCTGGAAGAGAATTCATCATTAATAAGATGTGAATAATTTTCAATGCTAACATATATATATTTTTAATGAAATTAATCTACAAATATCCTTGATATAAAAGACCATTATGCCCAGAGAGAAATAGAATCTGTTGTTCAATAAAATGTAAAGGTGGATATAGTAGATCACATAACATAGAATTTCATGAAATTCTATTATAACTAAATAAGAGATATTTATGTTCTAAAAATCCATTAAAAATCTTATTATTTGAAATTAATTCCATTTAATTAGATTAAATTATATGAATCATCATACTTTAGATAGCTATTTTAGAACCATTTTTTTAAAAAAAATATTTATATATTCATATATATGATTTTTAAAATTATTCTGTACGTGTATATTTGTTATTTATAATCTATTTTCAATATTAATTTGGTATTATCTTCATTTATATTTAAAATATTTTTATATAACTATATTTTATTCATTAATTTTATCAAGGGAATAATTAATTTATAATAAAATGAACTAGATTTGATGTTTTAATATTATTTAAAATTTATAATTACATTACTTTTTTGGTTACAATCGTTAAAATTAAATAATTGGGGATCTAGGTTTTGTATTTTTTCTATGAGGTTATGATATATTGATTAATGAGTTTAGATTAATGTTTACATTTGAGAAAAAAATTAAAAAATTTAACGATTGGTAATAAAATTATTTTTCATAAATAATTTATCATATAATTAAATGATTTGATATTATTTAGTTTATCATGTATATGGTATCACTGACCAAAACATGAAAGTACCATAAATAATTGATGAGAATGGTTATGACTATTTTTATTTTGAAATAATATAATGATTTTAGATGAATAGTGATTATTTATAATATTTTAATGATTTTGAATATAATTTTAATATTTTTTTTATATTGTAACGATAGATGGTGAAGGATGGCATACATTACATCATGGAGGTGATAGTCTGCATGGAAAATAATTATGTTTTCATTTTTATAATAGAAAACAATAATTGTTGATGATTGTGATTAAACAATCATAATAACAACCCATTTTAAAAAATTCCTATTTAATAATATATAAATTTTATTTTTTCTAGAATCTATGATATAAAATAATACATGTTCGGGAAAAATTAGTATTGACGTTGATGAATTGAGTTTTCCCTTAGTAGTATTCTTAGTAACTAAGGGGTTAGGGACAATTTTAGTTCCCAAAAGATAATTAAATGTAAATTTTATTATATGGGAATTAAAGTGGGAATTGTTTAAAAAAAACCCACATTTTGGGGCTGTAAAGGAACTGGTGGTGGGAGGCAGCATTATTAAGAGATTAAGATGTCTTTTTTTAGTGAACACGTCATCTTAAAAAATAGAGGGAACATGTTTATTATATCAAAGTGACTCCATAATTATAAATTATGTAGTTGATATGTTATGATATAGAAAAACTAATATAACTCAATAATAAACTATATATTAAAATTTTGTGAACATTACCCATTCGAACAACCCTTTTTATAATTTTGAATTTTATAGTGTTAACTAGTTTTAATATAGGATTTCATTTTTTAATGATTAAAAATAAAAAGGTAAATTATAAAAAAATTATGAAATGATTGAAATATTATATATATATTTTAAAATTCAATTTTATTTTATTAAAATGTATATTTTTTCATTAATTCCTTTATTGTACAAAAAAATTTAAAAATATATTTCTTAAAATATAATTATCTGTAGGGTAAAATTACCTATGTTATAGAATTTAATTATAAATATTTTCTTATATTTATAGAAATAAATTTCATTTTTATTTAAAATAATTAGAATAATTAATTTTAACAATATATTGTTTAACTATAAATCCTTAAAATGATAATTTTTGTAAAATGTTTTCTTAATATCGTAAAATATAAAACATGGGTCTTATAAATTAATAATTTAACAAATAAATATTTATTTTTACTCATTAAAAAAATATTTTATAATGAAAAATGTGTGATACGTTTTGCAATTAAATTAATTCTTGATATAGATAACAAAATTTGACCATTGTAAAAATCAATTTCTTCACAATCCACTTCTAAAATAAAAACAAATAGGCAAATACAAAAAAATTGAAATGATAATTTTGACATGATATAATAAAATTTTGAATTAATTTTGGTTATTTCTAGTTCTAAAATTTATTTATCTAATTTTAAAAATAATGTAAAAAAATTTATGGGAAACAATATCCTTTTAAAATTACTATTTTGACCATGATGTGTTCCTAGTACAATTTCACAACAAATGAAAACTAAAATAATGTTTATTTGTTAAATCATATACTGTAATGTTATATATTATTAGAAAAATATTAAAATTGGTAGATTTATTTTAGTAGGGTTAAATTAGAAATCCATTTTTAAAACATTTATTTGATAATGGAAAATAATTTAATATCATATCATATTCACTAAATATCCTATAGATATTAAAAAATGCATTGTATTAACATCATATTTTTTACGAAAGGTTTAATTATTATAATATTTTTTATTATAATTGTTATCAAGATGATGTGATCAGTTTTAGTATTATTTTTTGAGTGAAACGGGTTATTGATAAATTTATTATTTAAGTAAAACAAATTCTAAAATCTTGTGGTGTTAGAGAATCTATGTTGAATAAATATATTATTTAGAAATGCTTAAAAATGGGATTTTTAATATTGTTATGACTATGGTTCATTTCCATGAACCATGTTATAGGATATCTAGTGAATATCACATGGAAAGGGAATCAGTTTTGAAACCACTTAACAAAACAATGGGAATCTATGAGGGATATAATTTTTTTGAAATAAACAAATCTCCCCAAAACATATAATTCTAAAAAAGCATCCCTCACTCTCACCCCATTTCTCACATTTTTAAAAAATAGATAAACAATGTCATGAATACACCGATCATCTGGAACTATGTTGGGGCACTTCTATTATATATTTATAATGAATTAATATATGATTCGGTTTTTTTCATCTCCACTTCCCAAATTCTCTATTCTATTCTAAATTTTCATCCCCACCACTGTTTATCAACTTATCTGAAACTCATCATTCGGTTTTGATATTGATTTGGTTCTATATTATGATGATAGTGTATGCAGTGTGTCCAATATTCATTTTTTTCATATATAATAAAGGGTTTCATTGTTCATGAACAAGAATGTTGTCGGTTACCTCTCAAACTTGACATTAAATTTAATAATAGATATTTTAATTGGGTTTTACATTATGTTTTTGGTATTTAATATTAATGTTAATAATATTCACAGAGTACATGATTGGTAAATAATATTTCAATTAATCAATATTTTTTTCAATCCAACGTATTTCTCAAATTGGAGATATATATATATATATATATATGTATATATCCTACACACCTAGTTTTTGATAATTTACAAAATAACATTAATCAATAAATTTTTAATTATCTATATGTGTTGTTATCATAATTTAAATTTAACATATTTTTTCCCTTATATTAATAATTAATATATTATATTTAGTGAATGAATAATGTTTTGAAGAAGTGTTTTGGAAACAATGTGAGGTTTTAAAAAGAAATATATATATTTCATTTTTATAAACATTACACGGGGGTAAAAATATTGATATTTATAAGAAGTCAGAAGATAATATCATAAAATTTGATATTTCGGATATATTAGTAAATATAATTGTATGATTAAATTTATATGAGATTTATTATAGTTATATAACATTTTAATTTAAATCTGATTGTCAAATTGGGTTATCAATATTTATTTTTTTGTGGAATTCTCAAGTCAATTACAAGGCCTAACTATTATTCATTATAATATTATTATATAATACACATGAAATGTGTCCCAAATAATATTATAGAAATGGAAATTTATTGGGTGATGTTATAGAAATTGGGTAATAATTTAACTTCATTATATTAACTTTTGTAATAGAACTGTGTTTTTTAATGAAGGGTGTTATAATGTAATGGTTAGAATATTATTGAATGTATTCATATATGTATATAAATGTAGTCAGATCCAAATTTATTTCATGTGATGTAATGGGTAGTTGGGATATATCATCTTCTACATATACTTTACCAGATCATTATCATTTTCAATCTAGTAAACTATGTATATATTATGTTGTACTTATAGGATTTCCCCATTTTTATTCTAGGTAGGCCACTGCTGACTGTTAGGGAATGAAATAAGTATCTTAGAATAGAATATTCTTGTATTTTATAATTTTATCCTAGATTTTATAGTGTGATATTAGGTCCCTAATATTTTATTAATTGTTTTATAATTTTTAATTTGTGATTTATTTGATAATTTTTTTACCTTGAATATTTTTTCCATTTCTTTTTTTATTAAATGTAATGAAATTAATAATAAATAGTTTGTTTAAAATGTTTTCAAGTTTATGTTTTTCATTTAGTGAATGTATTAATGAAAATTTTATAAAAATTATTTCAAAATTTATATTGGGTTTTTTGAACATATGCTTGAAAACCAATTTTTAATAATTTATTTTAGACTAGAATGAAATTAATCTATTTTTAATGAAGATGCATGTTATTTTATCCTATTAGAATAAATTTAAGGGCCATTATTATCATAAATGTTAATATTTTAGGTTTCTGATCAAATCATGAATGTTCATAGAGCATGTTTTGTTAATGGATGAATGGTTTCTAGTGGAGTAACATGAATGTATGTTGGATGGTTTATAATATTTATCGTCATAGGGTGTGTTTACAAAAATGGGCACATATGACTCACATTTCATTAATCATTTATTAATTTTTTATTTAGATGAGGGGAGATGTCTAAATGGACAGAGGTGGAGGTGATTTGATAGATTCATTTTCATAAAATTGGTCAAATAATATATCATTTATAATGGTTTGTAGGCCACTAATATTATTATAAAACATTCCAATTTTTGACATCAAATTTGATTTCTTGATGGGAGAAATCATTCACATGATTGGATTTGAGGTGATGGATGCCAATTTAAATTGTTTAGGGGGTGGATTGAAGTTGAACTATGGGTATGTGAAATGCAACATTGACCAACCGATTTTTGAATAGATCATGTATTTTAGATAAAAAATATACTCTCTTAATGGGGAAATGTTTTTATATGTACTATAACATTAGTGTGGCGTATGACGAAAACTAACTTACTGTCTCAATGATGAGGTCATGATAAGATACATGCTCGTCTCATTCTAAAGAGCATACTTAGAAAAAACTAAGGTCTATAAATGATCAGTCATAATATCACCAGTTAACTCCATAAAACAACCAAACCATGATTCCTTTATCATCAATGATATTCAGGTTCTTTCAATGCTTACAGATGCACTACTACCCACCTTAAGATTTTCCATGTCGTCGTAATAAAATATTAACTACTGACTAGCGTTCAATTTCATAAAACCTCAATGAATGCATGTGACATTCTTCGAACAACAATCAACATGTCAAACAATAATCATAAAAGACATATCTTAAACCCATCAGCATGTTAAAACACTTGAGTCCCAAAAAGTCATCCTGAGTTTTGGGACAAACTAACCTTATCTCCCAAAACATTACAAGGGTACTACCTACCATGGGTCATCCCCTAATAAAACATAAAGGTCGACCATCTCTCTTTGTCATGAAAAACTTAAATCATGAGGTTCAAATGCTGATTTTCCATTTTATCAATTTTAATTAATTCATTTCATCCACTAAACATTAAAATGAATTTCCACAAACACAAAAGTACAATTTCACAATAGGTAACATGGATTTCAAATAATACACCACAGCCAAAACAGATATGCATTAGCAATCAACCATCTTAATCATTTCACATTTAGTGTTATCCAAATATAAATAGGCAATTTAGCATCTAAATTCCTTTTACAAAAAAGGATTCCTTTGATGGTGTCATTCATTCAATCTAGGTTCTTCAAAAAGAAACCCAAGTATATTTTTATATTTAGAACCATTTTCAAACATAATAAGGTTATATAAGGATCAATCACATTGTTTTCCTTCTACCAATCGATGAGGCACCCATACACCTTACTAGTGGAAATTGGATCCCATTTATGATATCAAATTTCAATTTAATATTGTAACAATATCATACCTTTTTAATTGTTCAAAAACACAGCTTACACATTTTCTCTGTTATAAGGAAACCATATACCCGAAAACATAAACTGGATTCCATCATAAACACAACAATTTTTTTTTCTAATCATTAATCCATTAACAAATCAAGAAATATTTAGCATGTTATCATAATCAGTAACACAAAATCATGTTATAACAAAGAAGCAAGGAACAATTATAAAACATTCTAATCAGATAGATATCATGGAATATAAACATCCAAGCAAGATAAATCTTTCACTGAATCATGATATCTAACAAGGAATGCTAAATAAGTAAAAGGCATGGCACATATTCAAGGCTCACAATCCATATTATTAGGAATATTACTAATTAAACTACATGGAATTGAATTTATGTATGTAATGTGAATCTCTATGTCCCTATGATGATGTATGTATGAAACCATCTTGCCTTATCAGGAAAAGAAAATTGTTTTTAAAATTTCTAAAAATCAATATGGAGTGGTAAATATACCTTTCACTCATGGTGATTTCATATAAACTATAACCTCAAATACTACAAACATCAATTCCCATCACTGGCCTGTTGGTCATTTCCCATAATTAGGCTGATCTGTCTCAAGCCTGACTATTAACCCAAGAAATGAAATCTTTCATGTCTCCTGTCTACCAACCCCAAAGCAGTAAGTCAACGGAAAAGAGTCCAGTGTTTCCAATTTTTAACGTCCAGACCCGGCTCACCCCTAAACTGTTTGCTGGACAGGTCACCACATGACCTCAAGCATGTCTTCCCAGATGCCAGAGGCTGCCAACTAGCAACTGGGTATAAGTATAGTCAGTGGGGAGACTCTTCCTTCTTTCCAGAGTAAAAAAAGTGGATAATATCAACAATTGGCGGATGTAGTGTGAATACTGATAATGAAGTGGAATACCTAATTTTATAAGTCTTATATAAAACTAAATTTCGAACGCATATATCATACAATGCATGCTTGTTATGAAGGTATAACCATAAAAGCGATAAACAATAAATCACGAATTAAATATAAATAATGAAATAAATAAACAATGATTCAATGCCCTATTAGAAATATTCTAGAGGATCCTGAGCTTCTTCTCAGTCTTCTACTCATATCTCCCATGTAAACAACACAATCCTGCAACTAAATATAATCTAATCGGGTACCTGAGCACAATAGATACCCGAGTAGGGTGTGAGATATAAATCTCATTTGCCAGGGACCACTGGTTTCTACGCCAAATCCATACATTGAATAAACAATTTAAACAATGTGATTGAATGCATAAATAAATTAATCTATACAATGTAACTATATACCCAAGTACCTGCTTCAGCCCTCAGATGGTGCCTGAACCTGAATTATACTTTTTTCATGCATACACAATAGTGAACACACATATATTTTCGTTTATCAATTATTAATAACATGATAAATTATATAAGTCTAGAGATATGGCCTAATCCAATCATCACCTATATATGTCACACACAACAGATGTCTCTAATGACCATATAAACAATCAATGTAATGGATAAATCCCAGATATTTCATTGACTTGGATAACACATAAAAATATATTCAATTTAATATTTCTTATACTATGTCTGAGCTCGTCCACTAAAAATCGTGATTCTCCAAACCAATACCAAAATCCACGTCGGTCCATTAAATATAGTGAGTCGCTTCTGGTTATGTCCTCGAAAAATAGTGATTCAACTAATTATTAAACATGTATGAGTAAGATCCCTTCCACTAAAATAGTTATTTTCTCCAGTGTCCATCCACTAAATAGTGATTCACCCAATTTATTTACATGTCTGAATGAGTCCACTCATGGAGTGATTCATCTAGAACATTAACCGATAACATGCATTCCATAAAAATCTTAAGTCAAACAAGCTGAATAAGTCTCAGATATTTATCAACTATCTCACATGGAACATCTTATATTTAAAAAACAGTATCATATAGAACATAAGACATAGAAAACAATCACGCATAAAAATCAATTCTTAGCCCAATAACCCTTAAACAATCAATCCAGGGAAATGTACCGATATGGTGTCCCTTAAACAAGGTAAAACCCGTTATTATTTACTAGAGAACTTATTCAATTAATTCAAAATATACACCATATATCATACATAATTTAGAGAACTAATTATATTATTCATATTTCTATTCCAATAATTAATTCCCAAAATATATTATCTAAATTATCACTATAAAATCATGTCATTAATAATTATTAAATATCTCCATTTAGCCAAAACAACATATCACAATTAATCACCAGATCAATTATCTCATTCAGCTAAATTAATAGATCATAATTAATCTTCTAATTAATTATTTAATCTTCCAGTCTCAAGCACATAATTATTTCATAATTAATTATCTAAATATTAGTCAAACTAATTACCCATAAATAATCCCTTGATTATTTATCATCTAAAGGACACAATTAATTCATAATTAATTATCACAGCAATTTATCAAATTAATTACTCATAATTAATCCCTCGATTAATTATAATATAAAGCACACAATTAGATATATCAGAATTACTCAAATTAATTACTCATAATTAATCCCTAGATAAATTATTATCTAAAGAACATAATAAATTCATAATTAGTTATCCAAACTTGACCAAATTAGTTATTAATAATTAATGGCCCAATTAATTTTCTATTTTACAACCAAAGACATATAATTAATTCATAACTAATTTCTCATTCCCCTATTAAAGAGTTTAATTCAACATTTTTGTCAATATTACCAATGTATTAAGACAAAAAACATTATTTTATTAATTATTCATGCTCGATTACTCTACCTCATTGAATTTTTATGAGCCAAAGATTCATATTTCAACCACGATCCACACGCATACATGCACCTCAATAATAGTGAATCTGTGTCTTTAATTTATCGTCTCACCTAAAAACCATTAACTAACCCCCATAAATAGTTGTACAGGGACCAACACACATCCAAAATATTAATCCCAACCCAAAACACCCTAATCATCCAATTCATGTGGTTCGAATCCAAATAACTAGTTTAAATAATTACCCAAATATAGTAGTTATGAACCAAAACAATGCTGAAACGCTTCTTCCTTAGTGGTGGTATTCAAAATACATACCAATATATCTAGAGGAGCCCCATGAACACCCCAAGAACACAAGAATTAAAAAAAACCAATTAAACCCGATCCTTAGGGTATCGTCCGAGAAAATAGGGTTAGAGCGAGTCAAATGGCCAATATGAATCACAAGCCATATGTAGAAGGAATCACAATGATGTGGGAGACAAGATTCCTGAATTGACCAGATGAATCTGAGAGCAGAAGAGGGAGACCAGGATGGGTGTCGTGCACGCTGTAGGGAGATCCCAGGAGGGGGTCACGCACTTCCTTGATCATGCGCCTCCATCTCTTTCCCTATATTACATTTCTACCTCCGTAATCTTATTAAAACCATATTAAACTAATAAAAATAATATAATAATAAGAAAATTAATTATTTTCATTAATTTAACATTTTAAAAAATGTTACATAATTAATTCTGAATCCCCCATTAATCATGCCCTTAAATTCTTGTAAAATTTTGTAAATAAATAGACACAATAATAATAATAACATATTTATTATTATTATTAAATATTTTTTTAATTAAAATAAATAAAAACACATTTTAAAATCCAGGTAACTACATAGTCGACCAACATGATTTGACTAACTGTGCACAATTCGATATCTACATTTAAAATGGTCCCAAAGCTCATTAAAAATTCATCTTATTCATGAATTTAATTAAATAAAACCTCCATTTTGCATCAGTTAATTAAATTTCTCATTACCATGAATTTAATTAAATTATACCCAAATCCACATTTATTCCACATTCAATATTACCGTTTTATATTACCCATCTTCGATAAAACCCAAATCCTTATTTACATGTCTTTTAATATTACCCTTCATTGATAAACACTAACTCTTCATCGACACATTATTTAAATTAAATTATTCACAAAATTTATTTATGTATTTTTCCCACTTTATGTTATTTAATTAAATTACCTCACCACAATTTAATTAAATTAAAATCACCAACTCATCGTTATTTATATAAATCTTTGTACATGAATTAATTAAATAATACCTCTTCTTGGTAGTGATTAATTAAATTCCTATTGACAGGGAATTTAATTAAATGAAACAAAAATTCCTCATTTACATGTAATTTAATTAAATTATCACATCATTATTTAATGAAAATATTCCCCCAACAACTCATTTAATTAATTTCTTTTCAACATCAAATTAAATAAATGAAACTTCCATAATAATAACCATCATTATTTTAATCATATAATAAAACTCTTCATTGATAAAACCCAAAAATAAACACTACGCATCATTTAATTAATATTTGTTTAAGTCAACATAATTAAATGAAACAATTGTTTGACAATAATTAATTAAATTCCCCCTTTTCATTGGATTTGATTTAAAAAAACACATAATTTCTTATTAGTATTCTTCCTAATAATAATAATAATGACAATAATTAATAATTATTATTATACTCATAAAACCTTAATAAAAATAATCTCATTTTTATTATTATTCAACCTTAGATAAAACCGAACACCTTTATTAAATAAAAATGCTTCTTTATTAATTCTAAAACTCCTTATTTAACTAAACACATTTTTATTGAATCTGAAATTCATCATTTACTCTTACATAACTCTTACACCCCATTAATAATTCAGTTTAAAGTCATTTAACATCAAATTAAATTAATAAACACAATAACAGTAATAAAATTATTATTTTTATTACTATTTTTATTAACAAATTAATTAAATTAAAAAAAATATACCATTTAAACATATTTAATTAAAATAATTAAAATATTAAACTGGGTAAACAATATTGGTCGGTATGAAACCGTTCAAAGCCCCTGAGGATCTATTAAAATTGACCTTTTCATATCTGGTGCTCCATAGACTCTTTGGGATACCCATGAAAATTATCAGTTAATTTCCTAAATAAAAAAACATATTTAAGTGTTCCAATATTTGGAATTAAGTTCCAAAGCTCAGTTTAAAATAGAATAGTTGATAAACAAATAAAATCTAAAACCATCATATTTAAACCAAGTTAAAAAACATAGGATATTACAAATATCATAAAGAATTAAACTTACTTGAAAAGTAGAGTTTCACCTTTTATTCAAATTCCAGCACAAAAACATCTTTTTCACGTAATGATGAGTATTTAAGAAGCTTTTTTCCCAACTAATACACTAGATTCGACTTGTAGAGAATCAAATAATCGTTAAATGATTAACTATCTATTCATCACATCTAAACAATTTTCCTAACACTAAAATAATTAGATTAAAACAATATAATTTCGTAAATATAGTAATCTTCTTAAGGGGAATGGCTAATTTTAGTCTCTAAAAATTAAAATTAATACCTAAAGTCATATGTAGACCATTTAAAAAATAAAAATCCTTAAAACATTAATAAAATATTTTATATATGATTAATCACAAAAAAATCTAATGGATTTAATCAAATAATATTTTGAGATAACTTCTATCATTTAATATTATATAACATCAACGAATTTTTATATCTCATAAAAAATTTTAATTTCCAAAATCTTATATTCTCCTGGATTATTTAATCATTTCTATAAATAACAAGAATTGACATAAGTACACAAATTAAAACATTGTTTTATCAAAAATAAAATTCATCCATTACTCCTAAAATAAAATCCAATCATATTCAATTTTCCATTGGTATATTTGGTTCACAAAATATTGGATGTCTTCCAAAAAAACATTAATCAATTAATCCCCAAATTATTTTCCTTATTCGAATGATATCCATTTGATAAATAATATTTTCTAAAAAATTAACTTATTTGTATTCAAAAAACATTTATTAATAAATAAAATTTTATTCTGAATAGGGACTTCCCATGGGACAATGATAGGTGAAAATTCATTGTCACACTTCAGTTATGGGTTCAATTTACATATCCTAGTTTGATGTGAGGGGTTCTCACCCTTCTAGAAGGTTGTTATTTTCCTAAAATAATAAAATTTTATAACAATCCAAAAATTAGACTAAATTCTAAAAAATAACCATAACATGTTTTATCCTCAATTATTATATGATACTTTTAATTTTGAATCCCAAAATGTTATAAACCACAATTACCCGAAAATCAAAGATCATACAAACCCCCATGGTTATCCATAATATCTTAATTATTTCTACATAATAAAAGGTACATCTTTAACCAGCAACATTTTTACGTAACAAACATTAAGTTTATACATGGAAAAAATCCGTCCAAAGTAATATGATCATCAAAAGAGGATGAAAAATTTTATATATTCCATCATCATGTGGTCCACCGTAACTATTTAATATTTTATATGTATACTTTTTAATAATTAAATGTTCTTCATGATCCTACAACCATTTTTTTCCATATAATTTCTTAATATATAATTCTTAAAAACAAAAAAGAATCATTTCCAAAATTCAGTCACCTCAAAACATGAGACAATGAATAATCTATAACTTTCATATGTCATTTTTTGTTCCCTCATCTATAATTTGAATTGAATCGGGTATTTATAAACCTATATTTGTATTTTCCTCATGATCCCATTGAGAGCCTATTTTGTAATACATTGTTTCTTATAATTACCACACTCCCCACATTTAAACCATTTAATTTATAACTCGGAAAGAACTTCATTCCCTTTCCCATATTCACCTTAATGCATCCATTTTCCTTGGAAGGTTAATCTATTATAAACATCATTACCAAATCTTTTACAACTTCCAATCCCTTTAAAACATTTTACATTGTGTTTTCTTCCTCCTCCACAACACATATGTCATTGAATGTACTTAACTTTAGGATTATTACATAAACATACAAATGGATTAATTTATCTCAAATGTGATGAATTAAAAAAACTCACCATTTTTCTCATGGTTAATCATGACTCATTATAGTTGGTTTGGAAAGAAACATGAGAGACCTTGTTGTATCTCTTATGGAATTTAGTTGCTTACTTAGAGAACCACAACATTTTCCTTCATATCCATTATTTCTTGAGTTCCAATTGGATCATCACATTTACTAAAACAAAAATTGTTAGTGTTAGTATATCAATAAAATAATCATATATTAGCTTATGTGGAATTTAAATATAATGATATACGTATCCATGATATCTTAGACTCATTCAATTTATCTAAAATAACAAGGACATGTTATATTATGTTAACTATTTTGGATATATATAACTTAGAACTTATGCTTAAATATCACCTCACATCGAGTGTTTTATTAAACGACCTGAGATACTAACTATGTGGCCCCATACATAAATGTTATAAAATGTTGAGTTATTTTAACAATTCACTTTGAGGTTATTTTATAGATTAGTGTTATAGATAATCAGACCATAACTATAATATAACAACTCAAAAATTACAACGTAGACACTTATGCTCACAATTAATTTTCTAACAAGAAAAAACTCATTAAAAATGACTTATTTTTTGGATAGATATATTCATAAAATTCATTTTGACTTATACTGTTATATTAATCTTCTTTATACACTGTAAAAAACATTTCAAAATCATTGGATGAGAACAACATGCTCAATAATGGAATATAAAATATGGAAAGAAAAATAAAATACATAAATACTTATAAACCCATGAAATAATACTTTTCATCCACAAATCAAGAGATCATTAAAATTTCACATAAAATCCAAAGATTCCTAAAAAATTCATAGAAATTATAAATCATTGAGGTATATTGAGGCATTTTTATCATACTTACATTGTATCATTCATAGCTACATATGGGGAAACCTTCATGGCTACGTTTGGAATACCCATTAAGTATATTCCCTAAATCTCATAAAAGAAACCTTATCGTTTTACGCCATATCATTACCCAGTTCATTGGAGTGATATCATGGGATCACCCACTCTCAATTTATCATGGAAAAATCTTTATAAATAAATATTTCCCAAGAACCATAACATAATCAGATTGCATAAAACAAGAATAATGGAAAAATTACATTTCCACATTTCAATCACAATATATTGTTTCGTTATTTTACAATAATAAATCCATTTGAAAAGTATTTTCAATAGGAAAATACATAAAAAGGTAATATGGTATTTATTCTCCACATTAAAAATATTACATCTTGTATAGGAAGTCAAATATCAAATAATGGTCCCAGCAGGGGAAAGGTTGATGTCATTGTGTATGTTAAAAAATCATTCCTTTTTTAATTTAGTAAAATGATTTGTAGAATAAGATTAATTTTAGTAATCTCTGAATTAAATTAAAATTTTAAGGGGTTAATTACACTTCATTTAAAATAAGGTGGTGTATATTATTCAAAATATGCCTCAATGAAAGGAGATTGAGACGAAGTCTCGAACCTTGGGTCTGACCCGTCCCATACAATCATTATATTCCTAAATAATAATAGTTTGATAATTTCTTATTTCTTGAGAGGATTTTTCATGTTCATTGTTACTTTTATATAACTTTTTACCAAGTTGTAGAAATTAAATAATTCATTATGTTTATATCATATGTTTCATCGATATTCGGTATTTGAATCAAAAATTCACTTGTTGTGATGTAAAATGTCCACATGTTCCTACGTAAATAATATCTAGATTAATATTCATGATATAATAATCACAATAATAAAACATTTATATTATTAATTCAAACCATTTATTTATGGTATGAAAAATGAACAATGTTATAATCATGGAGACAGTAGGCCATACATTCACATGAGAAACATTTTCCATTTTTAATTGATCATAATGGAAATACTATTATTCCTATTTTATCTTTATATAATCATTATAATATTATTTAAATAATAATAACTATATAAATATACATAAAAATATCATTCAAATTATGTGGTGAAAATATTGATTCATAGCACTTTGTGGAGAAGATAATTCACATGTATGTATGAACGACGTTATCGTTGTTCTATGTATAGAAAATAAGAACATAATTGAAGTATTATTATTTTAAAATGAAAAAAATTTCATTTATATAATATATCAAAATTAATTTCATTATTATAACTAGTCTTCATAAATGATAACGAAAAAATTAACTATATCTGTTCAAGAGGTGGTAGTCTGATGTACACGCGAAGAAAATGTTCATTTCCAATTAGATGTAATTGGAGATGGATTTGGGTGACGATATTAACATAATAAAATCTTAGAATATTAAGGATACTATATTTATCATTTCATAGTGGATGAAGGATACTTACTAGAAATGGAAGAATAAAAAAATTAAAACACTTAAAAAATGATACATCTTCTTCGGTTGAACACTATTCAAGAACACCTTAACACCTCTATGAATGGTGTTATGCATAAAGGAATTGCTCAATAATATGATGACAGAATCTTGGAAAAAATTTGGGAATATATTGTCTGATCCAAATAGTCCTTAAAATGTTAGTATTAGAGGAGAGTGAGAACCTTTGTATAAGAGAGAGGGGAACCATTGGAAACTCTTAAAATATTAAATTAATGAAATTTTTGTTAATCCAAATGACCCAAAAATGATTTAATAGAAGATAATAATAATATAGTTTTATATCAATTCATAGAATAATTTTCAGACTTTAGTTGAGTTTATTTGAAAACATATTTTTTCTAGTTTTTCATTAATTTTTCACTTTTAATTTTGATTTAAAAAAATTAAAATATTAAGAGGATTTAAATTATACTTATATGCGATTAATATCATATAACTGGAAACATTATAAAAATTAACATATTATAGGCACTTTTTAAATTTTTAATTTTTTTAGGATTTTTAAATAATTTTATAAATTATTAATTATTTTAAATTACAATTTTGTTAGTTTTGAAACTATTAAATTTATTGGTTTTAAACAAAATCTTACCGTAGATATGACATCTCTAAAATCATTATATAGACATATAACATGTCATTGTAACCTATAAAATTGTTTGATGTCGTCAAATATTTCGAATAATAATTATATTAAAATTACTAATATCATTTATTTTATTCTTCCTTTAATAAATCTATTATTGCATCATCATTGTGTAATCATTAAATTTATTTATTTATTTACTAAAAATTATTAGTAAATTACCATGTCCTAGGTAATAATTTTATATTTCCAATCAAAATTTATATTTGATGTGATAACTTGTATAATAGCATATTAAAAAAAATTTAGTAAGAAGATACATGTTTATGATATTTTTATTTTCTCTTTAAATATAATGTTATTAATGTCATAATCACACCAAAGTGGCATCCAATGGAAAAAATTTCAGACCCATTATTTTTTTGGGTTCATCATAAGTCATCCAATTTTTTATCAAAATTTTTAGTGTAGTTATGTGTTATTATAATTTTATTTTTACCCTCATTTACCGGATTTACCTTTCAGTTTTGGTAAATATAATATTAAAGTTACTATTTACAGAAATCATTTTGACCTAGTTGGAAAAAATATTTTACACCTATTACCAAAATGTATTTTAGATATTTAAAATTAAATTCACAGAAGTTGAAAAATTAAATTTAAAATTAATCGCATTGGATGAATGGGAAAACATGTTTTTTAATGTAAAATTTTCAAAAGTTCCCATAATTTTTCTATTCAATTTCAATATAAAATTGCTTCCAATGAACTAAATTAGATAAATTTTAAAAACATAATCTAATTAAACATTAAAACCAATTGGAAAGAATATATATCTATGTAAATAAATTAGATGGAAAATCACTTTTGAATTAAAATTAAGTGGTTTTCTGAATTCACTGAAAATAAATTTTATCAGAAAAAAATAAAATTCAACCGAAGTAATTTTTTTTGTCCCACATAAAAATAAAAATTTTATTTTTTCCAATAGAACCTATAAAAGTGAAAAATATAGATTTAAAGAGTGTTCTCTTTCAAAATGGGGTAAAACTATATTTTTAGAAAATGTGTCATTTTATTAGTAAAATTTTATTTATTCTTACATAATGTACAGAAAACACTGAAGATAAATTTTAATAATTATATTGAATTAATATTTATTTAATATATTCCAAAAAATAGTTATTTTATTATTTTACTAACACAACCATTATCCCATAAATAGTTTTTTATAATAACTCATCATTTATATTCCACTGGTCTTTATTTACAGTTCAAATTAATTTTCTGACCTATAATTCATTATATAAACATGTATAAACACTATTTTTATAATTTAGTTAACATCTACCATTCCTACCATTCAAACGAATTTCTTATAACTACTACATAAAATAATAATATTAATAATATATAATTTTTTGGTGTAACTCAATATTTTCTGCAATGTAATATTTTGGAGAGAACCAGTTTTCTGTGTCATGTATGATATCTAACATATAATCTATTTTAAAGTAAAATTTCTATATAATTCAAAAAAAATATTAAATATGAAAATATATTATTCTATACATTCATGGGATATTACAATAAGGGAATAAAAATTGTGTATAATTATAATTTATAGAAAAACTCTATGTGGTTCATAACGAAACAGAAATATGGGAATGGCTACGAAAAGATGGACTGAGTCCCCTTTTATAATATGTCTCAATGATATTTTGGAAATATTTAAACACTATAAAATTAGATCACTTTTAACGGATGAAAAGAATACTCAAAAATAGAAAATATTTTAGAGTATATATTTTTTGTACACCTAAGTAAATAAATTAGAAACTTTTTTAAAACATATATAAAAAACCCACTCTAGTTAGCCCATTTTACATTGTTAGCTTGTTAAGTAGTAATTATACCTTACATATATAATTAACATTTATTCCATAAATATAGAAAGGTCTATATTACATGATTTTCAACTAATTATTTAATATAAAACCTAAAATATATTAAAAATACATATATTTTATATAGAAATAAATTTTAACAATAATAAATTTAATTAATAAAAATATGTTTTAGAAAAGATCATATTTAAGCGTCAAATTTCAGTGTATGAAAAAATTATCAATATTATTGATTTTAAAAATATCAATTGCATTATAATTAAGCTATATATTTTTTAAATTTAATTAAATCCAATAAATAATTTTTACAAAAATAGAATTTAATTAATAAGAAAAATAATAGATTTTATGATTTTATTGAAGTTATTAATTAATATCAAAAAATAAAAAAAATAATCCATTTAAATATATTATTGTATTTAATATTTAATTTATAACTATTTTATTACATTAGTGTTCCTGAAAAAAGATTATTATATTATTTTTTAATTTTTTAATTCATAGACTCCAATTTTGTGAACCTAGTAGAAACTTTATACAAAACTATTAAGCTAATAATATATTTTCTCAAAAAAAATTCAAAATTACATTCAAAATTATTTTTGACAGGTCTAATTGAAATTTTGTGTTATGTTTTATAAACTAAAATATATTCTTTAAAAAAATATTAAATTAAAATACATATTATAATTAAACCCTAAATTAATTAAAATAATAATTTATTTATATTCTATGTTCTGAGAATTATTTCATTTTAACAACTATATTTTTTTAATATATATATTAATGTATTGAACAATTATATATTATCAGAACAATCTCTAAACGTGGAATATTTGTTACATTAGGATACCATTCGCACAGAATTTTAATGAAATAGTCATTGGAGAATTGAAAATTTTATAATAAAAAAATATCATGTTTTAACCACTATTTGTTAAAAAATTTGTTGAATAATATAACATGGATTACTATAAATTTTATTATACCTATATTTTTCATAATCACAATAATTTATTTTATCATGAATCATTTCTATATTCTATGTGGATGAAGATATTATGAAATTATAATTTAAAAGAAATCATATTCCAAACTCAACTGTTTTTAAATTATGACCCAAATATATATTGAGTTCTAATAATATTAATTATTATTCACAAATGGAGGAAAAAAATAAACCACAAAAATCATATGATATATTATCTTCAAAGATATCTTACTCACTATAATTTTTATTACTAGGAACCTTTAAATCACTAATATATTTTCAAATTTTTTAATTCTATACATACCTATCATATATTCATTTTCACAGACCAATTTAAAATAAAATACAACAATGAAAATGGTTATAAAAAGAATCAAATAAAAAAAGTGAAAGTGGACATCCAAATATGAAAAATAAATCACAATATTTCATCTATAATAGAAACATTATGTTGTTTTAAAATAAATTTAGTTAAGAATTATGACATTGGCTTAACCTATAACTCTTTTATTTAATCCTTGGTTAAAATATATTGTGGTATCTCATAATTTTTAATAGAATAACTTTATGTAATTATGAATTATATCATTCATAATGTAATCGGTTGAAAATTTAATCAACCAATGTTTATTCACTAGGAGGGTCTAGGATTGTGTGAAGTCTTAGTTACACTCCTCATGAAGTATATTGAATATTTTTCTAAAACTCAATCATAATTTAAGAGGGTGATTACACTTACCTACAATGAGTCCACAAAAACATCTAATATCTAGTATCATTACATGGATTTAGTTTCAAGAAAAACTCTACAATATCAACAATAAACAAGAATCATGATGTTATTCTGTATTTATTACTATAGGTTAACCATATTGATATGGTTTTGAAGAATTTCATCATAATATAATCCACCAAATTTACAACATAAGTCCTCAATTGTAACAATAGCATATTTTTATAATATCTATGATTCCCCATCCCAACAATACTATGCATGATTAAAAAGATACATTGTTTAAACAAAATATTTTATATAATGTGAACTGAAAATATAATTATTTCAAATAATTATTATTTGAAAAAATATTAAATCAGAAAATATTATTACAATCCTATGATTGATTTTTTTCTCTGAGGAATTTTTACATAGGTAAGTGATATTAAAAACATGTTCTCATTCCCCCATAATAAAGCTACATTAAACATAATTTGAGAATATTCATTGGTCATATAAATATTCAAGACATGGTTATGTTAATCATAATAAAGGGGTGATCCCATATTGTCATTAAGGGTATGACTAATCTATAATTAATCAATTGTAAAATAATTAGAATATGATAGAACATTAGCATGGCTAAAATGTCACATTAAAGATAACGATAAGATAATTGTTATTTATATGTCCAAAAAGATGGAAATTTAATACAAAATGAACACACATATATAATTCTATAAGATTTTGGGATAATAACATGATCTATGTTTCATAATCTTTGGTCAAGGTAATAAAACCGATTTAATAATTAATTAATTCAATAAACTATAAAAAATGAAAAATTTAATCATGTCAATTTTTTTTGAATAAAGTAAATATGATAATTTTCATACATATTCGGGTTAGTAAATCCATATGTGATAATGTCCATGGAAAAACACCTACACAATTCTATATCAAGTCATGTTTATTCACAATCATGTTAATAAAGCTATTAATGTGCATGTCTATATATAATCATGCTGTAAAAGATCTATATTATAATGGCTAAGAAAAATTATGTGAACACTGCTATGTATGATCATTTTCATGCACATTAATGTGGATAGAGAAAATAAAATCACATTCAAAAACATCATTCTTCTCTTAAGGTATATAAAAACATAAAAAAAATTATATTTCAATATAGATACCCAATCATAAGTAAAAAATTCAAAATCATTATGTATGAAAATAATAATTATATTCAAAATTATGTACCCATGGATAGAAAAATAGGGTTTTCTCTATATCTAAAAGAAATTTATAGACCAGACCTCATTATTTTAGATCATTGATATAAAAAATTCAATCACCCCAAAATATTATTTCGTTTCAATATTTGTAGGGATACATATGAAAAAATCATCCACAAAAATATGTTATATATTGACAAAAAGGAAAATGTTCTTAAAATCAAATGAATGTTTTATAGAAAAAGATTGTGAAAATATTGTACGTTTTTATTTTGGGTCACTATTTAAAATAATTTTTCAACAGTTTACCTTTGAAAAATTGAAATGATTAAATTTTGAGAATCAACATATCGAAATAAATTAAAAAATTTAATAATCTTTTGTAAAATTATGGATTCAAAAATGTGATGTGAAAACATGTTGACAAAATTAACATGTAAAAAGTATCTTCAATAATACATTCATGAAAAATGTCAAAAAAAAATTCAAAAATGATTAGTAAACTGTTTTTATAATAAATACATTTGATAAATAAAATTAATTATTTTTTATAGAAATAATATTCAATAATAGAAATATTATATTAAATAAATTTTTTCAAAGTAAATTTATTGTGTATGATAAAACATTTAAATTTTAATGGATGAAAAACTACATTAATATTTCTAAATAACATTTCTAAATAACCAAATCATAAATTTTATAGAAATAAATATTTCAAAAATAGTGTATTAAAAATATGTATGTCACCTAGGATAATACTTAAATATATTATCAAATATATAGGTGAACACTAACGAAAATGGATATTATGGACATGGAAGAGAATTCATCATTAATAAGATGCGAATAATTATCAATTTTCACTTATATATTTTTTTAATGAAATTAATCTACAAACACCCTTGATATAAATAGAAATTATTCCGAGAGAGAAATAGAATGTGTCATTCAATAAAATATTATGGTAGATAATGTAAATAACATAATAGCGAATTTCGTGAAATTATATTATGACTAAATAAAGGATATTTATTTTCAATAAATCACCCAAAAACTCATTTAATTTGAAATTAATTCCATTTACTTAAATAAAATTATATGAATCATCAAACCCCATTAATTTCATTAATATGGGAATATATATTAATTAGGATGTAATCCCACCATATCTAATATATCATTGTTCTTAACAAAAATTATTTCTCTAATGATTAAATTTGAGGCAAAGAGACCATATGATATTTGTTATTTTAGAATCAATGGAACATAAAAGGGATATCATTGAATGGATAATCAAATTTCATGAAATTACTAATATTTAATGTTAATGAAGGATTTTGATTTTGTAAATAACCTATATTAATATATTATAGTTCAAAATATTATATATATCTTATCTTTTTTAATATGAGACATATAATCCCACAAACTATTTATAAGAAGCCATTTAACCACATCTATATCATATATGAAAAAATTAGAAACTTTAGTTACCTATTTTTTAACAAATTTTTTAAAATATATATATATATATATATATGATTTTTAAAATTATTCTCTACATGTATATTTGTTATTTATTATATATTTTCAACTTTAAGTGTGTATTATCTTGAATTATTTTTAATTTTTTTATATAACACTATTTTATTCATAAATTTTAACTATGGAATCATTAATATATAATTAAATGCATTATAATTTATGTATTATTATTATTTATAACTTTATAATTACAATAGTTTTTGGTTACAATGCTTAAAATTAAATGTATGGTGTTTTGGTTTTTTTGTTTTTTCTAAGAGGTTATGATATATTGATTAATGAGTTTAGATTAATTTTTATATTCCAGAAAGAAATTGAAAAATTAAATAATTCTAACGAAATTAATTTTTCATAAATAATTAATCATACAAATAAATGATTTTATTTTATTTAATTGATCATGTAGATGGTATGACTGACCAAAACATGATCGTACCATAAAAAATTAATGAGCATGGCTATGACTATTGTTATTTTGAAATAATATAATGATTTTAGATGAATAATGATTATTTAAAATATGTTAATGGTTTTGAATATAATTTTAATATATTTTTTATATTTCAATGATATATGGAGAAGGATGAGATACATTACATCATGGAGGTGATATTCTATATGGACACAATTGATGTTTTCATTTTTCTAAATAGAAAACCATATTTATTTATGATTATGATTAACATAGCATAATAACAACCCATATTAAAAAAATACCTATTTAGTAATATATTAATTTTCTTTTATGGGATTATATGATTTAAAATAATAGATGATCTGGAAAAATTAGTATTGATGTTGATGACTTGAGTTTTCCCTAATTAGTCTCCTTAGTAATTAAGGGTTTCGGAACAATTTTAGTTCCCAAAAAAATATAATGGATATTTGATTATATGGGAATTAAAGTGGGAATTTCTTTCATAACATAACCAACATTTTGGGAGTGTAAATGAATTGGTGTCGGAAGGCAGCATTATTAAGAGTTTAAGATGTCTTTTTTGGGGAATACATCATCTTAATAAAAAGAGGTAACATGCTTATTATATAAATTTGACTCCAAACTTATAAATGATAGAGCTGATATTTTAAGATATAGAAAAACTAATATAACTCAATAATAAACTATATTTTAAATTTTGTTGAACATTACCCATTCGAATCACCCTTTTTATAATTTTGAATTTTATATTGATAACTAGTTTTAACATAGGATTTCATTTTTTAATGATTAAAAATAAAAAAACATTATACAAAATTTTTATGTAATTATTTGAAATATTAAATCCATTTTTTAAAATGAAATATCATTTTATTAAATTTTTTATTTTATCATTAATTCTCTTAATGTATAAAAATAAGTTTTTTTCAAAATATTATTTCTAAATATATAAACATTTGTAGTGTAAAATTACCAATGTTATTGATTTTCATTATAAACATTTTCTTATATTTACAAAAAAATAAATTTTATATTTATTTAAAATAGTTAGAATAACTAATTTTACAAATATATTTTTTAATTAAAAACATAAAATGTTAATTTTTTTTAAACATATTACATAATATCATAAAATATAAAATATAGGTCTAATAAATTTTTAATTGAACAAAAACAATTCTATTTTTAGTTCATAAATAAATATTTTTTAAAGAAAAATGTTTTATATGTTTTCTAATTAAATATATTCTTGATATTGGTAACAAAATATGACATTTGTAAAAAGAAATTTCTTCATAATACATAGAAAAAAAAATATACAAATACAAAAAAATGAATTGATAATTTTGACATTATACATTAAAATATTGAATGACATTAGTTTATTTCTAGTTCTAAAATTTATATATATAATTTTAATATTAATATAAAATATTTTATGGTAAATCACATCCATTAAAAACTGACCATTTGGATCATTATGTGTTCCCAATAATATCTCACATCAAATAGAAACAAAAAAAATTAATTTATTAATTCATATATCGAAATATTTTATATTATTATCAAAAATATTAAAATTGGTAGATTTTTTATAGTAGGGTTAAATTAGAAAACCATTTTAAAAGATTTATTTGAGAATGGAAAATCTTTTAATATAATATCATATTCACTAACTATCCTATAAATATTAAAAAAATGTATTGTATTTACATCATATGATTGGAAAAAGTTTTCATTATAGTAATATTTTTCAATATAATTGTTATCAAAGATGATGTGATCAATTTTAGTTTGATATTGTGAGTAAAATAGGTTATTGATAAATTTATTATTTAAGTGAATACATATTCTGAATTCTCATGGTGTTAGATAAACTATGTTGCATAGATATATTTTTTATAAAGGGTTAAAAATGGGGCTTTCAATATAATTATGACTATGGTTCATTTCCATGAACCATGTTGTAGGAAATATACTGAATATAACATTGATAGGGGATCTTTTTTGAAACCATTTCATAATACATTGTGAATCTCCAAGGGAATTACGTTTTTTGAAATTAACAAATCTCCCCAAAACATATATTTCTAAAACATTAACTCTCACTCTCATTCCATTTCTCACATTTTTCAAAAATAGAAAAACAATTTCCTGAATCCACCTATCATCTGGAACTATGTTGGAGCACTTCTATTATATATTTCTAGAGAATTAATACGTGGTTAGGGTTTTTTCATCTCCCCTTCCCAAATTCACTATTCTATTCTAAATCTTCATCCCCACAACTATTCATCGACATAACTGAAACTCAACATTGGGTTTTGATGGTGATTTGGTACTATATCTAGATGAAAGGGTATTATGTGTGTCTATTAATCAGTTTTTCATATATAATAAAGGGTTTCATCATTCTTGTACAAGAATGTTGTCTGTTACCTCTCAAACTTGACATTAAATTTAATAATAGATATTTTAATTGGGTTTTACATTATGTTTTTGGTATTTAATAGTAATGTTAACAATATTCAAGGAGTACATGTACGGTAAATAATAATTCAATTAATATATATATATATATTTTCAATCCAATACATTTCTCAAATTGGATAAATATATAATATATATATATATATAAATGACAGACACCTAGTAATTGATAATTTATGAAATAACATTAATCAATAAATTTTTAATTATCTATATGTGTTTTAGTCATAAAATAAATTTATCATAATTTTTTTGTTCACTTATATTCATAATTAATATATGATATTTAGTGAAAGAATAAAATATTTGAAGAAGGGTTTTGGTGAAAAAGTGAGGTTTTAAAAAGGAATATATATATTTCATTTTTATAAAGATTAGACGGGTGTAAAAATATAGATATTTATAAAAATTCAGAATATAATATCTTAACATTTTATATTTAAGATATATTAGTAAATATATTTGTGCGTTTAAATTTATATGAGAATTATTATTGTTATAATACATTTTAATTTAAATCTAATTGTCAAATTGGGTTATCAATATTTTTTGTGGAATAATCAAGTAAATTACAAGGCTCAACTATTATTCATTATAATTTTGTTATGTAATACACATAAAACATGTCCAAAATAATATTATAGAAATGGAAATTTATTGCGTGATGTTTTATAAATTGGAGAACAATTTATCTTTATTATAATGTCTTATGTAATAGAATTGAGTTTTTTATGAAGGTTGTTCTAAAGTAATGGTTAGAATATTGTTGAATGTATTAATGTATGCATATCAATGTAGTTAGATCCAAATTTATTTCATGTTATGTCATGTGTAGTTAGGGTATATCTTCATCTACAAATATTTTACTAGATTATTATCATTCTCAAACTAGTAAACTGGGTATATATTATGATGTGCTTATAAGATTTCCCATTATTTATTCTAGGTAGGCCACTACGGAGTGTTATTGAATGATATCAATATCTGAAAAAAGAATATTCTTGTTTTTTTATAATGATATCCATGATTTTATAGTGTGATATTAAGTCCCTAATATTTCATTAATTGTTTTATAATTTCTATTGTGTGATTCATTTCATAATTGTTTTACATTAAATATTTTTCCCATTATGTTCTTTATTAAATGTAATTAAATTAATAAAATAATACTGGTTTAAAAGGTTTTGAAGATTAGGGTTTTTATTTAGTGAATTTATTAATGAAAATTTTATGAAAAAAAAATTGAAATAAATAATGGGTTTTTTGAACATATACATAAAACCTAATTTTAAAATTTTATTTTAAAGTAAAATTAAATTGATCTATTTTTTAATGAAGACGTGTGTTATTTTATCCTATTAGAATAAATATAGGGCCATTATGATCAGAAATGTTTATATTTTAGGTTTATGTTCAAATCATGATGGTTTATAGAGCTAGTTTTGTAAATGGATAGATGGTTTCTAGTAGAGTAACATTGAAGTATGTTGTTTAGTTTATATTATTTATCATCACATCATGTGTTTAAAAAAAGGGCTCGTATGACTCACACTTCCTTAATCATTGATTCATTTATAAGTTAGATGATGGGAGATGGTCAAAAGGACATAGTTGGAGGTGAGTTGATAGATTAATTTTCCTAAAATTGGTCAAATAATATAACTTTTATAATGTTCTGTAGGACACTAATATAATTAAAAAATATTCCAATTTTTTTCATCAAATTTTATTTATTTATTGGAGAAACCATTCCCATGATTGGATTTTAGGTGATGGGTTCCAATTTACATTGTTTATGGGCCGAACTGTAGTTGAACCGTGGGTATGTGAAATGATGCATCGACCATCCGATGTATGGATGGATCATGTATTTTATGGATAAAATATACTCTCTTAATGGGGAAATTTTTTATATGTATTATATATATATGTAAACATTATATGAAAACAAAAACATAAAAATACAAGTGTAATACAAAAAAAATTGAATTATTATATAAACATATAAGAATATAGAAGCTTTGAATTCCAATATTTTGAGGAATAAAAAATAAATCATATGAAATAGACTGAAAAATAAATTAACATTTAATCCATAGGAATGATATCATGTAATGTTGATATAAAATAATTATGCTAATTAAAATTCCCACAATAAATATTCTATTTGAAAATTAATATATTTCTTTTTTTCATGATCACATAAATATGCAATAAAATTAAATATAGATATAAATATTCATGAAGCCCGTTGAATTAATTATATATATTTTTAAAATATATATAGAATTAACTATTCTAATGAAATATTATTATGGATTAATTTGTATAGAAAAATATCTTCTATGATATAATGTTCTCGAACATAATTTTTTTAACATTATATCATAAAAAAAATTTAATTAATTTTCATTTAGACTGATATAAAACCTCATCCCTTCTATGAACATAATTACCTAGAACAACTTTAAGACAATATTTCATTAATAGTATCATTATGAAAAATAATAATTTAAATAATAAGAATAAATATATGTAGAACTATTTATTTCTAATAACTACAAAATTTATATCGATATGTCATATTGAAAAACATCAGTTTCCGTGATTTAGAAAAAAAATAATTCACTATAACTCTATTTCAAAAAATTGTGTGATGAAAATGTAAACACAAAATAATTTATCATTTAAAAATTTATGAATTAAACATGTATACATAGTAAATAAAACATGTTTTTTCAAAATATGTGAAATTATATATTTCTTAATTATCCCCACATCTGTTAGGTTAGTATAGTTATTTTATATTTTCATTTCATGACTTAACAATATGTAACATGGAAATTAACATCACCAAGAATTATTCTACTGTACAAATAGACAATAAAAATAAATTTGCATTATTTTAATTTACAGTTTCAATATAAAAAATATTGATCAAATAATGGATTAAATAATACATTAAACCATTACAAGGATAAGTATAATGAAATGTAGTTAACAAATATAAAACATTTCTATAGATTATCATGAGAATAAAATAATAACAATATATTTATATATATTAAATCATAAACTTCTAGAGTGAATCCTAAAACATTTATGATAAATATAGATGCTAAAAATTTTATAAAATTGTAAATTAATGACAACATTTATTATTAATAAATTGAAAAAAAAGTCTATATATATATTGAATAAAAAGTAACATTGAGATATATTATTTCAAAATAAATTGATGAATATATTTATGATTATATAATTAAACACTTATAAAGTTTATATAATTGAATGGAATTTGGATTATTACTTAGATTCTTGGGTGGCGTATTATTTAAAATATTTTGGGAATAATAATTTTTTTAAGAGTATTTGTTATAATTAATTTGATTTGATATAAGAAAAAATATTTCGTTTTGTTATTTCACATAGATGTTAATGATGAATTTGCATCCCCTAGTGGTTTATAATATAATTCCTCAACTTGAATCACCATGTTCAGGATAGGGTGTAATATAAACTCATGATTTCCATTTTGTATGAAAGTGGACATCAACATGAAACAAGGGATTACATTATATTGTGGGGGAAATTTACCATTTGAATAAACAACCATATGACACAAACTTATACATGTATAGATATCATATGAAATAAATAAATAGTAAAAATAAATAATAAATAATTTTATATTAAATGGAATTCCATGTATAACAAATTCCATCAATAAAATGAACCCTATACCAATGATGTACCCTTTTAATTAATGTATATGAAATAAATAGAAAAATATTTTAAGACAATACATCTTCAATTAAGTGTTTATCTCAGTAAAACCTCTCTGTATTTTTCTCATCAACTCTACAACCTTTTTTTCCAACCATTTTTCATCAATGTATCTTGTATCATCATGTATACATGGACATTGATACCCCCTTTCATGGTATGAGTATTACCAAATAAGAAAACTTCAATAAATCCTTCTAATATGTTCACATGAATAAGAGTTTTTCAATATAAAATTAATTAAATGAACAAGAAACAATAGAGAAGAATCTAAAAAGTTCTCAAGATCTATCTAGGCCACAATGAACCCCAAATTTCAACTATTTCAATACTATTCTATATGTGTAGTCACTATATGTATTCACATGACTCAGATAAATACAATATGCATCACACATCTCATTTCACTAGGATTCCAGTCTTTTCTCTCCATTTCAACATTATGGATTGATTCTTGACAACCTTTATGGGGAAAAACACTCCTCTACTAAAGAGTTGTCCATCTGATCATCCATCCCTCGATATTTGAATAGTTTTAATCTTCACATAATGATATATACACTAGGTAATTTGAAATCATATCCAAAATATCAATGTGTTAGGGTCTATTATCCTATTGATCAATATATACTGTTGGGAATCATAAAATTTAAAAATCATACACATTACACTGACTCATAAAATTTAATAAGTTATAATCACACACAACCATGTACCAATGGTCTTGTCTGCATTGTGTTTTGAATCATGTGTCTCTACCTCAGATCATGTATATTAGACATTGACAAGACCTTACACATCACAAAACTCTAAATCACAATTTCAATGATTTTATAGTCTATAGTACTATACATATGATCCCATTTTAAAATTAAAAATATATCATTGATGAATCCTATTATATTGATACCTACTGGAATGTTTCCACATGATTAGTGAAAACTACATTAAGTAATTTTATGGAATAGTCAAAGAATTGTCTACCCTATAATGTTTCTCATGGAAACATGAACCCCATGTTCACATCAATAAACCATGGTATTGGCTAAAAATTCACACTATTATTGTAAAACCAGAAAAATTATCATAAATTCTACACATAGACACATTATCATATCATGAAAAAAATTATTTAATTACCCTATATGGCATGTACCATCTTATATCAATATTTTAGGAATCCATGACTTGATTTTTTAAGATAGACATTAAATATCATGCCTATTGATAATCTAAATAAAAAATGAAACCACCCTTTCCTAGAAAAACATCAAATATTACATAATAATGGTATTATAATTATATTTGTGATGGGAATCATGTTATCTTTGTAGAACCATATAACATAACCATAAAAACATAACGTGTCAATCTAGGTTTGTTAAATTGAACAAAACTAGTAATGAATCAATCAAATAATGAAAAATATACCCTGATATCCCAAATAGTCATGATTATTATTAAAATATGAATTAAACGAAGGTCTCACCATAAGAAATTGTTCAAAAAAGAATTATCTTCTGTTGGTTTTACCTAGATTCATCTAGAAATAATCTATATCCAATGAACCCATATTAAAAATATAATGAATAGATTAATAGAGAGAATAATATAGAATAATGGGAACTTAATTCAGTCCAAATTGACATTCTATTATATTAAACATTGAGTTTAATTAAAACAAGAATTTTTTTTATTAATTTTAGACATTTCAATTTTCGGAATATCTATCAACATATAAATTTGGGTCCCACCATTTATACAGTGGCCTCAAACACACCCATCCTATGAAATCTACCCTTTCCACCCCAATGATTTTTTTAGAATATTGAATGTTTTTTACTAAACATTCTCTACACAATAACATAATAAACAAAATATTACTATGGTACAAAAGGGGATTTTTATTTCTAAAATTGTGATTTGATACCATTCCCTAGGTATTTTGATCACCATTCTTCAAATAATCATTATACATACAATAAACAACCCATAACATGGTGTGTTACTTCCAATAGTATACCCCATACTATAGAAAAGCCTTGATTTATCCACCAATAATTCCAACTCTTCATTGATTCTTTTTTATCCAAAATAATTCCCAAAATAATTATAATAGAGATATTCTGAAATATAATGTGATATATCTGGAAAAAATAAGGTTTTTAATAATCCCCATCCTTTGTTGATTTCAATTCCATTCTATGTTAGTTCTATCTGAAAATTAATGGGTTTTTTGATCATTTTAAAATATCTTACCGCATTTATATTATTGATTCTAACTATGCTTCTAAAAGAAAAAAAATATTTTTCTCCATAATCATCCTTATCCTTATTTCACTCTTGTAAAAATCCATATTTGTTACTCCAAAAAATATAAATCTATCTTAAAACAAAAATACTAAATTTTAATTAAGTTTACATGATATATATTTTCCTCCTAATTTAAGATACATGTAACACCTTTTGTATCCTTAGATATCATGGAGGAATTCTTATATGGGAATATAATTATTTAAAACAATCTGGGATCTCAAATTGTCTTAAATAGTATGTTCCAATATTCCATTGAGTCCATAAACATAATTACCTAGTTATACGGGATTTTTATGGAATGATGACATGAAATAATTCACCCATTAATAATTTAGGAATATGATCGTCACCTGCCCATACTAGTTCAGTGTTTTTATTCTTTATTCTGCAATGCCTTCTAAGTCCCTCCATATCCCCATGAGTTGATTCCCACATTTTTTAAGGGATCTTCCTGGAGCCTCCATATAATGAATCAAGGAGATTTTTTCAATGATTTAAATCACATTTTTTTACATTGAAGTAGTGTAGTACCTCCTCTAAATGATATTGATTGTGATTTTCCGGACAGATACACCACTTCATCCTATTTTCCATATATGCATAGAATTAATGGGATTTGTTTCATAGACAACACTCTCCATGATGAATTACAAGGAATTTTTTTTCACAAATGATTCCATGAAGGTATTCATTGTTGACTTGAGTAAGGTTTCTACATCCATCATTACATAACAATTTAGTCTTTATCAACAGTATATGGAGATCCAAAATGGTCAAAAAAAAAGCCTTGGTTGGAGGTGTGGGTCAATATATTGGGTATCTCTATAACACCCCACGCATCCACAATATGATTCTCTTTGAATAATGAAACAGCTTGCGTTGTATGAAACAATGAGTTCTATCACACCACGAACAATTAAACTAGAAATTATAAATATTAATACCCACTTTTCAAATTTTATACATTTTATTTATAAAAATTGACTTCATTTTCGGATTCAGAATTTCAAATTTACCTTATGGTGAATTTTTTGTATTTTTCTGAGAACATGAAATTTTAGATGAATAGTTGTTTAAGACCAAGTTTTATTTAAATAATTATTTATTTCATTTAAAATTATTTTAGGTCAAAATAGATATACAATACTTATATAAGTTTAATTTAATTTATTAGAGTAATTTTATTATAATATTAGGCATCTAAAATTTTATTGAACATTTTAACGTCTTTTACCCACCCTCTAGACACATTTGAAACTTTTCCTAAAACGTACTTTTACTGCTTCTGTGAATTAAATTCCAAAAATATGAGGGAAAATTTTGACCTCAATATATATAATGTGGTTCAATATAAGGAAAACGGTTTTTTTGAATAGTATCTATTGAATTTTATTAACCGCTGTTAAAGTAAATAGAGTAATTAATGTTAAAACTTATGTTATAATTTCTCTATAACATGTCCTGATTCTATTGGAAAAGTTTAGTTCAACCATAATCAGCCATAAGAATAAAACATGATCCTTTTTTCAAATTGGATTATATAGGGATATTTATTATTATTTTATTTAAATAAGAGTTAAAAGCGTTAAATTCAATGTTTAATAACTAAAGCATTTTTAATATTGGGTTATACATTAGATAAATTCTAGTATAAATATTCCTTCTAAATATAAAAATACTTCCTAAATTATGGTATTTTTTATAATATTTAGACATTATATAATTACATTTATTTATTACACAATGATGATGCAATAATTACCATATTATTGAAAGATTAAAATAATTGATATTATAAATATTAACATAATTTTAAATTGAGACTTTTTTTGTAGTACATGAAATTTTTTGGTTAATATGACATGTTAGGGTTGATTAAATATTTTTTTTAAATTGATTATGTTTTTATTACTTTTACAAAAACCAAATACTAAATAGTGTCAAAATTGACATAAATGAGTTTTTTTACAAATAAAATATTCATAAATGATATAAAATTCATTTAAAATATATGGATAGACCAAAATAATTAGAAAAGTTAGATATATCACTAATTAACCACCTGGGGTTCGGTTGGCTTTTTATAGTATGTTTATGAATCATTTATTATAATAATATATGAATATATTGTTAAAGTTAAACAATTTAACTAAGAGTTTATTAAAAGGGAAAAAGGATATTATGGTGACCTAAACCTGTCTAAACCCTATTGGATGAGAGATTCGGGACTTATCCCAACCTTATAATCTAAATAAATCCTTTTGGATCAATTATAAAATGAATATGATTGTATAATAAAATAACATTTCAAGCTTTTCCAAAAGTGTCCCTCACCACTCAAATAAAGGCGTACTTCCCCTTATATTAATTTTACACTTCCAAATCCATTTGGCTTAACCAAAACATGCTCCAATATCCTCCCATCAACCCTCAATTCATCCTAAAGGACTTACATTGATCAGAAGCCAACTTAAGGATCTCTTTTGATCAAATAAATAAGTATCACCCAAAAAAGAGGTAATAATTTCATCACCTCTTTTAAAGTTCTTTTCTTCTTCCACTTTATATTTCTTTGTTGTTTACATACCAAAATAATAAATCCATTAACATATACTTATTATGATGTTATTATAAAAATGGTACAACTATATTCATTATTCTATCCATCCAATGAATGACAAAGATACCATATGTGTGTACGTACGAATTATCGTCTCCACATTGTGGTGTAGTCTGTTATTCAACATTTCATTATTTGTATGGGTATAATAATGAGTATAATTATGTAAATAATAAATATAACATGTTAATAATTATTTTTATATGATACACAATCCAATTACATACAATTTCACCATCAATAAAATGGTATTGTCGCTTGCTCATACGTATGAATTACCGTCTCCACTAACACAATAAGATTAATTTCCCATTATAATCATTCAAGAATAATTTTAATTTTATGATTAAAAAAAATTTATTAACATAATATCATTTGGGATATGAATAAAATATATCATATCCATAACAAATATTTCTTATGTTTCAAAACATATAAAGGAAAACGAATCAGTTAACACCTGAAACAATGATACTACTGAAATATTGTTAACAAGGAAATATTAGAAGATCATATATGATATCATATTTATGTATGTGGTTATTTTATAATTTAATAACTATTATTTAACTATTATACTATATTTTAATATACCCTCGATCAAGAAAAAGTGCAAGGTAATGTTTAATTTTAAGATCTCTTTATTATCTAAGGTTGCTTATATATAAGTATCTACTGGGACCTTTTATCTTCCACATTCGTGGTTCATAAAAATGTATTTCCAAACATTTTTACTATTTACCATACTGTGGGTTATGGTCATTTATAACCCCATTTTACATTTTATATAATTTTTTTAATGGAATCATTCCATCACTTTCCAAACATGGTACATTTTGACCTTTTCGACAAATTAAGGAAAGAATTTTTTTTTAAATTATACGGTCGGTGTGGCTATTTTCTACTATTACAAAACATTTGATTTTTTCCTTACAATCTTATAAAAATATTTTGAAATGAAATTTTTTATTTTATAATTACTTGAATTTTAAATTATTTTAGAATAGAAAGAGATATTTCACTTTAATAGTTTTTATTTCATCTATTTCAACATCCTTTGTTTGATATTACATTTGTTTGAAGTGGGTTTATTATATTAAAGGTTTTGTGATATGTTTTACTGTGGATGTTCTATTTTTATACCAATCATGGTTTATGGTTAAAATATTATCATTTTGTAAGTTATTTTTAAAACGAATGCTTATGTTTTGTTTCTTCCTTTTCATATGAGGAATGCATTGGACTTAGTAAGTGATAGGTGGAGCCTGTTATCACTATTCGATGCATTGGTAGGTCTCATGAGACCAAATAGTGTCCCGGAACAAAGCCTTGAAAAAATCTTATTTGTAGTATTGGAATGAGGCCTTGACTATGTGGTTTTGATGTCTAGTATTATTCATTCCATTATTATGTAATTGGGTATTGATATTACATGTGATTATTCGAATAGTAGAATACCCATGTGAATAATTAAATGAAATTATTTTCTTTAACATTTCCTTATTATGCTGATGTTTAAGTTTAAAAGGATTTTGTTTTAATCTTATAAATTTCTTTAAAAGATTATTCTTATTTATGATAGTTTCTGTTATATTGATAACCCTTCTGATCATATGAGATCACCCCTTTCTTATGTTTAATTTCTACCATGATGTGAAAAAGTATAATACGATTAACCTGAAATAATAGTCTAAGGGATATAAGAGTGTTCAAAGGGGAAACAATATTGTTTTTTTATTTCATAATGTAATGTAAAACATATGTAGGTATCTGATATATCCAAGTCTATTAAACTAATAAATCTTTTGTAAAATGATTCGTTCTATCCTTCCAATGTTATGTAATAATGAAACGACACTATGTAATTGGGGTTGGGGCATTACAATTGGTATCAGATAATTTTTAGTACAAACCTTGGAAACTAGATTTAGAAAAACACTGATTAGGGATCATTACCCTAAGATAGACTTTTAAAATTAGTATAGAAGAACTTACTCTAATTTTAGTAATGTAGATATTTTGTGAGTGTTCTAAGAAATATATTCTTTTTGGGATACGAGCAGGTAGAGGCGGATCTGGAACAGATGTACCTATGAGTAAAAAATGTGCCAAGGAGTTTCGGACTTGACCCAGGGTATCCTGGTACATGTCAATGGTGCTTAGTTCACTCTTGCTTATGACACTCCTGGGGAATATGTTTAGGATAATTCATATTTTCTTTACAAACCATTTTAAAGGATTTATGATTAAATACTTCCTCAATGAATTTTTTTTATGATTATGGATTATATCCATAAAATGTTTAATTTATGATAAGGGTTTTACAAGTTTGGAATTTTATGCTGTGATTCATAATCTAATATGGTGTATGCTATTGTTTAGAAATGGATCCTAGTATAAGTAATGGAAACCTTTTCAACTCATGTAATACATGTAGATATTTTCCTAATACTCAAGGTAATTATAGTGGAGAAGGTGATGCAACAGATGGTGAACAAATTGTAACTATACTAGGACAACTAACTCAGGTTGTGAATAATAACCTTACACAAATAGTGCACCCTGATCCACACATGGGGGATCAATGTTAGACCACTTCATGATGAAACAACCACAGAAATTAAATGGGGCTTCAAATCCATGTGCAGGTGAGATGTGGATATGTTCCTTAGAGAAAATATTTCATGATTTGGGGAGTAGTGAAAGGGAAAAAGTCTTCATGTAATTTTATCACCTCATGAGTGATTCAGATCAATAGTGGTCATTAATTCAAAACACAAATTTGGACAGAGAAGTATCAAATATGGAATGGAAGAAGTTTAAAAACTTTTCTTTGAAAAATAATTTCCTCATGACCATCCATAAAATATGAAAAGACAATTTCTGAGTCAGATGCCAAAGGAGGATGAGAATGTCTCAAAGTAAGAGGCTACAATTAAAAGGTATGCAAGGCATGTAGTAGATTATATATTTAACCCAAGGAGTAATATTGGTTGATTATTTAATGGGTTAAAACTATTTCTTCATCGAGCATTAGTCTCACAATCCTTTTCATCGTATGAAGATATTGTCTCATGTGCTATTAAGATAGAAAAGGAATTTACTAAGTCTAATTTCCATCCCATGGTAAATTTGGGAAGAAACACCCTGGTACATTCCGGAAGTGAATGAGAGTCTGTTACAAGTGTGGTGAAAAAAGGCACCAAGATAGTGATTTAAATTGAAAAAAAGAGGCTATCAATGTTCAATGATACAAATGTAGAGAAATAAGGAATTATGCAAATGAATTTCATAAGAGTGAAGGAAACATACCTCAGAAATTCCAAGCATATGTGATCACTACTGCTGAGGTAGAAGCTCTAAATGATATTTTGGCAGGTAAATTAATAGTTTCCCTTAATTTAGCCAATTATTTATTTGATTTTGGATCATCACATTGTTTCACATCTTCTCAGTTTGCTAATAAAATTATATTTTTCCAATTTAATTTACCAAGGAAGTTTTCAGTCAAAACTCTAAAGGGAAATATCATTGCAACACCGTTTTGTGAATCAGTTCCCATTATGTCATATAAATGTTCTTTATCAACTGATCTCATCATCATACTCATGATTTAATTATATACCAAACACATTATGGATTGTATTTCGGACCATGATGAAAAAATATATTCTAAGAAGAAGGAGGTTACAATTTTTTATGATGATAATGAGTACCTTATCTTTTGATAAGAAACATCAACATTGAATTCTTATCAGGATACACCCCCAGTAGCTCTAGTAAATTCAATTATTGGGGAGGAAGAGAATGAAATAAATATAGATGAGGAAAATAATTTTTAAATAGAGGATATACCTAGTGTGGAAAAATATGTTTATGTGATTCTATAGGATTTACCTAGACACACTACAACATAAACAGTGTTTAGCGGCGGTTTTGTGGCGGCGGTTCACAAAACCACCGCTAAACGTTATCCGTGAAAGATTTCGCGGCGGTTTTTAACAAACCGCCGCGAAACCGAACCTATTTTGAAAAGCCGCGACGCTTTCCCCTCCCCTATCGCATACTCGTCTTCCCCGATCCCCCGCACAAACCCTCCCCTCTTCCCCGATCCCCGTCCCGCTACCTCCGGCGACACCCGCGCCCTCCGGCGACACCCGCGCCCTCCGACGACACCCGCGCCCTCCGGCGGCCGCCGCGGCCCCCGAGCCCCCCGGCGAACCCTGCACCCCCCCTCGATCGCCGGTGACCCCCGCGCCCCCGCGCCCCTCGCGCCCCCCACGCCCTCCGGCGACCGCCACACCCCCCGCGGCCTCCGGCAACCCCCGCACCATAATTTCAGTCCTCCCACCATAATTTTCAGGTTTATTTATATATAATTATTATTTTTTCCACATTTTAATTAGGGATATTGTGGTTTTTATATTCCAAATATCGTTGTAGTGTGTTTTGGTCTTTATTTTGGCAGGTTTGAGCTGTCATCATCAAAAGATTACATGTGTATTCATAATTAAGAATCTATATATAAGTTCTCCATTTATATATATTCAACCTTGAAAGTATTAATATATATCATGGGGCTATATGTGCTTATATGTGTATATGAAAATGAATATGTGTATCATTGAAAAGGGGTATATGAAAGTATAGTCAAATATGTATAGATCCCTTATACATATTTGTACACCTTAATATGTATATATGGACTAGGTATCATTACATATGAGTTAAGGTGAATATGTGTGCATTTGAAAATATTAAAATTTGAGATTCCATCATCTATTTTAGCATGGCTTGAGTTTTAGGTAGTTTCCATATTCATGTTACCATTATTTGAATTCCATGATAGCATGGATGTTTTTTAATCTGTTATTCATTATTTTATCAATTGAATATTGTATATCTTTTTATATATATTATTGGTTTTATTTCTCGGAATGTATCTCCCAATGTGGTTGATATAAATTATCCTAAACATTTAAAATGTGTTTTAAGGTGTAAAGCGTGATTTCAAAGTGAGTTTTCTATCGTGTGATTTTCTATTTAGAGATAATGTTTTGAAAAAATGGTAAGATGGTGTCAAGTGTTTTGAGTAATGTGTTGTGAAGAGGATCGGGCCGATGGGGAATATATTGGATATTCCATGATGGTATGACTTTATGTGAATTATTTCTTTATGTTTCATTTTAGGTGATGTTTCATAGACTTCTCTATAGAGTCCATGTGGCTGAATTTTTGTTGGAGGCCGAATCATCCTTTAAGAGAATCTAGTTCATTTTATGGATCACAATGGGATGGTTTTGCAAGGTAGTATTGTACCTTTTGTTCTAGTTTTATTACTACATAGTACCATTAAAGAAGAGACATGGGAGGGGAGATGAATATGTAGGAATAGTGGTCCAATCTCTTTTTTAACAAAGCTTTTATTACTATATAGTACCATTAAAGAAGAGACATGGGAGGGGAGATGAATATGTAGGCATAGTGGTTCAATCTCTTTTCTGACAAAGCTTAGTGATACTTTGAAATGTGGCTCAAAGCTAAGACATTTCATGTTAGGGAGGGTATGATATTCTATGATTTTTTCAGGTACTTTCTCATTTCAATTTTACTTTAAATAGATAATTTTGGGATATCAAAATGTTTACTGGATGTATGAACAGTTTTTGGGGTGTCCAGGGTTTTTAGGACACAAAAGGTTGAAAAAGTGCCTATCCAGCTCAAGTAATACGATCAGAGCCCAGTTAGTAGTTATTGTGTTCCCTAACCATGATTTACAAGAGGTGGGGTAAATTCAATGAAAAAATAAGGAAAGGGGGAGAATAAACCAAGTGGAAATGGATAACCCATTCCTCATGGTTATAGCATGACTTAACAAACCATACATGCTTTATCGAAGATCATGTGACTAGCCCGCATTTCTATCCAACAGTCCAGCATTTCTAAAATATTACTTTTGAATAGCATGAATTGTCTTTAAAGTTTCCACATGATGAACTTTTTCCCAGCAATACTCATACACTGATCCTTTCTTTTCAGCTTCATTCCATCTCTCATAAATCAGATGAAGTGCCAAACAACAACTATTGTTTGTTTTAAATTCATGGACTAGATTATGCATTAGAAACCATTAGTGGTGGACTACTTAATTTACCTCACACACCATATCGAAGTTCCACCTGGCCTTCCCTATGAACCCCCAAACATGTCCCTTATAGGTTTCTATTTGGAACCTTGATTCCTCCACATCCACTCTACAGTTTTCTCCACATTTCCATGACTAACATAATTCTCTCCACCTTAGGAGGGTCATTATCACTAATTTATTCAAGAAATTCAAACACCATGTCTCATGCTTCCATCACAAGATGAACCCCAAAACTTAAATGTGTCCATTTAGATTTCCCTAGAACAATAAAACAAACATTACCCATTGTGAAAATGGTTTCAGTGAATGTAGTTAACTTGATTTAAAATGCATTATGATCAGTTTCGATCACACATCAAAGGGGTGTTGTTTGAGGCAACATAAATGTGTGATCGATGGTGTTATGATAAGTGTGTATCCCGATATTCTTATTGTTCCTAAATGAGGTGTTGACGCTGTCTCCTATGGACCAGACTTGTTCAGTTGGTCTGAAATGGTAAATGTGGTCAATGAATCATCTTTATTATATTATGCATACTTTATGGCCAATGGTTCATCTTTATTATATTATGTTTCTGTAATCTTACACTATCGTATATTTTGTGTAGGCACATTGTGATATACATGGATAAAAGCTGGATCACATTACCGAGGAACACATCTCAATATGTTAAGGGTTTGAATGGGTTTTTAGATTTTGCAATTTCTAATCGATCTGTTGAAGGGAGAATAAGATGTCCATGTCCTAAATGTAAATTTAGAACATGGTTGAAGAGAGATGAAGTTTATAAACATTTAATACTGAAGCAATTCCCTGAGCAATATTTGTGTTGGATTTGGAATGGAGAATCAAACAATACAGAAAGATTGAGGACTGATGTTAATCCACAGAATGAGGTCCCAAGTTCTTCGACAATGGAAAATGAAATGCAAAACCTCATAAATGATGCATTCGGCACTGCAAGACACCACTATGAGCATCAAAACATATCAGAACAACCAGAAGAGGGTGCTACAAATTTCAACGTGACAAGTGATGTTTCTGAGACTGTAACACAAGCAGATCAAGATTGTAACATATCATTGGATCCTCTTGATTCTGTGGAGCCAAATGTAAGGGAAAACTTCAGTGAGGAAAATGCATTTCATGATTTAGTTGACGATGGAAATCAAGAGTTGTATAGTGGGTGTTTGAAATATTCAATGCTTTCATTTCTACAGAAGTTGTACCATATCAAATGTCTATGTGGAATTACAAATAAGGCAATGTCCATGTTATTGGAATTGATTCGTGATGCATTTCCTGAAGCAAAAATCCCAGAATCGTTTTATGATATGAAAAAAGTTGTTAACAAGCTTGGTCTGAATTATACAAAAATACATGCGTGTCCCAATGATTGTATGCTTTACTGGGGAGAGGATTCAAGTAGACAGAATTGTAAGAAATGTTCTTCTTCTAGATGGCAGTCAAAGGGTGATGTTGTAAGTATGACTGAACATAATTTCACGGAGAAGAAGAAAAGGAACACACCTGCAAAAGTTTTGCGTTACTTTCCTTTGAAGCCTCGATTGCAAAGATTATTCATGTCATCAAAAACCGCCGAACACATGAAGTGGCATGCTGTAGATAATAACAATGATGGGTTAATGAGACATCCACAGGATTCCCAATCGTGGAAGACATTTGATTCATTACATCCAGATTTCTCAGCTGATCCTAGGAATGTTCGATTGGGATTGGCTGCCGATGGATTCAACCCATTTGGGACTTTGAGTACGAGTTATAGCATTTGGCCAGTTGTTTTGATCCCTTATAATCTGCCTCTGTGGATGTGTATGCAACAAACATCTTTTATCATTTCGATGATTATTCCTGGAAAACAAATGCCTGGAAATGATATTGATGTATACCTGCAGCCTTTGATTGAAGAATTGCAGGAGTTATGGAGCAACGGTGTTGAGACATTTGATGTTTCTTCTAAAACAATGTTTAAAATGCATGCTGCTTTAATGTGGACCATTAGTGACTTCCCTGGGCTTGGGAATTTATCTGGTTGGAACACTTATACGGGTTTGGCTTTTCCCGTTTGTAACTTTGATTTCGAGCCCAAACGGCTACCTCACAGTAGAAAATGGTGCTTCTTGTGCCATCGAAGATTTCTTGATGCATCTCATAGATTTCGGCTGAACAAATCAAAATTTAATGGTTGCATTGATCGTAGACCACTTCCAAAGTTGTTAACCGGTTCTGAAATATTGACACAGCTTGAAAATGTTAAAACAGAATTTGGGAAGGTTCATCATTTGAATGATAGCGGAAAACGAGTGCGAAGTGCATCGTCAAGTGAAATCAGAACGCAACAATGGAAGAAAGAAAGTATATTCTTCAAACTTTCGTATTGGGAATTTAATTCTTTGCGCCACAATCTTGATGTGATGCATATTGAGAAGAATGTATGTGATAATTTGATTTTCACATTACTTAATGAGCATGGAAAGTCCAAGGATCGTCTCAATGCTCGCAAAGACTTACAAGTAATGAACATAAAACGTGATCTCTGGCCAGATGAGAATGAAAAGTATGCTCCGGCCATTTTTTCATTGAAAAATAGGGATAAAGATACGTTCTTTCAAATTTTAAAGAATGTGAAGGTATCTGATGGGTATTCGAGTAACATCTCTAGGTGTGTTGACTTGAAGAATCGTAAGTTATATGGATTGAAAAGTCACGATTCACATGTTTTGTTACAACAGTTACTACCATTGGCATTGCGTACATTATTACCTGAAAAAGTTACTGCTGTTGTACTCCATTTCTGCACATTTTTCAGACAGTTATGTGAGAAAGCTCTACATCCATTTCAGCTGGACAACCTACAGGAGAGGTTTGTATTGACCCTTTGTGCAATGGAGATGATCTTCCCTCCATCGTTTTTTACTGTCATGATGCATTTAACTGTGCATTTGGTTGACGAAGCTAAATTAGGAGGCCCCGTTCATTATCGATGGATGTATCCAATTGAGAGGTATTTTATTTATATGTTTCCAGTTAAGTAAACATTTTTTGACATTTAAATAAATGCATAATATTATTATTATTTTTTCACAGATATCTTGGGCATTTGAAAGCATACGTGAGAAATAAAGCTCAAACAGAAGGCTCTATTGCTGAAGGCTATTTGGCCGAGGAGTGTCTCACCTTTTGTTCCAGATATTTGGATGATATTGAGACAAGATTTACTCGAGTTGGACGTGTTGACGACACATCAACTCAATCTTAAATGCATCAGAAATCAAAAATATTTCCTGCTATTGGCCGATCAGTTGGGAGGAGCTCATACGCGACACTAACAGAATTGGAATTATTACAGGCACATAGATATGTGCTGCTGAATAGTGAAATTGCAGATCCATTTATTGAAGAGTTGAGGATACAAACAAAGAGACGAATGAGAAGCCGAACACGAAATGAAAAAGATATAACGAAAGCTGTGAATAAAGAGCTGGTAGAATGGTTTGCACGACGTGTAAGTTTATAAATATTGCAATAAATACGAATATTACTTTGACACATACAATTTGCAAATCTATTAAATTATATTTTTTTTTCAGATCATGAATACTGATACTCGAGCTGACTTTTCAGAAGATTTGAAGTTTCTTGCTAGAGGTCCTATAAAACAAGTTAGAAAGTTCAACGCTTATAATGTGAATGGTTTTAGATTTCGTACAGTCGATCGAGAAGTGGGTTTGAAAACACAGAATAGTGGTATTTTTACATTTGCTGAAGTGGAATACTATGGAAAGCTGCATGATATTATTGAATTAAACTACCACGGGCATTTTTCTATTGTTTTATTCAAATGCAAATGGGTCGATTTTATCAGAGGTGTTAAAAGAGATTCATTGCAATTTACTTCTGTAAACTTCTCTCGCTTGATGGATGTTGGTGATCGTGAACTGCATGATCCATATATCTTAGCATCGCAGGAAAAAATGGTATATTATGTGAATGATGTTGTGGATGAAGGGTGGAGTGTAGTTACTCACGTAATACAAAGAGATTTGTATGATATGGGTGATGAAGTGGAAGATTTGACCTCTGCAATTGAATTTCATCAACAACAGGAAGCAGAATTATTTGTCCATCATGATATTGAAAATATTGGTCTAGCATGGATGAATGAAGTGGATGAAGCAATGGAGCAGGAAACCGACATGATTGAAGGGGAAAATGATTGTATGTACAATTATTTATTCATTCAGCAACTACTTGTTTCATTTCTGTAGTCATTCATTATCATTGTTATATATATATTATTTGTTAATACTGGGCATCTATTATCATTTTTAATTTTTTTTCTGCATGAATTTTTTGAAATATATATTCTGAACTTAATTTTATTTGATTAAATGACAGGAATGCCAAGGAAGAAGCGGTACACTATTCCTTCTTCTTCTGCGACAGATGACGATCCGTCTGTCCCCACAGCATCATCTCCCCCTGCACCATCTCTGACACCATCAGTGGATGCCTCATTAGAGGATGAGTCATCGCCTCCCCCTACTGGAGCTTCAGCAGCGGGGCAGCGACACGCCCACTCCAGTTCATCACGGACATTCTGGAGGGTCGCAGTCATAGGTACAAATTTTAATTAAATAAATTTATTGCATTTTGTTTATAGTAATTGTTTTCTCATTGCAGATGAAGACAATGAAACCGTGGAAAGAGACATAAAAAGTTCTGATGTTTGGAACATGCATGGTAAGAAGATAGTGGTGTCATTTGATTCTTATGGGGTCCCGACGGATGACGCCGCAGGTTTACTTGGTCAGATTATAGGTCAGCTGGCAGCGGAGCCCGTTTCCCTGCCTATTTCGTATGATGATTGGAGGCATATGCCTCCAAACTGGAAAAATGAAGTTTATGATTCTCAGATAAAGGTAATTTTATTACTTTATGGTTTAATTGAATGTCATTTTACTAATATATTCAAAATGAATTTCTGTATACAGATGTTCTTCCACTTTACCGTTGCTGATGTGATAGCACGGAAGTGGACATTGAAAAATCTTGGGAAAAATGGAAAGATTTCAAATGGAGGTTGTGGTGTGATGTCAACGATTCTTCGTTGACCGTGCAGCAGATGTATGAGAAGATACCCAGTGGGGTACCGAAAGAACAGTGGAAGGTTTTTGTCGATAGACATCGTGATGAGAAGCGGATGGTATTGAAATATATATTATTATATTATCCTCATTTTACATTTATAAATGTACATGAAGAGGAGATAGACATTGAATACAATACTATTAAATTGAATTTTATTTATTTTAGGATCTCTCAAGAAAGAATGCTTCAAACCGGGCGAAGCAGGTAATCCCGCACACTGCGGGTTCAAAAAGCTTTTCAAGAAGCCGAATGTCATTGGTAATCTTTTAATTAGTTTAAATATTTATAAGATAATATTATCTATTTAACATGTTTGATTGATGATTTATCTTTGTTTAATGCAGTCACAGAGTTTAGGGCATGAAGCATCCCGAACAGAACTGTGGCTGGATGTTCATAAAAAAACATATGGAAGTTTTGTTAATGAACCTGCCAGAGAAGTTGGGGTATGAAGTCAATTATTTATTATAATAACTTAATATCAGTTTTTACTGTGTTAATATATATTGATATTTGATTTATAGGTAAAAATTAAAGAAAAATGGGATGCCAATCCTGGGCAATCCTACTCAGTCTCCCAGGATAACCCGGTTGGTCAAGTCCTTGGGAAGGAGCATCCTGGTAGAGTGCGCGGGATGGGTTTGGGACCCGTACCATCTGAGGTCTTTCGCATGCCATCAGGGATTTCGGCCTCATCTACTCCTGGTTATAGTCATTTCATACCTGAAGATGCTCAGAGGGAGATGTCTGCTCTACGAAACACAGTTCACCAGCAGGGGAATCAGATATCTGATTTGCAGAAAGAGTTGCTTGAAATACGTCAGCATATGAGCAGATATGCCCCCGGTGGTAGTGCATCGGGTAGTGGTGAGCAGGTAAATCCCAAAAAAATCAAAATCATTTAGTTTGAAAACTTTTATTGGTTTTAATTTTTATTATAAATATGCAACAATATTTAATTTTCAATATAATGTTCTTACAGGTGGCAGCAGGTGGTAGAGATGAAGGTGGAGAGGGTGACGATGCAGCATCAGATGATGAGTAGTAGTATTGTTGATGTGTTGAACAAGTATGATAACAGTTGGTTTGTAGTAAAAGCATTTCATTTGCTGAAAATTATTTCTTTTTAGCACTCTAGTGTTGTTCTCTATGTATTAAGATGGTATTCTGAGACTTTGTTTGGAGTAATTAATGTTTAATTATCATAAAATCAAGAATTATTACCCATTTTAATTGTAGATGATATATTACACCATTTAAAGGAATCTGATAGGTTTTTTATGATTGATATATGGTCTCAAAATCACCCGAGGTGGTTGAATGATGAGGTTATCTTGAATACATCCTTCCCTCATAGGTTTGAATACATCTGGTTTGTGGTTATATCATTCAATGTTATAATAGAAGAAGATATATAAATGGGGCTCACAATATATATGATCTATGAATTCATATACTAGTTCTTAGATGTGTACATTCATGAAATCATTATATACCAATTGGAAGTGGGTGGAAGTCAAAATTGTGATGGTCACAATGTATCCCCAATATTAGGGAGGATATGTGATCATATATTGAATAATGATTTCATAACATTATATAGAAATCAAGGAGTCCAGTTAAATACATTATTAAGAATGATTGTACATGGATGAGGTTTTAGGACTCCCCATGATACCATAATTAATTGTTTAGAATGTAATTCCTATTTCATATCATCATTATTGGGAGGAATATGGAATCCCTCCATTACCTAAACTCTCTTTAAAATGACTTTCAATCCCCTAATCGATGGAAATCTGGAATTGAATTTCAATAAGTTGTGGGATTTTTTGGGAACATTAATTTTGACCTAGTTGCATTATGGGTGAATAAAACACCAATTTTTTTTTGTTTTCCGATAAAAATATACATCATTCATCTGTTTTTGTGTATATATTCTATGAGTTGTGTTGGATGTTGTATACTTTTACATTGTGATGTGTTTATGTTTTGTTTTGATTCTCAAGGATGATAATTGTTTAATAGATTTTTGTTTTGAGGGTCCAGAATTCAAAAGTCACTCCCTTTACATTTTTCCATGTCTTGTTTCAACTAAAAGGAATTTTAGAGGTGTTTTAGAGTCTTGGTGAGAGTTATGTGCATTCAAAGGGTCACCATTCCATGTTGTTGGTTGTGGTGATGGTTGTTTTGGCCATTGGTTCTTGTAGGTTGTCTATGGAGATGGTTGTGTGATGTTTGGATACACCACAAAGAGTGAAATGGTATGGTTGGTTATGTTGTTGGGAATGGTGAATGGATGTCCACCCTGTGTAACATGGGAAATAGAATATGCACGGTGAAGGGAATTATATTGTTCATTTCACTTTTGGGTACCACCTGTGTAGCACGGGGAGCTAGGTTTAACCATGTCGTGGTCTTGGGTGTGGTGAAGAGAAAACAACCAATCTTTTTATGTTATGTCATAGTGGATGTTCATGGAGGGAATCGAGGGATCCAGCACACCTTGGTCCATTCCATGTTCTAGGATATGGTGGTGGTCAATTTTTTTTAAAAACACATGAAAGGCAGGAAAGAGATATGGGTGACTTAGATCTCCTTTAACCAAGGGAGACCACAGCATATTGGGATGTCTCCACACTATGGAGAACCCATTTGGGATTTCCTCTATAAATAGAAGGCACATATGGACTTATTTTGATTTTCTTTCTTCTAATTTGATATTTGGATAACACCAAATCCCATTGATTACCTTTTACCATCTCTCTTAATGTTTTTATCCTCTTGGATTGTGGATAATTGAGTTCCATTTATTCAAGTTTCCTTCTTCTTTCCTTTCTACCTTTTATTATTCCCAATATTTTGGGTGTTTATTGTTGAGAACCCCTATATTTTTGGTTGAGTTATGAGTGTGTTTGGGTGATGGGATTCTGAGGATAGGTTTTGGTGGGTTTCTCTTATATCCTAGTGAAACTTGATCCTTTGTTTCTTCTGTTGCGATTATGGTTCTCCTTAAATCTCTAATTAAGGTAGGATATTTGAGTTCCCTCATTACTATTTTAAATATGTGATATTATAATACTACTATTTAATCTTGGGTGGAAGTTAAGATATTTCCTAATGAAAATAATTAATTGGATATATTAAAATTAATGGGAAGGGGTGATATCAAATGTGCTTTAGGTTTTTCATGATATTGCTTTTCTATGAATGTGTGTTGGTTGTTGTTTATTATGAATTGTTTTTACTTCTATGAAATTATTATTGTTTCTAAAATTTAATTTGATAAATCACCTCACATTAAAATGATAATTTCTTTACTTATGGTAATTGAATTTCCTATCTGTAAACAAGGAATCATTGTCTTTTCCCTTTTCTTGTGAGGTTGATTTAATTTGATAGTTTGCATAATAGATGGAATTATGGTTATGGTTACTTTATGAGTTTGGATTATGGATAAGGTGATGATTTGTGATGCAAAAATTGTGGGTTGGATGTGTTTGGATTTTATAACATTGTGTCTTGTCTTGTTAGTTACTCAGTAGTTATGGAATTCTTGAAATGGTAAATCCTAGTAAATGAATGATGATGGATAAATTGGATAATTTTGCTTAAATTAGGTTGAAAAAAATGTAGGTCTTGAATATATAATGGATTGTAATTAAATATATAAATATGGTAAATGATTATGTAGGTGGTTGGTAATTGATGTAGTTAAATTGGAACTATGAAACTGGTGTATGGTTGTGTGTTTGGTAAGTGGGACTGGAAGGGTGGTAAGTGATATAGTAGAAATTTTGATGTGCAATATTAGTGACGCATAGGTTGTGGTAGTTTATTGGCTTTAGTTGTGTGAACCTATAGGTTGGGATTGTGTGTAACTAATATACAATTTATTTTCCTTATTATTTGTATATACACACATTATGGGTTGTGTGTTTACAATGATTCCCAAAGGATCTAGTTTTCAGGTGTCTACCCCAAATATCCAGGTTAGTGATGGTGGATGGTTAGATATCCCATATACCACACTTTCTCTTCCAGGTGATGTTTTTATGCATGGGTTGTGATGGATTGTGGATATAGCGCACTTAAGGTGATGATTGATTAGATGATGAGGTGTTTTATAGTGGGGGGGTTTCCATGGTAGGAGGATGGAATGATGTTAATATCCTTCATGTTCATGATACCCTCTATCCTATTTATTGAAGTGGTTATAGGATGATGTGTAATTAATGGTTAAGTCACATGGTATGATGATGATGCACCTATAATGCAGTGATTTTCATGGGTTGAGATCTAGGGATTGACTGCTATGATGAGGCTTTTGAGTTATGATTTTGAAGGATATGGAAGGGATATGATCCCTAGGATATATTATGTTGGGCTATGAGAGCATAAAATTAGTGGGGCAGTGGTGTAGCAGATGCAACATATTTTTTTTTCCAGTTCAACGTTTAGCGGCGGTTTTAACCGCCGCTAAATTCCATACCTGTGAGCATTTAGCGGCGGTTTTAACCGCCGCTAAATAACCGGGAATCCGTTAGCGGCGGTTTTAACCGCCGCTAAATGATGAACTGGGCAGAATTTAGCGGCGGTTTTAACCGCCGCTAAATATATTATGTTGATATTTAGCGGCGGTTTTCACCGCCGCAGAATAGGCGCATCAAACGACTGAATTTAGCGGCGGTTAAAACTGCCGCTAAATAAGATACCCATATAACCGCCGCTAAATGAAGAAAAACCGCCGCTAAATGACGGACATACGACACATTTCTAAAACCGCCGCGGAATCGAAAAAACCGCCGCTAATAGATTGCCGACGCCAAACTTAGCGGCGGTTTTTGTAAACCGCCGCCACACAATATAGCGGCGGTTTAAACCGCCGCTAAACCGGAAAAAAACCGCCGCTAGGATCGGCATTTGTTGTAGTGACATCATCAATAATGAGGAATTGAGTTTTCCATTTACTTAATTCCTGGTTCAAGTCCCTTATCGAAACCTCTTATAGAATATCAACTATAGAATTAGTGGAACTAAAGAAACAACTAGAGGAACTGTGTAATAAGGTATTTATTCTCCCTAGTGTTACTCTCTGGGGTGCCCCTGTTCCTTTTTATACGAATAAAGATGGATCTATTAGGTTGTGCAAGGACTATAGAGGGATAAATACTATAACAATAAATAACAAGTATCCACTACCTCACATTGATGATTTATTCGAACAACTTCAGGGATCCTAATATTTTTCAATGTTTGACCTTTGATATTGATATCATCAGTTGTGTGTGATGAAGGAAAACATTCCAAAGATTGTATTACGAACAAGTTATGGGAATTACGAGTTTAGAGTAATTCCTTTTGGACTTACAAATGTAGCCTATGTCTTCATGGATCTGTGGAATATACTTTTCAAAGAATATATTGATGACATTTTATTGGTGTTTATTTATGATATATTGGATTACTCCAAAAGCTATAAAGATAATAAAAATCACTTGTTCACTATTCTAAAGACACTTAGATGGAATGAATTATATGGAAATTTTAGCAAATGTGAATTATGGATTCATGAGATTTCTTTTCTTCATTATATTGTCTCTGTGGAAGGAATCTCGGTTGATCTTTCTAATACAAAGACATTCCAATAATGGACCGCACCAATGAGTGTAAGTGAGGTACATATTTTTATTATTTTAATAGGTTGTTATTCGTGCTTCGCCTAGAATTTTTACCAATTGGAAAACCCATAAACCAAGATCACACATAAAGGGGTTAAATTTTTTTGACAAAAGACTGTGAGGAATTTTTTGAATAATTGAAGAAAAGATATTTCAATACTTCTATATTAACTCTACCATCAGGGAAGGATGGATTTTTTATTTATAGTGATTCTTCAAATAAAGTACGTGGTTGTTTCCTTATACAGAATGATAGATTTATTGGCTATTCTTCACGACAGGTAAAAAGTTCTGCTAAAACTATCCCACTAATGATCTTGAGGTAACATCTATAATCTTTTCTTTTAATATATGGAGACACTATCTCTATGTTTAAAAATGTGAGATATATACTGATGACACTAGTTTTAAATATATTTTCTCATAGAAAAAACACAACATTAGTCAAAGACGATGCCTTGAACTACTCAAGGATTATGATTTCACTATACACTATCAATCGGGGAAGGCTAATATGGTGCCAGATGCATTGAGAAGAAAGATTCATGGAGTTTTTAACAAGATGAGAGTTTAAAAGAATCCTATGTTCATGGATCTAGAAAAGATGGATATGGGAAAAATTAGGGAAGGAAATACATCAATAATTATTTAAATAGTTTCCAAACCATATTTACTAGAAATGATAAAGTGTTTTTATACTTATGATGAGGTGTTTCAAAAGAGAATTAAAGTTGTGAAAGATGAGAGATTGATTGACTTCATATATGAAGTTGAAATTTTGAAATTTTAGAGGAGGTTTTCTGTTCCCGATATACCTGATCTTAGAAGGGAATTGTTGGATGATTCTCAAAGATCCAATTTATATATAGACTCTAGTAGCACTAAGATGTATAGATATTTGAACAAACTTTTTTGGTGGGACAACATAAAGAGGGACATTTCTCATTATGTATCAAGATGTATAGTTTGTCAACAGGTTAAGGATAGAAGACAACATCCTGGAGGAGTCATTCAACCTCTTCCTATACCTGAGTGGAAATGGGATGATATTAGGAAGGAATTTTTCATTGGGATACCAAAGAATCCTAGAACGAATGATGCAATATGGGTCATTGTTGATCGTCTTACCAAGTATGAACATTTTATTTATATAAGATAAGATTTACCACTTTAACATTTTGAAAGACTATATATTAATGATGTTTTAAGACTTCATGGAGTACCACTATCGATTTTTTCTGATCATGATCCATATTTTACATCAAGATTCTGGAAAAGTATTCAGAAGGCCCTATATACTGAACTTCATTTGAACACTACCTACCACCCACAAACTGATGGAAAATCAGAATGGAATATTAAAACCTTAGAATACATGTTGAGATCTTGCTCAATTGAATTTCAAGGTATGTGGGATCAATATTTACCTCTGGTAGAATTTTCCTATAATAATAGCTTCCATTCTAGAATTCTGATGGCACCATATAAAGAGTTATATGGAAATAAATGTTGCAAACATACATGTTGGGATGATGACAGTGAAAGTGAACTTGTAAGCCCTGAACATATTGAGGAAAAAATGGAAAAGGTGAAGATTATCCGAACCCACATCAAAGAAGGTCAATGTAGGCAAAAGATCTATGCCAATAACCGAAGGAAGGATTTGGAATTTCAAGTAAGAGTTCATGTTCTCTTGAAGGTATCTCCTTGGAAGGGTGTTGTATGATTAAATAAGAAGGGAAAATTAAGTCCCACGTACATCATACCTTTCAAAATTCTAGAACGAATAGTATTTCTAGCTAATCAGTTGTCAATGCCTCGATGCCACTGCAATGTTCATGATGTGTTCCACATATAACTGTTGAGAAAATTAATGCCCAACCCAACGCATGTACTCACCTATGATGGAATAGAACTGAAACATGATCTGTCTTATTGTGATGATTATATCATGTTTCTTGATTCCAGAGAAAAAGTGTTGAGAAACTGAATGACTCTCCAAGTAAAAGTTCTACAGAGAATGCATAAAAAGCGAGAGGCAATGTGGGAACCCATGGAACTTATGTTGAAAAACTAAAAAAATATTTTTATGAAGTAATATTCTAGAAATTTCAAGAACAAAATTATTTAAATGAGTGATGAATGTGACACCACAAGCTTCCGTTGTACACTTCCCTTTGAATAATGCAATAGCTTTCGTTTTACCCAATATCAAGTTCTTGAAGACCATGACCTATTGAACTAGTTGTAATGAATTATAATACCCACTTTTTGAAATTTTATAAATTTTATTTTTCAAAATGGACTTTATTTTTTGATCTGGAATATCAAAATTAGCATAGGAATATTTTATGTATTTTTCTGAAAGCATTCAATTTCTGATTAACAGTCAAAAACACAACATTATTGTTTAAAACCTACTTTTTATTTAAATAATTATTTATTTTATTTAAAATCATTTTCGGTAAAAATAGATACATAATATCTATATAAGTTCATTTTAATTCATTGGAGTCATTTTATAATAATATTAGATGTATAAAATGTTATTGATGATTTTAATGTCTTTTACCCACCTTCTAGGCACATTTGAAAATTTTCATAAAACAGAATTTTAACGCTTTTCTGAATTGAATTTTAAAATTCGGAGAGGTACAGTGGACATTACTAAGTAAAATGTGGTTCAATAAGATAAAAATAATATTCAGTGAATAGTAACTTTTGAATTTTATTTACCATGGTTAAAAGTAAATATGGTAATTAAAGTTAAAAATGATAATATAATTACCCTAACATATTTCATAATTAAATAAGAAAAGTTTATTTAGAACAAAATAATCCTTAGGAATAAAATATGATTTTTTGGTTTACATGGATTATATTTGGACATATATTATTATTTTATTTGAAGAAGAGTAAAAAGTATTAAATTCAAATTAAAATAACAAAACGGTTTTTTATATAGGGTTATACATAAGATAAATTCGACTATAAAAATTACCTAGAAATATAAAAGTATTTCCTACATAGTGGGTTTTTATTTATAATTCTTAGAAATTAAATAATTAAATTTATTTATTACACTATGATGATGCAGTAATTACCTTATTATTGAAATATTAAAATAATTGATATTATAAATATTAATAAAATTGTAAATTGAAACTTTTGATGTATTCCATGAATTTTTTAGGATAATATGACATTTTAGGGTTGATTAAATATTTTTAAGAGATAAATTTGTTATGACTTTCACAAAAACCAAATACTAAGTAGTGTCAAAATAGACATAAATAAATTTTTGAAACAAATACTATATTATTAATTTATATAACATTCCAAAAAATCTACTGATTGGGAAAAAGAATTATATAAGGTTATTTATATCATTAATGAACCACTTGGGGTTCTCTTTCCTTTTTATAGTAATTCTAAAAACCATTTATTATAATAATACAAGAATACATTTTAAAAGTTAAATTATTTAACTAATAGTTAAATTTAAAAAATAAGGTTAATATGGTGAACTAAACCAGTCTAAAACAAATTTCATTAAAGGATTTCGTCCCAGCCCCACCTTAACCTATAAATAAGATCTTTTAGATTATTATAAACCGATTATGATTGTATATTAATATAACATTTTATGATTTTCCTAAAGTGACCCTCTCCTCTCTTATAAAAGGGTGCTTCCACTTTTACTAATTTCACACCTCCAAAGCAATTTAGATCTGTCAAACCCTGCTCAAATATCCTCCCAACTACCCTCAATTCATCATAGAGGACTTACATTGATGAAAATCTATCTTAATGATCCCTTTTTATCAAATCAAAAGGAAGCACCCAAAGAAGAGGTAATAATTTCATCACCTCTTTCAAAGTTCTTTTCTTCTTCCACTTCCTATTTCTTTGTTGTATCCATACCAAAATAATTATTCCCATAACTTATAATTACTAAGATTCTTTTATAAATATGGTACAATCATATTCATTTTTATATCCATCATATGAATGATAAAGTCACCATACGTTCATACATACGGCATACCATCTCCACATCGTGGTATAGTTTTTTATTCAACGCTTCATTATTTGGATGAGTATAATTGATGTAAATAAAAAATATAACACGTTAATGATTCTATATATGTGATACACCCTCCAACTAAATATGATTTCATTGTCAATATAATGATATTTTCGCTCGTGCGTACGTATGGATTACCTTCTCCACGAATGCGATGGGATCCATTCCCCATCGTAATCATTCTAGAAGAATTTTTATTTTATGATTAAAAATAATCTTTATGAACTTAATATAATTCATGTTAGGAATCAAATACATCCTATACATAAAAAACATGACTTATGTAATAAAACATATAGTGGAAAATGAATCAGTTACCACCAGAAACAATGATACTACTGAAATATTATTAACAACGCATTATTAGAAGATCATATATGATATCATATTTATTTATATGGTTCTTGAATAATTGAATAACATTTATTTAACAATTATTAAAGAGGTTAAATTACCATCAATCAATGAAAAATTACAATGTATGAGTTAATTTTATAATCCCTTTATTATCATATGTTGTTGATATGCAATTATCTACTAGGACCACTTTATCATCCACATCTATGTTTATAAAAAATTCATTTAAATACATTTTTACTATTTACTAGACTATTAGTTAAATTCATATATACCCTCATTTAACATTTTATAAATTTTTTTGAGAGGAATCTTTCCATCGCTTTCTAAACAAGGTACTTTATGATCTTTTTGACAATTTATGGAATGAATTTTTTTAACTTATACAGTGGGTGCATCTATTTTCCACTATTATAACACCTTCTAAGCTTCCCAAACAAGTTTATAAAAATATTTTGAAAATAAATGTTTTCCATTATAATTACATGAAATTTAAATGATTACTCAACTGAAAGAGATATTTATCTCAAATAGTTTTGATTTCATATATGTCAATATCTTTTGTTTGATTTTACATTTGATTGAAGTTGATTTATTGTATTAAAAGTTTTGTGATATGTTTGACTATGGATATTCTATTTTTATTCCATTCATTATTTATAGTTAAAGTAATTAAATTTCATATACTGGATTTAAAATGATATTTTCTGTTATGTTTTAACCTTTTCATATGAGGAATTAATTAGACATAGTATGTGAAGGGTGGAGATAGTTATAGCTCCTCGAAGCATTAGTAGGTCTCATGAGACAAACTAGTGTTATGTCACAAGGCCAGGGAAACATATTATTTGTAGTCTTCACACAAGTCCTTGACTCTGTGGTTATGATATCTAACATTATGTATTCCATAATTATGAAATTGGATATTAAAATTACATGTGATTATTCAACTAGTAGAATATCCATGTAAATAAGTAAATCGCATTATCTGAATTATCTTTTCCATATTATACTGAAGTTTATGATTAAAAAACTTGTATTTTAGTCTTATAAAATTCCTTAAATTTTTATTCTTATTTATGATAGATTCCTCTATATTGTTATCTTTATTGAGAATTTGAGCTCAACCCTTTCTTATGTTTTATTTTTCCCAGGATGTGAAAATGTATATTATATTTATCCTACGAAAAATGGCTAATGGAAATAAGAGTGTTAAAATTGGACAAAATGTTGTCTCTTTTATTTCTTGATGTAATGTAAACCTTATGTATGTATCTAGTACTTCCATGGCTACTAAACTTGTCGGTCTTTCAGGATATGATTCCTTGTGTCATTCAAATATTCTGTAATAATGCACCAACTCTACTAAACCAAGGTCATGTAATTACACTCCCACTTCATTTAAATAATACTTATTTATTTTAGATAATATGAAATAACTTAGTTCTCCCTCTCATTTGAATTAGTTCTATATAGATACTTCATTAATTGAGTTTCTCAATCATTTTTTTCTAAAAATCACTCTTCCTAAAATTCTCCTTAATCCATGTTAAGTGAACCAATTTTGGTTTTAACTCTTACTAATATATGATCTAGATTCTATATTAGTGTCTACCCAATAGTTTCTTAATGGTGTTTTCACCATATCCCAGGTCAAAATATTCATGCTTCTATTTTCCTCACAGGTTATATAGTCTAGTATATTGAAAAAAGCCAAGGGTATCTCCATTAGTTGATAAAAATCATCATCTATGTCACTTTTGGTATGTTAGTTGAAGATAAAACATACATAACCTAAAATGGGCATCAATTGTGACACTCTCTTTGAAAAGCATTTCGTATTCTAAATCAATTTTCCACCAAGACTGATAAATGTTCATGTAGAATTTTTGGCTATAACTTCTTTCATGCTGGTCCAAATAACATTTATATATGGTTTATATGGAAACATAGTATTTCATGTAATTTGGAACCATCATTATATCATTTTTTAAGCACAAAAATTACCCTAGGGGTCCATGTTTTTTTGATCTCCTCTTTTTACTCTAAATATGATTCTTAAAAATATTATACTTATTGAACTATTTCATAGACATAATATTTGGGACTCACCATGTATCATGGGTGGATACTTCAATATCATTCTGGTACCAAGAGAAAAATAATAAAGGATGGGTATTCTTTCTAAATTTAATCCAAGATTTCATCTCTTCATTTCCCATTACGGTTCTCCTGGATGTGGGTTATATGGAAGATCATTTCACCTGGTGTAATAAATTAAAATTATATCTTAATTCTTGGTATTTATTTGACTTATTTCTATATAAATTCCATGATATCACCACATGTCCATAAACATAAGTATCCCACCTTTTATGTAGTCTTTCTAACCACTCCACTTTTATTGTTTTTATTTATCGCAAAAAAGGAGGGGATTGTTTAATTTTCTCCCTTCTATGAAATAACATCTCAAGATTACATCAGGTTTTCAATGATTATTAGGTTAATCCATTATATTATTACCCCTAGTTCATAATAAAATAATTATTAATGTTCTTTGAGCGTGACCACCAATCCTAGATCTTTGAAAATCCCCCCCCCCTCCCACTTATTTAAAATAGATACGAACAAAATAAAAACTCAGTGTATAGAAATTAATCAAGTAGAAGAACGGAATGAGAATATGATTAGAGATATTCGTCATATAAATAACATCTTGGATGAGTATAATATGATTCAAGAATATGTGAAGAAAAACCAATCTAGAATCAAATGGATCGGGGGTAGTATATTGAAATATATATTTATTAAATGAATTATATATGTGAAATATAAAAATTAATAGGCCCAAAAATTTATTGGAAAAATTATCAAACATGGTTGACCATGATGCGGTGTGTGGCATTGATCTTGAGAACCTCAAATCATTATTATAGCTTCCAACCCCCGCATTTTAGGAAGTTACCCAACATGTCTTGCAGATATCTTTTATGTCATTCATTATTCGATATAACATCAAGACAATGAGCTCCTCAAATCTGTACCTGAAGAGTTGTAGATCCATGAGGTATTGTGGACTCTCAATCACAATAGTTTATCATGATTGTATATTATTACCAAGACCAAAATACAAGTCTACATGGGATTTCTTCAAGAATGATTCATTCTAGGTGTTACAATACATTATCCATGGTGAATGTATTCTCCATATATCATTTTCCACTACAAAAGTTCACATCCCTAATATATAAGAATTATCTTAACATAATTGGTACAAACCTATTTTTATGGGAAATATTTCAAATAATATTATTTAGAGTATTATAATCCCATTTATATATGTTCACCTCCCCAACATGATCTAAAAATATACATAATGTCTCAAAAAAGGAGGTTGATTCATTGGGAAATTAGCTAGACTCATGAAGTGATGACATGTATCAAAATAAAGGCTCTTGGTTCAGATATTTCAATGAACATAGGCAATAATTAGGAATGTGATATAATTAAATGGAACAACACAATAAAGTGTATTTCATTCATGGTATTTTCACTATGGTACTCTGACCACATGTTTAGATGTTTTAGATCCTCTTTGATCTCAATATCATTTATAGAGAGGAAATGTCGTTCCTTCAATGTTCTCTCAGGATAAAATCAAGGATACACACTATAATAAATTATTTTCACCATTTTAAGATAATTATTTTTTAACATAATCAAAAAAGGATCTTGATGAGGAATAAACATCCTTACCAATATAGATCCAAATTAATTAACTTCTCCCATGTATTGTTTTCATATAAAATATTCATTTTTGTCAATGAATATAACATATATATTCCTGAAATTAAAATAATCATAGAGGAATATTGATAATGGAGTGAAAATAATTAGAACTATGAGAAAAATTGTTATTTCATCTCAAACTGATGATTATAAAATAATATAAAAATAATAGATAACTGTATAAACATGAAATGAATAAGCATTATAATTGACTATACTGGATCTTCGATATCTCTGGGTAAGAATCACATTCACCACATTAACAAGGTTTTATATACTACAACTTCATTGATCATGAATTTAATATAATTTCATATCAATTGGAGGTAGAATTAAATTGGTGAATATAATCCCTTCCTCCCTACCAATGCACATAATTTCATCCTTCAATATTAATAAATTTTTTTATATGGTTTCAAAAAATATTAACATAATAGTTATGGGATGCACCTTAAGGTGGTAAAAAATAATAATATTCATGGGGATGTATAGAGATTCCATTAAAGAAGGTAATAATTAATGTTAGGAGAATATCAAGCACAATTTAGATTCTAAATGTGAAGATGGTATGTGGGGATGATTTGTGAGGAAAAATAATGGAAATTCTATAGAGGCATTGTGAGGGATACTTTATTTAGTTTTGATAATTATCCATCATCACCTCTCGACTCTCTAAATATATACCCAATTGAATGTGCGTAGAGGTGAAATTAGTTTCTATCACCATAACTAGTTCAACACTAAGCTCTATTTTTAGATATTAATTTCAAAAAAATGTTCAGGAAATAAATGATTCATCCAAAATTCATTCATGTTATTATATATATGAATATTCATCACTTACTCCATTACATTGGGACAAAATTTGACATTCAAATATGTGAATTCAAAGGATCCTCATTAGGTGACGTATATGTGAATGAATTCCATCATTCCATTATCGCCCCAAATAATATTTATTGACGATTGAGGGGATATATTGGTTGGAGAACCTTGTAAAATTTTACACCCATAAATTATTAGTTCATAACCATCCTCTACCAACTAATCTCAAAATTAAAGCATTATGAAAAAAATCTCATTTTGAGGTTCCCCAAATGAAGATATTATTATGAATAAACTATGACATATATGTTATTTGAATGTGACTTGGTCCATTCAACATGGAGTTCTTTGGGTTAATTCATTTTAATACCTTCTCAAGAGATATATTAAACCTATTTACCCACCCTTTGGTTTCAAGGAGTTAGGAGAATCAATCATGAAAAATTATTCTCTTGGGCAGTGTTTGGTATACCTGGATGCTGAGGAAATAATATCTTTATAGTGGATCCCACCCTGATAGAACATCCATTTACATGAGAAATAAGAACCTCTTATTGATCTACTATAGAATGTTGAGAATATAGAGGAGGCTCCACCTTCAACAAATACCGGATTCAAGATCTACCCCCACAATTTCCCTAATGTCATGTTGGGTTAGTAGATAAGTTGGTTTCCACACTTTTTAGTTCTCAATATTAATATAGATTGTACATGTAGAATGGGTATAATATGAGAAGTTTAATTTTGAGGGATCCTAGGGGTTTAGGTGTTTTATAATTCTCACTATTTGTTTGATGCAGAAACTCATAAAATGAAAAAGAGAATAAAATACTACTAGTCCTCATCTTGTGTGGCTAGAAGAATATTAATCTTGTGGAAATTGAAATATATTCATTATTATTCATAAATATATATTCATCCATTTACCCATCCCATGGACTATTTATTATATTATCCAAAGGAGAAAGGACCTTATATAGGGCCACATAGAAGCCCTTTATACATGGAATGAACTAAAAAAATTGGCTGACTTTTGTGCCTCTGCGACAACCAAAATGTGTTTAGATTACAAGCTTCTCCAAAGTTTGTTCATATCCCCTAAGGGAATGAACCTATTTTGATAATATTATATTATAATTTAGTACATTATAACCTCATAAAAATTTTCTTCTTAAAAATGATTCATTCTAGTTATATCTTATACACTCATGTTTTAAAATTAAATAAAATGTATTTGGTAAGAATTCCCCAATCAAGATAACAAGTTATGGAAAACTCAATCACCCATAATGAATTTCAAAGGTCAACTCCATAGGTCTATATATGGTAAATTTTTACACATATTGAACCGTCCTTTTCCTAACCAACTATTCCCTTTCCAAGGTAAAATACATAATAGTCAACCCAATATTTGTTTCCTCACCACACTCATGTCAACACATCAGCGAGAGATATGATTGGTCATAAAGAGCCTTATAATGTGTCATATGGATGAAATCTAACTACTATTATCATAAATGAACATCAATAATTCATTATGATAATCCCATTCTCTAGTAAAGTGTAAGATGAATCCCATACGAAGGATCTTTATTATTTGGAATGTTCCCTCATTATTTGAATTACACTTATGATTTAACATCATTATCAATTTTTTTTGTGGATTCCCATACACAGTTGATTTCCCTTCAAAATATAAAATGTAAAACATGTATCTATATATGATATGATAGTAGAATTTAATCCATATAATCACATTATCTACCTATAATAATGATTTACATGTTCATCAATTGAGTTATACTCTCATATTATCATGATGATTTCAACATGTATTAATTGACCCAATATCACCCAAACCACAACTCCACAACATAGGTTCGAAGAATCAAAATTAATAATTTCATTATTTCCTCATCTATCTTCCACACTAGAATAAGAAAAATTTTAATAAAACCACCTTCTTGATGAAACACAATTGATGCAATTTTATTGGCTATACAATGAGAGATGGTGTTCATGGCATCACTATTCATTCTGAACCTCAAAAAGATTCGATTGATGTTCTGGTATATATTCATCAAAAATTGGGACATAAAGAATATGGGGTAAATATTAATCATCAAAAATTATTCCAAAATGGAATTAGTATAAACAAATATAAAATGTATTTATATTACATAATAATTATCTGTGAACAATCCTAGACCTCTTTCAAATATATCTAACTATTCCTGTATTAATTAAATATGAAACTCGGCTCATTATTTTTCATTACCCAAATCTCTAATGTAAATTAGAAATCAATGGGAACATATTGCATTAACCTTGGACCTTATATAAATAAATACAATAGTTAACCAATAATATCATCAACATCTATTGCACCAATTGACATGGAAAGTTTCTTTATGTATATCCCACAATTAGTGACATATAGGAAGAGAAATAACAACACTAATTTTAATAAATATATCCCTTTTATATTCATGATATAAAATTGAAATTTATCGAGGAATTTATTGGTTCTATAACATAATTTCATTGGAAAATTATTTTATAAGAAAATTGTGTTTGAATGATCTTAAAATTAAGGGAATTATGGTTATTTCTATATCATAAGTATCGACATTGGTAGTATTTCATATAGTTATATAAGATTAAATTGGATGTAGTTGACTAATATTTTAGGGTATGATATTATATATGATTATCCCATTGGGAAGACCAATAAAATCCTTACCCAGGTGCTACATTACAGTTCCCCAAGCCTGTCAGTTTTGTGACATCAAGCATGGCTCCACATAGCTAGAGGATGCTTAATAGTAACCATGGTAAATATATATCATGGGGTGGTAATACCCTATTAATCAAACAATAACAATTGTTGATAAAAATAATAATTATAAAATTACAAAAACTATAACCAGAATAATACCATTATCATATGATGACCAAATCGCGAATCAAAAATCTAGAACTAAATAAGTGGAAATTTCATTCCATATACATGTCAACTATCATAGTAAAAACAAAAATAATGTCCCACTAACACCCCAATGAGGATCTAACATAATCTCTAGTTCCTTTATCTATGGTTCATCCCAAATCATCCATGAAACAAATGGATCATTATTTAATATTGTACTAAAAATATGATGTTTATTTATTTACCGATATGGTAGCCCGATTCTAGTTTGAGTAAGAATTGGTTGGACACCAGTAATGGAATCCAAAAAAATATCCTATATATTTCAGTGTATGTGGTGGTATAATGAATAAAATAGATTAATACAAATATTTACCAAATTTTATTATTCTTTAATTAATAGCATAAATTACTTAGGTTCATAATGAAACTCTAACCCACCATTAATACTTTAGTCCATGATGGAGTCTGACCCATATCACATAGGGGATCATAATTTATTATATTGAGGTACATAATTATCCATTTAACTCAATTAATATCACTGTTACTTTCAACTATAGTCAATTTCCCTCATTTTGGGTCTAGAATTCCATGTTTATGCCGCCATGGATTTTAAATCATCATTTTGTGTCCTAAACCACATTTATCAATCATGTATTTCATAAATGAAAATGATTCCCAACCCTATGTATTATTATGAAGTGTCATTTTATTTCTCACAACCCATTTATAAATAATTTCTTTGGGCCATGAATGTTATGTCTAGCACATGGTGGAATTTTGAAGCATTAGTATATATCAAACATGTAACGCCCTGACCCCAGTTACCCAGAGTCAGAGCATTATTACATAACATTGGAATGATCACAAGGAAATCATGTCCCAAAAGACAGATCAGTTTAGTATTATTGGAAACAAGATTTATACATAAGTTCAGCATTACAAATTGAAAAGAAATACACCACTAATTTATTCCATTAGAAACAACCAAGCCTCCTACATTACACCAGTAAGTCACTCATAATTAACTTCTTCACATCATGGAAAAAATAAAACATAGGAATGGGTGAACATATATTCTTATTAAGGATAACATTATAATAGAAACATTCATAAATAAGCATAAACATTTAAGGCAATGAATAGGACTAATATAAAATCCTATTAAACGTGATCTTCAGAATAATATGGCAACAATAAAATCAAAATAATTCCATTAACATATGTGGATATTCTACTAGTCAAATAATCACATGCAATATCAATATCCACTTTCATAATAATGGAATGCATAATGCCAAACATTAATAACCATATAGTCAAGGCCTTCTTCCAAGACTACATATAAGATTTTGTCAATGTCTTGTGTGAAGACACTAGTTTGTCTCATGAGACCTACCGATGTATCGTGAAGCTATAGCAGGATCCATGCATCACATACTAAGTCCAATGCATTAATCATATGAAGAGGTTTAAACATAATGTAAACATTCTTATTAAAAATAGCATACAAAATGTCAACACTTTATCCATAAACCATAAATGGTATAAAAATAACACATCCACAGTAAAACATATCAAAAAACCGTCAATACAATATGGGTGTTTTGCATCATAGTAAATCAACTTCAAATAATATTAAAATCCATCAAATGATGTTGACATAGATGAAATCAAAACCTTTTTTGGAGAAATATCTCTTTCTATTTTTAAATCATTTAAAATTTATATAATTATAAAAGAAAACAATTACTTTTTGAAATATTATTATATTCTTGTAAGGGAATCTTTGATGATGTTTAATGGCGGAAAATAGCCACACCCACCATATATGGTAAAAAGACATTCTTACCTTAATTTTGTTAAAAAGGTTATAAAGAACCTTGTTTGGAAAACGATGGAAAGATTCCTTTATAAAAATATTATAAAAAGTAAAACAGGGGTATAAATGACATTAACCCATAGTCTATAACATAGTAAGAATGTTTTGATATATATTTTTATGAAACATGGATGTGGATGATAAAGAGGTCCCAGTAGATACTTACATAAAAACAACCTCGGATAATAAAGAGATTGTGAAATTAACCATTGACTTGTACTTTTCCATGGTCGAGGGTATGATAAAACCTTATATAATGGTGAAATAATTGTTATTAAATTATACAATAATCATATACATTAATATGTTATCATATATGATCTTCTAACATTTCATTATTAATAATATTTTAGTACTATCATCATTTTTTGTGTTAACTAATTCATTTTCCATTATATGCTTTGTTACGTAAGTAATGTTTGTTATGGATAGGATGTATCTTATTAATATTTGTAATGATATTAAGTCTTTAAGAATTATTTTTAATCATCTAATGAAAATTATTCTGGTATGGATATGAAGGGGAATGAATCTCATCACGTTCGTGGGGACGGTAATTCAGACATATGCATGAGCGACAATATCATTCTTTTGATATTAAAATAATATATAATTGAATGTTATATCATATATAAAGATATATTATCATGTTTTGTTTATTATTTTCGTCAATTAAACAAAATTATTATACCCATCCAAGAAATAATGTATTTAATCACAATTACACCACGCCGTGGAGATAGAAAGTCGTACGTGCAAACGTATGGTGATGTGTCATTAAAATGATGGATAGAATAATGAATTTAGTTGTACATTATTTATAATAACATCACAATATATATAATATAAAAGAGTTATTATATTATAATGCAAACAAAAAATAAAGAAGTATTTTAAGAAGAAAAGAACTTAAAAGAGGGTGGTGAAATTATTACCTCTTCTTCTGGTTCTTCCTTTTGATTTGATGAAAAGGGCTCTTTAGGTTGGATTTTTTACAAAGGTAAGGCCTCTATATTTATGTTATGGATGTTGGGAGGATATTTGGGTAGGGTTTGTTTGAGTAAAAGGCTTGAGAAGTTTTAGAAAATTGTAGGAAGTGAGGCCTTTTTAAAAGGGAGAGGAGGGGAACTTTTGGAAAGTTTGAAACAATTGTTTTATTATAACCACATCTTTAGTTTCAAAAGGACAAATATTCATTAATAAAATATTTTAGATGACTCATGGTCGAAATAAAATAATCCAATAATATTTGGACAGGTTTTGAATATTGTTTTAATATTTATATTCTTATTTATTTATATCATTTATCAATGAGGTAAATATTGCATCATTATTGTGTCATAAATAATTTAATTTATTTAATGTTCAAAAATAATAAAAAAATTCCATGATGTAAGAAATCATTTTATAATTCTAAATAATATTTATAGTCGAAATGATAACTTATATAACCCCATGTGAAAATTTATGTTCTAAAATATATTTGTTTATGTCATTTTTTACTTTACTTTAAATTAATTAATATAAAATTACATTATTACATCTGTGTGGATCCATGGGGTCCCAAATTAAACAAACTGATTCCCATGGCTGCCTATGTATTATCTAATAGGGTTAGGAAACATGTTAGGATAATTTAATATTATTATAATATTATATTTTACCCTTATTTATTATATTTACCCTTTAATCAAGGTAAATAAAATATTTATGGAAGTAAATAATAAAAATGACTAAAAACTGAAGTTACCTAATTAAAAAATTAGGGCCTAATGATTCCAAATATGAAATCTATTTTTTCAAATCTATAACGTACAAGAGGTAGAAATTATTTTAAAATTAAGTCCCGCTGTCAAAACTAAAAGGTTGTTTTTATGAAATAATAACTATCAAAAGATTGACACTTGTTTATGTACAATATAAATGTGAAATTACATCCAATGAACAAAATTTGATTAAATTGTAAAAATATAATTTAATTATACTTTAAAACCACTCAAAATTATAATTTAACACTATAAATTGTTTTGATTAAAATGCTATTTTTAATTAAAATTTTGTATTATCACTATTCATAAAAATATGAAAGTTATCAAAAAATTGAAAAAAAAAATTAATCCTAAACTATTTTAGATAGTCCAAATCCAAAAATTAAGTCTGTTTTGAATGATAAAATTAATAAAATTTCTAGAAGTGTGTGTTACAATTAATAACGGCTACTTTGATTGGTCGTAGTGTGTTAGAATCTGGTACTTGTGTACAACACAATGCTATTATATTATTCAAAGAGAAGCATACCATGGAATCTTGGGGTGTTACATTCTCCCCACCTTCAAATAATTTCTTCCTAGAAATTTCAAGAATATTACTGCATAAAAAAACTCGGGTGGTTCTTCATCATAAGTTCCTCGGGTTCCCACATTGCCTCTTCAATCTTATGGTTTCTCCATAGAACTTTTACCAGACAAGTTATCTGATTTCTCAGCACTTGTTCTCTTGTATCATGAACCTTAATAGGCTCTTCAAAATAAGACAGATCAGGTTCCAATTCTAATTCATCAGAGGTGAGTACATGAATTGGGTCAGGCATGTATTTTATCAACAGTGATATGTGGAACACATTGTGAACTTTGGAGAGACTTGGCGGTATTTCCAAACAGTAAGTTATAGCCCCAATTAGTTCAAGAATTTCGAAAGGTCTGGTGTACCTGGGACACAATTTTCCCTACTTACTAAAATTTATTACACCCTTCTATAGAGATACCTTCAAGAAAACATGATCTCCTACCTGAAATTCCAAATCCTTCCTTTGGTTATCAGCATATCTTTTTTGTCTACTTTGAGCTGCTTTGATGTGGGTTTGGTTTACCTTCACATTTTCCATCATTTCCTCCACATGTTCTGGGCCTACAAGTTTTCTTTCACAAACATCATCTCAACAAGTTGGTGTGTGACATCTCTTTTTGTATAACGCTTCATATGGTGTCATCTGAATACTTGAATAAAATCTATTGTTATTGGAAAATTATTCCAGGGGTAAATATTGATCCCACATACCTTGAAAGTCAACTAAGAAAGAACTCAACATAACTTATAAGGTTTGAATTGTTCATTTTAATTATCCATCAGTTTGAGGATGGTAGTAAATGCTCAAATGAAGTTCAGTATCCATGTCCTTCTAAAGACTTTTCCATAATCTTGATGTAAACTAGGGATCGCGATCAGAAACAATCGATAGGGGATCACCATGAAGTCTTTAAACTTCATTAATATATAGTCTTACCAGACGTTCAAGTGGTAAATCATCTCTTATATCCAGAAAATGTTTTGACTTGGTAATACGATCAATAATGACCCATATTGCATCATTCCTTCTAGGAGTCTTTGGTAGCCCCATTAAAAACTCCATTATAATATTATCACATTTACACACAGGTATGGGAAGAGGTTTTATGACTCCTCCAAGCTGTTGACTTCTATATTTCACTTATTGACTAACCATACATCTTGAAACCAAATCAGAAATCTCCCTCTTCATGTTGTCCCACCAAAAATGTTCCTTCAAATCCCTATACATCTTGGTGCTACCAGGATGTATAGCGAAATCGGAACTATGAGAATCATCCAACAATTCCCTTTTTAGATCAGGTATATCGGGAACACAAAGTCTCTTCCGAAATTTCAAAATTCCATCTTCATTCACACATTCACTCAATCTCCCATCATTCACAAATTTAATCTTCTTTTGAAACTACTCATCATCAGATTGATAATTTTTTATCCTTTCTAATAAAGATGGTTTGGAAACCATTTGAAAACGTATTGATGATCCACCTTCAATTGTTATTCCCATGTCCATTTTTTCTAGATCCATGTGAATAGGATCCTTTTTAACTCTCATCTTATTCAAAACATCATGATCTTTTCTGCTAAAAGTATTTTCTATCTTATTCTCCTTCCACAGGTGGTAGTGTATTATGGAATCATAATCCTTGAGTAGTTCAAGCAATTGTCTTTGCCTCATGTTGAGTTCTTTCTGTGTGAAAAAATACATAAAACTATTGTGATCGGTATATATATCACCTTTTTCACCATATAGACAATGTCACCAAATCTTCAATGAAAATATTACAGCTGATAACTCATGATCATGAGTAGGATAGTTTTTATCAGGAATTTTTAGCTGTCGTGATGCATAGGCAGTAACTCTATCATTCTGCATAAAGACACAACCAAGTCCTTTCTTTGAAGCATATCTATAAATAACAAACCCATTATTCCGCGATGGTAGAGCTAATAGAGGATCATTGAATAATATTCTAGTCATTTATTCTAAACATTATTCATACTATTTTGTCCAAACAAATTTAACCCCTTTTTGTGTGAGATTTTTTAGTGGGTTAGCCAACCGGGCAACATTCTGGATGAAATGCCGATAATAACCTGCTGAACCAATAAAACTGCATACCACGGTTATACTCATTGGTGCTGTCCATTCTTGGATTGCCTTGGTCTTAGAAGGATCAATAGAGATAAAATCCTTAGAGACAATATGGCATGAAAAGAAATCCCATGAAGCCAGAATTCACACATGCTAAACTTCTCATACAATTCATGTCTTCTAAGAGTCTTTAAAATAATGTGCAAGTGATTTTCATGATCTTAGATGCTTTTGGAGTATACCAAGATATCATCAATAAATAGAACTACAAAGTCATCAAGATATTCCTTGAAAACTGTATTCATTAGATCCATGAAGATAGAGGGTGCATTAGTCAATCCAAAAGGCATTACTGTAAACTCTTAATGCTTATACCTGGTTTGAAATGTTGTTTTCGGAATGTCATCCTTCTTCACACAAAACTGATGATATCCAGATTGAATGTCAATATTTGAAAAGTATTGAGCTCCATGAAGTTGGTCAAATAAATATTCAAGGGTGGTTGGGGATACTTTTTCTTTATTGTTATAGCATTGATCTCCCTGTAGTCAAGGAAAAACCTCATAAATCTATGTTTCTTCATAACAAAAATTACAGGGGATCCCCAAAGAGAATCTGTATATAGAATAGAACCCTTATTACTCAATTCCTCTAGTTGTTTCTTTAGTTCCACTAATTCCACAGTGGCCATTCTATAAGGGTTCTTCGATATGGGCCTTGATCTAGGAATTAAATCAATGGAAAACTCAAATTCTTGCTCTGGATGGTTCCCAGGTAAATCCTCTAGAAATACATCAACATCTTCTTAAAAAATAGGTACATCCTCTATTTGAAAATTCCATGCCTCACCCATAGTTATTTCATTCTCTTCCTCCCCAATAATTGAATTTAGTAGAGCTACTTTGGGTGGATCTAGATAAGAATCATGTTGTGACGTTTCTTCTCTAGAGATAAGGCACTCCCTATCATCATCAAAAATTGTAACCTCATTCCTCTTACGAAAAAATTTCACATCATGGTCTGAAAGACAATCCATAAAAAGGATTATATCAAATTCAACCATGGGTATGGTGATTAGATCAGCAGATAAAGATCATTTATATGCCCTAATGGGGACTGATTCACAAAACATTGTTAAAATGATACATTACTTAGGAATGTTCACTGAAAACTCCCTTGTTAAATCAAATTGGAAATATCTAATTTTCATAGAAAATTAGGAAGATATGAAACAATGCGCTGATCCATAATCAAATAAATAATTTTTGAAACACGAGGAAATCATTAAATTACCTGCCAACACATCCTTAAAAACTTCAACCTTAGAAGTGGTGATAGCATAAGCTTGGTCGTGATCCCTTGGCATTTTCTATGGTATTTTTCCTTGGTTATTAGGACATTCATTTTCATAATTCCCATTTCCATGAAATTATAGAATTGAACATTAGTAACTTCTTTCATTCCCTTACAATAATGATCTTGTGCCCTTTTTCTCAACACTTGTAACAAACTCACATTCCCTTCAGGCAAGTTCCAAGGTGTTTTTCCCACATTTACAGCAGGATGGATATTTAACTTTTTACTTATTCCACATATTTCCATTTCAAGAGTGATCAAAAGATCTATTCTTCTCTTGATTTTCCTTAATGTCGTATGTCTTAGAGAATTACTTTTCTGTCATGAGAGCACATGAGACAATATCATCATATGCCAAGAAGTATTGTGAGACTAAATCTATATGGAGAAATGGTTTTAACCCATAAAAGAAACATTCAATATTACTTCTTGGGTTAAGTATATAATCTGCAGCATGCCTCACTAGCCTTGTAGAGTTAGCTTCATACTTTTCAACATTCTCATCCTCCTTTTGTCTCGGACTCAGAAATTGTCTTTCCATATCTGCTCAATAGTCATGAGGAATGTATTTTTCTAAGAAAATATCTTTAAACTCCCTATATTCCATAAATTATACCTTTTCATCCTCTTTTGTGTATTGGATCAATGAACCCCATTGATCTGCATCTCCTATGAGGCGATAAACTGCTATGAAACCTTTTTCCTTTCACTACTCCCCAATGCATGAAATATTTTCTCAATGGAATTTATCCATTTCTCACCTACTAACGGATTTTTACTCCCATTTAATTTTTGTTGTTGTTGCCTCATGAATTGATCTAACATTGATCCTCCACATTGTGGATCAGGGTGCTCCATACCGGTAATGTTATTATTCAAAACCTGAGTGAGTTGTCCCAATATAGTGATAATATGATCAGCACCAGTTGTATTACCATCTTTACTATAATTATCATGATTAGGAGGGAAATACCTACATGGAGTCTGTGCATTAATATGGTTTCCATTCCTTCCACTAAGCACCATTTCTAAAAAATGGCATAAACTAGATTAGTTTATTAATCGAAATACATAATTCTAAACTTGTAAAACACTTAAAATAAATTGAACAGTTTATGGATATAATCCATAAATAAAAAAAAGGGTTTCTTTGAGAACGTATATACTCATAAACATTTCATAATGGTTTTTAATGAAAATGAGAATTATCCTTTGTATATCCCCCCAGGAGTGTCACAACCAAGATTGCAACAAGGCATGTTGTCATGCACCAGTTCCCGTTTGAATCTAGGTCAAAGCGGTGTTTTCAAGTTTTACCCCTATGTACATATGTGTCAGAGCCACCTCTACGTGCTCATATCCAGACAATGATGCATTTCTTATAAAACTCACAAAATATCTACAATACCAAAATTCTAGGATGTTCTCTTATACTAATCTTCAATGTCCATCTTAGGGTAATGTGCTCTCATTAGAGTATATCTAAATCTGGAATCCATGGTTTGTACTAAACCTCCTCAGATAACAATTATAATGCCCCGACCCCAGTTACCTAGAGTCTATTCATTATTATAAAACATTTTCATGATCACATAGAAATCATGTCATGAAAGACTTATCAGTTTAGTATTACTAGATACAAGATTCATGCATAAGTTCATCTTTAAAACATGAAATGAAATACAACACTAATTTATTCCATCAGAAACATCCATGACTCCTATATTAAGCCTTCATGTCACTCATAATTAACTTCTTCACATCTTGGGAAAAATAAAACATTGGAATGGGTGAGATCAGATACTCAGTAAGGATAAAAATATAGTGCAAACTTTCATAAATAAGCATAAACATTTAAGGCAATGTATAAGACATAATAAAAGACTTTTAAAGATGAACTTCAGTATAATATGGAAGTGATAAAATCAAAATAATTCCATTTACTTGCGTGGATATTCTAATAGTCAAATAATCACATGCAATATCAATAGCCACTTTTGTAATGATGGAATGCATAATACCAGACTTTTATAACCACAAAGTTATGGCCTTGTGCCAAGAAATCAAATAAGATTTTGCCAAGGCCTTGAGCCAAGACACAAGTTTGTCTCATGTGACCTACTGAAGCATCTTGGATCTATATCAGGCTCCACCCATCACATACTATGTCTAATGCATTCCTCTTATGAAAAAGTATAAACACAACATAATCATTCATATTAAAACTAGGATATGAAATGTCAATACTTTATCCATAAACCATGAATGGTATAAACATAACCCATCCATAGACAAACATATCACAAAACCTTCAATACAATATGGATGTTCTGTATCATAATAAACCAACTTCAAATAAGCTTAAAATTCATCAAAGGATGTTGACATAGATGAAATCAAAAACTTTTTTAGAGAAACATCTCTTTCTATTTTGAAATCATTTAAAATTCATATAATAATAATAAAACATTTATTTTTGGAAATATTCTTATAATATTGTAAGGAAATATTTGATGATGTTATAATAGCAGAAAATAGCCACACCCACTTTATAAGTTAAAAAATACATTCTTACCTTAATTTTTGTCAAAAAGTTTATAAAAACCTTGTTTGGAAAACGACAGAAATATTCTTTTATAAACATCTTATAAAAAGTCAAAAAAGGGTATAAATGAAATTAAACCATAGTCTATAAAATTGTAAGAATGTTTTGAAAATTATTTTTAATAAACATGGATGTGTATGATAAAGAGGTCCTAGTAGATAATTACGTAAAAACAACCTCGGATAATAAAGAGATTGTGAAATTAACCCTTCCGTTGTACTTTTCCTTGTTTGAGGGTAGGTTCACCTCCTGTATAATGGTGAAATAATTGTTATTAAATTATACAATAATTATATACATTAATATGATATCATATATGATCTTTTAACATTTCTTTGATAATAATATTTTTTTATTAACGTCGTTTCGGTTGTTAACTAATTCATTTTCCTTTATTTTCATTGTTAAGTATGTAATGTTTGTTATGGATAGGATGTATGTTATTCACATTCATAATGATATTAAGTCTTTAAACATTATTTTTAATCATCAAATAAAAATTAGCCATTAGTGGATATGATGGGGAATGAATCTCATCGCGTTCGTGGAGACGCTAATCCATACGTACGCACGAGCGACAATATTATTCTTTTGATATTAAAATAATATATATTTGGATGGTTTATCCCATATAAAAAATCATTATCATGTTGTATTTATTATTTACGTAAAGTACACATCATTATTATACCCATCCAAATAATAATGTATTGAAAAACAATTACACCACGACGTGGAGATGGTAAGCCGTACGTATGCACATATGGTGACGTGTCATTCAAATGATGGATAGAATAATGAATTCTGTTGTACCATATTTATAATAACATCACAGTATATAGAAGATACTGGATTTATTATTTTATAATGGAAACAACAAATAAAGAGGATGTGGAAGAAGAAAAGAACTTAAAAGAGGGTGGGGAAATTTTTACCTCTTCTTCGGGTTCTTCATTTTTTCTTTGATCAAAAGGCTCCATAGGTTAGCTTTTTGACTAAATTAAGGGCTCTATAATGAATTTAGGGACGTTGGGAGGATATTTGGGAAGGTTTTGTACAAGCCAAAGGCTTGAGAAGAGTGAGAAATGGGTAGGAAGTGAGGGCTCTTTATAAGGGATAAGAGGGGTTCTTTTTGAAAGTTTGAAACAATTATTTTATTATAACGTCATATTCGGTTGCAAAAGGTCAACTATTAGTTAATAATATTTCAGATGACTCATGGTCGAAAGAAAATAATCCAATAATATTTGTACAGGTTTTGGATATTGTTTTAATATTTATAATCTTTTTTATTTTAATCAATTATTAATGACGTAAATATTGCATCATTATTATGTCATAAATAATTTAATTTATTTAATGTCCAAAAATTATAAAATATACCATGATGTAGGAAATAGTTTTATCTTTATAGAGAATATTTTTTGTCGAAATGAAAACTTATTTAACCCCATGTAAAAAATTTATTTACTAAAAGATATATGTTTATTTCATTTTGGTTTTTACTTTAAATTAATTAATATAAAATGTCATTATTACTCTCATGTGGCTCCATGGGGTCCCAAATTCATCCCATGGATGCCCTTGCTCGGCTATGTATCAACTAATAGGGTTATGACAAATGTTAGGGTAATTTAATATTATTATAATATGATATTTTACCTTTATTTATTATATTTACCATTTAATCATGGTAAAAAAATATTTACTGAAATAAATATTTAAAATTCCTAAAAATATATGTTACCTATTTTCGCAATTTAGACCTACTAATTACAAATATTGAATACATTTTTCCAAATTCAAAATACATAAGTGACAGAAAATAATTTGTAATTAATTCACGCTGTCCAAAAAAGTGTGTTTTTAAGAAATAATAACTATCAAATGATTGACTATGCTATTGTATAGTTTATAAGTGAAATTACATCCAATGACCCACATTAGATTAAATGGTAAAAATAAAAAATCCTTATACTTTAAAACCACTCAAAATTATAATTTTACACTATAAATTATTTTGATTTAAAAAGATGTTTTAATTAAAATATTATATTTTTTTACTATTCATAAAAATATGAATTTATCAGAAAAGTTCCAAAAATTCAGCCTAATCTTATTTCGATAATCTGAATCGTTAAATGAGTCCATTTTGAATGATAAAATTAATAAAATTTAAAAATGTCGGTATTACTATTCATAATAGCTACTTTGATTGGTAGTAGTGTGTTAGAATCTCGAAGTTGCGTACAACACATTATATTGTATTATTCAAAGAGAAGCATACCATAGAATATGGGGGTGTTATAAAACATCTAATTTATCAATCAGTCACATAAATTACTTATATTGAATTTAAAAATTTCAGTCTTGAATAAAACTATCATAAATGTTTCACATCCCTGTACAATATTTTAGTTAAAAAACATGGTTTGTCACATTAATCACAAGGAGAAATATGAACATTTAGTTATTAATTTATTTTTTATTGTTTACTCATATTATATTCTAAATCATCATGGTTAATCCAAATATTCCTTAAATACCAATATGCAATCAATTAAACATCCTATTAACCAATAAAATTTAAAATCCATTCAATTTAACAATTGCACAACCCATTAATCAATAAAATACACAATCCATTATTATAAATTTTAATTAATTCATTCTCATATGAAATACATAAATGTGAAATGGATATTTTATAATTAAATACTCTAAATTTAAATCACAACTTTGGAAATTTAACAAAAGACCACCTACCTGGAGATCGTCAACAAGAATTTCCCAAGAAATAAATCTTCAAAACGATGTTGAATATTCAATTTCACAATTGCGAATGAGATATAGTTCCAAAAACTAGATCTAATAACTAAAAAATAGGACCTATCATATAATAAATATTAAACCATCAACATCAGATGCATAAATCAATGAAAAATATGAGTGAAATATCAGAGGGAGGGAGGAAACCAATAGGTGTAAGATATATTACTCGGAGAGGTGATGATTTATCAATGGGATCATTGATTCATAAAAACTGTGTTTGTAAAGACATTTAATCCATCTAAAAACCTCAAATAATAAGGGTGAATGACTAATGATGAGTGAGGATAAATGATGGAGAAATATGGGTTTTAAAGGTTTTAGGGGGGGTTGGTTTTTTCGTTTTTAGGGATTTGGGGTATTTAAAAGTTTTTAGGTTTCATGTGTATTTTATGTGGTCATGACTTTTAAAATAAATTTTCAGTGAAATAAATCATGCACCCCTGATTTTCTAGGCTTGGGAGCATGATTTTCTAATCTGTGCCACCTAACAATGCACCTCGTCACAGGGGAACAAAATTTCTATTAACAGGGTAAATGGTATTCCAAACCATATGACATCAATTAAATCCACCACTATCTAGGGTTATAATGTTTAATATGGGTATGTTCATGGGGAAACTGTTCTTCGTGTATTAACTACACATTTTCTTCAAGAATTTCTCAATTTAGCTGAACATATGATGACCCAATCATGGTGACACTCGATGGAACAAATAATCCACCATTATAACCTCAAAGGGCTGTCGATTTCTATCAGCATATTAATTTTTCAAACTCTGAGTTGTAGCCATTTGGTTCTAAATCAATTGAACCCACTATAACATATCATACATGGGAATTGTTCCCAACAACTCTGAGTCAACTATCTCATTCAAGTATTATGGCAATATAATTGTCCTACCATAAATATCCTCATATCATTCCATCTATGTAGATTCATGATAATTAATCTTATATGTAAACTCTAAATGGTCTAGGTGTTTCTTGAAATACCCAAAAAATTATAGAAATAATTATCATAGGATATCCTCAAGAACTTATATGGTATATTCTGAATTCCAATCAGTTTATGTCTATAATTCCATACATAGTAGCACATATATACCAAATTCCTCTGTAATCCTTTTTAGAATAATGATGTGAAACATGAGTCACATTATGATACTGCACTCCATGAAAAACTATCTAGTTGTACTATCTCCAAAACATAGATGTTTCTCACCTCATCAATTGATAATATTTCCCATATATTTAAAAATCATGATACCTCTTTAAATTGATCAAAAACCAAAAAAATAACATCATTCATTTGAGGCATCCTCAGTAGAACGAACACAATATACATTGAAGAAATGTATCACTTCAATTCTGTAATGGTAAAAAACTATTATAAACCACTTGAACATTGATTCCCAGCCATCAAATGTCTATATGTGTATCATCCAATAACAAACCATACAATTTCCTTTTCTATTCATGTCCACCAAAACTATATACATAGATAAAGGAATATTTTTGGACAAAATCAGATTCAACACATACATCAAGGATTTAAATTCATACATAATATTCTCTCACATAATCGAAGGAACTAATACCCATTTAATTTCATAGATTATATCATTTTCATATATGGTTCAATTGAATGCTGACTCCCTACCATTAAGGCCTTACTAAAATACCAATCTTTCAGATACTATTATTTTCTGTCCAATAACTGAATCATATGTGTATACTATAATGGTACTAAAGTGAGGGACATAATATCCTATCTAACGTGAACAACAACATGAGTATCATCCATCTATTTCCTCTTCTTCTACTACCTAATAGACTCATGGACTAACTAGCCCGATTTTTTCCTTCTCAAATCATTAGTAAAATTGTTTCTTTTCCCAAGAATATTGGACATAGAAATTTAAACTTACTACATATAATCTTACCCTATCCACTTTTATATATTTAATCTCACTACAAAATATAGATTTAGCTTTAATTATCGGTATACATAGTAATCCATTCTCCCAAAAGATAATAATGCTAATACTTCAATACATACTCAACAGTCATTAACACGAAGTTGCGGACACTACCATTATATTCATGTGCACTCAACATTCATCTCCCATTTTCCAAAACTCAATCTCCCTACCACAAAAATTCTACCTATAATTTTCCATAAGTGTCGCAAATCTCTATGTACTCCTCACCTGGAATGAGAAGGATTAGGATCCGATCCATTCTCAACCACTTATTGAAATCTTGTAATGATTTCTAACATTCCCAAAACCATTAAATCATATCTCTATTCTTCATCCATATTGATAGAAATATTTTAATGTGTGAGATTTCATGGATATACATTGGGTAGTAACCATATAATATCATATATATTTTTATATCAATACATTATTGAGATGAACTGAAAACCCACTACATGTACTTTCTATTGGTGTAGTACCTTTATCTTTATGGCCAGTAGAACTATAATTCTTCAAATAGAATGGTGTAGATGACCCCATTCCTATATTCATGTCCTTTTTACCCGCTCCCTCATAAACCATGTTTCATGAGTATTTTAGAAGCATTCTACCAATACCATACTTCCACAATCTCAATACTCTTCTGATGGTTAGAGAATCTATCAAACAATATAAACCAATCTACCACACAGGAAGATGATCACATGAGAAATATTCTGAGTAACATTCCCTCCACAAGGAACTCAAAATTCCACCAATTTGGATTATATCCTCATAGTATATCTTCCATCTATAATAATACATAACTATAGGTCATCCTGTTAAAACCATCTTCATCTCACATTACCCATCTATTAGGATCCCATCAACTATGAGAGCCTGATTCACCACATATGGAATATAATTAATCCTAATTATGTTAAGAAATGACCAAATTTCAAATTTAATCACATCCAGATAATGTTTCATAATAGTAACATCATTCTATACCAACTATAGAACAAATAAATTAAAATATTTCATATATCCTACATTTTCCATCATGGACAAGCTCCCTAGGGTCAACCTCATAAACGCAGCTACCCTCTCCTACTAGAGTGTATCATGTCAAAAGTGATCAATTAAAATCTCTGGAATATACATCCAAATCGTATTATCTTGTTTGATATACCATGTATAGATATATTCCATAGATGGTTCTTCAGTCTACATAACATTAAATCATCCAGTTTCACTCTTTTCTAATCAGGAATCTCTATATAATCATGGATTTTCATGGTAGACTCAATTCAGTACTCTACAACCATAGGTCGACCCTCTCTTATTAAATATATAGGGTGATGTAACAAAAAATACCTTTTAATGTCTAATATAATTATCAAAACCCGCACTGGTACACTTTCAATAAATTTCCAAAACCGAGAAATGTTCCCATGGAACTTCTCCCCAACTCCCTTGTTTGAAAATATTAGAGTCTCTAGTTCCACTACAGGAGGGTCAATTATATTCATGTACTCATACAATCAAATAAACATAGATCCTTGTCGAGGAATAATTATAAAACACCAAAAACACGTGATAATATATATAACACAACATTATATAATTTATTAATATGGTTTCACGTAAATCCATTAGAATTAATCACACAGAACCATCAACATGGTATAAAATGAGGCATCAACACTACCGTTAATAATAACTCATATAGTTCAAAGTTAAATATGCGTAATAAATTTTTTACAATTAAATAACCTTATATGACACCACTTTGTAAATTTCAATTTATTACATATTGAATCGTTAAAAAAATTAAAATTTCATATTAAGAACAATTTCCATTTTTTTTATGTAGGAAGATATATTTTTTACCTAAATGAAAATCCCGTAGAATATTTTTAGGTATTAATTAAATGATTCATGTTACATAAAAATACTTAGTGTCTCAAATTATACATGTTTACTCAAATGTCACTCCATTCTGGGATACAATGAAAACATCACCAGAAATAAAAAAAATCAGACAAAAATCACATCATCCAAGGTGAAATAGAATCTAAATATATCGCCATACATCAATAATAATAATCCATCCCAAGGAATATGGATTCTTACTAGCATATGGTATTTCCACTCGCATGAAAGATCTCTTAACCAATGACTGAATCATCCCATTTTCCTATATACCATTCTGAAATAGTTAGATAAAATAAAATAAAATAGAACTCCATTGATACTACATTTTATCCTCATGAACTGAGTTCCTTGTACAAGTGCCTCAATCCATTCAGTTATGTGACCTCAACTGCACATTCTCATATTTTAGTGGAAGCAAACTAACTACAGGGGAAAATATAAAACATTTGGAGACTATACCAACTTTATCAATGTACAAAAATATGAAAATAAATAAAATTTATGAAACGATAAAAACCGTAACCAAAATAATTTCAGTATCACATGATGGAAAAAGTAGGACTAACATAATCTAAACCAATGCAATTGATATGTAATCCCATATACATTTCAGGTGTCAAATGGAGAAATAAAATAATGACACACTGATACTCCCAAGAGGGTCCCAACATCAGCTCAAGTTTCCTCATTCATGATCCATCAAAACCCATCAATCTAACATAAGGATCTTTCTCATATCATGTCCTACAATCATGAAGTATATTAGGGTAGAAATCATGCATCCTGAGTAGTGTGAGTGTGGCATAGTACTATACCACTAAATACCTCAAAAAATTTTTTTTATAACTGTGTATATAATTGTATTATATGTTGAATATTATAATGGTAAAATTTTATCACATTTCAATATACTTTAGTTAGCCACCTAAATTACCTAGGATCATGATTACAACCAAACCACCAATAATTTTTTCATCTCATGTTGTAATCTGGACCATATCACATATGGATTCACAATGAATTACTTCCTCAGAATTCATTATTCATTTATTTCAATCTATATCACATAGACATGGAATCATAGTCAAATGTTAACATTTTGTACCTAGAAGCACCATGTCTAAATTGCTGTCGGACTTTTGTGAATAATTTAATGTCCCACACCACATTTATCAATCATGAATTTTGGTATAGAATTTTAGGACTATGACCCATAAGATTTGATGAATCATTTCAAGTCACACACTCCATTCATCATTCATAAAATTTGACTACGAACATCATGTTTGTCAACCCATGCTCTTTTTCAGCATCAGACTATGTCCAACACCCCATTTAACAATCGATCACTTATAACTCATATATAATCATTAATAAGAATAATCATTATTAACATTGTCATTAATTTTTCACATCACAGTATACCATTATATCTAATAAGAAAATCACTTCAATAACATTGAATAATATTAAAAATTCACTATCAAACATTTTCTAATGATTAATCTTATAAATCAGTAACCATTAAATGTTAAATCAAACATCACTCAATTCCCATTATTCAATCAATTAGAAATTCAAGTCATGAATAGGATCCAAATTCCTATAATAGACCATTTCTCTAACCCCTTTAATCAATCAATTAAATAATGCATTTATTATTTTATTAACCAAGTAAATTATTTCTATTAAACATCCAATTAATAATCATGTAATTGAAATATCAAAATTTAAAACACATAATTGAAATAGAGACATTGGTAATTGGATAATAGTCGACCTACTTCAATACCATTGAAGTGATTTTGATAATTTAGAAATCCTTAAATTGATGAAAAATGTTCAATTTCAGAAGGAAAAATTTGGTGTAGATAAAAAATTAGATCCATAATAAAAAAAATTACGATATATAAAAACCTAGAGGTAAATCTATCATCGACATAGGAAAACATCTAATAAAAAGGCATGAGAATGATTATTGAAGGGGATAATTAATTTAGATGAGATATTTTACCTTGTGAGTTGAAAACATGTTAATTAGGTCATCGAATCCTTACGAATGGTGTTCTAAACTACTTAAAATCTATCTGGTAACCCAATAAAATGAGTGATTATGTTTCTTCTTGAGTGTAGATGAATGACAGTGAAAGGTGGGTGGTTTGGTAATTTTGAAAAAATGTTTTAGAAAAATAAATCATATGCACAAGATTTTCTAATAAGGGGTGTATAGTTTACCAACCTTTTCACCATTACCATGAACAACATATTTGAGGAACAAAGTTTGTACTAAGAGGATGTATAATTCTAAAAAACCATTCAGCAACTATTCAATCCCAATATGTCTGCTATTTTATAGATTTATAGAGGTAGGCACATATTTTTGACACATTGTTACCTGACAATACACTATGTTTTTTCTTCAAAAAATTCTAAATTTTATCTCCAAAAACACTAAAAAACACACCCAATGAATACCTAATAAATTATAAAATAATAAATGATTGAGATCCTAAGTCATCTATCTAAATGGTTAGGATCATAAAAAACAAATATCAACTTATATGATATTCTATATCCATTTTCATTTCCCATTGGTATGTAGTTGGGTAATATCCATGGTCAGAACCTAACTATGACTTTAGGTGTTATATAAACATGACAGGTGCTTGATTGTTGTTATAGATGAGCCTTTCCCTTGTTAACCCATCATGTGGCTAAAAGTATCAAACTAAGAGGACATTAAATGTAATTGAATAAAATTTTTAATAATATTTCTAAATATATACACATATATGTGAATGTATATTTTTATATATTTTTATCTTAACTAAAAAATTTCATTTTGATTGAGTAATCTTGTTCACAGAAAGAAAAATATACAAGAAAAACAATAGAACCATTTTTTTATAGTAAACCCATAGGCATGGTCTAACAGAAATAGGATAATGAATTTCAAAGCAATAATGTCTATGATAATCAAAGGCTATATCTATAAGCATTGATAATTGATATTTCACCGTGGGTATAACCACACAATTTAATGTCATTTTCATCATTGCAATGTCTATACAATTTTATTCTATATTTTAGGGGCCACATCCCCAACCCACATACCCCATTTTGTAGGTATGATATGGAACATTGGATTTTTCAATTTCCATCAGAAATTCCCATTGAAATATCATTCATCGATGAGTGCAGATCGTGGGAAACTCCTATATCCATGGGTGAGACTCGTGGCTATATATCTCATCCCCTTGGAATTACCATATTTACATATGCAATGATCATGTAAAATGGTTTATATCCATGGATATGGAAGGTGAGCAATAGACAAACCAATTTGATCTATTGGTGATATTAGTAGGGTTGTAGGCTATATGCAAGGGCACATATGATATATCCGTGATAATTTCTTATGGTTATGGATTATGTATCCACATGGGTCATTAAATATGTAGAAATTTTGACCTAATATATTTCATAACTAAGGAATCATACCACCTTGATCCAAAATTGATAAATTTATTACTTCACATATTTTTTTAACACCGATGTGTACTCCAAAAAAATATCAAGAGTTTATCTTACATCTTAGTGTTCGATGAGATTATTCGGATATCATTTATGAAGATAGTAATGAAAGATAAAATATAATAATTGATGATTAAATTCATTACATCAATGAATAACACATGTTTTTTAATTGAATGCCTAGAAAATGAACTCATACTATAGTTATCTACTAAAAAATTACTTTTATAGAAAATTCACTGAGAATTACCTGAAGAGGGTAGCATCATGATCATTAGACAATATTGGATAACCACTGACCACTCTAAAATATATCTAAAAATTCTTCAATACTCATACATTATTATCAATTTCTCATAGTCCCATGGTATACATTCAAATTTTCGAAAAGCCATTTTTGAATTTCATAAAATGTATTTGTGAACAACACTAGAGTACCCTATAGAGATGTAAAAAAATTGATAAAAACATTTCCACCAAGAATTCAAGATACACCATTTGTTTTATCAACTCGTTTACCTCAATTCAGTTAGGAGGAATCAGTGGAGGTAGTCCCCTAAAATTGATTTTTATGTCAAAATTAATCCATCAATCAATATGGATTACTAAAAAATAGTCTATAAATTCATCTAGGTAAAGGTATGGTATTTAGGTCAGAGAATAAAATGTTATTTATGGATCTATTTCAAGAGTGAATATCCCTGAATGTACTATAATAGATTCAATATTTTTACCTTTACACCCAACCATCATACTAAAATAACTAACTAATTGGACATCCTAAATTTAATTCCCTTATGAGTAACAAATGAGACAAATATCTGATCGTATTTTATGACCAGTATATTAGTAGTTATCCAAAAAATAAAAATGAATATATTGAGGATAGTAATCTCATGATTAAAAAATCACATTTTTTTCTATATCCATAAAATGATACAATTGATTTACCACTTTTCGGGAGGTGATCGACATTATACCCAAATGGTGTATCTACTTTTGAAGATTACTAAACTAGTAAATCATGGTCATCCAAAACATGAGTAACAATAATTAATTGGATGACCCAATATTAAATAGTGAAGATGAGATCATTGATTAAATAGTATCATAAGATAAAAAGTTATTGAATCATCTCAACTATTATATAGAACTTGGTAAACTATAGAAAATCTTGTATGCATTACTCATAGAGCCTTCCCTTGTGTGATGGGTCCCTCCAGGATCACTGTGGTTTTGTCAATTCTGAATATAATATAGAAGATCTCATTGAACACCCTAACATATCCAATAAAATATTGAATATAACACTTTTGAATAATATCCCTATAGAATACCTATATATTCACAATGTTAACACTCCCTAGTAGATTTTACATGTTATCTAATAATTTATATCTTCTACCCGTAATTATTTTATAATATCGAATTACCTTACATAATGGGGACCTATGATCCCCTTATCTACTCTACCCTCTTAATATCATCCTACTGCATCTCATTTAGCTTCAAATTATACTAATATAATAAGCTCCTAGAACATCACTCAACTATGTGAAGGATGATATAAATCCTAAAAATGTTTCCTCCTTTGGACCCTTATCAATTATTAGGGACATCCATAATAGCAACAAATATTTTCCCAGGATGAATCTTTATACATGGTTCCTCATCAATAGATGAAGATATATATCATTCTTCACATGTATATGAATAAATCATTCATCATCAATGAATGATTTACTCAACTATGTAATGGATTTTATTTTTGATTCATATTATCTCTGTAAAATGACCATTTTAATAAGGTTAGGAAATCATTCATTGATGATGATTATATATAACTATAATATATCAATATTTAACATATATATGAATAAATCTTTTAAAAAGAGATTATAATAGGTAATCCAAGTCATAAACTCATGTCTCTAGGTCCAGTTCATCACACATAAAAAACTTTTATGTCTTTTCATGAATCAATTAAGAATCTAACATTACCAATGATCTTTAGAGATCTTCACTAGATCCACAATCTCTTATATGATGTTAATATAATCATTATAATATCAGGGGCCTCTAGTATTCCAAAATGATGGAGGTCATTAATGATATTATTTTTTTGTATATAGACCATTGACCTAGGAAGTTATATTCCCTAAATGACCACTAATTGAAAATCCTAAATAAGAATAAACACTATCACCTAAAACATTTGAGAAATTATAGTAAAATTCTCCATATTGGTAAGATTTTACCTTCTTCCACTGCTATTCCTATCATATGACTTCTAGGACACGTTTCTAATAATTACAAATGTATGTCTATAACACCTATATTAGTTTAAATACTATTACAATCAAATATTATAATAAGAAAACATATAAGATTAACTGTAAATCTAGTACATTGAGGCTACCCTTAATGATAATTTATAACCCTCTATGAACAACACATGGATCAAACCATGTTTATAGTTGTTACATATTTTTCAAAATACTATATTTTTAATAATATAAGTGATCAAAATTAAAAAATTCAAATTTTATCATACTATATAATTGAGTCATAAATAAAAAATCAAGACATTATAGTATGTAAACTATTTTTCAAAAAAAGAAACAAGAATATATTTTACAAGTTATCATACCTTTCTATATATTTTTATTGAATACACAAAAATCAAATAAATTATAACAGTGCATCCTAATAAATATCAGTATGACACAAAAAATCTAGAAAATAAATATATTTCTCATCACTGGTAACTAAAACGTTTATCAGATAATAGTTATCCAGAACATAGGTGACTACCCTAAAATATTTCCCCATAGACTCTGTTAATTATTATAATACATAAATATATTCATCAATAATGATATATAAATCCTAATATGATACAAATTTTTAATGCCAGAAACCGAATCACCCAATCTAATCCATAGTACCACAATACCTCATACAGGAATCACTATGCATAAGAGGTTTCTAACTAGTAATGATGGTCCAAAATATTCAATGGAGGTGACTATATCCTCAAAATTATGATCCATGCAACACAAAAGTAGATAATTATGGCTATTGTCCCTATGAAATATAAATAAAAAAATCATGTAATTTATATAAGATATTTCATTTTATGTATTATAGATCCATATAGAAAAATTAATCTAGGACCCCTGATACAGTTTCTCATAAAATATATTACTATTAAATTGGAAAAATAGTATATAAAATACAACATCTATCAATATTTTCATACAAAAAACATAGTTTTCCCTCCTACATAGCCTGATCAACATGTATTTGCGTCTTTTGTCATCCCTTGATCTATATATATAGTTTTCAAGCACCTCAGGACACCAATCAAGGATATGATTATAAATCAATTAAAATGACTAATGAATATTTATAATAAATTTTCATTTCATGTGATATATTATTAATCACTATATAAATGTGATTAAAAATAAAATCAATATTATAAAATACATTTATGCACTAATGAATACACCACGATCCCATCTATACAAGCTTCATCAACATGGTATAAGTGTATTAAAAACAAGTACTCATATGACTCAAAAAAATCCTATGATGTCCCACAATTTATATCTAACCATGATCCCAATATATATTATATGTTCCACCTTTCATGAATGATCCTAAATGTCATTTATGGGTTATACATGCTTCACCATTATAGGGTAGTCAATTGGATAAACCAGCCCACGGTAGCTACACAATTTTCATATTCTCATGATAATACATTCCCCCAAAATGCTATTCAATCTTGAGGAACTTATCAAGTCATCAAGGTAAATTAATACATGGATTTAAATTTCTATAACTTACCCATACCATTAAAAAAGCAAACATTATTCCCCAACTCACAACATTAACATAGATATAATAACTGCATAACTAGTACCATATTTATTCGAATCAAGTTATTAATCATTTATATATACAAAAAACATGTCCAATCTATAATTAAAATTAATTCCACATAACAAAACTCACCATCAAGACATATGAGTTCCATTTATCATCATACTTGTAACCATGCACCCCCATCTAGGTGTCAAGCTATTTCCTTTATGAAATCTGTTGTATATATACATGTTTAAATTTTTCATCATGATATAATGAATCTATAATATGGGATGAAATACTAATTATCATGTATAATTTATCATTTAAAGGGTATCATGACAAAAAAATCACACCTATATACACATAATTTTTGGGTAGTTCTCATGGGATACACATGCATGCCAAGCATGTCATACCACCCAACAGTTCACATAGGCTACACTCATATGCATAATTAAATCCAATAAAAATCATTTTACAATTAGAAAATATTATATAAAATGTAATAAATATCTATTTCAACATTAGTGTTAGTATTAATCCGTATCCATTATTGAAATCACACATTCAAACAAATAGAATCAAACAACACAATGAGGGTCCCTATATCTTATTATAATCAAATGAAATATGGGTTTTGAAAGATATTCTTGAATGGAATAATCCAAATAGTATATAACTATATCATTAACAAAATGAAACAAACTGTGAATGATTGTTCAATGTCTTGTCAAATTATGTGAACATGTAATACTTAGAGCGTCAAAGACAGAATAGTGTTAGAGATCTATTCATATTTAAATCAATACAAAGAAGATTATTTAAGAAGGGATATCCCAAGTAAATCACTCAATAAAATATTTTTCTCCAATTTTACATGTTATATTAAGTATAAAATATTTTTTTATGAGTAAATAGTTTGCGGATTAGGATGAATTGGATAATAAATAGGATAAGCAATTCCAAATGGAACAGAACATCATTCATTAAAGATCACATGTGTTTCCAGAAAAAGGAGAATGAAATCCACAATGCTTATTGGTTGTTTCAACCATTTAAATTTCCCAAAAAATTATCACAATGGATTTGGGATTCTAACCATTTTCAATTTAGTATCAATGAATCAGAATATAGTAATCCAAATGTAGAATTATTCCTAAGGTGTTCTTCTGAAAAACAAGGACTCTTTCCACCCACCATGCCATCTTCCATGATTTGTTTAGTGTATTAAAACCAATTCTTAATGAGGTATAAAATGATAAACACCTGAGACCATGTCCCAAAATGGGAATTTTGATCACCATGTTCAGACAGAAATGCTACAAACATTTAACAACTTACTGTCTGGGGAGTTTCCATTTTTGGTGTACGTAAAACTACCAAAAGGTATTTTTAACCCATAAAAACCATATATGTTACCTCAAATACATTTTAAATAATCAAATCCACTTAAAAAATTTATATATTTGGAAATAATCATTAATATATATTGTAAAAATGACTGTGTTATAAATATTTTTGATAATAAATGAAACATTATAAAATAATATCCACATAGATATATCATTGGATAATATATATTTGAATAGAATAAATATGTTAAATTACATCAGAATATTGATCTAGGTTAAAATCAATTATCTAAGGGTTACAATACAATTTTATTCCAATAATCATGTATCTGTGTTGTTAGGATTAAAAATATACATAGATGAGCAGAGAGTAAAAGATATTTTTCTTTCTATATTTTAGAACCAATATCTTATATTTAGGGAATAAAAATGAAATTTTATTCAACCGGAAAAAAGACAATTTATGATTGGATTTGATTAATTAAAATAATGGAAGAGTGGGTAGATGAGCAGATTGGGATATAAATACTTCTTTGATATAGTGGATGCATTGATTTTGAGGAAATATTGGTGTTGTATACTAAAGATAAGAAATTATATATTAATAAATTAAAAAATATGTTATAGAGATTTGAGCATTTGGAATGACTCTAGGGTTAGATTTTTAGAATTGCACAATGATATTTAATAATCATAGGGGGAGGAATTAGGGAGGAATATATAAAAAACAAAGGAGCATGAGATTACAACATGAATCGTGGGAGGATATGAAAAAGGTATTTTTGTAAGGAATGACATCTCATATATTTAGATTATGTTAAAATTTTAATTTCCTATTATAGGAATATATTATTACAATAGATATAGTATAACATATTAATAATATTATGATAGAAAAAAATAAAATAATAATTATTATTATTATTTTCAAATCACCATGCACATAATGAGTGACTAGTAGAGGTGTAGAAAGATTTCATACATCCCTATTGGGTTTATATATATGGTAGGTCTTCAATTGAATGTTGAAATTAGTAGTATTGTATGTGACCTTATATAAATACAAATTTTAATTTTTAAATAAATATTTATGTTTTTAAAAATATATTTGTTATCCGACTATAGAATGCTGGTTATTATACTCATTGTGATATGAGATGAGGAAATTTTATCCACTATGTGATCCCCTTGACATTATATGATACGATAATGTTTAAAATATATTAAAACTATTCTTTTTCCAAAAAAAACTAATTTTGGAGAAGAGAATTGTTGAGTTTACTCAATTTTTATTCGTATAACACATTGGTGATTTAAAATTAATGCTAATTGAAAATTGTGAAATTGAGGTTTTTCGTATTTTAATATATTATATGTCATAACCAAAGATGATACACCCATTGAAAACATTTCATAAAATTAATAGACTATATTTTCCATATAGATCATTATGGTTTACTCAAATCAATAAATTGATGCAGTAAGATATAATTAATATATAATTATTGTTGAATTATTTTTCACATAGTAAATTATGTATCTTCAATATTAATCAATACCAAAAATTATATTTTAGTCTAACTAAATAGAATGATTAAAATTTTTATATTTAGTTCATAATAAAAATTATATATTGATGTATGAATAGAGAATTATATTAATAGTCGTAAGTAGTTATGAAAAATTGGTCAGTAATAAGTTCAAAATAAGCAATTGTTTGAATATAGAAATAATTAATTCATGTTGAAGAGGTAATGGGTGTGGTAAACAATATATACCATCATACTGACATTGTGAACCTTCCAAGGCTTTACCTAAGATTTATATTGTTCACACATGACATTGATGAATAAATTACTATTTAAACTATTTGAAATGAACCCATTTTAGTAAATTCATTATTAAGATATGGTGTAAATTAAAATATTACTACTATTTTTAGTACTATATTATAGATGGTTAGTGTATGTGTATTGTGATTCTTAGAGAAATAGGGTACTACATAATATGTTTTTCATATCAATTATATGATGAAAAAATTTTAAATGGTAATAGATGATGTATAATTTAATAATTACTCAAAATATTAAGGACATGAATGTGGGAAATTTACACCATGATACACCATTATGATGATGATATAGACTACATGTGATAATTTCACTTATTAGATTCTATATAGAGGTGTTATTCCTCTGTAATGTGTAATTTGTTTATTATCGATCATGGAATAATGTCATGATAAATGGTGTGCGTTGATAGATGATGATGACATATATTAGATTCATGATAATGGGAATGTTATTTGGTGTTCTTTAAATTATCATATTCATTTTTATTTTCATTTTTGGGAAGATAGGTTTTCTAAATTAAACAATAATATGCATAAATGGTCTAACATAATTCCCCCAATCCCACCTCCCCTCATGTTCCCCATCATTTATTAAGTCATTTCCCCTATCCTAAAAATTATCTATGTTGTACTGAATTTATCTCGGTCATTTTAAAAATACATAATTTTAATTATAAATCATATTGATTTGGATTCTAACACCCAAGATTAGACCCATCTCCCTTTATTTATCATATTTTATTTTTGTATGCCCAAATGTATTAGAAACTATATCAAATAAATTAAATTGTTTTCTAGGGTAGTGATAGAATTCAATGGGATTGAGTTTTATGGGGTTTACATACATCCATAAATATCATATTTCATTTTTCTATATTTATTATTAATATGAGTAAGTGTTTTATAATTCACCCATTTAAAGGTTCTATGTTTCCATTTTATTCCAGAACTATAGTTCTATTTTTTCTATATGTATTCATAAATCTGAGAAAACATTGACTATTTTAGTGTCTGATGCCTAGGATTTCACAATATTTTGTATTTGGGTTTCATATAGTACCCCTTTTAGATTGTTTAGACAACATTCAAAATTGTAACATCAGTGGTCTACTAGGCACAATGAATAGATGGTGGTAATATAAAAAAACATAATATGGGAGAAATGTGTTTATTTCACCACAAATACCTGTCATATATTTCATCTTTATTATATTGATATTCACTCAACTTTTTAAAATATATGTGGCCTTCATTAGTGATTTTGGAATACCCTCTCTCAGTTTTAATGTAATTTAAGCAGCATTGGTTTTGATAATATTTTATTTTATTTAAAATCATATATATTCAATAGATAAATCTTAATACTTTTTTTCATTCAATAATTACTTTATTTAAATTTATGGTTGATCATTGTTTTCTATATCAATTGGATTGATTTTATTAGTGATTTATAGAAATTTGGTCTTATTTCTTCATATATATGTGTCCTTGTGTAGTCCCATTTGGTCTTAATAATTTTTCATCCATATATAAATTTTTTATGGGAAACTATAATGTATTATTGCCCTTATATAATTAATAATATAATTTAAAACATTTATTGGAAGAGTTATACTATTCAATTAGCCCAGAGATGTTAATTTTCATGTAAATATGGAGACATAAATCCCCATGTAATGTGATCCATGAGTTGAAAATGTAAATGTGATTAATGTTGATACACTAGGAAGGTAATTTAAATCACCAATGAAAATGTGGAATCCAATGATCCTTAGTGTGTACTCATGATATAACATACTTCAATAAAACTATTATAGACTAATTTAAATTTAAATTTTTAAATGATAAAATATTGGTCAATGAATTCGGATAGTTAATCGCCAAATTTAATTATAAACATGTGTGTATGAAATGGTTGATATGGTATGGTGAAATTGGGTAAATAACACACATTATATGTAGATGGTGGACCATGGATATGGAAGATACCAATGTAATAATATGTTAATGGGGACTACAGATTTACATGATTGGATATAGTATTTCAAATTTAAATATATATACATGGAGGACCATAATTGTATTTACTTAGATAAGTGAAAATATATAAATAATATATATCATTGAATAAACTTTACAATTTTCCACTAAATCTAGGTTACCCATATTTATATATAATTCAAATTGATTGATTTATAGATAGATACATGTTGTACTGATAAAAGATGTTATGGTTGACCAAGGGTTCCTTTATAGACATGGGGGATTATGGTAGGCTTATATTTGATTTCCATAAGATAAAAAATTTTATAATCACATATATTTATAAACATTATTATAAATACATTGGTTTTAAACATCATTAGTTGTTCCAAGTTGGGTTGTAAATACACACAACTCATTCCACCATTGGAAATTGAGAAAACAACATTTATATAGGTCATGAATATGGAAAGGCACTTATGATAGTTGGGTTATTTTTTATGGTAGGTTTTGAGAATGTATTGTTGAACTATGTGGGGACTCATAAGTAGTTTCTTCTTTTTATTCATGTTTTCTCTTATTTTTTATCTGTTATGTACACTATCATAATTTTATATATGACAACAAGGTCATATATTTAGAATTATTTAGATCATTTTATGACATCTATTTATGATGTTATATAAATTATTTTATTGTTATGATTTTCATTTTATTGCATTAACTTGGGATTATAATCAATCCCTGAAATCCAAGTTATCTATTGCCACATTTTTGTAGTCTCTTGAATAATAGGAGCCATTATTATCTCTATGTAGTGACTCTATTCAATTACCTAGGAATGAACTATATCAAGGATGCTACAAATCGGTATTAGTGAAATTTTATTTAGTTTAATATTTCTATATTTATTGAATGGAGACATGATATTGATAGAACACAGTACAATACGCATTTCAGGGAGTAGTTGAGCCATGTATGAGATAAGACCATGTCACTTGGGGATGGATTATGGTATATACATTTCATATAGTTTATATATATTTTCCATATGAATTTTTCACTTGATTTTTTGGGATATATGTTTAGGGTATTTTATTCATGGGAGATTATGACATTGTAGTGTGCATTCATGCATCATAATAGTAACATAGATTCTATAATTTTACCTTCCATTAGTTTTGATATATGATTGGGAAATGGAAAATGATTTCCATAAATCATGTAAAATTTTTGATTTAAAAAATGGGTTTTCCATTTTTCTAAAATAGATCATACAACTCCTCCTTATATAAAATTTCATTTTGATTATATAGGTTAAAAATTCCCCAACCTCATATAATTTATTCCAAAATTTCCATAACAAACTCAAAAAATTTACTATGTTAATCCCTCAAATGGGGTGTATAAGACATTAAAAAATATTCATCCTTAATCTTGTAGATATATGATGGTATACATAACTCTTCAAATACCATCACATGATAACATTATATTCTACAAATTTTTCTCAACCATTACTATGACTTCAACCATAAAATTCCATAAACCACACTCTCAGATATGGTTCTGACATTATAGTCATTACATTTATATCATTGATATGGATAAATATGACACAAAAATTCATGCATACCATAAAATATCAAAAAGGAAACAAGGATGGATTACATTCTCAATGAAAATTTTGATTTAGTGATTTATTGAATTCAGAATACCCTTACATAAACCTTACCCATGTATTTAAATGATCATTTCTCCCACGTAAGCAATACTTTTTTATATTAATTCAATAAAATAATCCATATGAAATCCATTCAAAACATATTTTTTCAACCTCATTTTTTATGAACTAATAAATAGGAAACATAATAAAGATTACCACTAATCTAGGTAATGAAAAACACAATCATTTACAAATGAATGTCATGTGCCATCATAATATGATAATTAGGGTCTGTTGTAATAATCAAAGTGTATGTGTATAACATAAGAATGTTTATACCCATCAATACCTAGATCATCAAACATAAAAACATAGTGTAGATATTTAACAAAATAATGAGTTATAATATTCAATATTCATTATAAATGTGATGGTAATCTTGATCAAAGAAATCGTTATAAATCCATATCAAGAATAGACATAACGTGTTGGTATCATGGGACATCATATCCATAAAAAACATATATATACCTTATAGAAACCATTCATTTGGAATATTAATACTATAGAATTATAATATTATTTTATAGAATAAGAAATAATTACATAATGTAATGGATATCTATATGGGAACACTCGTCATATATTCTATAAAGGGATCACCCGACACTATCTGGGTAAACGCATCATACATAACGTTCCGGAACCACAACATGAATATTGTCCATAGTTCATTTAGAAAAAAATCATATATAAAAATCATCATTCTTATAAGACATGAAAATCAAACTAAAAAATGGTTTTTATGGAAATCTATTTAAAAAATTATAAATCACTATAAAATGGGATATATAAAATTCCCTTAAAAACATTCTTAATCAAACTAATGAAATCATGACAATCCTATCATTAAAAAATATTTTTTTAGAGCATATATAAAAAATGTTTCTTTACATTATTGAGTGGAAATATGATAAAATTTTCATTAAAAAGATTTTATAAAAAATAAAATTTTCATTTTGAAAATCATTTTTCCAAAAAAAAAATTAGAATATATTGTGTGAATAAATTTTTTTTCAAGAAAACATTGTAAAAATACCATGGATGCTTTTAATTTACCATTTATAAATTTTATTATTAAAAATAAACAATAAATTTTATAGAAAATTAATATTTGTTTCATTTAAAATAACCATTGAAAACATATAATGGAATCCTGAAAGATAATAATTGTCAGGATATAAGAATATTTTATTCATATCATATGAATTAAAACAAGGAATCGATTAAAAAATTTCAGTAAGATCCATAGGTTCATTATTGGAAAAAAATTAAGACAAAGTTTAAAAAAAACTAGGTCAAAAATTGTTAAAATTTCCTTCTCAAAAAAGAATATAATAGTGATAAAAAAATTTGGAAAACATTTTTATATAACGTTATTTTCTAATATAATCAAGTTCTGTTCAAGGAGTGATATAAATCCAAATTCACATTAAAACATTATATTGATAGTTTTGTGTTCCAAAGAGTGGGAAAATGGTACAATTTCCAGTAAATATCATAAATAACCATAGTATTATAAAATTAATTATTTTCATGATATTTTTAACATAATAGTTTTTCAATACAATCCTAATTAAAGAAAATCCTAACAAATTATTAGATTATAGCATAAGTCTCATACAACTTTGGTAACATAGAATCATAAACCTGTAAATTATTATCACTAAATGAAACAAATAATATCATGACAGTAACAATATAAATGAGAAAAATTATCCAATGGGATATTGATACACCTCATAAATGAAAATATGTGTATAACATATCATACATCTCCATGAAGGGGAATTGAAATAAATATCCATTACCATTATGGTCACGTTGAAACTGTAGACTGCATGGAAATGAGATACACGAATGGATATGTACATGACCTTAAATTTAATTATTATAATAATAAAATATATTCATGTTAAATATATACACCACACAAAAAAAAGTGGTGAATATGGAATATATCTCCCAAAAATAAATGTGAGATGAGAAAACCTTTACCAAAATTTTGATATACCATTCTTGTTGTTCATATACATGAAAAAAGAAATTATTTTTATTATATGAATTTTTTGAACCATATTCATATATAATATTCTTTTTTTTGACTTTTTATCATTCTATATATGATTACATAATTTGTTAGATTTATATCGGATGTTTTGACCTTATTTGGATTATCTGTCAAAATGACATTGGTAGGTTGAATATTGTGAAAGAGGTTATTATTTAAAAATATTTATATTAATAATAAAATAAATATAATATTTATATATAACATTAATTTTATGACCAACCAGGAACGTTGAGTATTGAAAAATAATGATTGTTATGATCATGGAGATAGTAGGGCATACATATGCTTGACAAAAATTCATATGAATCAATGATCATTATTGAAAGAAGATAGGAACATTATATTTTTATAGAATGATAATAATATCATATATACCCTATTTTTTTCATTAAATATACATATATATATATCATCTATGTGGTGTGTGGATGAAATAGTGGCACATTGCTTTGTGAAGGATGTATTTCACACTTACATGATAAATGATATTAAATTTTTAGTGTGAAAATAATACTTATATATTATATTTTACGGATTGAGAATATATCATTAATAACATATTTGTTCCATATGTATCATATATAGTAAATAAATATGTCATTATTTAATTCCATGTATTGTGTTGGTGAAAAAATAAATCACATCGCTTTGTGAGATGATAGTCTTTCGTAGACAAGAATTATGTTATCATATCCCCTATGGAATCAATGGTAAAGATATGTATATGATGTACTGAATATATAGGTTTAAATATTTTATAAATATATTATATATTTTTATATCCATCATCATGCCCAACAATCAATGTTCGTAATGAAAGAATAAATGCCATAGGTTTATGAGGTTGCAGTCTTCTGTACACATGAATGATGATCCAATAACCCATTTTATGGAAGCGGAGATGGATGTGAGTCATTCACTTATTATACAAAAAATATTATTTAATGAAATATGAAACGTTTATTATACCATCATTGTTAAATTATAATTTTATATGGTAGATAATGAAAAAAATAATGACCCTCATTGAAGAACATTACCTCTTCTTCGAGTATCCTCCATAGGTTTTCACTAAACCCTTTCTAGGTTGAATTTAATCCTAATATAAGGTTTTTAAGATGAGGGGATGGATATATGGAAGTTATTTGGATTTTATTGGAAAAACCTAAGTGTTTTTAGGGTGTAGAGAAGTTATGAGAGGGGTTCCCTTTTATAAGTGGTGGAATGGACACAGAGGGTATTTTTTAAAACACACAAGTGCTCTAATTTTTTCCATATGTCATAAAAGAAAAAAATGGACCATTATTGAATGTTAGAGGTGTAAGGGTATATATTTTTAAATAAATTATATTTTCGGAAAATTTGGTGACCATTTTAAAATTGAATTTAATCCATTAAATGTGATGAAGAAAATATTTTAAAGAGATATAGTTCGAGTGTTTTTAATGATTTTACATCAAAGATCAATATAAAACATCATTACCCCCTACCTCCAATGATACCCAAAATAAGGGATAGGGATACTGACCAATGATTCCTACCTCCCTCCGGCCCAGGTTAGGTTACTAGCACTAAGGTTTTAAAAATATCTTGTATGAAAGGAATTATGCTCTATAATATAAATAGTATCTAGAGAAAAGATGGATCTATTTTAACCAACTCAATGACATATATATATATATATGTATATGTATATCATAAATAGCATAAATAATCATGTATAGAAAAACCTAATAAATATAAAAAGTATCCAATGTAAATGTTGATAATAAAAACTATATCCCTAACATAGAAACTATCCAATGGTCTGGGATAGTAAAGTCCAACGTGGTGTGTGAAGTCCTCCTAGAATTAAGAAAATAGTTTTATATTCAAACGGTGAGAATACATTATACTCATTAGTTAAACCACTATATCTCTTAAGAACATGATACAATATAACACTGGTGCACCCGTGAGATAAAGAACAAAAAAATACCACACTTATACTGGTAAACAAACCAAAAATCAAACCTCACTAAGGCTCACTTGCAAAATAAAGCATCCAATTAGAACAGTATACTATAAAGAACATCTATACTAGGGTAGCACATAGTATGTTCTCAGTAATTTTATTCCCCGACACCCATAATTTTATAAATCCTAACACTCCAACCTCTACCGAATAACAACATTGAACATCACATACCGCCTTCAAACACCTATCCTAAAATATAAAATCTCATATCATCGCCATCTTAGTAGGGTATCATGAATCTAAATTAAATTAACCTTGTTTCCTCCTCCCACCAAGCATAACCCCAAAAACAAGAAATCTCACCACATCATTACAGTACATCGTTACATTTTTTCATTAAACCATCCTAGCTTGGGAATGTCCTTTTCATCTCCAGGAAGACAGAGTGAGGAAGAGAGGGTAGCAGGCCATCTATCCTCCCACTGGGATGCTGGAAAAAACAACCCCCACATTACTATATAGGTGTTGGAACAGAGTTCTTGATTAGAGTGATTGTGTTTAAAAAACACAAGTACATAAAGGGTTTGTAAATATAAAATTATTTCCCACAATCCCCATCCTAAGGGTTTACAATGGAAAAATACATCTCACAGGAACCTCTACATCCACTTTTGAAACTAAAAGCACCCACATCCCCTAAGTAGAACAAAAGAAAAAATTTATTTTTTAACTCTAAATTATAATTAATTAATTTTCTATACTCTCTATTACCAAATCATTCAATTTAATCAAGGTATTTTCATATTATTTTCAGATCATAATTCTTATATTATTATTTACATTTTAATCCATATATCCCTCCATTAATTAACTCATAATAATTTTACATTATTATTATTCACTTCACTATCCTTTAATAACTGAAAATATAATAATTTTCTTAAAACAAATTGTATCATATTATAGCAAACTAACTAATATAACTAGTTCCCCCTTCCATTATAGACCCACTGCACAACCACATAACAACCTTTATCGCAGAACTGTTGCACCACCACACCATAAAAATAGTCAAAAACCAACTTAAAATCAATCTATTATTCATTAATCCACCATACATTACATCACATACCACAACACAACACATTTTCTTATTTATCAAATAATATTTAATTCAATTTCACTATGTTAATTAGGGGTGTTATCATACAAGCCTTTAGATCTTGGGGAATTCATTACATTGACTGAATATAAGCTGTTAACTAATAAATTATGATGATATCAAAAAATCCAAAAATATAGTTTTTTCAAAAAAAAAGTAAATAAAACATATTCAATAAAACGATACACATGATTTTTATCAAGAAATTATTCTCATACAATCACAATATCAAATAAAAACAATGAAAATCAATAAAGCTATTAGAGTATACTTCAATTTTTTCTAGCACTTTAAATTTAATTTAGACAAATTTATTGTCATTCTTAATATGAATAAAACCAGATTAAAAATAGATAACAATAATAAACACATCATTAAGGATACACATTAGGAAAAATGTAGGAAAACCATGATTGGAAGAAAGAATCAATTTTCAAACATTATGTACCAATATAGTGGGTAAGCATACTAGAGGTATCTTCCTTTGGGAACTCAATCATAATATAGTAACAAAATTCATCGACTATAAGGTATAAAGGATTTGGAACCTCCCATCTCAATAAATGTGGGTGGAAATAACGAAGGAATTACCATCTCTTTAGAAATATCATATCTGAATCTAGTGATATTTGACATAGATTTTGGATTGGATATTAAAGGCGTCTCATATTAAATCCATGTGGATTAAAAAAATTGAATTATCTCTAGATACTTTAAAAGTTGAATATAGTATTCATTGCCTTTAAAACATCTTCAAACCCCATTAATTAAATAATTAAATCCATTTTACATCAAAAAAGGATTTCAGAAAAAGAATATTTGTAAATTTATCAAGAAAAATTAATCTACCGAAATGAAATCCCAACTGAATGACCAGCATTATATGTTTTTTTAGAATATAGAAAACTACCAGAATTTCCCGTAGATAGATTGACCTACCGCCAGAATGACCTACTATTATAAATTTTCTATAAATATAGGAAAATACCATAATGTCCTACACAAGATTGACATACCACCAGAATGACCCACAATCATAAAGTTTATGAAATTTTAGAAGAAAGAAGAATGGACTACCTCCAGAATGAACTAAATCTAGATTGACATTCCATAAGAAATCTTCTCGAAAAAAATGGAAAACCATAAGAATTACCTACCAACGAAATGACAAGATGCCATAAATTTTCTGAAAAACGGAAATATGATAGAATAAAAAAAACTCCATAAAACCCCACCATTAGTTCAAAATAACCAATAATAAAATATTTCTGACATGTCTCAAAAAACAGACATCCCATGGACACCTCAATTATTATATTTATTTCTATATAATGGGTCCTAAGGTCTAGAACGTTACAAGAAAATGATTTCAACTAATTAATTTGATTAATGTATCTATAATTGAACTTATTATACATAAAAAATAACTTAAAATTTATTTTATCTTTAAATTTAAATTATACTAAATAAAAGAATTCAAATAGAATTAAATACTTTTCACTATTTATCAAAAAGATAATATATTTAATAAATTATAAAAAATTCACTATAACATAATTTTGGATTTATGAGTTTAGAAATGAATTTTATTTTGACAAATAAATTTAAAAAAAATGTAAAAATGTAAATTTAAAACAAAACCAACAGATATGAGGAAAAAGATTATTTCTGAGAGGTATATATTTTTCATAGCAAAGATGTATCTAAATTAACTCTATGTATAATAATAATAATGGTATAAATAAAAACATAAAAGACTAATGGAATATAATTAGTACATTTAATTTAATACATTCCTTTTTGGGATTAGTTTAATTAATTAAAAAGGAACCGTTTTTAGAAGAAACTATTTTTGAATCAGAAAAACAAACTTACAATAATAAATAATGTAATGTAGATTGAAAGTAATTAATTAGATTAAATATAAATATAAAATTAATTTTGAAACCTGAAATCATAATCAAAACAAATTATGGATTTTTAATTACATTATTTATTAAAAATAATTTATATTTTTACAAAAAATTGATATCTTCAGATTTCACTGAAAAATAAATATTTTCTGAAAAAATACTAAAATATCACACAAGTGATTTTTGAATTTCATATATTGAAATTGAATTAAAATTTATCAAATTAATTTACAATTTTTTTTAAAAAATATTATTATATTTTTTTCATGAAAATATATATAAATCATTTTTAAAGAGAAAATATTTTTAATGAATGAACTCACATTACTAAAAATTGATTGATTACTTAAAAAAATTAAAAAAAATGAAATTCATTAATTAATTAATATATATATATCATCAAGTAGATAGTATTATTTATATCGTCGTATAAAAATTAGGTTATAATTGTAATATATATCATGGGTTATTTTATGTTCGTTATTACATGATGAATTTGGAATCAAACATAAAATAAATGTTTTCTTATACCACATCCTATTGTAGAGATTAATGTTATTTTAAAATAAATATATCCTAAAGATATTTTGTGTTATATTCTCATCAAATATCTATATTGTCTGTGTTATTATATCAAATATAATATTATCTATTAAATATACAATGACCTAACAATAAATGACCATTATTTTTATTCATGTTTATTTTTAATGATTTGGTTATGACAACATATAACACTAATTTAAAAATGACTTTGTAAAGGTTATATTTACTTGATAAACTATTATCATAATTAATATATATCATCTTTTTATTTTAATGTTGTGTGTGGAGAATGAAAAAAATCAGGGTATTTATTTAATGGGAAATTGATACTTATATCCAATTTCCTTACTGTTATCCCTGTTTCTTAATAGTATAATATTATTTATAATTTTTCATGGTTAATTAAAGTAGAAAATTGTTTAGTAATTACTCATTTAACATATTTGACTGATCACATCATCAATAAACATTATTCTATTTTAAATGATTCATTACATCTATACATATATATTCAATCTAGTTCTATAATTTTTATAAATTATTGTGTTTACTCAAAAAAAATATATCCTATAACAGTGATGTATTTGATAAAATACATTCTATTGAAATAATATTTTTCATATTCAATTCTCCATAAAATATAAAATAGTATCAAAATAAAAATATATTCTATCAATAAATATGTATTATGTAGATAATGGCATCATATCCTTCTCTTTTCTGAAATTAAATTTACAAATAAATTATTCAATATTATTTTTATATCAATAAAAATTTTCATTTATGTTAATTTATTTAAATATTACCCAAATTTCATTTATCACAAATTTCATTAATACAATTCCATTTTCAACATTTTTGACGATTGTTTTTATGATGTTTGGAAAATACCTTCTCACTCATTATATTTTATTTTTCGAAGGTCTATTTCAATATTTAAAAACATTTTTATTCATAAGAATTATTTATTCTAAATTTGATTGATCCTCAATATTTTGGGATGTTTTGATAGTTTTCTCACACATCTTCGAACATCCACCAACAATAGACATAGATTTAATATATTTAAACATGATTTTTTAAAATTTATTTTATTTCAACAACATTTATTTCTAATAAATAAAATATTATATTTAATATTCATAAATTTTATCATTAAGGTAATTTTTAAAAATTTGTGATTCGATAAGTGAAATGTTTAAAGATTCAATTTAATTCCTTAATTATTAGAGTCTTTAGTCATGGGAATTATTGACAAATTGTTTCATTTACCAGCCTTTTCTCAACTATATTTTAGATACTTTCATAAGAAACCCTTTTAAATATCCCCTTGTGATTAGTTCCATGATAAATAATTTTATATTTCCATCAATAGATAAATACTCATCATTCAAAATAGTATTCAATAATTCTTCACCAAGACCTCTAGATGATGGACCTCATTCTCCTAAAGATTCATTAAATTATTATTATTTTTATTATAGAAAAGTAATTAAAATTTTTTAATTTATAATTTGTTTCTTTTACTCTATATGGATACTTCTTACATTATTTTTGGGATTCTTCCTTTAGATATTTTTTGACAAATAATCCATTTTTCCACTCCTATATTCCTTAATCATTTTATAAATTATTATAAAATACAAAATAAATCCATAGGTTAAATAAATTGAGTAATCAGTTATATGTTATATACATTTTTTTATTTATTTATTTATTCATCTTATTCTATTTTAAATATATGTTACATAATCTTAACATTAAAATGAATTAATATAAATTTCCCTTTTCTTCGTGACCTCCTAATAAATACTGTCATTCTATAAGTCTCTTAATGTTATTTCAAAATCACCTATAATGTTTTTATGATTATAATTAACTTTAATAATTTAATTCATAAGGAACACACTAATAATGATATCATGTTGACATGTATTGAAATCATTTTCTTGTAGAGATATAATTTTATCACTAAACTTAATCACCAATATACGATAAAACATATCTATAATCATTTATACTTAAATAGATTCTCTAAAACCAATAATATTTGTCACAGTTTTATTAAAAGTGGTGAATAATTCATAAAATGTACATCCCTTAAGATTCCAAATTTCATTAAATTATGCATTCCATATATTATTATTTTTCTTACTTTACTCGGACAGTCCCAGTCATGTATTTTTGGGATTACCCCATATATCATTTACTCTCTCAATCTCCATAACAATTATGAAATAAATCTATTAAAAAAATATTTGATAGTATTACTTTAAAATTTATCAAGCTAAATATTCATGTTCTTATATTAACACATCATTACACTTTTCATGAACTGAATATAATCATCTCATACATTTTATGAACATCTATTTCATTGAGAGAAATTAAAATTGCAATATATCCATTAATAAATTATAATATTTTTCCTTAAATATGGAAAAACATTTTTTAATAACTTATTTTCTATAATATATGGTGGTAATAAAAGTTTAAAATCATTTACAATATATAATATAAAATTCCTCACCCATTCATCATTAAAATATTTTTTTGTAATTGAAGTAATACTAAAAAATACTAAAATAGAAATTATTAAATACCCTTCCACCAATATTTGTGAGATCCCATAGGAGAATAATTTGATATGGGGGTGAAAGGGTGAAAAAAAATAATTTATATTCATTTATTTATTATCCTTCCACACTATGTTATATGAATAAAATCATGGTTCATTCAAATACTTTTTCTGAACATGGGTAAATTTTGGAATCAATCGATTTTTTAGTGATTAAATTTTTAAATCAAAACTCCCATATTGACCGTGAATATGTATAAGGTTTAAAATTTAATATTAATGGTATACTATTTAGCATGGAAATATATAATCCATATTCAAACATTCCACTATAAACCCCATATATACTACAAAAACGTGGGTTTATTCTTAAACATGTACATGTATATACAAATATCTCTTGATATGTCAAATAATCTCCCACAAAAAACAAGATAATACTTTTTGATATTCATTAATAAGAATAATTTATCATCATTTTAGAATATACAAATCTAATATCAAGATAATATCACCTTTAATTCTTTTAATTGACTACTAAATCTATTAAATTACCAAAACAATAATTTCTATACTAGTCAGCATATTCTTTCTTCTTCTAATAAGAGATCAATACATTTGTACGATTAATTGAAGATTAATCAAGAATAACAAACAAAAAATTTCATGGATAAAATAAATTTAAACATATTATTTAAAAAACCATTATATAATCACTATCTACAATTTATTCCCTTAAGAACATATAATGTGTAATAGAAAGTTGAATCACATACATCATTTTAGGTGTATCAAAAATATATTATCCAAATTTTTCTCACTCAGTTTCATTTTATCCATTCTCCACTTTTATAGCTGTTATATAGAAATTATATTTTAAAACTTATTTATATATATAAATAGTAATAGGTTATTTACCATGAAATTATTTAAAAGGTTTTGGAATAAATTCCTTAATGTTGATATATTATCATACAATTTGTTCAGGTAATATTGAAAAACAATAATTAAAATAAAATAATATGGTCTGCCTTTTAAGGGATGTTGTATGGATTATTTTGTGAAAAAATGACATTTCCTTGAGAAAAAGTAAAATTTTAAATTTTATCATTCAGAATACCCCTACAAAATGATATCATTAATATAAATTTTTGTGTGATGATACATAATAAAATTGTTAAATTCATGTATTTAATACATCTTTAATACCCTGTAATTCAATTTAAATTTTGGAAAAATTAATTGGGATTATTTTGAGACCCGGCTCTAAGACGACATGTGATTACATGGCTTGGAGTGACCAGAATGTATTTTTGATCTATTTTCAATGTTCATTAAATAATCGTGGAAGATGTTTTTATGAATTTTAAACTGGTGCTTGGAAAAAAAATGTGAGGGTATTATTGAACTTAGAGAGCCATGATTTTCCTAGATAGGGCCTAACATTGACAGGTGTTGGAAAACCAAAAAAATTGTTTTTGGGAAATTGAGAAGAAAAAATAAGATAAATTAAAAATGTTATTTTTTAATTTTTTAGTTATCATTACAGAGAGACTCATCTGCACTTCAATATAGATATGAGGATACATTGAATCCATTGCTGAACATCAATAATTAATCAATGTGGTGACGCTGCTATGAATAATGCCTCTTAATTCATTTGTTAAATAGGGATTCATTGTTGATGAACAAACCTGGAATTCCTTTGACGAATGAAAAAGGAAACCACTCTAATGAAGAACGTCGGTGCATGGGAAAGTGGTGATAAAACCCTTGAAGAGTGAATCGGACCTAAAGATCTACAAATGATAATAGATAAACTTCTTAGAATGATTTCCTTTTTCTTGGTTGGGGTTTAAATCCTTCTGATTACATTTCCCATGTTCTACATTGTAACTGAAGAACGCAGGTCAAATATCTAACAAATTGATCTATGGATGGATTATTCTTCTGGGATTGGGAAATATTTTATTGTGGAATTAGTTATGTGTATGAAATATTAGTGCTTTATATTTATTCTTCATGATCGAGTTAATAAAAACAATTCTAGGCCAACACGAACAAAGGCAAGATTTTTTATTTGGTGTTCCCTATGATCCCATATCTCTCTCTCTCTCTCTCCTTGTTATTCATCGATGGACCCACGAGGTCTTGTCAGATCCTTTCCACTGGGGATTGAAAATGAAGTGAGACCCCTAGTGTGATGGAAAAATTGTGAGACATATGTGGTGGTGATGGTGATGCCCCAAGAAGCCCAAAAGCACATACGGATCGGGGAACAGACCATCAAAAAAAGTCTGGTGGCCTGCAAAGGAGACTTCTGGTGGTGGCTCAAGATGGTGGCAGCGAGAATGAGGTGGAACTCCGCAAACATGCATTGAGGATACAGATTCTGCGGCCCATAGGGTTCAAGATAGTGGATGGTGGCAACACCGGTTGAGTGTCATGTTAGTTGGAGCAGCCCACGGGGCAGGCAAAGACGTGCGCTAATATGTGGTCCATGCTAGACCACGTACAAAGGGTGTCAGTCTACCTCAGCTGGCTGTTTGGATAAGTGAACCAGAGGCCAATGGGGATCTGGGATAGACCCATGCCGACCTGTCGACGTGGTTCATGCCAATGGAGAAAACCAGGCCGCTTTGCTACCCGGGATGGAGAAGGACCATGACACTAAATGCAGGCCCATTTTGATGAGTAATCTTACAGATGGGCATCCCATATGTTCAGAACTTATCCAACTAATATGGACCAATCCAGATGAGAATCGGGATGTTGGGGGGACAAGGCGGGTTGGACCGATGACTGAACTTGGATGGGTCCAAAATACCCACTTGGCCTGGCCACTAGTCTAGGTCGGATAGGGTTGGCCCAAAACCAACTTAGTAGGTTTGGGTTGACTGAACCTATTTGAGTCATGTGGGCCCCCTATGCTGGTTGGTTAGGTCGGATCGGGCCTAGATTCACCCCACCACAATTTACTAAATCAACAAAATCATTCAAACATGGGACTCGATTAATATCCATCTATGGTATTGGGACCCTAGATATGGGGAGCTCCTTTGGGTATACTCTAAGTGATTTTTTGTTGTAGATGAGATATGGATGATGGCTTCTGGAGTATATTCTCCCGAAATCAAGTATACTGGAGAGCAGGAATTAACCGGCTGGATGTGACACAAATGATACGATGAGTGGGACCTCAGTGGTCTAGTAGTTGAGTGAACATAAAGAGTCCAGTAACTCAGCAGTCATCAATGGTCCAGTAGCAGAGTAGACCTCTGTGTCTTAGTAACCAAGAGAACTGCAGTAGTCCATTTTCTGAGCAGACCTCAGTGTTCCATTATCTCAATAGACCTCAGTGGTCATGTAACCGAGTGGACTTCAGTGGTCTTTTATCCTTGAAGACCTCAGTGGTTCATTAGCTCAACGAATCTTTGTTTTCCAATAGCTGGGTGGACCTCAGTGGTCTATTAGTTGAGTGATCCTCAGTGACTCATTAGGGATAAGTCTCTCAGCAATACAAGACGGTACAACTTTATGACTGATAATCTTACATTTATACTTTGAGTTATAACTGTTGTGATCTGTCTTTACTTTTTTGGTCATGCATTGTGGCCTTTCCATTGTGGTTTGGGATCCTTATTGAGTATTTTGTTAATCACCATAGCATGGGATTTCCCCACAAAAGTCGAGTATCTTGAAGATGATAAACACTTCAATGGAGACCTCGGTGGTCTAGGACTAGGTGGTGCTCAATGAAACAGTACAAACAAGAATATTTCTACAACTATTGGCAGTTAATAAATAGGTAGGGTCTCATGTGGATGAACTATTGATGTTTTACTTTCCTTTTTGGTTTTTGGATTGTATTCTAGCCCTTTTATACTTTCAGTTTGTACAATACTCATTGTAGTTGTCTGAGTGACTGTTGTGGTTTACTTTGTGTTTATATTCAACAGTTCGTGCTTTGGGCATGTGTATAGGTTTAAAGGCAATGCCTTCCCTTTTTGGGATATGCCTACATGGTGTCATTAATCAGCTCCTGGCCGATGGAATGATGGATTGGTGTTGTCATGGCACAGGCCCTAGGGGACAAGTTATGAAAAAGTGGTTATAAAGGGATGTTGGTTCTACCAAAATAATTATGAGTCTGTAAATTTTTCATGGGGAAATAATATTATGTGCATCGAGTTCATATATCAGGAAATGGAGTCCAATGTTGTTGCATTGTCCAATGTATCCATACACCAAGAAACTGAATTCTTTTTTCTGACTTGGTACATGAAAACACTATTTGCATGAATTATTGAATGTTTTCTCATGATATTAATAATTCAGTATCAGCTAAACAAGAATAATTTATTAATCAGGATTCATCTTGATCACTTTCAGGATGCCTCCATGTATACAACCATCCTGGATTCCGATGTGTGACCACAAGGATTGTCCATAGAGTGATGAGTCAACAGTACAGGTACCACTTCCTAAGATGGATCCTTTGGGAAATCTCCCAGCATTACAACTTCATGTTGGTCATCAGTTACTACTGGAACTACTAGTACAGAACACATGTACGATCAGTTCCATACATGAGTTCCAAAAAGAGAGACCTCCCATGTCCAAGAGGGAGACATATCCTTAGGTCGTTGAGGATTGGTATTATGCAATGATGTGAGTCTTCCTCATAATTAGAATTCCAATTTACTAGATGACAGTTCTATATGGGAGCCTTCTACAGGGATTGTCAGGGAGATGTTGGATTTTGATGATCCAGATTCCTAAGAAGGATACCCTCACCTTGTATGACATCGAAAAGAATTTCAGGGAGGAGTTCTTCTCTGTGAAAATGTTCTCAGTGCGCATACAGAACCTGCTTCACCGACAGTAGCAAAGCATGAAAGTGGATGAGTACACCACACGGTTTTCAGAACTCTCTCATTACTCTACGAATGTGGTACGAGGCCATATCTGTAGGTCTAAGACCATTGAACATAGACTTTGACTGGAGACTAGGGAATCAATGTTTTCCATCATCATCCATCTATAGGCTGGGGTGCTGGAGAGAGCTCTAATACTGACGAGATTCTTCAACGATTAGGCACGGACAGTGGGAGCTACCATTGAGGAATAGGTGGCTGATACATCCAAGCTTGGTATATGATAGAAGATGTAGAGGCCCAAGAGGAACAAACAATTCATAGGATGACCACATGCCTCATGGTTGGTGGTACGATGCTCCTGTCGTAGAGGGATTAAACAGAGGAGCCTTGTATGCTATGTCTGTGGCAGGAAGGGGGACATGGCATGGGATTTCCTGACTCACAACATAGAGGACCGATATACAGTCAAGGGAGCACCAAAGTAGTAACGGAGACAAAAATAGGGGGGCCTTCCAGGCAGTGGATTTGGAAGAGGAGTGGGGAGAATGGGAGGAGTTGCATGTATGTATGAGGTATTACCACCACCACCTGTAGGTCTTCCACCACAGTTTCTAGGAGTAGATGGATAGGGGTGGTCTCATCATTTGGATATTGAGGCCAATGGTCCCGAAATCCCATAGATGATACAATGTATGATCTATGACTTCTCCACTTTATATGGAGTTATTATAGACATAGGTGTTAGTCAGTCATTCCTTACCTCATACCTTGTTCGGAGCTCATAGAATCTAATAGATCCTTTGGCTCAATCCATACAATTTGAGACTACTACGTTAGTGGATATAACCATCATACAAAAGTTTCACTAGTTTGATCTTTCTCTTGGAGGTGAGAACATCGATTGGAATCTCCAAGTAGTGGCATTGAGGCCTTACTAATTCATTTTTGGTATGGACTTACTATTATATGGACATGCTCTGCTCGACTATTTTAGACACGCAGTGCAGTGTGTCCATGGAGATGGATTTTTTTCCCTTTTTTGAAAACAAAGAAAACGGAGTAGTGTCGAATGTACCCACACATTGGATGGTGCAACCAACTACTCGTCAGTTGGCTAGAATGTCTCTCGGTGCAGTAGATGAGACCAAACCACAATTCCCTATAATGGTGTATGAGTATAGGGAAATCATTCTAGTGGATGTTCTAGGACTACCTCCTCAAAGAGATATAGACTTCTATATTGATCTGTACCCCAACATAGTAATGAAATCTACACCTACATATCGGATGGCTCCCATAGTGGTCCGGGAGCTAAGGGTATAGTTGGAGGACTTGTGTAAGGAGGGTTTCACAATGCATAGTGTTTCTCCATGTGTATCCCCAATGTTGTTTTCCATGAAGGAAAAAAGAAGGTCAAGAATATGCTTGTACATCTGGAACCTGAACTAAGTGACTATGAAGAACATGTTTCCTCTAATGATTATTGATAATCTCTTAAATAATCTAAAGGGAGAAAGATGGTTCTCAAAGATAGACCTCAGATTAAGTTATCACCAGCTTTGAGTACGAAAGGAGGACATCTCCAAGATGACTTTCAGATGTCGTTATGGCCAATACTACTACCTAGTAATGTTTTTTTGGGTGATTAAAGTCCCAACAGTGTTCATGAGACTCATTAATAGATCTTCCAGCCATATGTATATCAGTTTGTATTGGTCTTCATTGATGACATATTAGTGGATTCAATGTCTGAGGAGGAGCACTTGATACACCCAATGATAGTTCTAGACACACTCCATGAGGACCATCTTTTCAAAAATTGTTCAAAGTGTCAGTTTTGGATACAAAATGTTAACTTATTGAGACATTTCATATCATAAGATGGATTTGTGGTGGATCCAACGAAGAGAGAGATAATTTTGCATTGGGATCCACCCATGAGAATTATCGAGCTGTGGAGTTTATTTGGGTTGGATGGGTACTATCAGAGGTTTGTACTCGACTACTCCCGAGTGTCATCACCCATGATGGAATTGATGAAGATGGGAAAATTCTACATGTGGATATAAGGATGCTAGTAGAGATTTTAATTTCTCAAGGAGAGCTTGACAAGTTCTCATATCTTGAGGCTACTAGAGGAGGTAACCAACTACGTGGTGTTCTGTGATGTATTAGGAACCAGGAATGGTTGTGTCCGGATATAGTGCAAAGGAGTGATTGCTTATGGCTCACAATAATTGGGACTACATGAGTAGAACTATAGGACTCATGACTTGGATTTGGAAAAGTTAGTTTTCGCACTGAAGATGTTCTGACACTACCCTATGGGAGAAAATTCACCATCTAATCAAACCACGAGAGTGTTAAGTATATATTTTCTCAAAAGTATCTAAATTTGAGACATTGATGTTAGCTAGAATTCCTCTAGAACTGTGAATTTGAGATAGTCTATACTTCGCAGAAGGGGAACATGGTGGTAGATTCTGCCAGAAGAAAATTGAGTTCACTACTACTGAATAAGGCCTCAGATCTGTTGGCCTTTCAAAAGATATCCTTTCTGGATAGAGAGGAGACATGTTTTATTTAGTTGATAGAATTTTCCCTTCCAGTATTATAGTGATTCAGGGAGGTGTAACTCGAAGATTCCTTCTGTGAGACTACACATGCCCAGATGTCCACCAAGCATGCCCCTTATGGATATTGAAAAGGGGGAAAACATCACCCTTTACAGATAATGCACCATAGAACCAGTGGAGTTGTGGGAGGAGGTATTGAGGGAGTTCCCTAAAACCTCTTTTAGAATACATCTAGGTGTGGAAAATATATGCCCGAAAATTAAACATCCGTACTAGTGGCTTGGGATGAAGAAGGTAGTGGCGGATTTTGTCTCGAGATGCTTCGCATGGCAGCAAGTAGAGGCTGAGCACCGAGTTCTATATGGTTTGACACAACTCTTAATGGTACTAGAGTGGAAGTGGGATGGCATATTGATGAAATATATAATTGGATTAACATGTATTTTTAGGGGGCATGATACTATCTGGGTGAGCGTAGACCAGCTCACCAAGTCGGTCCACTTCCTACCCATTCGAGTGCTGGGTTCAGTAGAGAGCATGGGATGCCTCTATGTGAAGAAGATAGTTCTACTCCTTGGATTCCCATTTATTATAGTATCAGATCATGATGCATGATTTACATAATAATTGTGGAAGTTATTGCAGGAGGCGTTTGGGTCTTAGATGTGCTTGATCACAACATTTCACCAACAGACGGATTGTCTGATTGAAAACAAAATACAAACATTAGAGGACATGATTTGTTCTTCTGATCTTGATTTTTTTTATTTGGGAGGACCACCTACCGATGGTGGTGTGTACGTACAACAATATCGTCCAAAAAACCAGTATTATGGCACCGTTCAAGGTATTGTAAGGATGACCATGTAGGTAACTGTTATGCTGGACACAATTGGGGAGTCCCCACTCTTGTATCCAAATATGATACATGATACAACATAGAAGGTATTGTTCATCCAAGAGTTGATGAATACTACACTATATGGATAGAATTATTATGATTATGGGTTGAGGAGACCATTGGAGTTTGAGGAGGAGTATCACATATTCATACATGTGTCTCCTCGATGAGGGATAAAGAGATTTGGCAGGGGTGGCATGTTATCTCTGAGGATAATCAGACCATTCCTCATACTATGTAGTGTGGGTGTGGTGGCATACCATAGGACTCTACCACCTTAGTTATAGAGGGCTCACAACGTCTTCTACATATCCCAAATGAGGAGACAAAGGCATGACCCTTCTCACATCATTGACCATGGTGAGATGGAGATTGATGACAAGGTGACATCTACAGAGTACCTTGTATATATAAAAGATCTACATGAGAGGATCCTTCATGGATGGTCGATTCCTCTAGTGAATGTACGTTGTCCGTATGTGTATCTCCAGGAGAGCACATGGGAGGGGGAGTCTCATATTCATGCTTAGTACCCCCATTTGTTTGATTAGCCTTTGTTTGGATTTTGTGGAAGTAAATCCCTAAGGTTGGGAGAATGTAACACCCCAGAATTAATTTCAAATTTTTGAAAAATTAAATGGGATTATATTGAGACCATGCTATGAAATGACATGTTATTCAGATTCCTAGAGTAACTGGAATATATTTTTGGAATATTTATATAGTTCATTATGTAAATGTATGAGTGTGTTTTTCCAATTGTTAAACCAGTTCCAAGATCAAAAATATTAGGGAATAATTGAACTTATATTGTTGAGATTATCCTAGGAAGGGAAAAACATTGACTATCCTGGGTCAACAAGAAAAGATAGTTTGGGTACAATGAGAAGAAAAATAAAATAACTTAAAATATTATTTTTTATATTTTCACTTCATTATTACGCAATGACTCGTCAACGCTATTGTACAATGATGAGGTGATGTTGAATCCATTAATAAACCTCATTAATGAATCAATGTGGTGACATTGCAATGTGATACTCATCTTCTGTATTTAATTAAATAACGATTCATTGTTAGTGAACAACTCTGAAATTCCTTTGACGAATGGCAAAGAAAACCTCAATTATGACAAACACTGGAAAATAGTAAAGTGGTGAAAATACCCTTAGAGATTGAATCGAATCCTGAGATCAATGTATTGTGATGGGAAATCATCCTCGATTTATCTCCTCTTTCTAGGTAGGGTTTTAAATCTTAGTGATTGCTTTCCCCATGTTCTCCCCAATAAACAAAAAAACTCAAATCAAATCTCTAACAAGTTGATCCGCGGATGGATTTTTCATATGGGATTAGTAAATATTTTATTGTGGGATTTGTCTGGGGGATTATATCTTAGTGATTTATATTTATCTTTTGAGATCTCATAGACAAGAAAAATTCTATGCTGACATGAACAATGGTCATTTTTTTCACTAAAGAACCCACGAAGTCAAGTCAAATATTTTTCGGGGGGGGGGGGGATTCCAAATGAGGAAGGACCACTATATTGATGGAAAATAGAGAGGATTATGTTGTAGTTATGGTGAAAACCCAAGAAGTTTGGATGTGCAAAATGATCAGGAAACGGACCACCAGAGAAAGCCTGGTGGCCTGCAGAGGATAATACCAATACGCCAACAATGGTGGTGGTTGTGGGAGGGAGAAAGTGTGCCCTAATAGTGTGCCAAGGAAGTGGAGGCCGCGACTAGCAGGGGTTGTGATTGTGTAGGGGGCTGCTGCAGATCAGTAACTATGCTAGGTGTAGCGGCCAACAGGGTGCACCGTGATGTGAACTGCCTTGTGGTCCATGTTGTACGACATGCGGAGGGAGGCGACTTTCCTCAGACGGCCGCATGGATGCCCGAACAAGACCCTAGGGGGCGTGCTTGTTGGACCCAAGACAAACTGCTGATGCAGGCTAGGTCAATAGAGTAAACTAGGCCACTGGGTAGCCCGGTATAGAGAGGAACTGGCCCACAAAATTTTGGGCCTTACTACATGGGAAACTAGGCCAATGGGTTGTTGGGATGCCCAGAATTGGTTTAACTATGTCGGACCGGACTGGATGATAACCCAGTCACTAGGCGACCTGACGGGCTAGATACATGGCCAAACCAGGCTTGGTTCTGTAAGGCCCACTGGGACTGGATGGATAGGGTCTTTCTAAATCCCGAAGATTGAGGTCGAGTCTTATGAACCAGTTCAAATCATGTCTAACCCCTAGGCTAGGTTGTTCGGTCAGGTCTGACAATATGAGACTAGTCTGGGTTGCAACGGGGGCCTTTTTACTAAAATAAAAATATATTTCAGTCTGGGCGTCTGATTGACACAAGACTAGCGGTATTGGGACCTTTATGGTCAGTCAACCCTTTGGGTATACTATAAGAGAGTTTTCATGGATGTATACATACAAACAATTTCTTATGGATTAGAATCTCTTAGAATCAAGTGTAATGGAGAGTGGGAATCCTTCGGCTCGCTATTACATGAAGAATATGACAATCAGGACCTCAGTGGTCTAGTAGATGATCGAACCTTAATGGTCCAATAGCTCAATAGACCACAATGGTCCATTAGCTGAGCAAAACTCAATGGTCTAGGAGCTTAGTTGACCTTAGTGGTGTAGTCGCAGAGCATACCTTAGTGGTGGAGTAGCTCAGCGGACCTCATTGGTCCTATATCCATGTGGAACTTAGTGGTCCATTAGTTGAGAGGACCTTAGTGTTCTAGTAACTGAGAGGACTTTAGTGGTCCTATATCTGAGTGGACCTCAATGGTCTAGTAGTCGAGAAAACTACAATGATTCATTATGGATGAGTCCATCAGTAGTAAAATGTGATTCAGCTTTAAGACTAATAATCAAACTTTCTATACTTTGAGTTAAACCTGGTGAAAGATTTCTTTGACTGGTGTTATTTTTTTGTGGTTATTCCTTTATGGTTTGGGGTCTCTAATGAGTATTTCATTAATCAAACCTACATGGACTTTGTCTGTACATGTTCTTCTCTAGTGCAGGTGATCAATGCATCGACAGAGACTTCGGTGGTTCAAGGAAAAATAAAGCTTAGTGAGATAGCACGGACATGCATACTTCATGGGCCACAAGAATCTACCCATCACTCACACATCATGTAGGGTCTCAAGAATACAGAACATGGTAGTTTTACTTTTATTTGTGGTTTTGGGATAGTATTTTGGCCTCTTTGTACTTTCAGTTTTTACTGTACCCTCAGTAGTTGTCTCCGTGATAGTTTTGGTTAACATTGTGTATAATTTTTGCAGTTTGAGCTTTGTGTGTTTGTATAGGATTAAGTGAAATGACTTCCCTTTTTTGAAAATTTCAATTCCTTTCTAGTCACCAGCCCCTGGCCTATGGATGGTAGGATTTGGGTAGTCCCGAAATCGGCCATAGGGGATGGGTCGTGACATCCTCTTTATCCAAATTCTAAACCAATACCCTATGAATAGACAAATTACTACATAAGAACACAGTAATGGGTAAAATATGAATTATAGACTATCACGATTTTGATAAATTTATCCTTCCCAGAAAAAAATTATATTTTAATTCATCTAATGCCGATTTTTTACTCCACTCTTAAACATCAATTGGTATTTCAATTCCATGAGTGTAAATATCAATATTTCATAAACATTTTTTCATTCAAATCAACCCATAGATATAAAATGAAAGTGTAAATATTTATGGCCTCAATTGGGAAATATTTATCATGTATATTGATCAATGTTTTTAGAAAAGACATTTCCATTGTAATTCAGAGAAAATAATTTCATCATTTATGTATCAAATGATGTTGCTTTCTTTCATGGTGGATCGTGGTCTAGTTTTTTTAATTGATTGACAAATTAAATAAATATTAAACTATTCATATAATCCTAATAGTAGTATCAGTTGAATGAATGAAGATTAGATAAATAAAATTAGTTTTTAAATGAATAAAAACTAATCTTTTATTTAATTAAAATATATTTTTATTGAATAAAATTCAAATTCTACTTCTTTTTATGAAATTATGTTATATGATAATATATTTTCTGTAAACAATACTCCAAGATATAATAGATATATTTTGTTGTGGAAAAATTAATAATTTGGCATTTAAATTTATTATGGTATTAAATAGGGAAAACATTACATTATATGGTTTTTTGTATAAAATATTCGTATTATAGTGAAATAGAAAATTGTATTATACCATAGATATTTAAATATATCGTAACATATGATTCATAAGACATTATTAATTATTATATGTAGGGAAATTTGAAAACAATAATTATTTGTGTGTGTAGGGTTATCCCAGGGCAGGCCATCATAGCATTATGCTCACGATGGAATGTAAGTTATATTGGCCACATTTTACAGTATTATTAATATAAGAACAAATGATATTGGGGATTAATATCTCAATATGGTCAATTATGGGTTCTTATTTCCAATAGATAAAATTTAATCTTATGAATATATCATTAAATCATGTTAAAATGTTACAAAGGATGTCAAATTAATTAAATGTACTCCACTACTATAGCTATGGAAATTTATAATAAATTATGATGGATGAAAAATAATTTTCCATTCACCAAGTATAAACAAACTCATTAAATATTTAATATGTATAAAAATATTATTTTTGAATAGATTAAAAATGAATTAACACTATTTTTAAATTGTTTGTAAATTTTGTAAAAATAAAAGTCCCTGTTTGAAAATTATATAATTATAGAAAATGAGTTATATTAGTCGAACATGTCATTTATTTGGTGAAACCAAATATGTGATATTTATATTATACAAATTTTTTCATAATAGAACTGAATTAGAGAGTTTTAATATTTTTTGAAATATCTTACGTTAAAATTAAATTATATAAAGTGAACAATATGAAGGATTTCATATTGGGAGTTATTTTAATATGTATTTTTTTTATAATTTGGAATTTTAATAATGATCAATATAAATATAAATAGCCAAAATATTTTTATTTTAAAATTTTTATAAATTATTTATCTATTGTTTAAAATTGTCAATTTATAATTTATTTATTCTAACCAATAATTTATTATTCATATGTATAATATTTATTTTACCAATGTATTTGTTTAATAGTTTCATTTTGTATACTCTTTCAGTGTTAACATATTAGAATATTTTTTTCTACATTCATCGTATAATACATTATAATTTTTGTGTCTACATTGAATTTGGATTTAGATAGATTATGAAAATGATTTAAATGGTTAATTATAGGTTATACATAAATTTTCAATAATATTAATGATATTTAAGTCCCTATTGAGTAACTTAGACATGGATAGAGAGACATTGACACCGAGTAGTCATTTTACTTGAGGATTATACTTTGTATAAAAATGTGTGTGTTTGAAATCATTCAATAAAAGATTATTATTATTTGGGACATTGATTTCATGTCATTTCTATCCTTTAATGGAATCGGTATCTTAATCGATATTCACATGATGTTTCTTGATATATATGAATAAATGTTTCTTCATTTTTTTTACAATCTCTATACACAAGTCTTGTAAACGGTGAAATATCAATATGCTTTTACCTTATTGGGTTTTGTTGGAAAATATACGAGTCTAAAATAATTCATTAGAATCATGAATACATGTCAAGGGAATATAATAACATGATATTGGGATATTAAATCACCATTGAAAAATACTATTATTTATATTCCATCCCATGAAAACATGGATCATGTTTTCATTCATCATATCATGCACATTCATTCTAAAGTTAGGTGGTAATGGAATATCTTCTGTATGTCATTGATTAGATAAAAGAACAAAAAATTAATGTAACTGAATACATATGTAGCATTTTTTTTCAAAATATATCTCTGTTAGTAATGATACTCCATTGATGATATTTAGATTTTATCTATATAAAGGATTTTTTAATAGGGTTTTCATCTCAGGTAATTAATAGTCATATATAATATATATAGAATGATATACAACCTTAATAAATAATTATTGAGATGAATACAAAAGTGGACTCATTTAGTAGTGAAATATATATCATTTTCTGTTAGAAGAAACGATAATTTTAAAATAAGTCTCCACTTTAGAGAAGAAAATTTAATAAATGACTAATTAAATGTACGAAAGCATATTAAACATGGTTTTTTAGTCTTCATATTATATTAATTATATTAAATGTATAAAGGGATAAAATTAGTTCTACATTAGATACATTTTTATACATATTCCAACTAAAATCTATTAAATTTTATCCCACTATTAGTGTGGTATTTTAAATAATAGTACACTTCTGAAAACAATTTCTCAACTCATATATTACCATATTAGAAATAGTTTCAATAGTGTGTTTTATAATATTACCACAAATTGAAGTTAGTTTTTTTCCAAAAAAATAATATAAAATATATTTATATTGTTATTATATAATGATTATTATATAAAAACAAATATTCCTTTTGAATTATATTTATAAAATGTGAAGTCAGATGAAAAAATATTAAAGATTGTGTTAGTGATAGTGAATTTTACATTAATATTGAAAATGTTTTAATGTATGTTGGTAAAAATAATTATAAAAATTTATATTCATTAATATAATATTTCGAGGAAAAATATTTTTGTAATATGTTTCAAGGACAATGATATTTATTAGAATAAAAGGATTTTTATTTCTAAAAAACAAGTAATTATTAATGTAACATTATATGATGTGATGTTAATGTGCTTGAAAACATTGTTTAAAACAATTTAACAATAGGATTTTTATTCCTAATTCCGTAAATTATTCAAACAATATGATGGGAAGGTTTTATTTTTTGATTATAAAATGATGTTGTAGGAATTTTATTGTGATTTAATAAAATTAACAAAATCTTAGTATGTAAAACATGAATGAGGAGAAATTAGATGTCCATCATATATAATAGGTTTTATATGAACATATATACAATTTTTTAGGTATTATTAAATGATTTTAATTGTGTAAAATGTATCAAATTATAAAAAATTCAATCTCCACATTACCATACTTTCACATTGGTAGTAAATACATACATATATATATATATCATGAATTAAGATGATAATTATCATGTCAATGTAAACATTTAATTTATATCTTAATGATTTTCTTATGGACTATTACAAGATATAAGAAACAATAACATTTGTGTATGTTGGATACTTATAACAGGGTATGAAATATTCTAAGGAGGTAAAATATGAGTTTTTTTATCTAGAATACCCATGAGGTATTCTAAATAGAGTATCATTAATTATGTCTATTATATACTTGGGGTTAAAAATATATATTTGGTTACACTAGTAACTATGGTTGTGAAGATATGTACCATAAGAAAATTAATATTATGATATTATTATTATGTGAGCCTTCAGGCTTAGCCAATTTTGGTTTCATTAAGAATTATGTTGATCATGTCATCTATTTGAGTATAAACAAGATGAGATTATTTTCTCCAATATAAAGAGTATGAAATTTTTCCACCAATATACAAATAAATGGAAATTATAATCCAATACCTACATAGTATAAATGATATTTTTTCTACTAGTTCACGGGAATGTGATGGAGCATCTTTTATGGTAAATGGAATGTGTTATTTTCATCAACATAGTCCATCAATACATGATGAAAAGATAATTAATAAGATATATTTGTGGTATCTAAATAGAATATTACACATGGGAATAATATCTAATAGTAAAAGGGGTCATATAAATATATATACATATATATGTTACTATTGGAGGACATAGTTATTGAGAAACATGTGTTTGATACAAATAAAGCCACATACATTTATTGAATGAATATAATTTAGTATTTCTATAATGAAAAATCTTTTCATAAATATATGAATTAGTGAATTCACATTTTTTTCCAACCCTATAATGGTCTATGTGTTCAATAACATTGGCTGATAGATTGTGTATTTTATGTAAGATATAAATATTAATTAATGGTGTTTTTTATTTTCTTAAGAAGGTTTAATATATGGTAGTTTTTTTATAGATGGTAGTTTACAAGGTTTCATATTTTATTTGATAAATGGTGAAGTTGATGGTAGCTTCTCAAATTTGTTATAGAAGCTTCCAAAAATTATTTTTGGATATGGTTTCACAATATAGTTTATATGAAACAAAATAACGTAGAATTAATCTTTTTCTATATAACATTACATTAAGTGGGAGATTATTAGATTTATTACATAAATTTCACATCTCATTATATTATATAAGAATATCTTATAGTATGTCATACAGGAAAACATTGGAATATCAAATTCCTTTTATTAATGGATTTAATTAGACTTGCTTTTTAATAACATGACAACATATTTTTAGGAAAATTGAACAATAATAGATAACATTCAAAACAATCCCCATAAATTCCATCATTAATATATTACATTTATTTGATTACACATATGGGTTGATCATTAAATTCAAATGATAAATGCATGGATACTCAAAAACAAAATTAATATAATATGAATAATTGATTTAATGAATGAGATCCTATAAATGGATATATAAGGAATAAGACAATATTATCATGGTGAAATTTCAAGATTCGTCACAGGTTTATTTTCCCCCTATTTCTATTATTTATTTCATATTTAACATTAACATTTTAGATTCAATTTCATATTTTGGGTGTAATGGGTAATTTGACCTCAATATATGGGGATTTATACCAAAATATTGATACAAAATGAATTGTGGATTCTAATGGAATCCTGTGAGCGATATTCATCAAGAAAATTGATCAAATTCTATAACATTGGAATCGTCAATTAGAGGTACACATAAATATTTCAGTAATTATGAATATAATGGTTTGGGATAATTGATTGGTGGATATGAGTCTTGTATTTTTTTAATTATTAATTTTACATTGAATAAGTACTAATTTTTCTTTGAACCCCTATATTATGAAACATAGTGCAACACATCATCAAAACAGGTGAAACCAAGCATGTCACAGAAATCAATGTATAATTTTATACATCATAATATAATAAATCCATTTGTTAATAAACAAATTTTAACTAAGATTAAAAAAATTTCAATTAAGAAGTGTTATAATAATGTAGATCACTATAATGGTGTAATATATATGGAATGGGAAATATTACATCCCATCATAGCACAACACCTAGTCCACAATGAAAGGTAAATTATAAAAATTTTCACAGCATCACCTACTATATTAATTTATTGTTTCATGATATAAACACTTCCATTATGGTTAAAAAAGAATCCCATAATATCAAACATGAAAAAATGTTAACCATGACCTCTATATTATGGTGTAGCAAATATATTACGATGTATTCTAAAAAAACATTTTTCTGAATAATTATTTTTGAACATGTTGGTTTCACCAAAAATATCAAACAAAACATCTCAAATTTTCATGAATTACTTAACAATTTTAGGTAAATATTTTACATTCTATTTAAATAATTAAAAACCCTTAATTTTTGTAAACCAGTTGTTGTTTTATTGTTGGTCGATAACAAAAGACAACATCAAGAACTCTTTTACATAAAAATATGTCACATTTTTATTAAGCATTTGTATGGTTAAATATTTTTTCAAATATATTCATATACACAAAAAAACAATCATATTGAAATAAAAAATATTTTATTTTATGAATCACATGACATCCCAAGATATTTTAGGATATTTATATGTTTACAATAAAACATTGTATCCATAATTACATCAGCTCAAAAAAATAATTCTAATCATAACCACATTTAATCTGTCGAATAAAATCCCTCCATTCCATGATCACGAAAATATCCTCAATTTGTAAAACTACTTCTTTAATCGTAACATTTATATTATGTGTTTTTTATATCCTGAAATTTTCTTACAATACAGAATATGAAATTTTTTATTCTATTGATATTCCATAGAAAAAATAAAAAGGGGACTATCCCAAAAAAAATATTTTTATACATTTATCAATGTATATAACAATCAATAATTTTAAATAAAGTGTCCAAAAATTTATATAATGCATTAAAACTATATTTTAATCTATCAAAATTCTTATGGATATTGTTATCATATAAATTCTGTCTAAAATTTTGTTCAAGAACTTTATATAAAAATTAATCCTTATTCGATGGATTATATAACAACAAAAAAATTTAGATATGAAAGATTAACCTCTTAAAATTTATGTAAAATATAATATATATTAAAAAACATAAAACATGAATAATAAAAACTTATCATTTTTTATCTTGTGTATAAAAAAATATATTTGATGTATAAATACAATCAAAAAAATTAAAAAAAATTACATAATAAATTAGTAAAAAGTAAACATCATATTCTTGTGTATTTACATCCTCTAAAAATAATAATAATGATAAAAACTATTAAACTATTAATAATTATTAATCAATATTGTTTTATAAAAATTAAAATATTATAAACATTCATTGAAAACTACATTTATGAATAATGAGAGTTATTTTAAAGAAGTAAAGCGATTTTCTAAAAATGGAAACAATATATGACCATTTGGAATCATAACCCCGAATTGAAATTGTAACAAAACAAAATATAATATTAAACTGAATAAAAATCATAGTTTATTATGTGTAATAATAATTATGTAACAATATTAATGATTTATAAATTGATTTCTCAAACTAAATAATATATCATAATAGTAAATATAAATTTAATTATATATGTTTATACATATTTATTATAGTATTAATTTTTTCTATGATTTAATTATTAAAATATTTAGAATATAGACTAATTGTAAATAGAAAATAAAAAAAATAATTAAAATAGAATGATTATAAATAAAATGTAGTCACTCAGGAATATTGTTTTTAAATTTTTTGGAATAAAATAGTTTCCAATATATTATGAGAATGGATATAAATATATATTTTATAATTTTTATTATATTAGTTTTGTAAAAATAAATTAACATTTGGATTGATATTGTGAAAATTATATTTTGAATGGTTTTTAATATTTTAATACAAAATTTAATTATTGGTGGATATTAAATATATCAGCCTTAAAAACACCTTATGTTTCAGGATATAATCATTCTATAAATAAAAAAAATCAACAAATTAAATTTTATTTATGAAAAAATATAATGAATATAAAAATAATAATTTGAATTTATAAACCTAGATTATCAATTTTAATTTCTATTATATATTTTATCATCTAAAATAATAATATTTTTTTATCTTCAATAAGGTATTTTCATGATTCCATTAGTTGTTAGGTCATTATTATTGTATATAAAAGCTAAATTTTGTTTTTATAAACCCAGAAAAAATATACATTATAATCAAAACTATCGGAATATTTGGAATTAATAATAAAATAATCTGTAATTTATTATGAAATACCCCATCCACATAACTATTAACACCCTTACTCCACCAATATCTCCTCACATATAAAATATGATTATGAAAAATCAATTCTTAACTCCCTATATAAATGTACCTCTACATATCGCTTATCCAATGTCAAAACCAAACATTAATCCTCTAATGGATTCATTCCTAATCATATATAGGAAAATTATAGTGCGAGGAAAGGGTTTCAAACCCCATAATATCATATAAATTCACCACATATACACATAATTACATGAAGTAACAAAAAACCTCAAAATTCATTACATAATATACCTTTATTTAAAAAAACAATATTTATTATCATACCTTTTATATTTAAAACACTCTTGAAAACACATCATTTCACTTGTGAAAGTTTTACATTAACATTTTCAATTAAAATGTTAATATTTTTGTTATACTATTAATTGATATTCATAAAAATTTATTCTATTATTTATATAAATTTATATTTTGACAATTTATGTTGATCTATAATGAAAATATAGTCATTTTAATAAATATAATAAATGTAAAAAGTTATAGTTATTTTTAACCACAAAAGACAAGATTACTAATGAATGTTCTCAGAATTTATTAATATTTGTTAATAGAATAATTTTTTCTCTTCTAGAATGATATAAATATTGTAACAAGAAAATAATTATTATTATGGAACCATTAGACAATGCATTTTGAGAGTTACATCTATATAGATGATGTTATGGAACTACGCTCCCAATAATGAAAAAATGGTAATATGAGTAATACAAAATTTATATCTAAGTAAGAAGCTAATAAAATATAATATAAGAATTGAAAAAAATATGAAAATAGTTCTACATAAATTAATGAGTGATTTAATCACAACTATTTTTTTTATTCAAGTATTCTCTTCTTTAGTGGACTAGAGATAAGGCATCTTTCCCCATCTTTCCATTTCTTATAGACATATTCTTTATCGATCTCTATGAAATTATCTCCCAATTTATCCATTGGATTGACTAAAAATATATATATTATACAAATATTAATTTATTTTATTTTATTCCAATTCCCTTTAATTTATATATATATATATATATTCATTTCTACTTACCTCCGTTTCCAAATATTTTCATTATGTTAAATAATATTATGTAGTAGTTCTATAACTTCTTTATTTTCATGATCCACAATTGGCTGATTATTTTTTCATTAATTTTTAAAATGTTAAATGTTTTGGAATTGTAAAATGGATTTTATTACATGTTTTTTGATGAATCTATTATCTCTTAAAATTTAATGATTTCATTTCCCTTTTTTAAAGCTAGATACTAAGTGATTCTTTTAATGAGTTATTATTTTCATTTTTTTGAACTTCTCATTCACATTAAGATATATATTCTGGATCAATGATCTATTATTTAATAAGGAATTCATAAGATACATTACTGCATAATTATCCTAGGATCATACAAGATACATTAATTAATATCATATTATGACTTTGTTCTCTTATATCGTTCATCATAATTTTTAATTTTAGCTTTTTTGTTTAATCACTTAATTTTTCTTTATATGAATGTTATTAATGAATCATATAGCGATTTGTATGATATAAACTATATATCCCATAATATATATTTAAATATTTATCTATAATGACATAATAATTCATAGGGAAGGTATATTTAGCCTCTTCCAAAATATTTGGTGAGGGTGGGGTCTAATTCACACCTACTAAAATTCCATGGATGGGCAATTGTAGTTGGCCAATTATATAATTTTATGATCTCTTAAAAGAAATCCTTGACCTCTGTCTATTACTTCATTCCTTATAATTTTTCTCCATTTTAAGTACCTAATATTTATAGTTATCTAATGAAATGTTATTCATATTTCTTGTGTTTTTTGATGGATTGTTATACATCCTTTATTATTGAATATAATTCTTATTGGATCTGATGATACCTCAACCCTATTTTGTCATGTGTAAATTATTTTTAGTGTTTATGGCTAGTAATTTATTTTATGTAAGTCCCCATGTTAACAAATTTAATGAATGGTGTATGGTGATCTCATGCAGTTAATTATATTGATAGAAATATATGAATACATAGTATATTTTAATGTTATTTATTATGATCATGATTTCAAAAATTAACTACACCTCAACACTTTTAAGTGTTATCTGTGGATATTTATGTTTATAATGACTTAATATCAAAAGAAATACCTATGTTTCATTAGGTTTGGTATGAGATGATGAAATAATTATTATTCGTAGATATGTCTGGAGTAGATAATTTGAAATTCAATCTCAACAGCCTATATTAAGGCATATGGATTCATAAATATGAATTTATTATATCTATGATTATGTTATTCCATTTATAGGGTTACTAATATGATTATTTTTATCCATAACCATAATTATGTTTTATAATATGTATAAAATTATAATAAAAAAATACAATTACACTTATTATACATTCTTAAACCTCAAAATAGTGATTTTATTGCAGTTAAACCCATTAATTTGAATAATTCACTTTCTATATATATATATATAATCATAAACATGAGATAGTGAAGTTGATATTGAACATAGAAAAATATGTTCCATAAATATATATTCAATGTATATAAATCCTCTCCAATATTAAATTTTGGATGAATCATCAACAAAATTATTATAATCCCTTTGTAAAATTTCAATGAAATATTTAAGACAGGTTAGTTTTCATTATACAAATCCAATATCATCTTCTAAGAAAATTAAATAAAATTAAATAACCCATACCAACCTATCATTCATTGAATGTATATGGTGAATTATGAAACATGGATAAAATAGTGATTATTATTTTATTATGGGATAGAACATTTTGATAAAATGATTTAGGAATGGTAAATTATTATTCATCAAGAAAGTTATACTATAATGGATTATACTAATGTATTCCTTGAATTTGTTTCTTATCCATACTCTTATTCGATATGATTATTTACTAATTGATCACATTCATATATAATTTTACATAATCATGTATCCATAAGTAAAATGAAAATTTAAACCATATTGGTTGACAAATAAATTACAATAAAACAATTATATGGGTTATATATTCCCAAATTCCATTCTTTATTGTTCTTAATTCTTATTTTTCAATAATACTCATGGTATATTTAATCTATGCATATGTAATCATTATCATAAAAACAACCATAAAAATAGGTATCGACTCTTATATATTGATGAATTTTTGATAAACTATGTGTGGATCAAAACATAACAAAAGAGATCGTAGACCAGGACACTATCAATTGAATTTTTTGAAATATCCCATTATAAATAATGTGTGATGTTTAATATATAGAAAATATGAATTCATGGTAATTTCATTAAATCTCTGTAGTACACTATAAATAATATTAGGCTTTATGAATAAATATATTCGAGATTTCCTCAAAAATATTCATTGTCTATATAGAATATATTATTAAATATTCCAAAATTTCAGACATTAATTTTTTACACTAGAGGATTATGTTAAATATTTGGATAATGGAAATTTTTTATGAAAATTATATTAAATAATATTTATATATGTTGAAAATCGAATTAAGGATTTTTTTTATTTGTAAATTATGAGATATTTATTTATATTTCAATGATTAAGGTAATTTAAGAGTGATGGATATCAAAACTAGTGATAGATGTCAATAGTTTTCAAAGATTATTTTGGTACTATCAATGGATTATGACAACTTGTTGATGATTACTAGTTCTAGTGATTAATATAACTTCTGAAGATAAAAAAATTTCTAGAGAGATTAATATGAATAATGATTCAAGGAGTTTAATAAATGCCTAATAATAAAATCATTACTCAAACTATCCCCCCTCGAGAATGTATTTTTTATATAAAATAATTGTTAAAGTAATTCTAGGGTTTTATATGAATGAAAAATAAAAAAAAATTATATTGCATTCATTTTTTATAATATGATGTTAGTACTTAAAATATTTTACATTATTGTTTTTTATATTAAATATACTAATTGAAATATAACATATATATTTATCTAAAATTTTAATATATACAATCAAACAAATAGATCTTTGTGTCCTCTGATAAATTTCATTGGAGGTGATAAATTAATTTTAATTCTCAATAAATTTCTAGTAGTGAATGTATGATATATTAGATGATTATATAAGTATAAATGATCATAAAAAATTATATATGATAGGGATTTGATCGAAACTAGTTTTTCTATAAAATCAATGAATTGAAATTGGAATTATAATTGTTGGTATAACATTAGAAAATTTTCAAATTATTTCTCATCTAAATATGAGTTAGCATATGAAATTTGATCAGTCCATCTTAAAAAATTCATTAATGGTTCTATTATCTCATTTTGTTGCGGACATCTTGGTTCCTCACATATTGTTTAAAATTCATTAAATAATAAAAAAGTATTTTTCAGTCAGTCAAATGTGTTCAGCGGGATGATCTAGAGTTAAAAATTATGGTTAATGTTGTAAGGAGAGTTGAAATATCATTTTCAACCATTTATAATGATATAGATTCAAGGAATGGACCATGATTATGTTTACAACATGAGACATGGATAATATGGATTATTTGATGGGACTAATACCTCAATATTCATTAAATATCCAAGAAGAAGAATGATTAATAATGGTAAGTGATTTTACAAATTTTTCAATAATATAATCTAGGATATACCTTAATATAAATATAAGTTAATGTTGTTCCATTATGTTAATAAAGAATGAAAATTTTAAATAGGGATAATAGTATGATTACAAATAATGACATGTAATGGGGATATTATCCTAATATAAATTAATATATGTCATACATAAAAATTTAAATGAATCATTATAATATCAGTATTTTGGATAATATTACAGACCCATTTACTAAATAATTATTCATAAAGTGTTCATACCTAATCTACCTTTTATGATTTCTCTCAGAGAAGTGATGATGTTTAATTAAATACCATTATAAATTTCAACATATATAGATTAAATGTATTCCATATAGTTTTTTGGGAAGGCTTATAATATTTTTGAAAAAATAGTTTATCTTTAATATGATATATCTTCCAAAATTAAATTTTTCTTATAAAATGATAACTTAAATATTCGAAGGACATTCTCAAATCCTTCTATGTATACTTCAATATAGGTTATTATCACAAATTTCAATTAATAAAATTATTATACAATAATATATTACAATAATTAATTAATATATATTTTTATGAAGACTTATGATTTTGGAAATGTAAAAAAATATAACAATATAGATTAAAGTTGTAGAAATGAATATATTGGCATAACACAAGTGGAATACTTAATAGTTATCATCAAATATATTTAGAAAAACATTAATAGAGCATAGTTTAATGAAATTATTTATGATGAAAATCATATTTGAGACCTATAATTTCAGTATAGGGGAAATTATTATACAAAATATCTCCAAGAAATAAAGTTATAATGATTAGGGATATTGGAAATTTTAATCCTCGGTATATAGTCCATATTGAGATTGTAGACCAAATTGGGGTTGTAACCTATCGATTCCCCCATACACAGAACATGAAAGATGTACATATTTATCTTCATGTATCCCTATAATTGATGAAAATTCCATTTTCCTCATATTTATAGAATCCTGTGGTGGTATATTTGGTGAATTATATCTCTTATGAGTAGATCCCATGGAAATGGATCATTTGTTGAGATAATGTGCTAAAAAATATAACCCCTAATATTATCAATGTGGTATAATAAAATAATATATTAAAATATAAATCATGTGGACATAAGGATTTTATTGAACAAAAATAGCCTCATTAAATTAAATATGATCTTTTGGTTTGAAATATCATGGTTGAAATCGGTATGAAGTACTTAAAGACGTAGAATTTATTGATATTAAAAATTTACCCCAAAAAATATATGTATAGATAAAATTATAATATTTATCAGACCGATGGAGTAGTAAAAATATCTTTTTATTTAACTAGTAGAAAAAATCTAATGTGAATTGTAATACCATTCATGAAATCAAAATACATTATAGATGAAAAAATAGTAAAATAAGAACATTATATTATGGAGCGTCTTCATAAAAAAATCACGATTTAAAAAATAAAATAAAAATAATTCCAAATAAAAAAACTAAAATTTATAATCTAAATTAAATGTAAATTACAGTCTGTAAAATTTGTGAATAAATTTTAAGATTTATTTACCTATAATAATGTTATTCTATGTCCATTTGAATTGTATAAAACCATTATAAATAATAAATAACCATTTGATAAGTGAAAAAACAATGATATTGATAAAATACATATAAAATAATTTAAAATTATTAAATATAACTATATATGAATATTATAAAAAAACTCATAAATAATATAAAATAAAAGAAATTATGCATATATTTTACTAATATATATATTTTATAATTTAAATTATAATAATATTTATCATAATGTTTAATTTTATAATATTAAAACCTATTTATTTAAAAATGTAAATACTTCGAAACAATTAATCATTAGTAATTATGAATGACAAAAAAATTTAAAAATCCCTAAAAATAGAAATTATTTTATTTTTAAATTACATTATTTTCATTGTAATATTTGATTTTATTTAATTGTAAAAATTTTATATATAAAGTTATATTTTTATGAAAATATATATTGTTTTTATTCGTCATTTAAAAATTATAAAACTATTAATTTTTTATTTTTCTAAGAAAATTCATTTTTTAAAATATTAAAAAAACTGTTTTGCAGAATATCGTTTGTTTTTTATTATCATAAGGATGGTAATTTTAACAAAAATAGAAAAACCCCATTTTATCAATATAAAATGCTCTCAAAGTGTAAATTAATTCGTTCAAATATACTAAGTTGTGTTTATAAACATATATTTAAAATTTTTAATCGAAATTTATATTTTATTCAAATACCAACTATTTTTTATTCATTATTTTTAATAAATTATATATCTGATTGAATTATATTTTTCAAGGATTTTAATATGAGTGAAAGACATTTTTTATTTACAATAAAATAAATTTAATAGGAATATGGTCATTATAATATCTGGCGTAATTAAAATAAAAATAAACACAATACTCTAAAATACCCATGGTTATATTTTCATCCATCATCGTTCACTTATTCCCTTCCTACAAATATCATTATTATATATATCATTAAAAACATAATACTAAAATCAACTAAAAACATTCAAAACACAATATTGAATCCAAAATTTTATCCAATGAATGACATATGATCACTCCAAAGGAGATGACTCAATGAATACTGTAAGTGCAACAAAAACCACGACTCAATTAAACTCACTATGAACATGTTCCACTACAACAGAATCATCGTTTAGCGGTGTTTTTTTGCGTTTAGAGGCGGTTTATACCACCGCTACACTATTTGGTAGCGGTTTACAGAAATCGCCGCCTAATAGGGCATCGTCAGTATTTTAGCGGTAGTTTTTATCGTTAAGCGGTGGTTTCAGGAAAGCGTCGTAGGTGCCTCATTCCGCGGCGTTTTACCTGAATTTAGCGGCGGTTTTACTACCACTGGGAATCTATTTATTCGCGGCGGTTAGAACCGCTGCGAATAAAATCAATTTCTAGCTGCAGTAAAACCGCTGCCATATTCAGGTAAACCGCCACGGAATGAGGCAACAACGACGCTCCTATTTAGCGGCAGTTATAACCACCGCAAACCGTAAATTTAAATTTACATTTGAAGGCGGTTTAAACCTCCACCAGTATACATTTCGTAGCAGTTAAAACTGCTGCTAAAAGCTGCCCAAAATAAAAAAAAATTCTTCTATTCTGCAGCACCACTGCCCTAAAAAACAAATAAAACCAGAAAAAACGATCAAAGGTTCCAACACATTCCTCATACTCATGTATACAATATCCTAAATAGTAAATACTAGGAAGATAAAACTCCATTGATACAGCATTGTAACATCCCAAACTAGATTCCACTAAATCTTATAACTTCACTTTCTTAGGATAGATCATCCATAGCGATCCCACTCTACTTATAAAACATCATAATTGATGAATTAGTAGTTATATTAGTACCAATCCAATTATTTAATGATTTTTTTGGTTTTGTGGCCTAGAAACCATCCTTAATACTTATAATAAATTTGAACTGATGAAATAGATTAAATAACACATTAGAAATATATTGTTATAAAAAATATTATTGTGGATATAGTTTTAGAGTTACATTGGGATATAGCTTTTATAGGAATGTGGATATTTCCAGTGAGTCTTAGTTGACATCTTTTTATGTTGGAATATAGGTTAGGTGGGAGATTCTAGTGACCTTTTAAGAATAAACCTAGAATTAGAGGTGATTCCTCGTGTTATGTGAGGGGTTAACCTAGTTTCTCAAGCATCCTTGGAGATATTAAGAATCATTGGATGCATATTTTTAGTTTTTGGTCATAGAATGTGTATTTTTATGTATTTTTGGATTTAGTAGGACTCTATTTGTGGAATGATTCCCCAAGTTGGTAAGCGACCATGCGATAAGTAAAACTTCTAGGTGTTATGAGCATCTTTAATGCTTGAGATTAGTGGGACTGACATGCCAATCTAATTTTATTTTGTTTAGTTAGTTGTGTGAGCTTAATTTCAATGGTGTATGACTCAAGAAGTAATCATCCATGTTAAATGGTTATGTAGTATAACGTGACACCTGGGTTTGATTTTTTGAGTACGCTAGAAAAAACCAAGAATGCACAATGTCATTGGTCCTATGCATTATATGAAATGGATGTTCCCATTTCATTGATGTAACATCAATTTAGTAGTCATTATCATATAAATTTCCTATTTAACTAAGGTTTGGTGGAGAGAGTTGTGTGGTGTTTTGTGAAAAAAATTCTAGTCTCTGAGAGTTTGAGGGATGAAATCACAGGTAACACCTCTAGGGGTATTATCACATAACTACTTGGTTTAGGGTTGTGAGATCTAAAAAGGTTGTGTTAACCGAGCACTCCCTGAGTGAGGTTACCTAGGTATAAACTACTTTGTGGTTAGTGATGTAGACCAGAGTTTTTAGTAGAAAAGCTAAGTTATCCAAAATCTATGGATTACTATGTTAGAGGATCGAGTTTTATAACATCATCAATCTGGGTTAAAGTTCAAGATGTAGTTATTGATGTGGATTGAATGTGTGCGCATAGAATGAGGATTTCATAAAACATGTGATTATGAATAGATCATTTCTATTTATTATTAAGTGGATGATAAAAATCTATGTGGTAGGAAGTGAACCACAGGTTTTTCAAGGAAGGAATATTAGTTCCAGATGAGTCTTCAGTGTATGCCAAGGATGGATTGTCGTGATGGAACATGGTATAATTATATTGAATCACATCCACAATCCATGTTTAGTGGTTGAGAAAGTGTTTTTCATGGGAACTAGATTCCTTTTTTTATTAAAATGATGAATATTAATATCCTATGGTGGGGAGAATCACACAGGTCATGGAAAATGTAACCTTTGGGAGAGTGGTTGTATAAAGAATAGTCATGAATGGTAAAGAAGATAGTTCAGGAATTCCAGTAATTAATGTTTTATGACTGGATATCCTATAATGAATCAAAAAATAGAATTTAAGAATCATAATATAAATAATTTAGGTATATAATGATAGGTAATAATTCCCAGACAGACCATGATTAAGTGTAAATTGTGTTGGGAATGCAGTTCATGTCATGCAGAAACAGTTTAGTGATCAATATAGTTATGGTTGGAAATGGTCCATTGTAACCATCCTAATATTGAAGTATTTGGTAGAAGTTCTTTTCTTAAAATTCATGTTTTTATAAGACATACCAATTGTGAGTCAAGTCGACAACCATCATCGAGATTATATTTTAATTTATAATGTAATCTTGCCTATATTCATGGACATATGCTAATTTATCACCCCTCAGTCACATCTATATATTAATGAACCACCCTTGATTTAGAACATTCTCATGACATTTGAGAAGAGCTAGAGCATGTTTAGATACTTTTGATGCTTAAATCAGTCATTTTCAATAATGGGCCTCACCAAAGTGTCTACAACAGTATCCCCTTGATCACTATGAAATGACCCAATTTGTTCAACACATCAACAATGGGTTTAACTCTTAGTCATCCAAAATCTCGACTACCAATTCAAACACAGACCTAAATGGAATGATTTATACCACACTCAAGAAATAAACACATAAAAACAAACATCAAAAATCAATAAAATTCTTAAAAAGAAACATGAGAAATCAAGGATCCATGTGATGCTGGTCTTAAAATTTATTTTAAAAAAATGTAAAAAAAACAAGGTTAATTTTTACAAGGGGTCTTACAAGAAGGGAGTGGATCACTCCCCGCATATCCCCATCCACCATTGGTAAAACACATATTAAGGAGTGCTAAAGGGCCTCATCATACTCATTTATATGATTTCCCTATTTGATAAAGAATCCACCACTATATTATATTCTCTGTAGGAATGTCAAATTACCAAATTGAGATGATTGGCATGATTGATATAGTCAATCCAATGAGGATGGAGTTTCCAAGGAACATTCTTGGTTCATGCCTTCAGTGCGTCAACAACAATTTTAGATTTATATTCAATCCATAGGGGGGTCCTGGCGTGCTAGAGGATTTACCAACAAAATTTAACTTTTTCTACAAAGGATTCTAGGATACACATGCATATGAGACCCATATTATACTATATACTAAAAACCTACCTACTGGAAAACCAAAAAAACCCAAAGAAGGAGAATCAAAACCCTACTTAGAGGGGAAGACAGTGCAGCTTCAAGGGTCGCGGGGGGATGGGGGTCGCGAGGTCGTGGGGGAAGGAGGGTCGGGTGTTAAAAAAACCAACGTTTCGCGGAGGTTTATAATAAACCGCCGCGAGAACTTTTTTACAAAAGGTTTAGTGGCGGTTCCTAGAACCGCCGCTAAACATCGTTTTTGTTGTAGTGTTCAAAAAATGTAATATTTAATACAATATACATTGAAAAATAATATTTTATATGAAATAATATTTCTATGAAACATAGATATTTAGATGTTTTCATCTTCTTTATAAAACTCTCATAATAATATAATTATATATGTGGTATTTTCAAGCTACCTATGTGAATGATGGAGTTTTATTTTTCACTTATGACATTCATATATATATTTTAAATACTATTAAATGATTTAATATAACATAATATTCATCTAAATTAATTAATACGGATCTAGAATAAAAACGATTTGGTGAACCTGAATTAGGAATATATAATCGTAGTTATTCTTAATCATTAATAAAATACTAATAATGAATCAAAGAATAATTATATATCTCTTAATATATTTAAATACATCACTACTAATATCACGTTAACCATATATATTAATATTTTGGGATCATATAGAACCATTAGATAGATTTATTTGTTATTTACCTAGATATAGAGGTATTCTTTGACATAAATACCCAATAACATTGAATCAATCATCATAAACATTAAAAATTTAATAACCTAAAAATCATGATAAAAATTATTATAAGTTATGAAATAAATAAAATATTTTTCTAGACAAATTAATTAAGCAATTAATGATGATGATTAAATATTTTTTGATTATTTAATTATTGTAAGGACATGAGAAAAGCGTTTTGTAGATCTATTTATCATACTATATAATAAATTCATTATCAAACTAGATATATTTATATTCTTTATTACCCATTATTTTAATGTTATATAATTTGTTTAACACATCATTATATTATTTTTACTCTTATATTACTCCTCTATATTTCATGGATATGCATGTACCACTATGTTAAAAAACTAATAATTTTATTAACTAAATTTTTACTATGAAACATTTTTAATTATTCAACATTTTCATGAAAAACTAATAAAAATATTATTTAAAATATATAATTCCTTAAAATATCTTGATTTAATATAAATATAATTATTTTTTAAATTGTGTTTTTTGGGTACTTTACCCACTTATCTCAATTAGAAATGTTTTCTTTTCATTTAATGTTGAAAAAAACATTTCATTTTTTAAATTCTCCTTCAAATTTTCTTTGAATTCTTATTTTATTTTGATTGAAATTTCTAATGATAACTATTTATTTTTTGAAAATTTTCTCTATGATGTTATAAAAAAATATTATCCTTGGATCTCACATGATACCTTAATGAAAAAAGACTTATACACTTCTTATGTTACCCATTTATTACACATGTGTTTATTATATGTTTAGGAATTATGAATATTTATTTATATGTTTCATATATGTGGATAATATATTATAGACTTATTAATTTGTGTAGAATTAAACATCCACCCAATCAATTTCATAATGTATTATATCTACTTGGATCAATATGTGTTGGCTCAATGCATCTTGACATATTCTTATTGTAATATGTGTGATTTTTTTGAGTTAACCTTGACTACAATGATCTATATAGTCCAAGTTATGTATGGATATTATAAAATGATTGTATATCTGGGAAATATATTTTGCCAATGTTTATGATTACTTTCATTATATTTGTGAAACATTCTCGGGATCCAATTTTTACCTTGGTCATATATTATTTTGAATGCTATGGAATGTATTATGATACTTATTAATAATATTTCTTATTTATCTGTGTGAAATGATTATTTACACTTTTTATATCTCAAACCATTATCATTATATTAACACACATATTTGGATATATAGATCAAATAATATTTTATGTATGTATACATGATATCCCACGAAATAATAGTTTTATAGTTATCTTTAAGAGAAAATTATGAAGATTAAAATAAATGATGTTAGTATTCATCAAAATAGTTTTCTTTTATGTTTCAAATTTTAAAATATATCAACATATATATATATATATATTGGTGTTTTTTATTGATAATGGTGATAAAAATTATTTAATGATATGTATAAAATATGTGTTCCATTATGATGTAACTATGTAACCCTATAACCAATTATTGAATTAGTGATATTTCAAACCATATAGTTTAATAAACCCTGTGACCGGGTTGAGTGGGGCTTTAATATTTTTCAGTTTATTGGGTCACATTCCATTGTTACAATAAAACAATATAACTACAAATTCATAAAAATATTTCGATTTAATTTAACATTATAACTATTGTTTCATGAAATGGTCATTTTACATGGATCGCCTATAAACTGAAAATAGTGGTGTTTCAAAGTACCAAAAACCCCTAACATAAATCCAAGGTAAAAATAATTTCTATTATATCACTATAAATTTCTTGTGGAACTCCTTACTCAAATATATATTCCATCTATATTATGATAGAGAGGTGGAGTGTATTACATGAAGTTCATCTACTAGAAATTTATCCTAAAGAATAAAAATAGTGATCTAGTATGTGTTTCCCTTAAGAATTGTCTTAATGATTATATATATATATCATCAATATCATTATAGATCATCAATGACATAGAAACAAACATTATGAGATTCTTTATTACTTTATTTTTATATTTTCTTTAGTTGGATATTCCACTTATAATTCCATGATATTTTGAAAATAAAAAACATAATCCTTTCGATCACTTCATCAAAAAATAAATAAAATTTTATAGAACCATTCAAATGATTTATTTTTCTTAAAAAACGAAATTAATGGTTAATATTAATCAATATTTATTTATGATAAAATTCATACTATTGAAAAACATCTTTATATCTAAAAAAATAAAATGTTATTGAAACCATTTTGATATAATGGACTTCAATAAAAATTTATCAAAAAACACATTGCATCTATAAACCTGAAACTCCAAAAATAGTTTTTATTCAACTATCACATACAACCTAGCTAAAATTAGATACGTTGTATCAAATTTCATTATAGCGTCTTCAAATTGTTCATATAAAACCATTACCTACAAATATATCCGAATATATTACCTATAAATGATATCCTTGTACACATCCATTAAAATACCTTCTCATTATGAATAATTAGGTCAAATATTTATGTCATTCCCAATCCAAAATAGACCCCCCGAACACCTTACTCATTAAGGATTTATGTTTTTACATGAACCTTCAGTCATAATTCAAATTTCATCACAAATTCATCAAATATTAACATTACATGATATGAATAAGGGATCATTATATTATCTTAATAACAGCATATTTAATACCTCAAATATCGAAAAAAATATAAAAATAATCATGATTTAATGATATAAATATTGTATTGAGTGTTTCATATATGAAAAAACACCTAAAAAACTCTTTTAGATATTTATTAATATCTAGATAATCATTATCCAAAAAATATTATTTCTTGAATGATATATTAGTATCATTCAATCACACCCATTCAATTACTGATCCTAGGGTCCAAAATTAACACCTTTTTCAATTAAAAGAAAATATTAAGTATATTATATATATATTTATATTTATATTTATCATCTATTACTAGTATATTATAATTATTTATTAAAAATAAAAATAGATATATATTATGTGAAAATCATTTTAAGTATACGTTAGTGATGTTCTACATAGATAATAAATGTTATAATAAAAAAACACTATGGTTTTATTGATAATTTATCTCTATAAAAAATTTGTAATATATGAGTTCTTGAATATTTACCATTGATGGATGTTAGTTCCCATAGATTATATATCCCCATACATATTATAAAAAAATACAAATCCTCTGTTTTCCAACTTAAACACATTGATATATGATTTTTACCACTATAACACTTGTTATAAAAATATTTCTCCAATAAGATTCACTAAAAACCCAAACTAGTTCTAAATATTTTTTATAACACCCTTCTAAATTGAAATTTTTTAACCCCTTTAATAATAAACCTAGAGGGTCCCAAAAAACTATGTTTTCAAAATTTAGTTTTGGATTTAAATTGAAATATCCAAGGAGTATATTCTAATCCTATTAAATAATTTGGATGTTTCTTAATAGAATCATTTTTCTATTTTTTATAAATCTACTGTTGATAGTTATTTTCTAAATACATCTTCTGCATTTTGTTTTTTATGATATGTTTGACATTTAAAACACTATGTTTCACCATTTAAATGAAAAATTAATCCGTGATTCTAATTTTTTTCATATGTGAATATTTTTTGGGTTCTTTGTAACATAAATTTATATTTTTTTATCTAAAAATATTCCCAAATATATTTTGACCACCTCGACACGATCAGTAAAAAGTTTTTTTTATCATAATCATATAAATCCATTTAATTTCATTTTATAACAGAATCACTTTATTTTAAATTTAAAATGAAAAAAACACAATTGATATTAATAAAAAATTATTCTCAATTTTATAATTTTCTCTCTAATACATATTAAGCCTAATATATATCAAAATACACCATAAAATATTGTTATTTTCAAATTTCATGTATAGTCTATAATTAAGGGTTCCTTGAATTTTCGTCAATATTCTTATAATTACCATAAGAATTATTTAGTATATATTTATATGAAAATATAAAAATAATCATGATAAATAAATAATTTTTAATTAAGTTTTTTGAACTAATACAACAAACATCAAAAAAATTTCCAAAATAACATTTAATAAATATCCTCACCTTCTTCATGCATCTTTATTAGTTCAAAATATGATTTTTTTGTCAAATAAAATTTTAAATCATTGTAGTAAAAATACCTTAATCATTTCATGGAATGTATTTTTAATGTGATAAAATTATATGAACTATTTATTTATATGAATCCCATAAATTTAGTTTATTTATCCAAAAAATTGATATCTTCTTTTAAAAAAAATTTAGAATTTTTAAAATAAATAAAAAATATCATCTTAATATTCAATGAATATAATATCCCATACATTGATACACAAATAGAAGAAATATAACTATACATAACCTATCATAATTTAGAAAAAAATATGAAAACATCAATCATTATATGGAAAATATGATATAAACAACTATATATTTCCCATAATTTACTAATTTATATCTAGTAGTCACATGACATTAATTTTACGATTGTAATCAAACATATAAATCACTTGAAAACAATACTATAGGAAGTAATCTATGATTTGAAAACTAGAAATAATCTTTTGAATGAATAATTAATGCGACAACATTCCCTAGTATCTACACCATCTCTAATAAAATAATAACTCCACTATCAAACATTTCTTTAATTCTACATGTGAAACACCTTCTTTATATTAAGAAATATGATACAATAATTTTACATTATAATAAATAAAAAATCCAGCAACCATGCTATTATAATGATCTTGATTTAGTCTAAATTAAGTTCGAGAGGTATGAGAATAAGTACAATATTTTTATTTTAGGTAAATGATATGACAATTTTAAAAGAGTCAAATGTAGTATTATATATTAGTGTATATCAAAACTAAAATAGGATAAAATAAAATTAATGAAAAAAATTTCTCATCCTATAATTAAAAGAGGAAGAATATATTGGAGAATACCCATTGAATAATATTTATACTAATTCCATGACATGTTTTCCACTATTTGATCTTGATCATCCGCTTATTTGATAATTAATAGTCAAATGTTATAATTGATTATTTTTTATTCCAATGCCTCCTGTATCTAATCATAATAATAATACATTATTTTGTTAAATAATAAGGGAAAATTTTACAACAATATTATACTTCTGGTGTAACATCTTTATCAACATGGTTAAGAATAAGTTGTCTTATATTATCTAAAATATTTCCTTATACATTTTAATTAGGATTCTCAATATTTTAAGAGATAATATATAATATTGGTGTCCATAAAAAATCCATTTTTATTTATAATAAAATCTATATTTTCTTTGGAAATAGTAGATTGTTCTAAGGATCTATTACAATTTTTTTTTGGTATCATAGAGTATTAACTTTTCATCTAGTATTTATTTCCCTTAAAAAATATAACCTTATATTAGTACATTTATTGTTCAACATATTCTTTTATAAATTATATCATTCTTCTTCCAAAAAGTTTTAATCCTTTTTCGAAATTAAATATGGATAGACTAGAAACTCTATTGCCTTCCCCTATTATATCCCTCTACACTTGTATTGACCTCCTCTATGCCAAAGTAAATAGTATTTCCCATATAGATAATTCTCTCTAATCATGGAACCACCAGATATCATTCATCAAATTATTTAATTCTCACATTATCTTTACCTAAATTTTAAACCAATTGTACAACACAGTGACTCTTAGAATATCCTATTTAATAGTCATTTTAGATTTAGATCTACTAGACCACACGGTGTATTTTGAAATATCTTAATGATCTATTTACACCCCATTCAAAAAAATTTCTTACATGAGTGACTAAAAACATCCTTAATCCTCAAAAATCATATTGTGATAAATTATATCTAATATGACATTTATTCGAGGTACTTTTCCTCTATAAATTAATTCAATAAAGAACATATTTAGAGTATGATTATGAAAATACTTTTTCACACACCCCTGAAGGTATTCACCAACTAGTAATGGCACCCTCATGATGAGTACATATTGTAGCCCAATAGTTCTTTAATAATTCTATAAAAAATCCAAAAAAATTGATTGTTTAAAGAATAATTCAAACTTTTATCCCATACCTCAACCTCACCTCTGAGATATCAAAATATTTTAATAAATGTAGATTACTTAAAATATACCATCATCAATGTTCTTATTTATTTCATGATCCTTCCATAACTCAATCATGACTTATAAACCACCATGAAAATGAAAAATACCATTAAGACGTCATATATATATTGATATTATATAATAATAGGATTCATTAAAAAAATGTGAGTAAAATTAATAATTAACCTTTGTTTTATCATGGTACTACCATTTAATTTCAATCTAAAAAATATTTAGATACAGATTCAACACATCAACCTCCATTCATATTTGAGGAGAGAATATATAAAATAGATATTAGTTTACTATGAAAAAATAACATAAAAAATGAATATATAACCATAATGAGATTTTTGTTTTGAATGGATGTGGTATTCTTATAAGGCTAACCCAAATTAGGGAGGATAGATAATGAATGTTCATTCTAAAATTGAAATTATATATATATAAATATTGAGAAAAAATAGATTGTAAAAAACAATAACCATTGGATCTTATATTAAATATGTCATCTTCAAACTCATAGACTAATAATGATTTTCCACATATCAAGAAACCCATGATAATATGGTTTTTATGAAAATGTGTTTCATTAAAAACATATTAAATGCATTGATAATGGTTCTAGGTCACAAAAATCACATAATAATATAAAATAGTTAAAGTGAAGAGGCTTGAATGTATTAAATGTAATAGACATATAGAAAAATATAATTTTTTGAAAAGCAAATAACCCCATTAGAAAATGTGAAATATTAGGAAATATGTAATAAAAATGGCTTGTGAAGTCAATTGACCATCAAGGGGGTTCTTGTAGGCTATTGGGGTTCAAAGTTAATCCCAACCCACATAATGTGGATATGATATAATTAGTCAACCATTCAGTTCAATAGACCATACTAGATATTAGGAGAGTGATATTTAATAAATGATCCCTAAATTACAATATAAAAGTAATAAAATGAATTGGATATCAAAATCATTAAAATATCACACTTTGATTCATTATATATGAAATTTCATGTAGAATTTATTTTTTTAGTACAAAAATTATAACATCATCGATTTTAATGATTATAAATAGATATTTTTTATTTAAAGAATTAATATTTATGTTTTAATCAATGCCATATATTTTACAAAACTATTTTTAAAATAATATTTTTAAAATAATTTCTACTCATAGAGACTAATTTAATTTATATAAATAATTCCATAAATAAAATACACATTCATAATCTTCTACATTTTAAAATATAACTATTTTTTCATTACAATCCATCCATAAACATTATGTTTAAAATATTAATATTCAAATTTGGTTGATATATGTTAAATAAAATTTAGTTTTTAAACATTATTAATTACAAAATTGAATTAATTATTTTAACTTGACAAAATTTCACTTAAACTTCTCTGGACTTCCTTAAAATTAATACTTTAGTCTCCAATAATTATTTATACATGACCACATCCCTATGAATATTAAATTTATTCTTCAATACATATTTGATCCCAATGACATTTTACTCATTCGTCCTATTAACAAGATCCCAATATTTATTTTTGTCAATTCAATCAAGTTCCATGTTGATTAACCTAACATATTACTCATAAATTTCTAGTTGATTAAAATTATTAAGGATCATTATTTTTTAAAAACAATTAGACAATAAAATTAGATAATTATGTTTTCGAAAAAGATATCTTGGTAAAAAATTTGGAAGACTCATTAAATTTATCTCTACTTTTTCACCAATGATTTTCTCATTGACTATCATTTACTCATTGAATAATCCTAATGCATTATATTTTTATGTTATAAAGAAATGAAAAAAAAGTCCATCCTCATTTTTCATAAATTTTATTTCGATTATAACTCTAATATCTATTTACAAATTTTTCTTTAGAAAAATATATAGCATTTGGTCAAATGATCATACTGAGTAATATGTCATAAATGTCTTATTATTGATCTTATTTGAAAAACTAACAAAGAACATTGATATATTTTATCACCATATATATCTTGAGTATCTATATTGTTATAGAGAAAAATTGACATATAAATATCTAACATGTAATAAATATTGCTTTAAAACAGCACATATCTCATTAAGAATTTTGTTTCCCACTAAGACCCACTACTGACTATATTAGTATAGGCCACCACTTAAAATTAATCTTCTGTATAGTGTTTATAGATTACACTATCAATAATTAATATCTTCATTATGATGTATAAAATTATTCCCTTCATTTCATAACCTCCATTCTATCATCTATATAATATTTCATTCAAGTCTTCTTAAATTAATTTCTAAATTCAAGAGAGGAGGACTTCATATTATTATCTTATTATAAAATCATAATAAGTCATAGTGTTTCATTTTTATCTGGTGTCTATTATTACATAATACGTTAAATAACATATTTATTCATTTACAAAAATATAATACACCATATAATTTACAAATAATATTTTAAAAAATATCAATTACACTTATCTTCAGTTCTCTAAATAAATCATTATACCACCCACATTAATATACACTAAATAAACAATGATTGAAACACATTAATTTATTTTCTAACTAGTTTTTCCACAATTACCCCTCTAGAAATTGTTTTTCATTTTTTCATATCTCTTTTAAGATTAATAATACATATGAACGAATTATTATTTTAGTATTTTTCCTTTCCATGTTAATAAATATGTCTATTAAAATGATGTTGAAATTTTACATTCTCTTCCACTATGACAAATATTTATTTCTATTGACTATTACATTGATTGATCTTACCTCTTATCATGTAACCTTATATCACATTACTTCTTTTCTTATATTTTAGTTGACACCCGTTGTGATTTAATTTAACTTCAAGTCCTATGTCTCATATATGACTTGTAATCAAAATATCATATTGAACACCATAAAAAAATATCCCCAATTATTGAACTCGACATTATTAATCACACTTTACCTCATAATTGATAATTAAATGTATATCATTTTTATAATATAGTATTCTATACTCAAGGAATTTTATATTATTCTAAAAACACTCATTACCCTTCATAGTGGATATACACCAACTGTTAAGAATCTCTCTACCACTGTCATTTCATGAGTATATTTTAATTTTGACAATAAATATCATATTTCTTAATTTTTTCATCCAATGAAATATTTGGTATTGTTATGACATGATGTAGTCTCTCTCCAAACATTTTAGAATTTTATGTCATGTAATCCTATTATTCCTCTACAGGATATAATATTTTCCCCTATGTGATAAATTTCATCTCATTCCATTCAATTTTTTTAATTCTGTTAATTTTTTATTTATATATCTCATTTTCATATAATAACATACTGTATGGATAATTTTAGATTAGGGAAATTGATATCTATAAAAAAATTTCCCTTTGAGATGTAAGATATTTAATTATTATTCATTATTTACTTTTCATTATATAACCTTATATATTGCTCGATATATCATTACAATAGGTCATTGTCTGACCCTGGTGTCTAAAAACTAGATATTCATTATTAGAAATATCATTTCAGTAAAACATTATTTCATTGATACGTTTATATATATTAAGTTTTTTAAAATAATATTGATTATTTCATTATAGAGTTATATTAAATTCACATATTAATTTTTTTCATATAATATAATCATTATGACATGGATTGATCACCTTCATATTTTATTCCAATAAGACACATATAATGAAATAATTTATCGTTAAATAAATTTATTAATTTATATATACCACTTTCAGTTCATTATTTTATATTTTTTAATGAAAAATCAAAACATTCTATTTCCAACTAAAATTGTAATATTTTTGTTCACATTCTATCTTTTTTCATGTATTTGATAAAATTAACGAATTTACATAATTTTCCATATCTCATTAATATAGGAGTTATGGTCATTTATCATTATAAAATTTTCCACCATTTTAATATCAATTTAAATAAATAATATATATATTTTTTCTATTTTGACATGAAATATTACATCTATTTATAAAATGATAATTGTTTTCTATTAGAATGTTAACATAATTAAATAACTCTTTAATGAATTAACAAATCATTTAATTTATATTACATTCAATATCAATGTCCATAAATTCACCTTATATACACACATTATGGTCATTCATTCCCTATAATTTATCATCTAGACGATTTTAAGAATAATCATTCTATACCAATTCTACCACATAGTCAAATTATAATTTAAACAATGAATCACTTTTTTCCTAAAAAGTATCTTTATTTTATCCTAACTAGATTAATAAAAGATACCATTGAATCTTAATTCCAAATGAATTTACTAATTTAAAATTTCATTCAAGGGGAATAATTTATAGGTGTTGTAGTGAGTAAAAAAATCAAAAAATTATAATATATACTCTATAGAGAGCATAAATTAATGTTCCAAACCTTTCCACAATTTTAGAAATAAAATTGTAAATTCTTTTCAACACTTATTTTACCTCCCATGAATAATTTAATAAAAAATGAAATGAATTAATAATCATGGTCTTCATTATCTCCTTCATTATTACTAACATAAATGTTATACATATTTTTTTAAAAAGTATTTTTTGACATGTAACTTGTTGAAAAATTTTACTTCACATTTTTATTTTCAGGCATAAAAAAACATAAAAATCATTTAGTGATCGATTGATGATTCTTATTTCCTCAAATGTAATAATATATTAAAATTATTCTTCAAAATTTATATAACATTAATTTCATTGAATAATCTAAAAATAAATATAATAAACATTATGATAACTTATTAGATTTCATAAATATTATCATTAGAATAAATCTATAAAAAATAGAATATATTATTTATAAAATGTATTGTTTACTCTATTCCCTTTTTTCATTAAATTTATATTAGGTAACATTTCATATATAAATTTTTTTGATTTACATACCATCATTTGAATGAAAAATAAAATATTATAAAGCATTCAAAAATTAGTTTTATGCCTTTACATCAGTATTGAGAATAATATTTCTTCTTCCATCCAATTTCATCTCAATATAGTTGCCTAGTTGAATTATATGTATCAAAATAAACTTAAAATCAATAATAAGATATTATAAATGTGAAATCCTTAAAATATTATAATTTTATTATTTATTGACATTGATGATGGGTAAAATATTTATCTCAATGTTATTCTCTACATTAGTGACATTATTTTTCTAATTTCTTAATTGAATTACCATTCAACTATGATTCTATGTTTTACAAACACTTAGACAAAACAACATATGAGTGAGGGTGAATTATAATATTCCAATTTATTATTTTTATAGATCTTAGAACCCTACCAGAAAAATCAAATGATCCAATAAATTGACCCAAAAAAATAAAAAAAAATCCCAATATAAAATTTATAGTTTTATTACACTTTTCATTGTCTTTGTTCAACCATAAGAACTATATCAATAAAACAGAGGAAAAAACTGGTTGATGCACTAGGAATTCACTAATTATATATCATGATTATAATATTTTAGATCACATAACATATAAGTACAAGGTAAATTCCCCCCTTATGTTCCTATATTATTTATTTTAAGATATTTTTATTATGAATAACACACAGAAAAAATTCACAATGAAGGATTCATAATAAATTATTACACTAAACCAACATGGGTGTATTCCTTAAGATTGAATTTCATAATATGGGTAACTCCAACAACCTCGTTCACCACGCTCAGGTGGTATATTTATTACATATTAATTAGATTACATGATCTTTAATACCAATGATCCAGATTTAGAATTCCATAACATGCTAGGTTTATAAATGTCACATTACAACATGATATACTGAATCATTTCTGTATAAAATAGTTTTTCGTATTGTTATCAAAATATAAAGTCATAAAAAATATAAATCATCATTACATGATGAAATAGTAAACAAAATTAGTTTCTAATCAAAAATCATAACACGGAATATAATTTAACAAATCAAACATATAATAATAATTGAATTATTAGTATAGTGGGAATAAATTACCAAATGATTCTATATAAATGATTACACAAATGAAAAATAATATGTCGAATTTAATAGAAAAAAATAATTATATAGAGAACAGTAAATGATCTCATAATTATAAAAATTATTAGAATACAAAATATCATACAAATTAAATTTTACATTGAAGAATAATGTTAGTAAATCATATACAAAGGGTATGGATTCCCATATTACCCTACCGTATTTTCCTTATTAGAAATACATGTGAACTATCGGGATATATAAATTTCCCCCAAGTAAAAATATAACATTCAAATTCATTAAATGATATATGAAAATATATGCAACACATCATTTAATTATCATTAATTAATGACTAAATAAAGTATAATATACCAATAAAACATAAATTACATGATTTTATTATTCATAAAAAATGATAATCAAGAAAATATATTATATTTCCAAAGTACGTTAAATAATAATAATGTCTAGTTAAATTACCTGGATAATTGTTTGGAATAATTTTATATTAACAATTTTAAAATGGTCACCCTTTTCTAGTTATGAATATGTAAATATAGGTGTTCGGTAGCTATAATGATTTTTATTTTAAATAAATTATGGAAATTGAATATCTTTATTGAAAATATTTGGAGAAAGAAAATTATTGCTAATTTACAAAATACAATTTGAGTAATGTTATCACATATATTTAATACACATTAGAGATATAAAATTTCCATTCACGGAATATTGTAGATCAGTATACAATAATAGAAATAATGAACATATTAAAAATATTATGTATAACCCACTTGGGACTGATAGAGGATTCACTAGCCAAATCAACCTCACCCGTCAATAAACAGTGTCCCCTATTATAAATATGTATCCATATTACAATACATACTATTCATACAATAGAATATTATTTATCAAGGAAAAATATAGTGTCATATGTCTTTAAAAATATTTTTTTTCTATAACATCTATTTCAAAATTGTTTTTAATATGAGTGAAATAGGGCCTCAGATTCAGTAAATATAATCAACATAGTCATTATAGTAATATTTAAATAAAATATGACACTAATTAAATAGGAAATTATATGATTACTATTGAGGAAAAGTAAATTGGGGGTGAAAATAGAGTAAAAATGGACAATAAAATATTTTTAACTCATTTTCCTTATGATGACCCTTCAAACCAAAAAGAATTATGATGGTTCTACTTGAGATGCCCAATATGATATATATAAATAGACAATAAGAAATTTCTAAAATCATAATTAAAAATATGAGGTGAGAATTTATAAATATTAGGAATTATTTCTCTTTGAATATTGATTTGAATTGATTATTTTTCTATTAATTGTTTCAAAAATACACATGATGCCCCAGTAATTCATTCACGTCTCTTCTATAATGTTTTGTGAAAATATTGTACATAGGGAAGAACCTTGATCGAGTATATTCAAGAATATATATGTTTGTGTCTGTGTTTTGGGGTGTGTGTGTGTGTGATTCTGTATTTATCTTTTGTAATCATTTATAATCTTACGTTACTATTTTTCCAAAAAAATATATAATATGTCATACAATATCTAATTTTTATATCTTAATTAAAAATATTCATTTATTTATTTTTTTTTCTATTTTTTTTTTTATTATTATTTATTTACTAAAATTGTCATTAATGAATTATTAGTTAAGTAAACACTAGTTACTATAAAAGAAATTTATATATTAATATGTTTTAAGCCCAAAAAAATGATACTCAAATTACGTAATCATGTGTTTAAACAATTTGTTTTAAAATTAATGTGCATTCAAGGGATGACTATAATGTTGTTGGGTTTTTTATTATTTCCTCTAAATTAAATTTATCTAGTTGAAAATTTCACCCAATCCTCAATTTTTAAATATTCGACTATTATATTTCATATGGAAACCATTTTTAAGAACCATCTATAATAATATATGTCAAATATAATTCATTAACAAATTTTATAACATGTTATTAATTAAATATATTATTTACTTTAAATATTTCAATATGTTCACTAGATTTCACTATAAGGAACAACAATAATTACTAAAAGAGTTATTATTTCAATAAAATATTAATATATAATAATAAATTTTAAAACACTCCATTGTGTTATTAGGATTAAATAACATTTCATATAATTTATTTATGAAATGAAAATTAACTCAACTCTTAATATATTTTAAATTTATTTTCCTTACCTAAAATGAAAAATAATATCAATTTTTTTTTAGTAATATATTTTCTTAAAAATTATCTCTTTGTGAAATATGCATTTCCTTTTAATGAATAATATGATTAAAGATGATATATTATGATTCATATAAATAATTGTTTAACACAAATTTATTTTCAGAAATATGTGATATATTAATAATGAAAATAGACATTTGAAACTATTCCTATCCAATAATAATGTTATCAACTATATTTAATTATTTTATTTAAAAATTTATTTTACCCATTTTAAAATCTAAATAATAAAAAATAACCTGAATATTTTGTTTTTAAAATATTATTATCTATACATGATCTTATGGAAGTTTTATGAAAAATTTTTTTTAGATAAATTGATTTTAAAATGGATTTTGATTAAAAATATTCACATTTATGACATTATAACTATACAAGAATGAATTAGATAATTCTGATATTTTTTTCATAAAATATAAATATGCATCTAAGTAATATAAATTATTGAAAATTATTATTTTTTAAAACCCTGGTATATCATTTTTGAGAAATACATAATATTGTTTTCTGAAAACTCTGTTTTTTCTATTACATTAAAAATTACTATTATTCAATTTTACAAATTAAATATATAAATATATATTTTATATTTTATATCAATATGATCATATTATTTTATAGTGTTAATTTTTGTTTATGGGTTAACGTTTAATTTGTATGATTAAATTTAATGACCATGATTATTATAATTTTTTATTTTTATAGTATTTCATTATTAATATTGTTTATTTTTTACCTAACATATTAAATAAGTATATTTTAAAAGATTACTCTAAAATTATGTTTAAATATATATATATATATATAATTATATTCTAAAAAAATAAAATATAAATAATTATAAAAATGATTAAGTGGACCTATTGTTTGAAACGCCATTTATCTAGAAAAAGACTATTTATCTATATTTTATTCATATAATTGATAATTTTATATTATTTAGAAATTGAATTAGATTATCATGTGATTAAATTTAGCTTCATCACATTCAATTATTTTATGATGGTTATTTTGTATTATTCATAAATTATACATTACATCATTATAAACAATATACCATGGAAAAAAGACCAGAATAGTTAAAAGTAAAATCCAATGAAAAAATGACATCCAACATGTATAAAAAAATAAATTCATTCTAGATGATGTTTTTGACAATTTATTTCCCATATATAGATTATTTATAACTTCTATGGTATTTAACACATGAATAGTACAATGATTTCAATGAAAATGGATGGTTTTTCTAAAAAGTGACATTTTAATCAGTTATAAAATGACTCACATGCCCGCATTAATTCCATTACCATTTATTTGAATTTATTAAGGAAAATTTAATATTTTTAACTACATAGAAGCCAATATACTTTTTATAATCCCTAGATAACAAAAAACATATCTTTAGACCTTCATTTCCAAGGATTCTTTCAAGAGAATGTTTAATATCTATATGTTAGTGTTACATAATACATAACATTTTTTATTAATATGTTTCTAACAAACCTATAATTTTTAAAAAAATTAATTTCAATATTAAAAGTTATTACATTTGAGTTTTATTATACTAATTTAATAACTATTTTTTCATTTCCATTAACATAGAAAATAGGAATGTTAATAATGTGTTGTTGGGATAACCATATCCATTATGTAATTTTTTTTTCATATTTATTTTCATTCATTTTAAATTAAATATAAAATAGTAATAGAAAATTTAATTATTTCCAAATTATATAATTATTCTTCTATTCAAATTATATTATACACTTCCTTCAATAAACTCACCCATTGATATATAGTATGTCCTTGTTCATGTCAAATTCTCCACCAACATGAATTTTTATATAAAAATCTATCATGGATGAATATGGGAATATAAGTACTAATATTAGTATGTTTTAATAATAAAGTAATGATTTTTTGGGGTTTCATGAATGATTATATTATTAATTTTACTTTTTTAAATTATCATCCTTGATGTCTACATTTACCAAAGAAAGATTACATTGAGTAAATTTTCACACAAAAATTAGTATACACTATATAGTAAATTAATAATGTCTGATAATAGATGGTTCAAATTAAATCATATATATTGGAATAAGGTTTTTAAAAACATATCTAATAAGAATAATTTAAATATTTTGGATGTTAGTTTCATACAAATACCAAATATTGAATAATGTTAGAGTTTTCTAGGATTTAATTTTGATTTAGTGATACACTAGACATGTTAAACCCCAGGTTTCCTTTTCATGGTGTTATATTGATTTATTATGACTTAATTTTTCTATATATTATTAAATTTTAAATCATTGGACATACGTATACAAATAACCTTCATTTTATTCACTTGTATGTTGGATCAAATGACACCCAAGTCCTAAGAGTATTTTGTAGATCAATTTTTATTCATTGAGTTATGAAAATTATATTGAAGTTATTAAATATATTGTTCCAATATTCTATAAATTTATTTTATTATGTGGAATTTTATTATTTTATAAATATTTACTACTAAAGAAACTTTTCAATTTTTGAATGGTTAATTGATTTTATATCACATCAAGTATTTTGATAACTCAAATATTCTTTCATTGAGTTATAATGATTCATCTATATCATTTTTTTCTATTTTGGAGTTCTACAATGATAATAATATATTATTTGATTTTTATGATCTTATTTTTGGAGACTTATATTTAATATAAAAAACATTAATACCCTTTTATAATTTTGGATATTAACAAATATAATTTCAATGTTTTCTAAATTTCATTTTATAATGAAATGTCAAGTCTTTTCCTCTACATTTCCTATGATAAAATTTTTGTCACAATTAGGCCTTAATTATTGGAGATTATTTATAAATATTAATCTTTTATAAAATATTCCACATCAACTTTTGAATACATACATTTGAATTTGGCTTGGATTTTTTTTATTTTACCACTATTTTGAAGGTGTTCTTTAAAAACACTTTTTCTAACTTCTTTTTTCCTTATCTTATTCATATATTTTTACCCTCCTAGTGTTCATGTTTCATGATTAATACTCTAATATATATTTATCTTTTGTTGGATTGAGATAATTGTATAAAACAATTTTATTCTTGATATAATATTTTATGATACCATTTGAAGTATTCAATGGAATAAAATATTTAATTTATGTCAATATCCATCAAGGTTTCCTTTCTTTCGTCAAGGGTATGTTATTTTGAAACTAATAACATTTCATTCTCTAGATGAGTATTAGTCATGTTATTCTACAGCTCACATAGTTAGATAATGATTCCATTATACGGTGTGAACAACATATTTTATATAATTCTGATTTGATTAGATTCACCAAGATACAAAGGTATTTTGTGGATATGGGGAATGTATTAGAGTTTCATATGTTATTATTAGAATATGAATTTTAAGTAAGTGTACTGTATATATTTCAACCAGCCACGTAATTTCTTTTGGTGGGTTGTGGTTATATTAACCATTTAATTGACATGGGGGTACATATTATAATTAGATATGTTGTTTTTCCAAAATGGATTATAATTTGAATATTTAATATTTTTGGATTAACCATTCACTTCATTTATTAATATGGGTTATGATCGTGTTATACTATTTATTTAATGGTAAAATTAATAAAAAAATTTTTCTAATTCTGATGATTATTAGAGAGTTTCTATGTATTATTTTACCATCATCTTTCATCCCCTGAATCTGTTATGATAATGTAATCAATTTTAATTACATATGGATAATTAATGGAGTAATTTTTGTTTCTGTTTTAAAATGAATTTTTATTGTAAATTTATATTATATATTTTTTACCCAATATAAAACAAGAAAAATGAATGTGACATGAATGGGTGATTGGGGGATCAACATTATATAGCCTCTTGATTATTAAGATAGTCTTCTGAGACAAATATAATAGGTAATTTTGGTTTATGGATTCCAAGAACAATATATTTAGTTAATGTTAATCTTAAGATATCTCAAATCATATTATCCTTTCAGAGGGTATTGAAATAGATGTCCAACATTATGAATTCCATCACTAATGAACTAGTTGTCTTTATCTATTTGAACTGTTCAATTTAATTGTTATCCTTGGATATATCCTGCTTTCATTCCCATTTTATTATTGAGTTATTATTTATAAATTATTTATTTTATAATAAATATTTTTTTTCAATTCCATTATTATTTCAGTTTTTTTAACTTATAGATACTTTTAGCTCACCCCTATGTATGTTTCCATTTCACTTGGTTATGGGGAATTATTTTAAACTGAAAATGCCTATTTGGACATCTTGTGAAGAGAATAGGCGGGAGATATTAAAGAAAAATTATGGTTAATGTATTTTATTATATACTGCTGAAAAATATCCAATAATTGAGAAATACAATGGATTTATTTGTTTATTTTTCTTCTTAATTATTTAATAAACATAACCTAAAATATATTTGGAATGTATGTAATGAATTGTTTTATGTGTTACACTAAATTTATTAGATAGTTATGTTAGTGAATATATAGTCGATATCAAATATTGTATCTAATATTTGAGATTATGGTATCAAAAACGAGATTGTGGATCTGGGGTGGGGCAATATTCCTCCTATTTGAATAAGTGGGTTTTCCCATTGGCAAAAAGTTTCCCATATCATTACCCTAATTATAAAGTAACACTAAATTATGATAATAATTTATAAATATCATGTAAAAACCATAGTATATCTAAATTATTATAAATTAATTTACACCAAACCAAAAAATAATACTTCTAATTTAGTATTCTTTAAATATTTATATTTTTGACTTATATTTTATTATATTTATACTACAATGGAAGTAAATGTGATGCTTATTTAACTGTATGGTCCAGGATACAATTTCATGATACTATCATTTTTATTTTTATTTAGGTTTAAAATCACTTCTATAGTGGTATTAATATATTTTTGTAATTATTATTTCTACTACATACTTTTTTAATAAAATATGATCATTTAAAACTAAAAAATATGGATTTTATTAAATTATACACCAATCATAATTTAATCATGGAAATTATAAATTAGTTAATAAATATTTTGGTAATTGTTTCCAAATGTTTTATCAAAATACCATTATATCCGTCTGAGCCCTCAGAATTAGCCACCTTCACTTATCTTTTTTGACATAAATTCAACAGCAGATTTGAATATCATAAAAAAACGTTCGAGGGATGTTTTTTTAAAATATAATTATAAATGAATTCTAATCCTTATTTTCATTCACCTACACCATTATAGAATTTTTCAATTTGTAAGAACCATTGATCATAATTTCCCTGTAAATGATTTATATCAATGAAAAACATTTATTTATTATTAGACCCCAATTCCATAAAAATCAACTGTAATAAATTTATTCATTTGAACACAACATTTTTATTCATGGTCCCACATAATTATCAAATTTTTTTCCTTATAAAATATTAATTTTAATTTTATAATTTTCTTAGGGACGGGTTTTCACAATGTTGGGAAGGATATTTTTCATAAACAATGATAATTTCCAGATAATAGTAATAATTTATTTAACACCATCATAACAACATTATCCGTATTGATCAGAAAATTATGAAATTACCATAAATTGTTCCCATTCATTCCAATTCATCTACTAAGAACCATTTTCTAGATAATTTTAGGGCAAAAATTTCGATATTATACGCAAATAATGTTTAAAATAAATTATATATATGTCATGTTTTCTAAAAAATAGTTTCATACACATTTGATGGCTATTAAAAAATTATACAATAATATAATGAATTTTATAAGATAGTACAAATGTTCGTAAAATGTATTCATTAAAATATAGTTGATAATGTTTGTAAAAAGTCATTCTCTAATGAATAATATAACTCCATGGTACACAGTTAGCATATGAGGCATGTAATTTATTATATGCTAATAAAATTATATGGGATTAGAGACCCTAATACCATTTTTTGTCGAAACTTGTAATGATACGTAGACATTACTATATAACATGAGATACCATATCATGTGATTAAAAATCGATATTCCTTAATGTTTTCCATAGACATGGTCATAAATAATTTTTAATTTCCATGGAGAAAATGGAAAATGAAAATTTTATTCTTTGATTCTCAATGAGGGAAAAAATAAAATGTATGAAAACATAATATAATAATGTCATAAACAATATAATGGAAATGGATAAATTAATAGTTTTTTATAAAAATAATAATTAGCATAACATAATCCATCGATGTAACAGTATATAGATAATCTTGTAAAAAATATGAAATTATCTCATTATGATGAAAATAATGGTAATATATTCTATCATATATTTTAAAAAAATACAAAGGATTTGATCAATGAAATAACACCTAAATGGTAAAGAATCTCTTATTACCTTATTTTATTTATCATAGAAGACCCAAAATATCATAGACATGATATATTATTATAGGTCTCATCAATCACATAAAAATACAACATATTCCAACGTATACTAAAAATTTATTTTGAATACATATAAAAATTATAGATTGATAAAACTTAAATACATAGAATAATTGATCAAATTTATTATCCTTGAAAATTTTATAATATAAAATGAAGGATTTGGTATAAAATAAAATATAATTTCATAATTAAATAATTAATAATGATATATATAAAAATTACATTATAATATATTATATATATTTAGGGATTCATAATGTTAAAATTAGAACCATTTACAAGTATTTAATATTGAATTATATTGGTTAAGTAAATATATGGTTTATGATTAAATATGAGATTTTATAATTGAATAAATTTATTTGTAAAATTATGAGTCCAAAAAAATTATAGATATATTAAAACAAGAAATTGTATATATAAGATCAAATATATTTGATGTGCATTAGGGATATTAAATTTCCTTAAGAAGAAACTTCTTAGTCGTTATTCTTTGATAGATTAGGTTATATTCTACCAGGATTGTGTTTTATTAGCTTGAGAACGAATAAAGGATCCAACACATAAATATTCATCATCCATAAATAAATAGGTCATCCCGATTAGAAATAATTTATCTATCATACCTTAATAACATGGGGTACATTGGGATTTTTTATCATGGAACAATATTACATTTTATTCATCAGAACAAAATTCAAATATCACATTGACTTATGAAATATGTTTATTGTGAGGATATTATGTTCATATATTCAAAATATATTATAAGGGGTATACATTAAGCAGTATTAAAATATCATTGGAAGATGAACAAATGATTTTAAATGGATTATACTATCTAAATATATATATTAATTATAATGAGAAATAAAATGGTCACATACATCTCTTGAACATCCCATACTAGATCCAACCATTTATTCAAAAAACACGCCATTCATAAATTTATATGTAAGGGAGATAATCAATATTATATATAGAGGGATAATTCAATCTTCATGTAGGAAAAAAATGAAAAAGAGTTATGTATTTATTTTTCCAATGGCTGGAATCTGACTAAGTAATATACTGAATTTATTTCCCCATTTTCTCCAGTAGTCAAATACTACCAAATGTTCTCCATTTCCTCCATTAATTCTCCAGTATTTTAGATAGATATATAATTTGGATAAATATAACAACCATGGATTTATTTAGTATATCATACATACAGATTTGATATCATGTTTGTCATATTTTATAAATTTTTATAATATTTTACTATTTTCGAAAAAAATTATCCGATTTACCCATTAAATAAATTTTAAAATATTGATTATAAATATGAAATCCAATTTTTCAATTTTATCATATAACTATTTTCATTTTATCAATAATTTATGGATAGTGTGTTTAATAAAATTAATTATTGATCTAAAAAATATCTTATTGTAAATAGATTTAATTAGTTAATACCACTTATCCAATACATATATAACCCATTATTAACTAATCATAATACATGAATATAAGCAATAAAATAATGGTACCTTAGTTATTTTTCTTTGATAACATTTATTTTTAGTGAATTTAAATAACATGGACCTCTCTCATGGGTTGTTCTGTTTGAACCTCAATAGTAGATGTTTGACTTGGTCCATTACAAGGGATACCCCAGGGATGCTACAATCATTTATATATATAATATAGATACTTTACATGATATGATTGTACTTATAATTTTCAGGGTTTCTCCCTTATTTATGAATTGGAACATTCTACCACCCCTAATATACACTAAATCTATTAGTTTACAAATATATTCTTCTCACCCATACTTATACTATTTCATGGTTATATAATGGTCACATTTACTCTTAATTCTAAAAATTTCATCGATTCCAATACAACAAGTAGTACTTGTCATTTTTGGTTCTCTCAATATTTTCAATTTTTGTCTACTATTATTTCTCCATTGCACACAAATTATTATAGTCTTGATGGGATAATATATATTTGGGGAGATTTACATTATAATTGACTTATTTATTTTTTATACTATAAATATTTGTATACATAATTATTAATGAATATTTATCATTGTTTTATATTTGTAATTTTTTTTAAAATATATTTATTTAATAGTATAATTTTTAGGTATTATTTTACAAATCTTGTGTATCATGGTTGTTCATCCACCATGACACTATAAAAACTAGTCGATTCCTGATTGACAAAAGGTCCACAATTTTGATTCATTATCCTTATTATCAAATTCCTTACAATCATTGTAATTATTAAATTTTACCTTTTAATTTTGTAATCAAAACTATATAACATGTGGTACCTTTGGACTTATTTTTTATTTATATTAACCAATCGTAAAGGTCATGTTAAACCCCACACTAAATTAATAAAATATACTTTTACTAAAAAAATATCTAACATATATAAAATTCATATATCAGGAAAAATTAATTTTAATATATTACATCATGATGTAATTCAATTCAATTAACATATAGAATAAAAAATAATTTCCTTGCATTCAAAGAAAACATTTGAAATTATAGGTTTCAATTAAAATAAGTTTAATAAATAAATACAACAAGGCATGATCTCTTAATTATTCGATAAAAATATTCTCTAGTTATTGGTTAATCTCTGAACCAAATTATATATACTAGGAAACATCATTAAACAATAATTCTATTCAAAATAATAGTTATGTAATATTCCGTGATTCCCATGTTGTAACAAATATCCTGAAAATATTTTTAGTTATATATTTATTTCATTTTATAAATCTTTAACTATAATTGGAATCGTTGTAAAAATTATTATTCTTCCAAATTAAAATTAATATACTGGCGGTGTATTATTTCCTCATCAATATAAAATATTTTGTCTATTAGTTACAAATAAACACAAAGAGTAATTATACTCTAATATCCTATATTTTTTCGTGATTTTATCATGGCTGATAAAAAAATTTCTTTTCTATAACAATCTATTCTTCTCCAAAACTTGACGATAAATAAATTTCATCTACTGATAGTAATATCGTACCCAAAAACCCATTTTTAATATAATATGTTTTCAATAATATTAATTATGATTTCATTAGCATCTAGTTATAGAAATAGATAAACCATAATAGAAATGTCATTAGTTCTCATAATAAAAATGGGTTTACGGTGATCTCAATTGAGGACAGCCATATCATTACATGAAAATGTACAACATGATTTGTGACTCTATACGAAAACTATATACATATATTATTAATCATTTTGGAACCTGGGGTGACCAATAGATAATGATATTAATAAAATATTATTTTTTCTTCATTTATTGATAATTCACCAAAATATTCCAAATAAATTAAAGGAAAACATAGCATATCATTCATTCAAATAAGATACCATATCAAATTTCACCAAACTGAGAAAATCCATGACTTTCAGTGGTGTAAATATATCAAGGGAAAATTTGTTGTTATTTTTATATATTTGGTAAAATATCTTATTGGTAAATTTAATTGGATATGTGGTAATATATATATCCAACCATCCATTGAATTCCATAGCCATATATAAAGAATAATAGTGGCACCAAAATATGAATATTTATATTTGTAGAATCTTGTTAACCACAGATAATGTTGATTGATATGACTCACACACAGTTAAATATATCTGTGATCATATGGAATTCCATGTGATACATTTAAATATCTAGTCTATATAATATCTCTTTATTTACTATATCATAGGACTACTATGTATAATACAAAATGATTTATTCAATATACTCATTATATACCATAATTACTCATAATATTCCGTGATTTACATTAATTTGGGAAAACTAAAATTTATTTTGTCATGCCATTTTAGCATTAAACTTTTAATGTAATATAAATAACACAATTGATTAAATAATAAATAACGATTATAGTTATTAGAAAAACATATTACATTTACACTTAAAATACATTTTTTGGGACAACCATACTCCATTCATATGGAAAATTAATAATTAAATGTTAATTTTTCAATAGACTAAAAAATTATTTTGGATTTAATGTAACATAATAGAACAACATATATATTTTATCAAATGAATTTGATTTGATTATTCTCATCAACATGATATTTATTTATATATAATTGATCAAATTAAATGTTAACGTCCTCATATGATAATACTTTAATATCCTAGACCACTAATATAATAATTTTATCTACATTATGTCCTTCAATCCCTCTAACATTATTTTTCATAGGATATGAGTTCTGAATCCCCTAAATAAACAATTGTGTTGGATAAGGTAACCAAAATATGTTTTTTTATTTTTTTCATCATCATCATTGATCTAGGATCTCTATTTCCACACACCTTATAGTTAAAAACCCCACATTGGTAAACTATAACGGATCTAGATATAATTCCTTCAATAATATCCATTAATAAAATTATAATAATTTTGTCTTATATGGGGACAATAGTCCTAAAGGTCTCCACATTTCTCATGACAAGGGTTATTACTCCCCTTGAAATGTCCTATTGATGTATAACTTATCCACTTCATTCATAATAATGAATTATATAGGATCTAAATGAAATTTATTTTCTATTTGGGTAAATAATTATATAATAAGATATCTTTATCATCATGTGTTTATTAATAGGTTCTCCCAATTGTGTTCTCATGCCTATTATTATAGATTCAAAATATATATCTATTTATATAAACACCACATGGTTACCATCATCATTGATTATTTGGAATTAAGAACACCATTATATGGTAGTATATAATAAGTATTCATCATTAATATTTTTCAGGGGGGATGAATGAAACATATCCTGATACAAATAATTTCATGACAGGTTTATGGATGTAGTGTATATAATTTTTTTGTAAATGTGGCATGGTAAACTATAGATATTGTTGTATAAAAAGAACATTTCATTGTCCCAAAGCACATTTTTACTCATTGTGGGTGGAAATTATGATCTAATATTTAACATTGTTAAAAACAAAAAACATCATTATATGGTGGATTGGATAACTTTTCCATCAGAAAGACTTATCTGTATATTATGTACTGTATATTAGAAGAAAAAAACCCATTAAGTGGTTGATGTAACCCAAAAAGATAGTAAACCTATAATTATGTATGTATATATTACAAGTAACTACTTTTTGAATAACATATCTAATATGTTGGACTATCTCTTCCTAGTGGTTTGTTAGAATAATATAATAAAGAAAAAGAAAACTATTAAATATGTGGTTTTCCAAGATGTCACTTATTGATACTAACAAAAAATCATTTCTAATTTTTCATCCTTTTATAAGTATCAAGGATATTCTATGATGAATCTGTAAACATTAATTCTTAATAAATACTAAAACTAAAATTGATTTCATTACTTCACATATTTATATAATTTTCTTGGTATAAATAATTTTCTAAATAAATCATAATCTTCAAAAAAAACCATAAATCTAAAAATATAACTCATAAAAAATGTTGTAAAATTATCTAGTAATGTTAAAAAATCATAATAGATTTTAATAATAATGAACTATTTTCGTTTTTTTTTCATATAAAAAATGTAGTGTCATGAAAATAACTAAGTTTCATTAACCTTGATAAGGAATTATTTTTTTCCATCATAAATGATGATTTTTTCAATGCCACTAAATTTTTGTATTTCAATAATATCATTTTATATTAATATCGTATAGTCATTTAATACTCATAAATTAATTTATATACCCCAAATTTCACATTATATATAAACAGTATTGAAACCATATCTAAAAATATATTCTGATATATCAAAAAACAATTTTTAGGTAAATAATTATTACTTTTTATATGATGTTAAATTATTTATAATATATTTTGAAAATACATCCATTACTCTTCAATATATCATATTAAAACCTCCTAAAATATACTTAATTTTTTTATACACTCACCAGGTCAAGAATGTATTCCTTTGTCCCAAATAAATATTGTGTAATCCAAAAGGCCTCTATAATTTTAATAAAACCAATGAAATCAATATAACATAATTGTTTTTGACAAGAGAGAATTTGAGATTTATATGTGCTGATGATTCAATAATGGGTTTTATTTTTTCATCCATTAAATAAAGGTATATTAGTACTTGTTTCCACATTATAAATCATAAACAATATTAATTTTTAAATAATACCTACACAAAAATATTTGAATAATTATGAGACATTTAATATGAATTTTTCTAACGAAATCTCATCAATTAATGATTTTATAAGTATTTAAAAAAACATTTTTAAAATTATACAATTTTTTTATTCTCGGAAGATGATATAATCAAATTCTCTTTATAAAAATAAAAAATCGCATCACATATCACATATCTTGGTATGTACATATTATTTTTCCATCACAAAAATACATAAAAATATTGAAAATGATTCCCCTTCTAATTAAGATAATCTTGTATAGTAAAAATTTTGGTTATAACTATTGAAAACATTCATTATAGGGGAAATTATATAAAAAATATTTTAATGTGATAAAATTTGTATTTTTTGTTATTTATTGTGAGGATAAAAACATTTTTTGATTTATATGAAATACAAAGAGATGAATGATATAATTGATATGGACCTGATAAGAGGGGGTCAGCTAGGGCATCATTACTTTTGGCCTCCATGGGCCCTTGTTTTTATGGCCTTTCCATTGGCCATTGGTTGTGTGTTTTTCTTGAATTATAAATATTTAACCATGTTATGTTAATTGATTTGGATTCCACCATTTATTATAATTATTAATTAAGAAAATTATATTATGATTATTATTTATAGATTCCAAATATCATGTAAATAAGGTTAAAGATGGTATTTATTAAATCAACACTATAAATTCCCAGCAATTAAAATTTTGTTTCATGGAATATCTCAGGCAAGTGTACATAGAATTATTAAGAATTGAAAGTATCAATGAAAAGTTTTAATGTTTTTTATGAAATTATTCATATATTAAATACACAAAAACTCATCTAGAAAATAAATTTAATAACCTTTGTCTCTTATTCACCATCTTATAATAAATAGTACATTGATTTCTATTCAATCCTTAACATTAAATTGTTCACTCACCAATTGATTTATCTGGAAATAAATACTTTGAAGGAAAATTAAAAATTAAAAATTATTTTAATCTTATTAATCCATTCTTTATTGAAATAAATTTGGGATGAAGAAACATATTAAACTGACCAATTGTTACAACATTAGTATATTAGTCATTGGGGAACATACAAAATCAAAAGAATCTTTTCTTGAGAGAAAAAATGCATAACATCAAAGTCCAAATCTTAGGTGACTAAGGATCTCATCCAAATTGATATATCCTTCACCATTTATTTTCTATCACCTTAATATTACTCTACAAATAAACATAATAGTTAATAGCATAATAAGTTCACAAATTAAATCATAACTATAAAAAATAATTAAAATGAAGATTATATGGTCCATACATTGGGTTATATATTAAAAGGATAACTTATGTCTATTTTTCATTCCATAAAAAATTGTGTAAATATGTGTTATATGGATGATCATAATCAAAAAAAGTTAACAATATCACCTAAAAAGTATAATGAGTTTTTTATTTGTATCAACCTTTGGTGATCCTTATTTGGGTCTCGCTCCATCATCTCATTTTCCATTGACAACAAGATGTAAAAATATATTCCTCTTCTACACCCATATCTAACTAACCTTATAATCTCTCAATAATACCCTTCCTGTATATTGGTTACATATTTCTTAAGTAAATCAAACCAACTATTTATAATGGCCCCAACTAGTTCTCTGCTCAGTAGCATCCTCATTTATTCAAGGATAGGCCCTCATTGATTTATGCAACCTTAATTCCTCTCTAGTTTTTATTACATCAATTACCAAATGTGGTTGAACTATAAATGTAATCACTATATAATACTATGAAATTGAATATTTTTTATATATAAAATACATTATGATATAATTCCTTGACTATACATTAGTGTTCACGAATTTTGGGATCTCTTCTACTTCATCATATTCAAAATTCAATAAGGACACAAGAATTTTCCCCTTCTATCAAAATCACGGTATCCTATGGATCCTGAAAAACTCCCCCAAGAACAAGAATTAGATGATCTCAATCATGATTACAACACATGACTCCATTTTTTTCATCCAACGAACTCGTATATCAATTTATAACATCTAAATTTTATGAACCTATATACTATATCATTTCTCCACAAACATGATATTTTAAGGATTTGGTCTAACTTACATTTTTTACACTGCTTGTACTTTTTATAGAATTGATTCATCTTTTATAATCTTGAAATCACATCATGATATTGTATATATTTATCTTGGTTCATAATTTATTTGTAAAACCCCATCATTAAATAAAAAAATTGTATTTCTTTAATGAAAGAATATATTAGATAGCTTGTAGATCAGACAATATTGAATAAAAAATAATCATGGAGAAATGTATAATTTAAAAAATGTAGCTATAGAATTGAAAGAAACAAATATATTTGACTGTATTATGAAATATATTTATATGCCAAAATATATAACATTATAAATTCACAGACCTTAATAATGTAAATTGGAATATCTAGATAACTAATTAGACTACATTATGCTTTAAAATGAAAATTTTCAAAAAAGTTATTTTATAATGTATTTATTAAGAAAATACGTAATATATTGATAAAAAATATTTTTTATATGTATAATGTATTTCCACTATATGTTATGTAATTTACAGTAAATGATAATATGAACATATAATATTACTAAAAAATCATTTTCTTAGAAAATGGATTTCATTAAGTTTATATGCTTCTACAAAAAATATAAATTGAAAATTTTTAGAATTTGAAGTAGATAAAATTAAAGTATTTATTTGATTCATTATATCAATATTATATTAATATTAATTTCTATGATTTATCTTATATATAGGATTTTTATGTTCATAGTGAAAATTTTATTTTTTAACAGAACTGTAACTTTTATCAAATTATATTTTATAAGAGATATATTGAACTTTATAAAAAATAATTTAAATAATATTTATTTAATAATAAAATTTTAATTAATTAAATAAAATTGGTAATATACTGAACCTTATTTTACATTTTATCAATATAAGTAAAATTTTATAATAAAAAACTATATTTTGACTTTTTTAATTAGATATTAATTTACTGAAATTATTATTGATAATTCTAGGATACAAAAATAGATTTTATTTTTTTATAATAAAAAATTTGTACCATGAAATCCAAATACATATATAATTTTATCCATGATATAATTTTTTCCTTATAAGTAAACATTATCTAAAATTGGATTTAATGTGTTACTTTCACAATAATTTAAAAAGTAATGCTGATAAGAATTTGATCAAATAAATTAAATTTTTTATTTAAGATCATTATATTCAAAAAAATTAGTATGTTTAATTTTATTTTTATTAATTAATGGTAAATTAAAAAGTCTACAAATAATTACCAAAATAAAACAAAACATAGTAAAAAAGAATAATTTACCTATAAAGTAATCGGAAACAATTTTATAGCATGTCTAAAAATGATTTTTTGAGTGGTGATTGATATTTTATCATCCGCCATTCAATTATAGTCCATTTATTTATCCCCATGAAATTTGGAACATGTTATCTCTATATATTAATTTTAAATTTAACAAAAATGGTAGTCCCACAACTAATAAAACAAGTGTATCCCCACAACTTCAATATTAATAGAAAAATTATTTGTATTAAAATCTAATATCTTTACTGGAAATTTAGTTTTATTTCACCCTCTTATCATTATTTAAATGGTGAATGCACCAATCTTGTACTTTTAAAGGACTCGTCCAAGGGAAATCTCAAGTCATCAATGTGGGTAACAGTTTCCCCTACTTTATTTTCAATTATATATTAAATTTTAAATTATATTTTTCTCATTAAAATTTATTTTTATAATTTTCTTATTATAATAAATGATATTATTCAATGTTTAAAAATAATAAACCAATTTTTCATTTCTCTGTAATTAGAACAAAAAATGACATTTCTTCATCTAGGAGAACTGCCACCTCTATGAAGTGTCATGATTATTATTCCTTAAAAACATACAATGATAGTGCTATTTATGAATTTCCTAAATAAATATGTAATTTACAAAAAAAAAAATCTTAAATTAAAAAAATAAACTAATTTCGGAAATTTATTGTAAATTGAAATCATTAACAACCTAATTTAACAATAATATAAATTTATATCTATATAGAATTTGGGAATTTAATATCAGGTAATTTTTTATAAACATAAGAAAATAATTATTTGATTATAGTTTTGTAAGGATATATTATAATTAAACTCATTAATTATGATAGAAAATTTATTTTAGGAAAAATCATTGAATCATTCTCATCATCAATTTCATATATGAGGGTCATAATAAAAACAACAATAGAATGAAATTATAAAATTTTAAATATATATAAAAAATAAATTACCATTCCTTTGATGATCTGGGAAATATGTAATTTTTTATAATACTTAAAAATAACATTTTTTTAATTAAAATTGTTAAAATGGACCGGATAACTCACAACACATATAAAAAATGTATAATAACTAATGAATATACATATAGATACTAATTATAAGTTTTTTTTAAATAGTTACAATCATAAAAAATTATGCAAATATGGATAACAGATTAGTTATTATTGATATATAGTTGTTTACATATCTTTTAAACTATGTAGGTATTAATTTATCTGTTAATGCTAATTAAACATTCTTTAATTGAGTTAGAAAAAAACTTTTTAAAAACATATTTTTCCAAGATTTATTTTTATGTTAAAATTAATAAATGGTATTTTATTTATGAATTTTCTTCTATGGTTCTATAATTATATTTTGTGTCCTCATTATCAAATAAATATTTCCACAAGTATTATATTACGTGGAAGGGTTAATTGTCTTAAATAAAATTCCTCAAGACATGACTACATTATACATGATGTCCTATAATTTATGATATGAATACCAAACCAATAATATTAAAAATATTTATTTAACCATTATTCATGGTATTGAATATTTCATATGACATTCTATCCTTCGAGGGGATCTAGTTCAATTGTATCTAATGTCATATTTTTTTTGTATCTTTATACAATTTAATGAGACTTGTTCGATAATGAAAACCATATATTCATTTATATGGTAATTTTAATTTAGTATTGATTTCATATAAAATCAATATCATTTATTTTAACATATACAAATTTTTTGTTATTTTTTCCATTTTCTTTTTATTATTCTATTACAATTATAATATGTGTTTGTTTTTTAGAATTCTTCTTTTTTGGGATATGATTTGAATTCATCACATTATTCCTTTTTTATTATATATATTATTCATAGATTACAATTTTAGTCTATTTAAACTATTTTTTATTAGTGAATTTAATTATAAAGATCCATAACTTCTTTTTTAATGACAACACATCCTTTTTTAAAAGCATAATATTTCATCCAATGTGTCTCCCTTAGGGAAAATCAATATTTCCAACCATTTATTGAATTATTCTAACCTAGATTCCATATTTCAATTGATGAGGACAATATTTTCCAAAACCATGTACCACTTAATATATGTGACGTTATTTTGAGGGATTCATACGTTAAATGTTATTTCCTTTATTGATTGGGGAAATATTGAAAACTTGTATACATTTTATTCTTCTTAAAATGATTATTAATTATTAAAGAATAATTTTTATGTATTTTATATCTTATTTTAACCTTAATATAATGAATTAATTAGAGTTAGTGATGGGTTTGTCCCAGAATATCTCATAAATGAATCATTATGATTCATGATTCAAATTAGCATGGGTATTTTGGTGTATGTCTTACCAAATTAAAATATTTCCTAAAAACATATGCATGATTATAAAATTATTATGTCATTGATCTTGATTTCATTGATTTGAGAATGGAATTACAAACCTAGAGTTATTAGTATCAACACTATGAAATCATTTCTTATTATCGTTGTACTTATTTATTTTTATTAAACCATGTATATTTTATTCTCAAAATTATATTTGATTATAGAATTATATTGATTATCTATTCATACAATATTATTTATTCTAAAATTATTCATACCTATGATCGTTTATTTTTATTTCAAAATGGTATAAATATTAGGGAAATTATCTTCATATATACTTACACTTCCATTTATCCATGTTATGATGAAATATATTACAAATTATTTGGATAATAGTATATATCTTGTGGATATTTTTTTTGTAGATATGAAATATTTATTATGGAATAATTGTTTTCTTATATAATTGAAATAAATTCACATTTTTTGAGATATACCATGATTTTCTAAGATTAATGTATTTCTAAAATCTCTAAAACTCTCTTACTAAAAGATACTACAAATTTATTTGACTCAATATTTTTCAAGGATATTTTAATTATTAATGGAAGAAATTGAGTCATATTGGTTCATTTCAAAGATGTAATATAAATAAGGTTGTCATTTTCACTAGATTCTTATAGTATAGTTCTTGGAGAATTAGATTTTTTCTGAATGGAAGTTTAATATATCTTTATGGATATATATGTAATAAGTTGAGTATAATTTAATAGTTATAAATTATATTTTGGGGTTGAAATTTTATGTTTCATAATAATTTTAGTGGTATATATATCCCTATAGTTTATTTGAGGATATATTGAATATTTTTGCAATCATGGTAAGATTACTTTTAGGAAAACCCTATTGATATGTATAATGTGTAAGTCAGTGTATAGTAATAATGAACAATATTATTAAATTAGATATTATATTTTTATCCATGAAATTAAGTACCTATATGGATATTGGATAGTTGACATGTTTATGGATGAGAAACACAGAAGTGTAATCATTTTGAAAATTGATTATTGATTATCAAATCAATATCTACTTTTATCAATGATTTGTGGCTCTAAGACTTGGTAGCTAACTTGAAACTCCTAAGGGATATTATTTGGTTATTACATTATCTTCACAAGCCATTATGAAGGATTTATTATTTTATGGAATTAATTTAATGAATATGAGAGAACAAAAACAAATGAATCCTAGAATGAAACAAGAGTGATTTAGGATGAAAGGAAAACTAATTTAAAAATCTAAGATCTTAATGCATTTTAAATAATAATTTTTACATAAATTTCCATATTATAGTTTTCAAATTTTATTCATAATTCATAATTACATCCTCTAGGTTTTATATATGTATGGATCTTGATGGGACCATGGTAATAATGTATTTCAGGGATAATTAATTATATTTCCCAATGAGAAACCTATGTTAAAAAGATTGAGGGGGAAATATTATGATTATATAAAATGTGATATCATGAACTGATTTAAAATATAAGAATTATTGAATCCCAAAATAGACCAGCTAAGTGAATGATACAGTTTCATTTTTGATTGGATAATAATGATTATGAAATAAATAATATTCAATTTCCTATGTGTTAATAAAATTAAAGAAATAGCATATAGATTTTAAGGGGGAATGTGAATTCGCTATATCTGTGAAAATGAGTGTCATTACTCTCATGTGTGAAAGGTAAATAAAGAAGAAAAGAACATCTATTTGTTGAATTACAAGGAAATTGGGGATTATGAAAATCAATGTATTAATTTAATGGACAAAGGGTTAAATAGTCACTAATAAACTTTTTGAGTTTGTGATCAAGTAAATGCATACAAAATTAAATCTATTAAATAGGATATTTGTTGTTAACTCTAAATTTTAAAAATATTAATGAAATATATGAATTTAAAAACTCTTATATATTGAGTTATAAATAAGTATAGTTACTGGTATAGTTATTATAAAATATTCTTAATGATTTTTATAAAGTACCTTATTATAGATCATGTTATGTTCTTATTATCATGGTATATATAATTGAATAGATCTCTTCCCAAAGGACTCATTTATCTTTTCATATTAAAAAAATATCACCACATGTCCAAAATCAACCAATGATCATCTGTTGATATAGACTATGATCATTATATTGAAATTAATTATATCATATAGGTCATGTTAACCCAACCATGCGTTTTTTAGTATCTATAATTGTATATTTGATATCACATTAGAAATTACAACTTGTACTTTTCTATCATGTAGATGCTCACAACTATTTTCATTAATGAAATAGAATTATTAAATGTGATGATGCAATATATTTTCAGGGAGAGAATAAAACATTTAGTGACTGAATATTATAGAATTAATCTCATTTAGTACCTAACATTTTTTATATATTTTTACATACACAAAAGAAAACAAAAACAAACCACACATAAATTTAAAAGATTCACGATATAAATATTAAATTCGTAGGAAAAAAATATGACTGAAATATTATATATATCTATAAATAAAAACCTTATTAATTAAAAATGATAAGGCATTAAAAATAAATTAGTGTATTTAGATAACAAATAATATTTATTACTATTTTTAAATAAGACGTTTAAAAATAATTTATTCTTATGTATTTATAAAAAAATTACTTATAAAATTTATTTATTATATTATAAATATTTTTCAATCCAATTGTTTAGTAGTTGACATGAGAATAGAATAATAATATATAATATTTTTTAAAAATAACCATACTTCCCTATGAAAAATTAATTAATTATATTTAAGTTATTTTATTTGATGTATAATTTATCAAAATTTACAATTGTAATTTCACAAAATAAGATTTTGTTTTAGATTACACATGTTAATTTTAGAAAAATAATAATTTTATGCATTTTTTAATGGTTTATTTTGATGGAAGTTGTGAAAATTTTTTTTTTACAAAAATGATAAATTTTTATATTTTGATTTTAATAAATTAAAACTAAATTTTTTTAAAACCCTTTAGTTCATGAAATATTTATTTAAGTATTAATATAATAAATTTTTTAATAATTTTCAAAGTTTATAGAACCACTGTTTCATATTTAATGAAATGGGGTAATATTTTTCCTTACATTAAATTTGTTTTAGTCATTTTTTAATTAAAAATTAATAGTATAAAATTTATTTTTATCATTATATGAAAGAAAAATAACTTTTTCTTCCTTAATAAATAAATTTATATCATGAAATCTAATAAAAATTATAATTTCATGATGCATATAAATTTAAACCATAAAAATACACATTTCTTATAAATGTGTATTACATATTACATGCATTAATGGTATAATTAATTTTTCATGAATGTAAATTATTTTATATAAAATAGATATAATTTTTAAAATCAATAATTAAAAATTATTTTATATTTTTATTATGATACCGGTGATACCATTGTCAATTTAAACTCTCTCAAGATAGAAGAAAACATAAATATTTTTTTAGTCTAGAAAAATAAATTTTAAAACATTCTATTTCAAAGGAAAAAAATGATTAGAGGGGAAGTTTTACATCCAAGTTAGATTAAATTTGGTTCACTCTCTAATTAGATAATACTTCTAAAATAATGTTTCCTCCCTGATATGTTTGATTAATTGTGAAGTCAATGGATTTTAGGGACTCAAAGAGCTACAACCATTGAACCAAAAACCTCTATGAGGGATATATATTATTTATCATTATTAAATAAAGAATAGTATTTGAATCCCCTACAAACCATTTATTTTTCCAAAAAATTTTCTTTAAAAACCTCATCAAATTGATGACACATGACATTTCATCATCAAGAAAGAAGGTGACACCATAAGGGGAGAAAAATCATACAAGTATGTTTTAATTGGGCTCCTTGAAAATGGAACCACCTAATAAAAGACTGTGATTTCCTTTAGAGGTACCATCCATAGTGATTTTCAACCATTCTAGAAAAGGGTGTTTCCAATTCATCTTATGATAGAAAGATCATGGATAGAGTTGATGCAATTTCTTTTCTGCAAGATGTGACAACCTCTAATATGAGATAAAATATATAAAAAATAACCATGAAGATTGAAACATGTATTCTTATGGAGAATAAAATTGTGACATTTCCAAAAGAAGTGATATACAAAACAAGAAGTAGATTATAGTTGATTGAGAAGCTGGGTAGATGCTTTTGTTTTATTAGGAATGAACCATATCTTCAATTTTGGAATCATTTAAATATGGAAGTTAAAAGATATCAAATATGGTTGTATAATGATATGAATATGTTGTATAGATTAATAAGATATGGTCTAGGTAATCTATATTCTTATGAAACATCACACACCATGACTAAAGAGACCTGATAATGTTTTTAAGGTGTACTTTAATTGGAATTTTTCTAGATTCTCCCCTCAAGATAATGGTAAACCATGAAATATTTATCCATGATTTGTTAAATTGGTAAATCCAAGACATTATTAAGTTATTAACCCACCTTTTATAAACATAGAATATTTTTCTTAATTAGCTGCCCAGTTCTGGAAGATTCCAAGAAAGTATATCATTATTGGGGAAAGTTGAATTATTCAATGATTCAGTTGATCTCTTATAAAGATTTGAAAATATAATCATCAAGAAAGTAGTCAAGTGAAACTTGAATTTTAAAGGGAGGAGAATTAATCTCAATATTAGATGAGTTCATGTAATAAAAAACATGAACGCATCAGCTTCAAGAGAAATCTATATTTTATATCAGAAATATATTCAATTTTCTGATTAATTAGTCTCCACATAAAGTACCCCTCAAAAGTTTTTTTGTAGAAATAATCGTTTTTTATGCCAAATACACCTCTATTGATTGGTCTAAAACATGTTTTCCATGAAACCACAAAAAATATCAATTAATATATATTTAAAATCTAATAAAAATTATTGACATTAATTTCATTCATTAGAGGACCAGGCCACATGTAAACCGTGAAGGGATAAAACAATTTAGAAACATATGTAGATTTGATAAGACACACTCTTCTAGATTTGGTTAATTCATTCCCATTGCATAAAAAATCATTTTTATTTTCCAAGGAATATTAAAAAATATTTTTCTATAGTATTTCCCCCAAACAAAGGTACTCCAATATATTTGAAAGTTATTCCTCCCTCGTTAAAATCCAACTCATTCATAATACCCATTTTCCTAACTATTTGGATGTAATTACCAAAATATAACAATGTTATTTCCTAAGAAATGCATTAACCTGAGACACTTTTATAGTGAGAGTTTTAATTCTAGTTGAAATGGATGCTTCCTTTGTTAGGTTTGATAAATAGTATGATGTCATCTGTAAATAAGTGATAGTAAGGAGAAACAATTCATCTTCCAACAAGAATGGTCTTGAAGGTACCTTCATTAATTAATTTTGAGAGGTTTCTACTGAGATAATATTCTATAATTGAATAAATTATGTGGAAAATTTATGCATAACCTTATACATTTAATGGAAATTAATTTTAATTTTTTGGAGAATTGTGAAATGTGAAAATTTTCCTCAAATTATTTTATTTATAAATTTTTATAAACTTTTCATTTTAAAAACATATATAAAGGACCTATCACATCAAATTAAATAATATTAATACTTATGTTTCATATTCGAAAACATCAATTAATCCAGCCCCTATAATCTAATATCACTCTTAGATGAGTCTAGTAACAAAATATTATCATAGTCTCTCCATTTAGATGGAGTCCTCCAAGGGTAAACCCTTTTTCTCAACATGAGTACAAATTTTCTGTAGTTTCATTTATTATCTATATTACTATTGCTTTTATATTATTCAAAAAAATATAATATTATTTCATTATTGTTTTTATAATAAATGTTAATATGCTATGTTAGTAAATCTTAACCACTTTTCCCCTTTTATTTAGGGGAAATAAAAAACACATTCATGCATGTTTGTGGACTGTCACCTACATCAAGAATCATGTTTCATTTTTCATAACAACCATATATTTATTCATATATTTCTAAATTTATTGAATCACTATAAAATTTATAACATATTTTAGATTCTAAAATTAAAAAATATTTATAAATTTCTATCGTTATAATAAAAAAATAAAATCATTAACCATGTGTACATGAAGACAAATGGGTCAACTAAAAGATTACATTTCATTTTATTAATTTCATCACCATATTTTTCTTCTAACATGAGATAATTTCTGATTGATAAATAATATATATATGATATTAATATGGTTTTGGTATATATAATTTTAGAATCTATTGAATATATGAGCAATAAAACACCGTGTTAAATTCAATCTTCTAAAAGAGCATGGTAACTACAAAAAATGATTATGTTGTTCTATGTAATGACATTAAAGAGGTTATAATATTATTATAAATGATAAAAATATTTTTTTTATCACACTAATAGACATTAAATATTTTAATTATTAATCTTTTATAATAACATAACAACTAAACTCTTCGTAATCATCCATTACTTGTGGTATGTTTTTGTTTTCTCAGTTTTATGTGCTATATTAAAAATGATTTAAATTTATATAATGAATGACTATAGAAATTTATTATTTTATAATATGTCATATAAATATGAAAATAATTATTTTTATTTAGTTTTTTAATGGTAACATTAAAATTATACTCAATAGGTGAGTTACAAATGTTGATTCCTTCCAAATTATCGAGACATGCCCCTCACAAATATCACCTTTAATGAGTGGAACTAAAAAAACAATAAAAGTAAATTATAAAATAATATATATTTGTTAAACATAACATATTTTAACAATAATAACCACTTAATGATGGTATTTTGTAGAATAGTGAAGAACAAAAACACTACTACAAATCTAGTAGAAAAACTCCATGTTTACTTAAAGATGATATAAAAAACAGATAACCACTAACTCATATCATATAATGGAATAATTATAAGTGATTTTATAAAAGTTTAAACATATGAAAACATTATTGAAATGGTTTTTCATAATATTCGTATTTATTTTAAAAAGGGATAATAAACTTTCTACTAAGCCGAAATTATATTAATGGATTATACTAACTCGATTTACTTCCACCGACACACAAACACTATTATTGAAACTCAATTGTTGAATGATTAATTAATTCCACCTAATTCAAACATAGAATTTAATTTCATCTTTTTATAGGGTTTTATAATTTTCCCTTGAATCATTATTTATATATAATTTTAATCTCAATAGTTATGTTACTTATGATGGAGCATTATCTCATATATAAATTCCAAGATATATACTTATATTATATATAATGTTTTATATTAAATGGTATTATTAAATTCCATTTTATTAATTATATCCTGATTAAATAATTATTTATATAATTTATTGTTTCATATAAAAATTTATCCATCGATGGGTTTTGATTCTAATTTTTCTAAGGTATTAAAGGTTGTTTTTCTCAATTTTCAATTCTATGAGATATTTTTTTTATTAAACACCATATTTTCTCATATATTTTGTATTTAATTCCCTAATAAAAAATTGTAAAATTAATTTCATTCATTTTATAATATTTTATTTTTATTTTCACCCAAAAATGTTCTTTTGAACTTTATATTTGTATTTATGTTAGGGTTTTTGTATCTGAATTTTTTTATTTTGATATGATTGGTATTCACCACATGCTTCCTTTTTGTGGTATATATATTTTTCTCTTATTTACATGTAAATACAATCATACTATTTCCTTTTGGGTGAATGAACTCACATAAATTAATCATTGACTTTGTATTTTTAAATCATCTTTTTTGATAAGAATAATTTTCAACCAATTCCATCTCATTGTGAAAACTCTATACTTTCTTATTTTATTAGTGGGTGTTTACCTTGATTTGAAACATAACTTTATTAGGGTAATGATTGTGTAAAATTTATATTATCTTCACTATTATTTTTTAGTTTTAGGGTTTACACAATGAAATCAATTACATTTACTCATTTCCGTAATATTTATAATTCATATTCATGTTATTCCAATAAAGATTTTTGTTGATTATTAATTAATATTTTTCATTATTTTATTTCTTATTCAATACGTAATATAATTATTTAATTAGAATTAATTAACCATGGGTGCACTCTATAATATCCCATCGATGCAACAATAGGTATCATGAAACAAACACGAAATTACATTTAGGTGTATTTCTACCGAGAAACAAATATTGTTTAAACACAATGAATAAACAATAATATCATCATATATCAAATCAATATGTTTTAGTTTAGGTAATAAAATTACATATTCCACATTATGATTTGAATTTCAAAAAAACCAAATGATTTTATCCATTATTTTTTTATTGAAATTTATATAATGTATTTATTATGTTCGTAGTTTCATTTGATTATAGAATTAATGGATTATATAATTTTAAAATAATATTTGTTATTTTCATATAATAACTTATGATGATTAGTTTCTATTTATTATGTTTATCATAACTATGATTTTTTCTCACCCATTCTTATGTTTCAATTTCACCATATTATGATGGAATTATTTTCACATGACATGTATAAAATAATAAATTGTATATTGATTTTTATGGGGGATGATAAAGACTTATTTTTTATTATTTATAGTATATAATATTGACTAAAATCATCAATTTACAAAAATATAATTGGAAATTGTTGGTAAAATCTCATTTCTAGCACTCTAAAAGTATATAACCAAATTTACATTTGAATGTATATGGAACAAAATTTTTTATTGGTATTGTTATTATTGATGGTTGAAATTGGTTATCTTAAGATTATTTCAATACTAGTGTGTATATGTGGTGTTTATACACACATGATTTTGAATTATTCTTATTGGCCCAAGATGTTTCTTAATGTGACTGATCAATTGGAGGTTCAACACTTTACCATGAAAATTAGTACTCACATCGAAACCGAAAATCATCTACATGATATATTTTTAGCATGATGAATCTAATGATATAAAACATAAATAATATTCTCATACTCTTAAAAATATCTAATTATTTAGCATAAATTAACCGTATTTTCGTAAAATCAATATGGTTTTCAACTCAATAATTTTTTCATTCATCCAAAACCCCTTTGAATGAATATATCAATAAATATATAGAAATATAATATGATATTATGCTAAATTCATGAAACTCATCTAAATGAAACTATGGAATTCATCCCAAGAAAGAAGAAACTCCTTTTTTACACTTATAATTTCATGAAGATGAATCTTTAAATGTGTCCATTTCCAAAATCATTTTTACATATTATTTTTATTCCCTAATCCTTGAGTTTATGAAATCAAATATTATTTTGGAACAAAAAACTCCAGTAGCATCGTTGAAATCAACCTCTATCCATAATATCACCATATGGAAAATCTGATGTCATCTTCACAATGAAGTCCAATTGTTGTTAATATTAATACACCTAGTATAAGGGTAACACTTTTCACTTATTTCCTCTAACCTTAGTTCCATCCAATTGAGAAATCAGCTCATTATAAGTTTCTTTTCATCATTTTATTCTATGTTGAGGATCATTTTAACACAATAGATTCCCTCCTAATAAAACCTTTGATTTGACATGAGTATTTCCATTACAAATATTTATTAATTCTAATGTGAAAACATTCCAAATAATTTTATAAAGAGAGAACACAACTAAAATGTTTCGAGAAAACTATTGAAACAATTGAAATATACCTTTACAAATTGGAAAATGAAGCACCCTACCACACATTTTAGGAAAACCCCAAAATATTATATCTCTAGTTCTAAAATATACCACATAAATAGACCATCATGTATAGTTTTGATGAATTAAATATCCTATATCTAACAAATGATTCATATACATGAACATCTTCTATACGTACCCTTCTTGTATTATTCTACATTTTTTATTTCGACTAAGAAAAACATATCCAATTAATTTATAGAACATCTTATTAATATTATCTCTCACATTCTAGAACAGGTTTTAGTACACCTACATCATGGTTGAAATTATTTTCCAGATGGTACATTTTTAACATTAGATTCTATGAGATTATATGTTCAAACATGAATATAATAAACTGAAACAAATAATTGGAAATTAAATAATAAGTTTTAGAAACACTTCTAAGGACATAGAATTCATGTACATCTTTCTAAATCACTCTAGTGAACACATTATATATATAAATTAGGCTCTATAATTCATAAATCTATTCACCAACATAAAAACACACTAGCCAAAAATATTATTTTGGGGATCGAAGAATTACCACGCGTATCATAATTGTGAAATTTCTAATTCCGTTCAATAATTCCTCATATATTCAACTGAAAATCTTATAATGAACACATATCCTTCTACCCCGAAAATTATGATACAATATTTTGATATAAATGTCACTTCTGAGAGGTGATCTATAATATTACATCTACTCCCACTCAACTATTTTTGAAAGATGAAGTCCTATAGTAAATGTTATGAATCGACCTATGATGTCCATGAAAAATTATATATAATTCCTATCACCCCTCATATATTCATGTATCTACAAATAATATTATTTTAACTATTATGTATAAATCTATCGAAAATTCATCTATATTCCTTATACTGATTAATTATGACTATTTTGTTATCCACTACTTTTTAAAAAAAACCAATATTTTTATCAAAACCGCCAGTGTATAACTTTTTATTCTTATCATTGATTCCCAGTTTTCTATCCTCACTTGAGATTAAATTCTTCATGAAATGTAATTAAAAACCCTCTTGGTGTATCAACACTGTAATTATTCAATATTAATATCATCCTCAAGGATATCATCAAACCATTTATTATCCTATTTCCATGGTTTCTATGAGAAATGTGATATCCCACTAATTTGGAACAATATAAAGGACCATCTTTTTTTAAAAAAAAAATTATTAGTATTCCGTAAGGCTATAAAGTATATACCAATGAATAGAACATTACACAATTATACTTTTCTATATTTATACTATAAAAATTCCAAAAGTTCCAATGGAACTACCGACATATGTTTGTCACATTACTATAGTAAACTAGTAGAACACCATACTATATGAACCTAGGCTTTTGACAAGAAGATATAACTGTCACTAACTAATGGAAAAATATCCATTGAAACCTTTAAATCTAGAGAAATTTTTATATCCCATAATATATCTTTCACCACTATTATTGTTTCAGAAGAAAATTATTTGAGTCCTTGAAAAACTAATTCACCAAAAACATTGATACGAAACATTTCCTCCGATTAATAAAACCAAAATTTCTAATACCACTTATTAGTATCAGATATCAGTAGTAGAACTTAATATGATACAAATTCTTGATTATAATGTAACATATTCTAATCACCATAAATATATCCCTTCAGTATTCATTCATAGTTGATGTTCAACCATCAGAAGCATCTCCCTCTGATCAAACAACCCTCATTTCTTAAAAGATATAAACTCGGAATACCAAAAATTTAATAAAATATAATGACTGATCCTTCTATCACCTTGTATGGTCATATAATGATATTATTTTTTACCAATGAATGAGTGAATAAGGACATCATGAATTCCCATATATAATAATTAAAAAAAATAATGAATGTAATGAATATTTTGTAGTGAAATTGCGACAAGCATCTACTGAAGAAATGAAAATATCATTACTTCCACTGGAAAATGTATAAGTATGCATTACAAGGATTATCATCCTTCAAAATTACTACCTATATACTCGAATGATGTATCAATGTTACCTTATTGGTTACATCTTCTACTACTTCTACTCCTAGAATTATGCCATTTAAAATTTAGACACTAGAACATGGACATCCCGTCGATATCTCTTCTAAGAGTCTCTTCACCATGTATTTTTTGTCTATCTATTATTATTATTTGATACCTTTTATAGTCATTGAACATGTGTACTATAACCATTATTTATTATTTTTCAACTCGTTAATAAATTCATAAAAACAATCTATCTTTCATGAAAGATCCCCAAATTCGATATACACTGTATGTTCTTATAGAAAATTTTATTCAACAACTTCAAAATCCCAGTGTATAGTTCATGAAATCTCAACATCATTATAATTATTCTACAAAACCCTTCATAACTGTAGGATCTATGGATGAATTCAAAATCACCTACTCAGATATTATGAAACTAAGGAATTATTTCACAATCTTAACCTTCTAGGACTCCAGTTATACTATTAAAATTCTCTAATTTTATCCACCTATTTAAATCCCATGGAACATGATTATCAATTTGAGAATAATAATAAGATTATCCTATTCAAAATTACAACACTCATACTCCATGGTCCTCCATTAACTAACCTCGTCAATCTAGTAAAACCCACTACAATGAGTGAACTAACATTTTATAACATGCTATTGAAAATATGATATTATGAGGATCTTGAAAAATTAAAATTATATTAATCTTGATAATATATTTGGTGAACTATGTTTAATAACCTGAATAGAAACATTCCACTATGCTTTGTTTTATCTTAATAAATGTTATTCTAAGTGTTTACTCTTATGATTGAACATCTATACCACTAAAACATTAAAAATAAAATATTTCTCACACTAATCCTTGAAATATCACTCATATGAATTTTTTATAAGTGTTGATTCTAAGAACATCTACATACAATAGTTTTTTTTATCTTACCATCCAAACATCACAAAGTCTTGTTATACTCAACTATTTTTTCTCATAGTTCTATATATTTATTCATTTAATTTTTTTTACTATAATATTATATATTGTCATTCCATTAACACATGGAACCAAGAAAACCCCTATATCCTCAACTCAAACATGACTTCTCAGTAAAAATATATCAAATTCTAGTTAATAACAATTGTCATGACCCATAAAATAATGTCATGCCCCCTATGTTAATTAATATCATCTCAATGCAGTCATCTCATTTTATTGGTTTTGGTTATAAATTGTCAACTAGCCCAATATTTTCTTCAATAATGATAACATTATATAATTTCCCATCCCCAAGTGATCATTAATAAAAAATTATAAAAATTAAACATCAATTACATTAAATAATACTATAAAAATAATTGAATTTATATTTATATAAAATATTTAAATATTAAATTTCATTAAAATTTAATAACATATAATAATCTAAAATAATAGGAAAACATAATAAAAAATAAAATAAAGAACCACAATTTATAAAATAACAATACAACAAATTTTAAAATTAAACAATTCACCCAAATAATGTCATAACACTATTATGATATGGGATCATGTTACTGATGGCGTTCAAGATATAATTAATTAATTAATATTCACTGGATGTTTATATATCAATGGATACAATTACTTATCCATGTTTTAGATTGCCAGATCCTCCAGAATGTACCATGTGTGGGATTCCATCATAATTCATCTTGTAAATTTGAGTATAAAATTATGTGTTATGGGTTTCTCACTCTGATTTATGGGAATTTTTTTCAGTTTATAATGCATTTTAAAGGAAGTTGACCAATTCATTGTACATCCATGATTATTAATAGTCATCAGATCCTTTATAGGCTTTAAAAAATTTTACCATATACATGTTGAATCATTTGTAAATCTTATAATTATAGATATGTGAGGAATTTTTATTTTCCATTTGTTTTTCAGATATATAATTTGGGTGTGTTAATAACTAATGAATCATGTTATTGAAATTAATCATATATTTAGTGTTGTTAATAGTGTGATAGAAAAACCTACCTAAAAGGGTGACCTTATATAAATTCTTCACCTATTTACTATCCCATATTCCCACCAGCTAAAGATCAACATTATAGTTTTATTATATAAATAAAAAATATAATGTAATAATTTTATACAAATCCTTTACCACTTTAAATAATACTTTCTATTTTTTATTTTCAAAAAAGTAAATAATTAGTGAGTAATTTTTTTTCAAAATAAAATCACTTAAATTTTTTTATATCTAAAATAAAACACTTGTATCCATGATTCACTAGAAAATACCTCACCATCACTCATATCCATATTTATTGAATACATTTTAATATGCAAATAAACTCTTGTAAACATATAAGTTATTAATTTTAATCTATCTAATTTAAAATATGAACTAATGATAATCAAAACACTACATTAAATGATTAGAACTAGTGAAAAATGTTTAATACTATCGTTATTTCTTATGTGGTAGAATATTTGATTTTTATTTTCAATGAAATATTCAAATAAAATCAGCATAATTAAATGATTATATCAATTCTTAATATCCCATTTTTTGTCATTCCCATTCCCCAAAAATATAATTTAGAATAAAATAAATATCAAAAAAGAACAAATAAATAAATCAGATTCATTTGTTAAGATTCCCCCCCCCACACACATATATATATATATTGGTTAAGGATTATTATATTCACACATATCCATAAATATGGTTTTTAACTAGTAAATAACTAGTAAATATTTTACATCCTTTTTCCAAATAGATTTATATAACCTAAATAAATTTAAAATTGAAATGAGAATTTATGAAATATGATATAATATGATTAGAAAAAAAAATTCCATTAAATACCATTTTATTATTAAATTTACTTTACCAAAAAGCCAAAATTCAATGTAATACATACTAAAAAAGAAATTTACAAAAAAAAACACTGAAAATAAGGGTTTTTTTATGAATGGTTTCAACTACTTCCTGAATTATTAATATATAGTTCATAAAACAATTTTAGAAAAAAATATAAAATAATATTATGTTCTGAAAGACATACCTTATTATATGATTCATTCAAGAAGTATATAAAATGAATGTGGATACCAGGGTATATACCCTTTTATGTTATGTAATGTCTATTTTAGACACAACCACTGGTAAAAAATATAACTATTTTTTTCAATTAAAAAACATAAATAAATAACAAAAGATAGAAATTTAAAAATAATAATTTCGATATAAGTAAATTAAATCTAATAATATGAAATAAGAAATAATGTTCCAAATTTTTAGACTCAAATGATTTAATATTATCTATCATTTATCATAAAAATGTTACAAACAATCATATTGGTTGTTCAAATTAGAAATTGAATCATTTTGAATTATTACAAACATTAATATGAAATTATATCACAAGAAATTTCAAAGAATAAACTATGGAAATAATATACATGATTTTCATTTTATTTTAACCCCACAAGTTATTTTGACCTCTATTATTCGATACAAAGGATATGGGAAAGGTTATAGCAGCCTAAAATCATTATTTTGGATCCCGATGGGGATTAAATTTTATGATTAGTAAAATTTACCATCCTCAATTCTATATAAAAAATTTTCCATTTAATTAATATCACCCTTCAATAAAAAAATATCAAATAAAATATAATATCTCATAGACTAATCTAAATAATTGTTAGATGTTGTGATAGTTTTGGTGTTGGAAATTAAATTGTATACTATATCATAAAAAATTACAGGTGGGTTTTTAAATTAAAATAGTTTTTTTAAGTTAAGATCATATCGAACTTCATTCTATAAAGGGTTTTCCTACTAATAATGCATCTACTCACATATGAATCTCATATTATTTCTATTATTAATTTTGTTTCTTAAGAAAAACTACAATTTGAATCGAAAAGATTTGTAGAAAATCCATATTCATTACCTCTATTAAACTAATGATGTGAGAAGTATTCAATATTGTCTCATGTCCATGTACATTTCAAATTTTGGAGATTAACCCATAACCCATGACATAACCAAGAGTTGAAAGTATAATACAAATATCTTCATGTAAAATAATGTAATCAATAGTAGCAATAATATATTATACTATATATATTCAAAATGAAGATATTGGGAGGAGAAGTTCTGAGTACTTAGTCTAGGTTGTATGTAATTTTTGAAGCCTACTGGCAATGAATTTCTCTAAGGCCTATGTGCCATGTAATATGTTTGCATACAGACCATGTAAGGGTTCTACCTCACCCCTTTAAATGTGTATTATCAAAAATCCATAAAAAATGAAGGCCTTCGGGCCATTGGAGGAAATATTTGTGACTCCAAATGATTCATGTAAAAACATATAATATTTTGATTCATTGTTTCATTAATTATCTCCCAAGACTCCATATAGTGTTCCAATATAATAGAAATAATGAGTTTAAGGGTTATCCAATATATCCTAAGTGAAATATAATCACATGATAAAGTTTAAAAGGTTATTTGATTAGTTTAATACCCAAAATTAACCAATTTTCACACAATTCATTATAAATAATAATTGACATGTCATTTCAGTAACTTTTCTACTCATATTTTAGTTTTTTTAATTAATTTACTCAATGAATAATACAAAAAAATATATTTATTAATATTGCCTAAAATTAATGTAAAAATAAAAAGAATAAAAACACAATGTATTGAAAAGGAAAAGTAATTTTTTATTATAATAACAATGAAATGCTAAAATAATGATCCAATGAAAGAAAATATCAAATCTAAAAACTAATTAAAATTAACAAAAAAATCTACATCAATGGTGTTTATATTTTATTCAACATCATGATGGAAAACAGTGACTATAAATTAATTAATAACAATTTTTTTCAAAACATGGTTGTGAGAGAATCATTTATAAAATTTATGTTAGAACAATAATTTTCATAATTGGATTGGAACTACATGTCATTATACCAAATTCTATTATTTACAATCATGAGAAAAATCTAAAATTCATAAATCCTCATCAAATTGGCATAATATTTGTTGAAAATTTAACAACACCATCAGTGATTCATTGTTATCATTATAAAATATGAAGGTTTATATTTTTTTATATGTGTTTCTTTCACATTACTATTGTCAATAGATATGATCTCGTGATTTTTTTAAATATTTCTCTAATAGTTGAAATGAAATGTGACATCACAGAATGTACCTTGTGTAAATATCATCGAAACAATGTTTTTTAATATAGAGTTGAAAATAGTAATAAAATTTATCCCATTATACATGGTTTTACCCAAGAATAATATATTTAAATCCATAATCTTGAATTTTTCAATTTATTTCAACCATGATCTAGCAAGGAATATGTTGAATTTAATTAATAGTTATGCTTAGAATTCACCCTTATTTGGTTCTTCTTAGTCATTCTATAAATATTTGTTCATGATATGATTTCATCATAAATTATTCGATATCGTGATGATATTATTTCAAATAAAACACCTTTTGAATCAGTATTAAAATATTAATAATATTATATATATATTATTCCTCATCAAACTATGGTAGTTCCTCTGATTTAACATGTTTTTATCTATGATTATATATGATGATTTTACTTCATAAAATATTTATTTTTTTTCTGCAAATTGAATGTTCATTTTAATTTCCCATTCGACATTCCATGTTTTTTTGGAAGATTAAACTCATTAAAAATTCTATATATTTATTATCAATGATTACATTATTCTTCAGGACACGGGATTTATTCATTCACTATCACGTTTATGAAATTAAAATTCACTTCATTTATAGTATCTTTGTTGTTTAAATAAAAAATGACCACATTCATCATAAAATACATGTTTTCTATTATTCACATAGATATGTCCTTTGTTTTTTCTTCACATATTATCTTATAAATAAAAAATTCATTAAATCATTATTCAAATCTCAGATAATAAACCACATTGTAATATGAAATTAATATAATTCAATCAATAAATCTTTCAAATTATATTATAGATACATAAATAATTGATTATAATATTATTAATCTATCCTCATTTCCTTCAACTCATACCCTCTTATATTATCAAAAAAAATAATTTATAAAAACGTGGATGTATCATAAATCATATAATGTTTTTTTAAATTCACAATATTTAATAAAAAATGGAATGATTAAACTATTATGATCATATGGATTTAGTGGGAATTAATTATGAACTACCACTCATAATTTATTTCTTAGAGAGGTGGGATGGAATGAAAAATGAGTTGAATCATAGAATCGTATAATATATTATTTTTAATTTTTCCATCTTTTACAGGGGTTTACAGTTTACCAACACAGTTTTCTAAACCATGCAGAAACTGTCTGTAAGCCACTATCAAAGGGGGTTGGGTTTCATGGTTACCTAAATAATACCTTATTGTTTAAAAAACATGTGTCAATCATGTGATGTACCACTATCCAAGGTTTCATGGTTTTCTAGGATGGCCACATGGTTTACTTAACCATGTCCCAATCATGCACCTTGTACAGTTTTGACTAGTTTCCCTTCTATTTATGTTCTGAGTCCCCATAACACCCCTTAGGCCCGAAGAAACCTAAAAGATATTTCCTTATCCCAAATAAAGTTTTGGAAACCAAATTTTTAACTATTACATACCTCTATGAAGTCCATGATCTTATAATTGGAGATGGTTTATAAAGGATTGTTCAGTTAATATTTTAATAGGTGATTATTTATATGTTATTGTATTTTTATATCAATTCCCCTATATTCTATATGTTTTGTGTTGATTGGAGACATTTTTTAATGTGGGTGTTTTGGATTTAATCACTCATTTACTATGTTGATGTGAAATTATATTTATTTTTATTTCATTAGGTATGGTGATGATATTAGATTAATAAATATAATAGAAGAATGAAAATTTTTATCGTGATGTTATTTGGTAATATTTTACATACCTTATATGTAATAGTTTAGTTTTTCATTCTTTTAATAATGGTGAAGACTTAGAATAGTGGAACTCGAAAATTTTTTATTGAAATTTTTTTATAATATTGATCTCAAATCCAAGTATGACGTTAAATAAATATGAGTTACTTTTAAATTATATATTTTTTAATAATAATTTTTTTAAATAATTTTGTTTATAGAGATATTAGTTGTTATGTATTACAATGGTAAAGGAAAACATTTTTTGAGGTATATTAGAGAATTTTTAATGTGGTGGTGTGATTATGATAATATTGATTGATTCATTTATTCTTTAGTTTATTCAGTATAATGAATTTCATAATAAAATAAAATAATCTATAGTTGGATTTTGATGTATAAAATAAAAAACAATTATTAATGAATTAATTTTGTGGAATTATCTATGTTATAACTTGTTGTAATTCTAAAATTTGATTTTTTTAATATTAAAAAATAGTGGATATAAATAAATATATTTTTAAAAAACATAATATATAATTTAAAATTTAGTTACAAAATTTATGATATCATATAAGATAGGATTAATTTTTTTCATTGGTGGAGTAATATACTTATAATTTTTTGTAAAATAATCTGTTGTAACATATATATAACTATATTTGGTTCATGTTGTCAATTGGGTAACAATGTAATAATGGGATGTATTATTATATTATTTCTTATAGGATGTGATCTAGATGAATAAAGTAATTATTATAACATATCCATTATAAATTTTGATATTTCTTACACACATCCACCAAATTGATATAATATGAAAAATTCCCTAATATGATTTTCAGTTTAAGGTGTAACCAAAATTTCAAGGATATGTGGGATACATATGGGTGAACATTTCCATTTAAGACTATCTCTTCTTAAAATAGTATGGTTATATGAAAAAAGATATAATGATGAAAATGTGATGTTATAATGATGTCGTTTGGTGGTTATAATTATATGTTATGTGAATATGATTTTCTGTATGTTGATATGGTGTGAAATATTTGTAAATGGTTGTATTGTAATTAATTTAATGTGAAATGAGGTCGTGGTTAGGTGGATATGGAGACGATGGGATAACCATATTTAAATTTTCTAGGGAGTGAATGTAACTAGTTCAATGGAGGAGTCTGTTCAAGGTAACTTCTTGATATATCATCATTATGATTATTATATTAATACATTTTATATGTTTTATTTTGTTATTGATGGGATGTGATTAACCTAGATTTCAATGGAAAGTTTTTTAAACTATTAGTTCACTAAATATATTCTAAAACTCTTCAACATTGGTAGTAAATTATAGTGGCTAAGAAACTATGTATAGTTTTAATGATATTTGTTATCTTCACCATAAAATTTTTATGTATTGACACAGAAGAGGTGGTGATCGGGCACAAAATTTTAAGCTCATTGTAGAGATCTCGTGAACCTTGTGTATCTATCCTATTAACTATTTTATTTTAGTTTAAGAATTTTTTATATGACCTAAAATGAATATTTATGTGATTATGGTAGTTTTTATATTGTAAACTAGTAATTATTATCAGTTTATTCTTTTTTTATTTGGATTTATGTGAATTATTCCAAAAATATTTCAGGATTTATAAACTCATTTCTATAAATAAACTCATGACCTATTAGAGGATAGATTTATAGATCACTTCCACTTGCACTATTATCCTAGAAGGGGTCTTACTGGAGGCGTGTCATGATATAGTGGTATCAAATACTAGTTGATAGATATGATTTATTCCGGAGTTAGTAAATATGGATATTTAATTGTATTTTATTTGAAATAGTATACTTTCATATTATAGTGTGTTATGGGAAACAAATAATTGAAATTAAAAATTAGTAGACCTATGATCTGATACAAAGATATTAAGAAAACAAAAAATATAATTTTATTTTAAATTTTACTATAGGTTAATGTCTTGTCTTTGGTATATATATTGTATTTTTTTAGATATAATTTGTTTGAAAACCACAAGAGTGGGTTAATTCATGTGTAAAATGTGATTTCTTATTTATTTCCCTAAAATATCATATGTCAATAAAAAAATTAATATAATATTATCTGAATAAATAATATAATAGTAAAACTAATTTAATAAACAAATATTCTTGTAAACCAAAAAAAAATTCGTAGTTTGTAAATTGAAATAAATTTACCATAAATGTAAACAAATTTTTATCATGAGATAATAGTTGTAATAAAATTAAAATCAATGTATTGGATAACAAAAATTTAACTCCATTAAATTATTTTATCAACCCATTCATTTATCAAATGAATTAGGAGGCTCATTAATCCTTAATAGAGGTACATTTCTTCTAATCCATATAATCCCTATACAAAAAAAAATACAATATTATTATATATTATTATCCTAGAATGCATTCACTTAAGAACATCATAAGATTATTTATTTTTCATTCCTATGAATCTATTGATCAATATTTTTGGAAAAGTAATGAATATAAATTGTGAAATTATGATGTTATTTACAATGTAAAACCTCACACAGTGGATGATCTTAAAAATAAATAGATTAAAAATATTACATTGACCAGATTCACACTATATAATAAGACTTTTAAAATCCTTAACATGATAAAAAATATTTATAATGCTCTAAATTCCATATTTAAATCTATAAAATTATGATTCTATTTATAGATGATATTTTTAAACCCCCCAATTATATAAATTGAAATGAATCATAGTATGTTGTAATTATATATAAGGTTTCATCAAAATCATCTAATTAACATAGAATAAATTCTTATTTTCTGATGATATTAATCAGACAAAACTACACTTGTTGTTCATCATTTGGAAATAATAATTTTACACATTTTCGTTCACAATATTTTCTTCCTACACACTAAAAAACATAAAATCTACATTCCCTGATAAACCAAAATAACTAATAGATGTAATATTATTTTTTAAAATTATAAATTTTAAGGAGTTTATAACAAATTAACAACTAAAAAAATATCAAGATTCATCAATTTTACAATATATAGAACAATATTGTCACATTTTTAAATAACAATATATATAATGAAATTTTCTAGTTTGATAGAGATATAAATGAAAATTAAATTTCAAAAATAACATGAATGTAAAAAATTAGTAGCCTCTGCCAAATATTTATATCCTGTAAAAATTGTAATTAATGTACAAGATAATTAATGAATACAAATCAAAACATATCACATCCTAAATCTGTCCCCCTATGTGAATTTAAAAAATAATTCACTCCCCCTAACCTCTTTTAAAATGATTAATATATGATAATGAACATAAAATCAATTCAACAATGATGTTTCAAATCTACATCACATTGAGATAAAATAATGTAATATTTAAAAATATATAAATAAATTTTCAATAATAACATATAATATTTTTATATATATTTATAACATGTATTCCCCATTTATAAAGGACATATAAGATGTTAAGTGGGGAATAAGAAGGAAAACATGAAATATTTTTTTATGTTCTAATTCATTTATAGTATTTTATCTGATTTATCTTTTTGAAATTCTATATAATAAAAATAAACAATTTGCATCAAAAATCTATCTCAATATTGTAAATTAGTTATCTAAGTACATTTCAATGAAAATTATGATAAATAATGTTGAACCTTCATCAAATTATTAGATTTTTTTTACCTATGGATGATCTCCTTCATTATAAAATGATTCAATTGAAAATGAAAATGAAAATTTCTTCTTTTCTTCCATATTCAAGTAAGAAAATATTATATATACCTGAAATCATTTTATTTTTCCTAGATAATAAAAAATAGTTTGATAAATAATAGAATAGAAAAAATTAAACGATATCAAATTGAATAACAAAAAAAATAGATAAATTGATATTGAAAATAAAATAAAAAATGAATTGGCTTGATAAAAAAATATAAAATATGCATAAAACAATAGTGAAAATTATAAAATAATAATATTCTCAACTTTTGAAAAAGAATCAAATCTCTTGGGATAGGTTAAACCATATGTTAATTGAACGTCTCAATAGAATTATCAATTAGGCGACATAACTTCCTTACTCATTTTCATGAGTAGGAAAAGGAACATTACTTGGCCATAAGAGACATCCCCAATACACCAAAGGCATTAAATAAATGCCAAAGAATTCATTTAAAATTGATATATGATTTTCCATTTGAATGTAAAAGAACTAACCAAACATTACATAACAAAATAATCCACTCTATTATGAATTATAACAATGGATGAAATCTCAAACAATTAATTTATATCAAATCCTCTAAAAAGAGTACCCTAGTGGAATAAAATAAAACCAATAAAAATAAATGGAAATCATAACTCCAATGCTCCAACCTACTCCATACTCTACAAAATATCCCAGGCATCAATAAGAAGAAAAAGATAAGTATGATACATTACCTTTTCTAATGTCCTAATAAAATACATATAAAAAAGCACCAAAGTGAAAAAGAAAGGTTATGTAATGAAACTCAGTAGTTTTTTCCAAAAATGATTTCCCTACTCATGCAACTAGGATAGAATATGTTAGCACATTTATATAAAGAATGTTAAAGAAAAAAATTTCTAAAAACTGGTTATATCCAAATATAAAAATGTGATATCATAAAATAGTTTTTCAAAAGAAGAAAAATATCCATGGAATGGAACCAGAAAATGTTCAAAATCCATTTCATAAAATATATTTCGCATTACCCATTCAAATACACAAACCCACACATACACCCATAAATGATTTTTTCTAAAAGTTCCATACACATGAGTGGTTTCTCAACAATCTACCAAGTCTTCACAGTGTAAAAAAATCCCATGATCCATTACACCATTGTCACAGAGCACTAGTTCATATTCCAACCAGGCCTCATAATGAAATATGAACACACACCACCATGTATTCCCAAAAACCATTCCAATAAAATCATTCCAATACCATTTCAATGCCAAAATTATTTCGATTCCAAACCCATTTAAACACCAAAGCTATTTCAATGGAACTATTTTTTTTCAAAACCTTTTTTCATAAATCATGAAAAGAAACTATCTTCAATTAAATATTTGAAAATTATTTAACAAAGTAATTTTCAAAAATAATTACACAATCTCACACAAATCCACCAACCAGCACGAAAGAAGATTTCAAATATGATTTTCACAGAAATTTAATAATAACTTTAATTAAATTTAAAAACTTAGTAACTAAACCATTATATTCTAAATATAGGAGTAAATATTGAATCCACTTACATTGGAAAACATGGTGAAAATGAAAAACGACTTGAAAACATCCACGAAATGGGTCAAAACTCTAAATAAACATTAGATCTCTTCCCCTACCATCAAAAAGTAAAATATAATCATATATTATATCAAATTCCTTAAATAAATCCATATTGGACATATTTTTATGAAACTGAGAGAGGGGAGATGTAAATATATGGAAACCCAAGTGAAAACAACAAGAATGATGACCTACCATTAAAATTTGGCTTCGACGCACTAAAAGGATCCATCAGATTGCCTCTACATGGTTTGAAAGAATTGGGCTCCATAATAGTGTGCCTAACCAAATTCATCTATCACATTGTTCATAGTTTTTGGTGGATTTTTCATACTTTCCACAAACCATGCACAAATTGTTCACCATTATAAAAGTATTAAATACATTCTGAAAGGTCTACAAACCCTCCCAAATTTCAACCAAACACTTAATATACATAAACATATTATAATTAGGGATACGTAATTGAAATTAACCATGATGAAATTCATAAAATGTATTTTTTCTTTTTTAATATATGATTACATAGAGGATTTTTGAAAATATAAGCAGTTTGGTTTTCTATTTCAATATCTTTATGTATGAGATCCCATCTTTTCTTACTGATTCCTATTGGAAATATGATGTAGGTAATTTCCTCAGGCATTAAGTGATGGGTTTAAAAATAAGAAAATTACATGAGTTTAATCATATAGGATTAAAATTTGAGTGAATTTGAAACCATAATCTTTGACATTGTTCTTTATCCACAATAGTTAAGGTTAAAAAATATTGCTACTACATATTAATCTTCTTTAGTGGAAGGTAAAACCATGTGTTTCTTCATAATAGTGTAAAAAATTAATATTATCCATAAAAATTGAATATTAATGAATCATAATTCCTATATAACATATTGACTTTAAATTTTGGATTTGAGAATCTAAGGATGGTAAATTTAGTTCTAAAAGAATCAACAGAACAAAATTCTAGTACTCCATTCACTTATTATAAATTATTGCATATGACTTTTAAGTATGATTAATTATTTTTATCTATAAATTCCAGATAAAAAAATTAATAAAAAATATTACGAATTCAATAATGCATCATAAATAACAATCATTCAATCATTCCTCTTTAAAAAATTTCATCAAATTGTTACCAAAATTTATAAATATCATATTTGACAGATGTTTCTATTGAAGTAATAAATATAAAAGAGTTCTCAAATTTAAAGAATTAATTAAATTTATAATATATTTATAATAATATTAAAAGAGTTCTCATATTTTCTATTTATAGCATACCTTTACGGTTTCCATTATGGGTAAATGTAATAATTTCATTTGAGGATGTGCGGACTACCACGCCCTCAATGTGATATGACTCATTCATGCTATAAGTGGAATTTATAAAGGATAGAGTTACTGTGATAATATATATGATATTATACTGGAATCATAATATACCTATGTATCATTATGTTTTCATTCCATTAAATATTAAAATAGAAATGATGTCAGCGTTCATGCATATGTATGGTTCACCATCTCCATGAATGCTGAATTTCATTTCATACCTCCTAATGTTATGTACTATTATAAATACATGTATATACTGGATATATATGATATATATGATATCTAAATCATGAATATCATTCTGGATAAAATGAACTTTTGACCACATAGTCAGGTTATAAGTATAAGAAGATAATGTATGACTAATGTACCAAATATCGACAAAATGACTGTTATTAACTTAAATGATTTCATAATGTTTATATCCTAGTAATGAGTGATTTAAAGGGAATGATGAAATTGAAAAGGGTTATTAAACAAGTATAAATTTACTTTAGTTTAATATTCAAGAGATTAAAGAATGAATGGGTCAAGTCAGACATATGGTTGGGGACTTTTTCTCAATCTACTTTCATTGTGGAATATTTAGTTTTATACCCAAATTTATTTAATACATTGTATAAACCATTTTTAATTGTACTTATATTAAAAAGTAATCTTTTATCTTGTATGTTTTTTACTAAATATCAAAAAATAATGTTTCATTTAATGTACATGGTGACAACGAACTTTCCACCGCAGTAAGAATTATTTGATCTTAGGCTTCCTTAAAAAGCTGTAATGTTTTTACAAGTAAAATAAATACCATATAATCTTTTACATATTTTGGTATTGAAAATAGTTTTGATAATGGATTGGTTAGGTCAATATATTTAAATGATATATTGTGATTGAAATGTGGAAATTTTATCTTTCCATTATGTTTTCTTTATGTGTTGTAAATATGCTATAGTTTATGGGCATTGTTTACGTATACGGGTAGTTCCATGATAAACCTAGGGCAGGTGATCTTGAGATGCCTCTTCAATGCATTGGGTAACATGTTGGAGGTAAATGTGAATGTTTCTCATAAGAGATTTTGGGAATATATTTTGATGGGCATATCAAATGTAACTCCCTATATAGTTGTGATAGCTACAATGTAAGTACATTATCGATTCCACAAGTTACCTTTACGATTTTTTTACTATGTAAATTTTATGATTTAATGAGGTATATTAAATAGATTATGTTAAGTATGTATTGATGAACTAATATTTTATTTCATTGTTTTAAAACACTTACTAATCTTTTTATTCTCATCCCATGTTTTGAAATATTTTTCACGGGACTTAAAGACAAATTATTTCAAGGATGAGATCAAGTAGAAGTCAGGTTGTCTAAAACATGGGACTAGACATGACTCTTTTTATCAAGAGTTTTTATATTATGAAAAAATGGAAACTAAGTAGAATTATCTACCTTGTAATTTTTGAGATGTAAGAAAATAGTTTTTTCCTAATTCTCAAAAACTCTACACCTGAAAAGATCCTCAATGTGAATTATTCATTTAATTCAATATTGTGTAATATTTAAGGTCGTGTCCTTATAGTTGGTATTATAGGTCGGTTTAGATAATTTTAGGAGTTAGGGTATTGTTAAATAAATATCCATATATTAATTTATGTTAATATTGAAATGATAGCATTTCTGGATTACCATGTTTCTTTGACTAAGATATCTCTATGTTCATAATTGTTTTTCGCAGAAGAAACTGGGCAGCAATGTTGGGATGACATCAGGAGGAAGACAAACTTCCAAATCAAGAACATGAGATGATCTGAATCGGAACTGAATAGATTATTGCAGTGATGGAATAGTTGACTCAAGCTATAAATGGTAGTGGTATTGATGCACGTGATTAGCCAGATCAAACACAGAGGAACATGTCAGTAGTGCAGTATTTCATGAGACAACGTCCCACATATTTCAGAGGATCGTATGACCATATGCTAGCTGTAGGGTGGATGAAAGCACAGGAGATGTTTTTTGATGTCTTGGGGTGTTCAAAACATCAAAAGGACAGTCTCATTGTTTACCTTTATGATGGTGAAGCTGATCAGTGGTGGTCGATGGTGAAAAATATCAGGGATAGTGAGAAGATTGATGCTCTGGATTGGGATAAATTCAAAGGTATGATTCTTGAGAAATATTTTCCTATGGTGGTTCGTCTAAGGATGGAAAAACAATTCCTAGTATTGAGGGATGAGGATGATTCATTGGATTCTTATGAATCAAAATTCACTCGACTGGTAAGGTATGCTCCAAATTTCATATGAGATCTTGATAGTAAAATGATCTGTTTTTACTATTGATTACATCCATGTATCAATGGGATTTAGATTCTCGTGAGTAAAAAAGTTATAAAATATTTGTTCAATGTGAGGAGAAGGCAGAAATAGTGTTCTCTGATGATCAAGTCTTCTTTGAAAAACAATCGAATTAGAGGTCGATGAGGTAGATGAAAGGGAATAACTCTTAAAAAAGGTTAGATGGTAAGAAACATATGATTTCTTTTTATGAAAATTGTGGTAAAAAAGCATGTTGGGGAATTTCTTTTGAATTCTGTTAAGTGATATAGATGTTGTAAAATGGGACATAAAGCATGTAACTGCACTGAAAAATATCTGGTTAATGGTAAGACAAAATCTGATATACAATCACTAAATTGTTTTAAGTGTAATGAAATCTGTCATTGTGAAAATGAGTGTCTAATAAAGAACTCATATGAGGGAAAGAAACCAGACTATAAGAAGGTAGGGGTGGTGAAGTCATTTGAAACAACTTCAGCAGATTTTGGGTCATCAAATGAAGTATTATCAGGTACACTGTATTTTTTTCAGATTATTCCAATATGTTTTTTGATTCTGGGTCTACAAGTTCATTCATTTCTATGAATTTTTCTAGTAAATTGGGAATTCCATCTCATGTTATGAATCCTGAACGTATGGTAAAAACACTAGGGGGAAATGATTAGTCAAAAAGAAATTAAAAGAACCTTCATAACCTTGTGTGTGGAATGAATCTACCTACGAACCTTATTTTTTTCCTCTAGTAGAGTTTGATGTTATTCAGGGTATGGATTGGATTTTTTTATCATGATAAGATTGACTATCGAGAAAAAGAGCTTTATTTTTAGAAATATTTTCAGTTTGTTTACCAGAATAGACCCATGATTTTGATAACATATCAGGAATTTGAGAAACTATTAAAAGATGTAAATTAATGTTACGATGTACATATTGTTGAAAATAAAGGAACTGTTCAGATTATTGATGTGCCAGTGTTAACTGAGTATCTTGATGTTTTTTCTGATGAATTTCTTTGTATTATATCAGATCAGGAAGTTGAATCTACTATTTTCTTAGTTACTAATGATAAACCAATTACAAAACCCCCTTATCAGACAAATCAAATTGTACTTTAATAGTTTAAGAAGCAATTTCATGAGTTACTAGATAATGGTTTCATTCGACCTAAAACATCACCATGGTGTGCCCCTATCTTGTTTTTTAAAAAGAAAGATGGTTCAATGAGACTATGCATTGATTATAGAGAATTGAATAAAATCATTGTTAAGAAAAAGTATCATTTTCCTCATATCGATGATTTGTTTGATCAGCTCCAGTGTTCTCAGTATTTTTCAAAGACTGATTTGATGGTGGGGTACCATTAGTTGAAAGTAAAGGAAGAAAACACTCCAAATATCGTGTTTCTTACTTTATATGGCCACTGTGAATTTTTAGTTAGGCCTTTCGGTTTAACCAATGCACCCACTGTATTTTTGGATCTTATGAATAGAATTTTCTGTGAGTTTTTGATAAGTTTGTTGTTGCGTTCATTGATGATATTTTGGTTTATTCTAAAAGTAAAGAGGAACATGAAAGTCATTTAAGGGATTTCTTACAATTATTTAAAGAAAATAAACAGTATGGGAAATTCATAAAATGTGATTTTTGGTTATAATAAATATCATTCCTTGGTCACATTGTTTCAAAAAATGGAATAACTATTGTTCCTACTAAAATAAAAGTTGTTGATGAATGGAGAAGTCCCACAATTATAACTGAGATCCATTGTTTTCTTGGTTTGGTGGGTTTTTACTAGATGTTTTTTCCAAACATTTCAAGGTTATCTACTCCAATGACTAAATTAACTCGAAAAGGCATTATGTTTATCTGGAAAAAAGAATGTTTTGATTATTTTCAAGAATTGACATGATGATTGGTGAATACTGTAGTTTTTTCACTACCTTTTAGAAATGGTGAATTTTTTATCTACAATGATGCTTCATTAAAAGGACATTGATGTGTCGTTATTCATAATGATCAGGTAATTGCTTATGCTTCACGTCAGTTGTAACCTAATGAGTTAAATTACCCTACATATGATTTGGAATTAGATTGTGTTATTTTTACTTTAAAATTTTAGCAGCATCATTTGTCGGGAGTAAAATGTGAAATATATACTGACCAAAAAAATATTGAAGTATATATTTACATAGAATTAATTGAACATGAGATAGATGACACAATTGTAATTAATTAAGGATTATGATTTCACACCCATTACCATCTGAGAAATGCAAACAAAGTGGTTGATTCTTTGAGTCGAAAAAGTAATTCTTTATTACCTATGCTACGTTTGGAAGGAGCTACTTTGGTTTTTTATTTAATGGTCTTTGGAATAGATGTTGTTGGTGCAAGAAATTTCTCTGTTTTGTTTCAGGTGTTAGTGAGATCATCTCTATTAAACGGAATTAAGTAATCACAGATAGAAGATAGTGAGTTGCATAAAAAGTTATAGTTGTTTCAGAAGGTATTGTTGTCTTATTTTATCATTGAAAATGATTATATTTTTAGATTTGGGAAGAGATTATGCATGCCTTTTGATTCACAGTTGAATAATGGGTTTTTATGTGAAGCTCATAGTTCTCCGTTTTCAGTTCATCCTGGCAGTAATAAAATGTACACTGATCTTCAGGAGTATTTCTGGTGGGATGGAATGAAAGGAGATATTGTTTACTTCATAGTGATGTGTTGGACTTTTTATCAGGTTAAAGCAGATCGACAATTTCTGAAATGGATGCTTCAGCCTTTACCGGTGCCTGAGTGAAAATGAGAAAATATATCCATGGACTTCATTGTGGGAATATCGAAGACATCTTGAGGTTATAATACAATCTAGGTTATTGTTGTCCTATTGACTAAATCTACTAATTTCCTTCCTATTCAATATACTTTGTCTCTATATCATATTTCTTGTATGTATGATTAAGATATAGTCAGTTTTCATGGATTTCCCCTCTCTATTGTATATGATCATCATCTCGGGCTTACTTATATCTTTTAGAAAAGCCTTCAGAATTTGGTGGGTGCTGAATTAAATTTTAGTACAACTTTTCATCCGTAATCAGATTGGCAGTCAGAATGAATAATTCAGACATTGGAGGATATAATATGTGCTTGTCCATTGGATTACTAGGGAAGTTGGGACCAACATATTTCTTTGGTTGAATTTTCATATAATAACATTTTTCATTCCACTATACAGATGGCTCCATTTGAGAAATTATATGCAAAGCATTGTCGAACTCCATCTTTTTGGGATGGAGGAGGAGAAAGGATGTTTATGGGGCCAGAATTGGTATATGTTATGTCATAAAAGTTTCAATTAATTCATAAGCACATGAGAACATCTTAGAGCAGGAAGAAAAGTAATGCGGATAATCAGAGGAAGGATCCTTCATTTGAGGTAGTTAATCATGTCTTTCTCAATGTTTCTCCATGTAAAAGTTTGATGTGTTTTGGTAAGAAGGGAAAGTTGAGTCTGAGGTTCATTGGACCTTATAAAATCTTGGATAAAGTTGGATCCGTTTCTTACATAGTGTATTTAGCTCCATGTTTTTCCCAGGTACACAATGTTTTTCATTTTTCAATGTTGATAAAGGATAATCCAGATCCATCATATGTTTTGAGCACAGAGATGGTTTTGTCGGAAGAGAATCTCTCTTATGAAAAACAGCCAGTCAAAATTCATGACTGAAGAGAGTATATATTGTGGAATAATGTAATTCAGTAGATAATGGTTTTTTGGAAAGACCATATGGATGAAGAGTCGTTGTTGGAATCTGAAAATGTTAGGTGGGATAAATACCCCCATTTGTATGATAAGTGAATAAAAATTGTGAGGATGCAATTACCAAAATGGGGGAAGGATGTAACATCACATGTATATAAAGAATAATACACTATCACAATTATTAATATTAGTGAATTAAATTTTAATTTTACTTTAATGGGGTTTCTAGATTTGATGGCATACCTGATACGCAACAACGAGTTTCATTGAAATATTATATTGCACACTAATAATATAATATTATTATTTTAAATGGTAGTGAACGCCTAGCCATTTTATTGGATGAAATAGACCGAATTAACTACAATATTATTATATATTTTTTTTAATTGTTTTTACATTTATCTAATAAAAGTGAATGGCTTAAAATGTGATTGAATCTAATTTTAAGCATTATTTACTTTAAAAGGTTGATTTACCTCTTTTTGATGGAGAACCCTATTTAAATCTTATTTTGGTAACTCTTATATGTTATATTTGACGAAATAAAATACTTTTTTAAAATCAAGAAATCATAATTTACTTTGGTTAAATTTTTTGTATTTTTCTAAACAAATTCAATTTTCAAATGAAAAGTGAAAAATACTATATTTTAATTCAAAACTGCCTTTTAATCTAATTTATTTATTTGATAATATTATATTTTTAATTTTTTTTGAAGTGTAATGGGTTTATATTTTTACCCTTTAATACAATGTTGGTCATTTTAAAATTTTCACTTTGAAATTTGACATAAACAAGTGTCAATCATTGGATTGTTAATATTTCATAAAAACACTCTTTTTTGTTTTAACAACGAGAATTAATATTAAATTAATTAATCCAAAATCTATGTTTTGAATTTGGTAAAATAGATATCATTTTTTAATTCAGAATATCAAATATATCTTTGGATAAAATTTTGGTATTTTTCAGAAAAGCATCAATTTTTGATGAATAGTGAAACCACTAAGTAGTAGTTAAAAACTGACTTTTACATTTATATGAAATTTTACAACTTTTGTGAATTGAATTTAGAAAATACAACATACTTGGTTGTTATTAGTATTTATAATCTGGTTCAATATGATTAAAATATTTTTTGGTGAATAGTAACTTTTGACTTTTATTTACCGCTATTAAAGCTAAAATGGGTAATTCAAGGTAAAAAGAATATCATAATAATAAAAAATTACATTAAAACATTTCCTAACCTTATTGGGTGAGTCATGTCTGACCATGGGCATCCGTGGGTCGATTTTGGGACCCCAAGGAGCCAATTTTGGGTGATAATTACACTTTAGGTTAATTAACTTAAAGTAAAGGCAAAAAAGACATAAACAAATATCATTTTTTAAATTATTTTTTACATAGGGTTATTTAGGTTATCATTTAGAATAAAAATATTATTAGAAAGCTAAAATGATTTCATATATCATGGTATTTGTTTTATAATATTTAGACAACGAATAAATTATATTATTTATTACACAATAGTGATGCAGTGTTTACCCCATTAATAAATGATTTAAATAAATTAGATTATAAAAAGAAAAATAATATCTAAAACCTCTCTAATTATTATTTGATGATTTTATTTAGAACATTAGTCATATTATATCTGACTTTAATAATAATTGGACTTTTAGAAACTAAAAATCAATATATAATAAAATAATGTTTTCACAATTTCCTAAAGAGCCTCTTCCCCCCTTATAAAATACCTTCACCTCTAACCCTTTACTCACACCTTTTAATCCACTTGGCTCATCCAAACTCTACCCAAATAATCTCTGAATATCCCAATCTTCCTTCTAGAAGCCTTAACTTAGGCATAAGGCACTGGAAGATGTCCTTTTCGTTCAATCCAAAGGGAGTTAACTGATTTAAAGGTAACGTCTTCTCTTAAGTTCTTCTTTTTCCTTCTATAACCACATAAATATTTTTATTCATTTATTTTATAATAACACCAGTATCCTTAATATACTATATTGTTGTTGTGAGATTTATTTAAACTACAATTGCACAAACCTCCATCTAATAGGTAAATAACATACTGTTTCTATGGACGACAAACTTCTGCCTAACGATACGATGATTGTTCAAATATCCCCATCCACCTCTCATGGTGTCTATTATGATGAAACATTATTTATATATGATATATATTAGGTTTATGTTTTCATTATTCTTCTGTACATTCCATTTATAGAATACCTTTATGGTTTCCATTATGGGTAAATGCGATAATTTCATTTGAGGAAGTGCATACTTCCGCCCACTCAAAGTGATATGACTCATTCATGCCATATGTGGATTGTATAAAGGATGGAGTTAATAAGATTATATATATGATATTATACTTGAATTATAATATACCTTCGTATCATTATTTTTTCATTCCATTAAATATGAAATAGAAATTAAATTAGCGTTCTTGAGTACGTAAGGCTTACCATCACCATGAACAGGGCATTTCATTTATTACCTCTAAATGTTATATACAATTATAAATACATTTATATAATGGATATATATTATATATATGATATCTAAATCATGAATATCATTTTGGATATAATTATGTTTTGACCACATAGACTACATCTAAATATAAAATCTTCATTTTTGGAATCAAGTACCAAATATCAACAAAATGACTGTTATTAAGATGAATGATTTCATAATGTTTATAACATGGTAGTAAGTTATTTAAAAGGAATTATAAACTTTAAAAAGGTTCTTAATGAAGTATAAATTAACTTTAGTTTCTTATTTTTGAGATTAAATAATGAACGGGTCAAATCAGACACATGGTAAGGGACTTCGTCTCAATATCCATTCATTGAGGCATATCTAGTTTTATAAGAGACTTTCTTTTATATATTGTATAAACCACATTGAATTTTACCTTTATTTAAAAGTAATATTTTCTCTACTAAGAGTTTTACTATATGAAAAAAAATAATGATTCATTTAACATATGTGGTTGCAACGACCTTTCTTCCGCCACAAGTATTATTTGATCTTTGGGATCTTTAACAAGATGTAATGTTTTTAAAAGGAAAATACATACCATATAATATTTTATATATTATGAAACTGATAATGGTTTTGATAATGTATTTTTTATGTCAATATATTTAAATGATATATTTTTATTGAAATGGGGAAATATTATATTTCCTTTATTTTTGTTTTATGTGTTCTGAATATGTTATGGTTCTTCAGCATTGTTTTTATATACGGGTGGTTCCGTGATAAACCTAGGTCGAGTGAGCCTAAGATAGCTCTCCAATTCATTGGGTAACGTGACAGAGGTAAATGTGAGTGATTCTCCTAAGAGATTTAGGGAATATACTATGATGGATATTCCAAATATAACTCCCTAAGTAGCTATGAAATCTACGACGTAAGTATATTATGGATGTCACACATTACTTTTATGATTTGTGTTTATTATGTAAATATTATTATTTTATGAGGTATGTTAAAGAGATTATGTTATGTATGTATTGATGAAATAATGTTTTATTTCTTTGTTTTATAACCCTTAATGAGCATTTTATTCTCGTCCCATGTTTTTAACTGTTTTTCATGGGACTTAAAGATGAATAGGGTCAAGGATGGGATTATAGAAAAATAATTTTGTCTAAAACATGGGACTTGACATGACTCTTCTTTTCAAGATTTTTTATTTTATGAAAAAAATGGAAACTATGTTGAAGTGTCTGCCTTTTAATTTTTGAGATGTAATGATATAGTTATGTCCTAATTTTCTAAAACGTTAAACCTGAAAAAGATTCTCAATATGAATTATTTATTCAACTAGAGATTATGTAATGTTTATGGTCCGGTCCTTATATTCAGTTTCATATTCTCTAATTTAATCCATTGAAAAAATATTTCCTTATTCCATAAAATTGTCCAATTATCATAACTTTTACTTTTAAAAATTAATATTCCTCTAATAACTAAGAATTATCTATGTAATTCTAAAAAATTCTAAACATAATTTCATTCAAATTTATTAATATTTTATTGCATTTCCAAAATCAAGATTCCATAATCTGAGGATTCATCAATTGATTTATGTTTTAATTATGATAAATTTCTTGAATCATATTTTCATTTCCTATGTAAATTTTACATTGTACTAGATAACAAATATCTCTAAAGATAAAATTAGTGGGATGATCCATTATGATCCACTGGTTCCCCATAATGTAAAGTACTAGGCCAGATTGAGTCCCATGTAACTTATCTGTGTTGGACACATGACCTCAACCACACCTCCCAATAAGCCAGATCTACCGAATAAGATGGTGGGTTTAAGGAGGTATAGATGGTAGAATATACCAACATAATTATAATATCACGTTAGTGATATTAAATGAATAAAAATAGGAAGCATAATAATGAAAAATAGTTTGTAGGATGTATATCATTATTTTAGAAGTAATAATCATGAAAAAAGTGTATCCATATAATAAATGATGAGTATGTCATAGATCTATAAAAATGGAAGGAATACATGGAACTAAAAACTATTACATAATCGTAAAAAAAGGAACCAAATATACAAATAATAATATCACTAATAGATTCGTGAGCCAAAAATTCATCCCATTATCCCAAACTCCCAAGCTATAAGTGAATAAGAAATCCATGGCCAGACGATTTCCCTTGTCCCAACCTATACCCAAGAATTCATACCCGGTTAGAATCTATGTCCCAAATAGGGTGAGGGATGTACTCAATATCCCTCCATTGGTGTCTATAACAACACAAAATATGTACATACTAATAATAGTGTGTAGGTATAACATGTAAAGAAATATAATGAATGATAGATATAAAAAATTCCATAAGCATGGATATAAATATGAGTTCTCTATAAAATGTGAATATGAAAACATAATATTAATATGTGTAATTAACTACTAGCTTTAGAATTTTTCATGTATATAAAAATTATCAGACCTACATGGGATGGGTTCCATGTTTATAGACCATAGTGTCCTCCAAGAGTCCAAATAACTTGTCCATGCTAGTCTCATAATAGTGTAGTCATATTCTATCTTAGAACCTAGGTCCAATGGACATAAAATCCTTATATAAATAGATATAAATTAATATCAGGTTTATAGATTCCATAACTCGAACTCTCATAAGTACCATTCTATGACAACCCTGCTTTTTATTACAACTCAAACATGCTTTATTACATAAAACTTCACTTGATACAACAAAAAAGATCGAGAGGTTTAGTGTCTTTGGGGCTTAGTATCATTACATAAAAACTTAAAATATGAAATACAATATCTTTATTGAAAACATCTTTTACATGACCACTACATTCCTCATACTTAGCATTGCATAGGATAACCTAAGGACATGCATAAGAAAACGGTGAGCTATAAACCCCAGTAAGGGAGTACACATGGAATAACATGAGGAGTACAATACATGTTAGGCAATAGGCATGTCAATAGAGAATAAGAGAAACATGATCACAAAGGCATGATAAAGTAAGATAATCATAACATGGAAATGTGGCAACAACACTTAACATTGAATTAGCATGAGTCATGGCTCATTGCACATGGAGCATGAGTAAACAATCATTGCACATGAAGCACGAGTAAAAACTCATTGCACTAGAATTAGCATGAGTAAACACTTATTGAACTTGACGTATCATGATACTATACTTTACCCAATGCATTGTAGCGCTATAAGGGTGCACCCTTCTTAAACATTTCATTTCAGGCATAAGTGTGCCACATGGATCATAAAACATGGATTCATAAAACATAATAATTTATTCCACGATAAAATAATGTGGAATTCATACATGAAACATTATAAACAATAAGTAAATGTTCTTAAAGGTGAATACCCTTTATGGAGAAATGGGCAAGGTATTCACTACACAATGGCATTGGCATAGAAAATCGGTGTGATTTCGGCTGCGTAACGGTGGGACATAAGAATTCATAAAATAGGTTTGATGAGAGAGAAAGGGTGTCTCATCATATTTAGATGAAATGGACAGTAAGGGGGTCATATAGATACATTTCCAAACAATCGTAATGGAATTTATATTGGTGATACAAAAGTATTTCAAGAATGTAAAAGAAGAGAGAGAAGTTCCTTTCAGAGTTTCGGCATAGTAATGGGTGTACATGGGAGGCATTTAATGAGAGAGAAATGGATATCCCATCATTCAAACAATAAGATGGCAGTATGGGGGAGGTGTGAATCCATACCCCAACATTCCTAATTGCAATTAAAAGGGAAAAACAACTTAAATAAAATTGACAAAAATGAGAAAGGAAGAAAAAACCCTTAATTGGAAGTGTTCTTCCAAAGGCTAGAGAGAGGCTTTTGAGAGGCTTCTTGGGAGCTTGGCGCACCTTGGGAGGATTCTAGAGAGATTAGGGCAGAGGTTGGATGAACTCCATAGTATTTTAGTGAGTATTAAGTGGGAGCTTGGGTGGGTTTATATAGGATAGGTGAGAGAATTCTTTATTATTTAGGTTTGGGACCCCTTATATTAAAATAATCCAAACCACAAACCATCCCATGGTATTTTCCCATGTTTTTAGGAATAGGAAATAGGAAAACAATATTTTACAAGTCCAAGGTCCTAACTGATTAAAAAATTAGGGTTGCTTATGTGGAGGTGAGTCACACTCCCATGGAAATTAATTTAAAAAGGCCAAGTGTTGAATAAGTCTTGAGGGGTTCATTAATTCTTTGAAAAGTAAGTCAAACAACCCAAAATCATATTATATTAATGATAAAACATATATTGTCCTAACATAAGGATTATGGTATTTTATTACATCACCATTTGGTAATTATGATGTCATAAAAAACATTATATAATTAAATGGTATTTAATTTTTACCCAAAAATTTGTCTATCTTAGAAAATTATGAAAAATTCACCGTTGGATAATTTCGAAATCCTGATTCCAGAAATGACATTTATTTTATCAAAACAAATTCTTAATATGTTAATTTTAACTTTTAAAATAAAAACCAAAATTTATCGAATATTCACGGGTTTTGACAGAAATGGATTTCAAACCATAATAAAAAATTTAATTGCATTCATAAATTTATATGATAATTTAAATTTAGTAAAAAATAATTTCATATTAATAATAATATTTTATTAAAATATCATTTAATTCAAAAATTTCTTAATTTAATAAAATAGATTTCTTAATTAAATATTAATTAAAAACACCATTTGTACTTTAAAAACTATTTACAAAGTATCAAAAATGACTTGAAATTATATTCATTATAATATAAAAAAATAATGTACATGAACATAGTACTACTTATTTGTTACATAACCCCTTAAAATAGCCACATAAGACCTAAGGGTAAGGTGTGCAATGGTGACAGACTCTGGGGGCGGCTCGGATAACATCGCTCGAGAGTTAATTTCAATAAACATACACTTTTCCCATAGACGGTCACATTCGAGCTTGAAATAATGAAGCTCAGCTTGGGCTTGGTCAAGGGCGAAGCCCAAAGATGCCACCTCTTTTTCGAGCTCCATCAAATTGGCTTCATATGGGGTAATTCTACTGGATGAGGTTATTGCTTCCTTTGTCTGAGTAAAAATTGGTTTCGTTAAAACCTTACATTTATACTAATCATGTGATCACTGTTCAACAGCTATATTAACAACGGTCAAAATTCTTAACATGAAACCAATGAAGTTGACATCTTATAAAAACATTTTTCATAAAGAGACATGTAACTGGATCAAGAGGGATTTTCCATTAATGAAACTTTGTGTCCTTGCAATATTCCCCCCTTAAGAAATTTCACCATCGAAATTTTCCTTTTCCCACACTAAAACAAATGTGGGTAACTCAGCTTCATCATATCCTCCGACTCCCAAGTCGCTTCTTAAAACTCATGGTTTCTTTACAACACTTTGACGAGGGGAATTGTCTTATTTCGTAGAACTTTTTCTCTACGATCTAAGATCTTCACTGGTTTCTCCTCATAAGAAAGATAATCTTCCAATTGTACCACCTCAGAAGAGAGTACATGTGAAGGGTCCGGTACGTACTTCTTTAAGAGGGATATGTGAAAGACATCATGAACCTTGGCCACAGTAGGTGGAAGTGCTAGTCTATAGGCCACAGCCCCAACATGATCAAGAATCTCGAAGGGGCCGATGTACCTTGGACTTAACTTCCCTTTCTTTCCAAACCTCATGACCTTCTTCCACGGAGATATGCGTAAAAACACCATGTCTCCAACTTTAAACTCAAGGTCTCGTCGACGATTATCCGTATAACTCTTATGTAGACTCTTGGCTGCCTTGATATGCTGCTGAATGGTTTTCACCATCTCTACCATTTCTACAACCATTTCTGGTCCAAGAAGCTTATGTTGACCGACCTTATCCCAACATGTCGGTGTTCTGCACCTTTTCCCATAAAGGGCTTCATATGGTTCCATTTGGATGATCGAATGGAAACTGTTATTATAAGAGAACTCAACCAGAGGAAGATGTTGATCCCATCCTCCTTTAAAGTCCATTGAGAATTCTCTCAACATATCCTCAAGTGTTTGGATAGTCCTCTCTGATTGGTAATCAGTTTGAGGATGATAGGTCGTACTAAAGTTCAGTTCAGTATTCAGATCATGTTGAAGAATCTTCCAAAACGTAGAGGTGAATCTTGGATCTTGGTCAGATACAATAGATAGTCGTACTCCATGCAACCTTACCACTTCCCTAATATATATCGGTGCCAGTTGATCCAATGAGAAATCCTCTCGAATAGCAATGAAGTGTGCAGTCTTTGTAAGATGATCCACAACAACCCAGATTTCATTGTTGCCTTTGGATGTCCTCGGAAGTCCGGTGACGAAGTCCATGGTGATGTTCTCCCATTTCCATTCTGGTGTGAGTAATGGTTGCATCATCCCCCTTGACCTCTGCCTCTTTGCCTTCACTTGCTAACACACTAGGCACTTTGATGTATATTCGGCGATCTCCTTCTTCATATTATCCCACCAAAAGTTTCCTCGGAGATCTCGATACATCTTTGTGCTCCCTGGGTGAATAGAGAAATTTGAACTATGTGTATCATCCAAAAGTTCTTTCTTCAGCTCCAGACATGATGGAACACATAGACTTTTCCCAAAATGCACAATTCCTTCTTCATTAACATTAAACTCCGAGGATTTCCCCTTTTTGATAGCATCCACTTTTTCTTGAATTCCCACATCATCCTTTTGAGCATCCATTACCCTTTCCAAAAGATATGGTTGAGAAATCATTTGGGAAAGGATTGATGATGTTCCCTTCTTTATGATTCCCATGTCCATCTTCATCAAGTCTAAGAAGATTGGATCCTTCTCAATTCACATCATTGAAAGAATCGTTGGATCCCTTCTACTTAGGGCATCCGTCACCTTGTTCGCTTTCCCAGGGTGGTAATGTATTGAAAAGTCATAATCCATGATGTGCTCTATCCATCTTCTCTAGTGCATATTAGGCTCTTTCTATGTCAATATATATTTAAGACTATTGTGGTTAGTATATATCTCACATTTATCTCCATAGAGATAATGCCTCCAGATTTTCAAGGAAAAGATCACCGCCGCCAACTCCAAATCATGTGTTGGATAGTTTCGCTCATTGATTTTCAACTGCCTTGAGGCATAGGATATCACTTTATCATTCTGCATCATCACACAACCTAAGCCTTTCTTTGAGGCATCACTAAATACCACAAAAAGTTCCCCACTTGTGGGTAAAGTGAACACGGGCGCAGTGATAAGCCTCCTTTTCAACTCCTTGAAGCTTTCTTCGCATTCATCACTCTATGCAAACTTTACTCCATTTCGAGTTATCTTGGTATGTGGGTTGGACAATCGTGAGAAATTTCTCATAAATCGTCGATAATACCTAGCTAACCCCAAGAACCTACGAATATCTGTTACCGATATTAGCCTCAGCCATCCCTCAATTGCATCTGTTTTGGAGGGGTCCAAAGATATATCATTGCTTGTGATGATATGGCCCAAGAATGAGACTTCCTTCAACCAGAACTCACACTTGTTGTACCTTTCATAGAGCTTATCCTTGCATAAAGTCTCTAGTACAGTTCTTAAATGCTCCTCATGGTCATCCTTAGATTTGGAGTATATTAGAATATCATCTATAAATACTACCACAAATTTGTCTAGGTAATCTCTAAAGACTCTATTCATCATGTCCATGAATATTTCTGGAGCATTGGTGTGTCCGAAAGGCATTACTATGAATTCATAGGGCCCATATCTTGTACGAAAAGCAGTCTTGGGGATATCTTTCTTCTTCACCCTTACTTGATAATACCCTGACCGCCAGTCCACCTTGGAGAAGTATTGTGCTCCACGCAACTGATCGAACAAGTCATCAATTCGTGGGAGTGGATACTAGTTCTTTATCGTTATTTTTTTAAGTTCACGATAATCGATGCAAAGCGGCATTGACCCATCCTTCTTCTTGACGAAGAGGACTGGTGCACCCCATGGTGAAGCACTTGGGCTTATAAAACCTTTATCTAGATTCTCCTGTAGTTGTTTCTTCAGATCATCAAGCTCAACAACAGCCATTATATATGGAGTCTTTGATATTTTTAATGCCCTTGGTATAAGTTCAATTGAGAACTCAACATCTCTTCTAGGAGGAAGACCAGGCAGTTCCTCGGGAAACACTTCCGTGAATTCCCTCACAATAGGCATTTCTTCAAGGATGGTTTCTTCTTTGGACTCAATCATCTAAGCCAGATACACATGCTCATAGGGTAGCAATATCCATGCTTGATATGATGGATCTAAAGGAGATTCATCTTCCTCCTGACACTTTTAAAGAATCAGGGGTGAATTCTTCATATGGAGTGTGATTTCCCTCTCCGAAAAATTTATGTTGGCTCTATATAAGGAAAGACAATCCATGCCAGGAATTTCATCAAATTCCGCCAAAGGGAGTATGATGAGGTTCGCTGGGAAATTCAATCCACATATTATAACAGGGGAGGACTTATATTCATGGGATCCAATGATTGCCCCATTTGTCGTACTCACCAACATCATTACTTCCATGATTTGTGGTGGTGCTGGGATTGTTCTACTAAACATTCGAGATATAAAATAATTCGTAGAACCTGAATCAAAAAGTGTGTTCGCTATTCTTGAATGAATAACTAGCATACCTTTCACCACTTCGTTGTCGGGGTTCACTTCAGCAGAAGTGATGGAAAAAGCTCTACCTTTTTGTCTTGGATGTTGTTGGTTGCCTCGGATAACCCTTGGATTAGGGCACTGATTTGAAAAATGACCCGGTTCATTGAATTTATAGCATTGAACAATGCGTTGAGGTTTGAATGGAGCGTTCCTCTCCTCTATCGCAGTCGCGGGTCCTTCTTACCGACAGTTAATATCTTGGTGCCCTTCTCTTTCACACCTGAAGCATTTTCTCATCCCCTTAAGGCAATTTCCAGGGGGGGCTTCTTTCCACACTTTTGGAAAGTGGGGTGCTGGAACTTCTTAGCATCGTTGTATTTATCCATCGGACCACCAGCATTGAATTCCACCTTATGCTTCTTGTCCCCATGATACCCATGTGATTCTCCGATCTCCATTTCTACCATAAGGGCACATCGGACAATTTCCTCACAGCTGTCGAAGTCACGGATCACTAATGCTTTCCGCAAGCTAGGCTTCAGCCCACCAAATAAGCGGTCAACCTAGCATTCGGGGGTAACGACAAAGCCGGAAGAATATCGTGCAAGCCTTGTGAAGTTTTCCTCGTACGCTCCCACAGATTCTTCATCTTTTTTCTTGAGAGAAAGAATGTCCATTTCCATCTTAAGATGGAGGGTGCACGGAAAATATTTATCGAAAAACATCTTCCGGAATTCCTTCCATTCCAAATCCTCGATCTACTCCTCAAGCTTCGTATTTTTGATCAATGTCCACCATTGATCAGCTTCACCCTCTATATAATAAGCCACCAGGAGGACATTCTCTTGTTCATAACATTGGAGGATGGAGAATATCATTTCAATGGAGTTGATCCATTGTTCAACGATCGTGGGATCGGATGATCCACTAAATGATGGAGTCCTTTGCCTCATGAAGCTCTTGATAGCGACTTGTTCCTTATTAGGGGGGTTTGGACGTTCCTCTTGACCCGTGTTTCTATTCAGAACTTGAGTTATCTGAGAGAGAAGCATGAAAAAGTTCGCGATTCTCGCTCCCATTGGATTGGGCATCTCATTAGTACAATCATCACACTGATCTTCACAACGGTTGTTAGCCTAAGTCATCCTATTACCAGCCATTGGCTTGAATAAAAGGAAAGTTAGGGGTAACACATAAAGGGTAATCCAAAGACAAAAGTTTATGACTTTTAAAAAAACTTTTATTTCCTTAACTCATGAGTCAATAGGATTCAATCTAGGATTTTCATGATCTACTTTCTAACATATATTCTTAGGGGAATTTTTCCATTAATAAGGGTTCATACCAAGATTGGGAATTTATCAAAACATATCCCCCGGGAGTGTCATAACCAAGAGTGCAGTATGTCCCGTTGTCGTGCACCAGTTCCCGTTCGAGTCTAGCTCAAATCGGTGTTTTCGGGTTTTTCCCCTAGGATACATTTGTGCTAGAGTCGCCTCTACCTGCTCTTATCCAGAGAGGGATGTATTTGTTTGATAAACCACTTACTTTGTATTTACCATAGATTAGGGATGTTTTTATAATACTTAGTCTTGTATCCAAGGCTTTACTAGGGTTTCCTAATCCCAAAAATAACTAAACATATCCTCTGATACCAACTATGACAACCCTGCTTTTTATTACAACTTAAACATGCTCTATTACATAAAACTTCACTTGATACAACAAAGAAGATCGAGAGTTTTAGTGTCTTTGGGGCGTAGGATCATTACATAAAAACATAAAACATCTAATACAACATATTTATTGAAAACTTCCTTTACATGACCACTACATTCCCTCGTGCTTACCATTGCATGGGATAACCTGAGAACATGCATAAGAAAAGGGTGAGCTATAAAGCCCAGTAAGGGAGTACACATGGAATAACATGAGTAGTACAATACATGTTAGGCAATAGGCATGTCAATAGAGAATAAGATAAACATGAACATCACGGCATAATAAAGCATGATAATCATAACATGGAAATGTGGCAACAAAACTTAACATTGAATTAGCATGAGTTGTGGCTCATTGCACATGAAGCACGAGTAAACCCTCGTTGCACTTGAATTAGCATGAGTCAACACTCATTTCACTTAAAGTATCATGATACTATACTTTACCCAATGCATTGGAGCACTATAAGGGCGCACCCTTCTTAAACATTTCATTTAATGCATAAGTGTGCCACATGGATCATAAAACATGGATTCATAAAAAATAATCATTTATTCCACGATAAAGAAATGTGGAATTCATACATGAAACATTATAAACAATAAATAAATGTGCATAAAGGTGAATACCCTTGATTGAGAAATGGGCATGGTATTCACTACACAATGGCATTGGCTTAGAAAATCGATGCGATTTCGGCAGCGTAACGGCGTGACATAAGAATTCATAAAAAAAGGTTTGATAAGAGAGAAAGGGTTTATTATCATATTTACATGAAATGCAAAGTAAGGGGGTCATAAATATACATGTCCAAACAATTGTAATGGAATTTAGATTCCTGATACAAAAGTATTTCTTGAATGTAAAAGAAGAGAGAGAAGTTCCTTTCGGAATTTTGGCATAGTAACGGGTGTACATGGGAGGAATTTAATGAGAGAGAAAGGGGTCTCCCATCATTCAAACAAAAATAGAGAAGTATGGGGGAGGTTTGAAACCATATCCCAACATTCATAATTGAATTTAAAAGGGAAAAACAACTTAAATAAAATTGACAAAAATGAGAAAGGAAGAAAAAACTCTTACTTGGAAGTGTGCTTCCAAAGGCTAGAGAGAGGCTTTTGAGAGGCCTCTTGGGAGCTTGGGGCACCTTGGGAGGATTCTAGAGAGAGTAGGAAAGAGGTTGGAAAAACTCCAAGGGATTCTAGTGAGGAGGAAGTGGGAGATTGGGTGGTTTTATATAGGAAAGGTGAGAGAATTCTATATTAGATAGGTTTGGGACCCCTTATATTAAAATAATCCAAACCACAAACCATCCCATGGTATTTTCCCTTGGTTTCTGGAAAAGGAAAGAGGAAAACAATATTTTACTAGGCCAAGGTCCGAACTTATTAAAAAAATTAGGGTTGCTTATGTGGAGGTGAGTCACACTCCCATGGAAATTAATTTAAAAATTCAAAGTGTTGAATAAGTCTTGAGGGGTTCATTAATGCATTGAAAAGTAAGTCAAACAAACCAAAAATAACATTATTTTAATGATAAAACATATATTTTCCGAACATAAGGATTATGGTATTTTATTACATCACCATTGGGTCATTATGATGTCATAAAACACATTATATAATTAAATAGTATTTAATTTTTACCCAAATATTTGACCCTCAGAAAATTATGAAAAATTCACCGTTGGATAATTTCGATGTCCTGATTCCAGAAATGACATTTATTTTATCTAAAAAAATTTAAATATGTTAATTTTCACTTTTAAAATAAAAACCAACATTTATCAGAAATTCACGGGTTTTGACAGAAATGGATTTCAAACCTTAATAAAAATTTTAATTGCATTCATAAATTTATATGATCATTTATATTTAATAAAAATTAATTTAATATTAATAATAATATTTTATTAAAATATTATTTAATTCAAAAATCCCTTAATTTTATAAAATATATTTCTTAATTAAATAATTATTAAAAACACCATTTGTACTTTAAAAACTATTTACAATGTATCAAAAGTGACTAGAAATTATATTCATTATCTTATACAAAAATAATGTACATGAACATAGTACTACTTATTTGTTACATAACCCCTTGAAATAGCCGCATAATCCCTAAGGGTAAGGTGTGCAATGGTGACAGACTCTTGGGGTGGCTCGGATAACATCGCTCGAGTGGTAATTTCAATAAACTTACACTTTTCCCGTAGACGGTCACAATCGAGTTTGACATAATGAATCTCAGCTTGGGCTTGCTCAAGGTAGAAGCCCAAAGCCGCCACCTCTGTTCTGTGCTCCGACAAATGGGCTTCGTTTGGGCAATTCTACTTGATGAGTCCATCGCTTCCTTTGTCTGAGTAAAAATTGGGTTCGTTAAAGCCTTACATTTATACTAATCATGTGATCACTGTTCAAAGTCTATATTAACAACGGTCAAAATTCATAACATGAAACAAAAGAAGTTTACATCTTATAAAAACATTTTTCATAAAGATACATTTAACTGGATCAAGAGGGATTTTCCATTAATGAATCTTTGGGTCATTACAATATTACCCCCTTAAGAAATTCCGCCCTCTAAATTTTCCTTTTCCCACACTAAAAAAATGTGGGTAACACAGCTTCATCATATCCTCCGACTCCCAAGTAACTTCTTCAAACTTGTGGTTTCTCCATAACACCTTGACGAGGGGCATTGTCTTATTTCGTAGTACGTTTTCTCTACTATCTAAGATCATCACTGGTTGATCCTCATAAGAAAGATCATCTTCAAATTGTACCACCTCAGAAGAGAGTACATGTGAAGGGTCCGTTATGTACTTCCTTAAGAGGGATACATGAAAGACATCATGCACCTTGGCCATAGTAGGTGGAAGTTCTAGTCGATAGGCCACAACCCCAACACGATCAAAAATCTCGAAGGGGACGATGTACCTTGGACATAACTTCCCTTTCTTTCCAAACCTCATGATCATCTTCCATAGAGATATGCGTAAAAACACCATGTCTCCAACTTTAAACTCAAGGTCTCATCGACGATTATATGCATAACTCTTCTGTCCACTCTAGGCTACCTTGATATGCTGCTGAATGGTTTTCACCTTCTCTAGAATTTCTTCAAACATTTCTGGTCCAAGCAGCTTACGTTCACCGACCTCATCCCAACATGTTGGTGTTCTGTACCTTTTCCCATTAAGGGATTCATATGGTGCCATTTGGATTCTCGAGTGGAAACTATTATTATAAGATAACTCAACCAAAGTAAGATGTTGATCCCATCCTCCTTTAAAGTCCATTGATCATGCTCTCAATATATCCTCAAGTGTTTGGATAGTCCACTCTGATTGGCCATCAGTTTGAGGATGGTATGTCGTACTAAAGTTCAGTTCAGTATTCAGAGAAAGTTGAAGACTCTTCCAAAACATATAGGTGAATCTTGGATCTCGGTCGGAAACAATAGATAGTGGTACTCCATGCAACCTTACCACTTCCCTAATATATATCTGTGCTAGTTGATCCAATGAAAAATCCTCTCGAATAGCAATGAAGTGTGAAGTCTTTGTAAGATGATCCACAACAACCCAGATTGCATTGTTGCCTTTGGATGTCCTCGAAAGTCTGGTGACAAAGTCCATGGTGATGTTCTCGCATTTCCATTCTGGTATGGGTAATGGTTGCATCATCCCCTTATACTTCTGCCTCTCTGCCTTCACTTGCTGACACACCAGGCACTTTGATGTATATTTTGCTATCTCCTTCTTCATATTATCCCACCAAAAGTTTTCTCAGAGATCATGATACATCTTTGTTCTCCCTGGGTGAATAGAGAAATTTGAACTATCTGCATCATCCAAAAGTTCCTTCTTTAGCTCCAGACTTGATGGAACCCATAGTCTTTTCCCAAACTGCACAATTCCTTCTTCATTAACATTAAACTCCGAGGATTTCACCTTTTAGATAGCTTCCACTTTTTCTTGAATTCCCACATCATCCTTTTTAGCATCCTTTAACCTTTCCAAAACAAATGTTTGAGCTATCATTTGTGAAAGCATTGATGATGTTCCATTATTTATGATTCCCACGTCCATCTTCATCATGTCTAAGAAGATTGGATCCTTCTCAATTCTAATCATTGATAGAATCACTGGATCCTTTCTACTTAGGGCATCTGCCACCTTGTTCGATTTCCCAGGGTGGTAATGTATTGAACATTCATAATCCTTGATGAGATCTATCCATCTTCTCTGGCGCATATTAAGCTCTTTCTGTGTGAATATATATTTAAGACTCTTTTGGTCAGTATATATCTCACATTTCTCTCCATAGATATAATGCCGCCAGATTTTCATGGAAAAGATCATCGCCGCCAACTCCAGATCATGCGTTGGATAGTTTCGATCCTGGATTTTCAACTACCTTGAGGCATAGGATATCACTTTATCATTATGCATCATCACACAGCCTATGCCCTTATTTGAGGCATCACTGAATACCAACAAAAGTTCCCCACTTGTGGGTAAAGTGAGCATGGGTGCAGTGATAAGCCTCCTTTTCAACTCCTTGAAGCTTTCTTCGCATTCATCACTTCAAGAAAACATTACCCCCTTTAGAGTTAGCTTGGTAAGAGGGTTGGACAATCGTGAGAAATTTCTCACAAATCGTCAATAATATCCAGCTAACCCCAAGAAGCTACAGATATCCGTTACCGATGTTAGCCTCGACTATCCCTCAATTGCATCAGTTTTTGAGGGGTCCACGGATATCCCATTGCTTGTGATGATATGTCCAATGAATGAGACTTTCTTCAACCAAAACTCACACTTGCTGTACTTTTCATATGGCTTCTTCTTGCGCAAAGTCTCTAGAATAGTTCTTAAATGCTCCTCATGGTCCTCCTTGGTTTCAAAGTATATTAGAATATCATCTATAAAGACTACCACAAATTTGTCAAGGTAATCTCTAAAGACTCTATTAATCATGTCCATGAATATATCTAGAGCATTGTTGAGTCCGAAAGGAATTATTATGAATTCATAGTGCCCATATCTTGTACGAAAAGCTGTCTTGGAGATGTATTCCTTCTTCACCCTTAACTGATAATACCCTGACCACTAGTCCACATTGGAGAAGTATTGTGCTCAACCTAAATGATCGAACAAGTCATCAATTCGTGGGAGTGGATATTTGTTCTTTATCGTGATTTTTTTTAAGTTCATGATAATCGATGAAAAGCCGCATTGACCCATCCTTCTTCTTGACGGAGAGGACTGGTGCACCCCATGGTGAAGCACTTAGGCGTATAAACCCTTTATCCAGATTCTCCTGTAGTTGTTTCTTCAGCTCTTCAATTTTAACAACATCCATTCTATATGGAGTCTTGGATATTGATAAAGCCCTAGTTATAAGTTCAATTGAGAACTCAACATCTCTTCTAGGAGGAAGACCAGGCAGTTCCTCGGGAAACACTTCTGCAAATTCCCTCACAATAGGCATTTCATCAAGAATGGTTTCTTCTATGGACTCAATCATCTGAGCCAGATACACGTGCTCATAGGGCAGTAATTTCCATGCTTGAGATGATGGAGCTAAAGGAGATTCATCTTCCTCCTGACACTTATAAATAATCGAGGGTTGATTCTCCATATGGTGTATGATTTCCCTCTCCCGAAATTTTAATGTTGGCTCTATATAAGGGAAGCCAATCCATGCCAAGAATTGCATCAAATTCCACCAAAGGGAGTATGATGTGGTTCACTGGGAAATTCAATCCATAGATTATAACAGGGGAGGACTTATATTCATGGGATGCAATGATTGCCCCATTTGCTGTACTCACCGATATCTTTACTTCCATGATTTGTGGTGGTGCTGGGATTGTTCTAATAAACTTTAGAGATATACAATAATGCATAGAACCTGAATCAAAATGTATATTCTCTATTCTTTAATGAATAACTAGCGTACCTGTCACCACTTTGTTTTCAGGGTTCACTTCGGCAAAAGTGATGGAAAAATCTCTTCCTTGTTGTCTTGGAGGTTGTGGTGGCCTCTGATAACCCTTGGATTAGGGCACTGATTTGGAAAATGACCCGGTTGTTTGCATTTATAGCATTGAACAACGCATTGTGGTTCGAACGGAGTGTTCCTCTCCTATGTCGCAACCGCGGGACGTTCTTGCCGATAGTTAATAGCATGGTGCCCTTCTCTTCCACACCAGAAGCATTTTCTCATCCCCTTAAGGAAATTTCCAGGGTGCTTCTTTCCGCACTTTTGGCAAGTGGTGTAACATCCCAAGTAAGAAATGAATAATATATATTTTTATCTATGTCTATTAATGATTAAGAAATTGTTTTAGAGGCTTAAAATGAAAATAAATCGAATCTTAAGCATGGAATACACTGATATTCTTAAAAGATTGTTTTACTGCCTTATGATGGAAAACCCTTTTTAAATCTATCTTTTGACAATTTTATAAAATATTTTTGTCAAAATAAACTTATTCTTTATTATTGGGACATCAAAATTTACTTTTTGTGAATTTTTGGTATTTTTCTGACAATGTTCATTTTTTAATGAATAGTGAAAAATACTGCATTTTACATCAAAACTGCTTTTTAATCTAATTTATTTATATGATTATATTATCTTTTGAATTGGTGTTGAAGTGAAATTTGAATATATTTTTACCATTTAATCCAATGGTGCTCATTGGAATCAATCTCACTTTGAATTTAGACTTAAACTGGTGTCAATCTTTTGATACTTATTGTTTTATAAAAACACGCTATTTGCTCTGGCAGCGGGAATTAATTATTAAATTAATTAATGTGACTTATATGATTTTAATTTTGTAAAATAGACTTCATTTTTGAATTCGTAATATCAAATATAGCTTAGGGTGAAGTTTTGGTGATTTTCTGAAAAACTTCAATTTTTGATGAATAGTGAAAGCACTAAGTGGTACTTATAAAAACTGATTTTCCATTTAAATGAAATTTTGCGATCATTGTGTTTTGATTTTCAAAAATCTGACATACATGGTTTTCATTAAGAAGTAAAATGTGGTGCAATGAGATTAAAATAATTTTTTGGTGAATAGTAACTTATTAAGTTTTAATCGCGATTAGTGGTAATTAGGGTAGTTTAAGGTATAAATAATGCTTTAATAATATGAAATGACCTAGAAACATGTCCCTACCTTATTGGTTGTGTCGTGGCCGACCAAGAAAATCCATGGGTCTACTTGGGGACCCCATGGATCCACTTTGGTTGGGAAATGACATAAATAACTTTTTATTTAATGTAAAAGTAAAAATGACACACACATAATATGTTATACGAAAACAAATTTTACATGGGGTTATAAAGATAAGAGTTTTGATTATAAATAGTTATTGGAAAGCTAAAAAAATTTCCTACATAATAGTATTTTTTTTATAATTTTTAGACTTTAAATAAATTAAATTATTTATGATATCATGATGATGCAGCGATGACCTCATTATTTAACGATTTAAATAAAATGGAAAGATAATGAAACATCTAAAACCTAAACATGTCCGAAACCAATTGTATTAGTGGATTTCGAACCCTTATCACCTTATCCACGAATTATATCAATGTGGGACCTTTTGAAACCGAAACACATTTTCAAATAAAGAAATATTTCTTACTTTCCAAAAGTGCCCCTCCTCTCCTCTTATAAAAGGCCCCCACCTCTACCTCATTTCACACACTCCTCAAGCCTTTGTCTCAGACAACCCCTGCCCATTTACTCTCTCCACATCCCTCTCCTCATCCTAGAGGATTCCCTTTGGGCAGAAGCCTTTTAAATGAAGCCTTTACGCTCAAATCAAAAGGAGCTACACTTTTAAAGGTAATTCATTCTCTCATGTTCATTGTTTTATTTTTCTTCTCCAACCCCCTAAACTCTTTTTATTTACTTATTTTGTAACAACACAAGTATCTTAAATATACTAGGATGTTGTTATAAGATTTATTCTAGCTACACTCTCACACAACTACATAAAATGGTTAATGAACATACGGTTTCCGTGGATGGCGAAATTCCGCCTCCTGAAACGATGATTGTTCAATACTCATTTAACACCTTCAAAGGTGGCCATTATGATGTCACTATTTTTATATATGATATATAATATGTCTATTCTTTCCTTAAGCTTCTGTATTTTTCATTTATGGAATACCATTATTGTTTCCATTATGGGTAAACACGATATCTTCATTTTAGGAAGTGCAGACTGTCGCCCCCTGAAAGTGATTTGATTCGTTAATACCATGTGTGGGATGTGTAAAGGATAAACTTATTGATATTATATATGTTATTATACTGGAATTATAATATAATCTTATATCATTATTATTCCATTCCAGAAAATACGAAATAGAAATGGAAGTAGTGTTCATGCGTACGTACAGCTTATCGTCTCCATGAACGGTGCATTTCATTTCTTTCCTCTAAATGTGATGTAATATTATAAATACATGTATATGCTGAATATATATGATATATATGTTATCCAAATCATTAATATAATTTTGGATATAACGAACCATTGACCAAATTAACAACATGTAAGTGTAAGAAGTCTATTTTTGACTTAAGAACCAAATACCGACAAAATGAACATTATTAACTTAAATGATTACATGATGTCCATAACATTGTATAAAAGGAATAATTAACTTGAAAAAGGTTCATAAGCAAGTAGAGATTATCTCAAGTTTATTATTCCGGAGATTAAAGAACGGTCGGGTCAAGTCGGATACGAGGTATGGGATTTCGTCTCAATCTCCTTTCATTGAGGCATATTTTATTTTATACACAACTTTCTTTTATACGGTGTATAAAACCCTTTGAATTTTCCTTTTATTCAAAAGGAATCTTTTTTATACGAAGCGTTTACTAAACGACAAAAGGGAATGTTTTTGTCGTACGTATGGGGCGACAACGACTTCTCCGCCGTCATGACCGTTATTTGAGTTTCGGCTTCCTCTACAAGCCATACCTTCTTTTTAAAAGAAAATTAAATACCATATTTTACTTTTCATTTATTTTGGTATTGAAAATGGTTTTCATAATGTTTTTTGTGTTGTATTGATATCTTGTGATTGAAATGTGGAAATGTTATGTTTCTTTTATGCATGTTTTATGTGATACGATTATGTTATGGTTCTTGGGCATTATTATGAAAACGGGTGGTTCCGTGATAAACTAAGGGCGGGTGAGCCCGATATAGCTCTCCAATGCATTGGGTAACGCGAAGGAGTGAAACGTTAAGGTTTATCCGAAGAGATTTTAGGAAATATACTGTGATGGGTATTCCAAACGTAACCAAGAAGGTTACTCCCTAAGTAAGAATGTTATGAATGCCTCAAGTTACCGTTATGTCTTATGATTTCTATGATTTATTCATGATTTGATAAGGTATGTTAAAGTGATTATGTTTTATTGGTAAAGTATGTTCTCATCCTTATATATATATGTACCCATGTTTCCTTTCCATATTTTTATATCCCTTACTGAGCTTTTTATGCTCATCCCAAGTTTTTTTTTGAAATGTTTTTCACAGGTCAATGGAAAGGTACATGATATGATGATAGTGTCAAGGAAGTGTCAAGAAATAATCCATGTTTTATTTTAAATGTGTTTCCATTGATGGGAATGAAAAATACTATCTTTATGTAACCACTTTGTTTTAATGTGGGTTGTAATGCATGTTTTAAGATCTAATTCTCTAAAACTCTAAACCTGAAAAGATCCTCAACATGTATCTTGTGATAACTCAAGATTAAGTAAGGTTTAAGGCTGGGGCCTTATAGTTGGTATCAGAGGTCGGTTTAGATAACTTTAGGAGTTAGAATTCTATTGAATGATTATCCAAAAATATTTTTTTATGGTCAAATTGAAGTGATATAGAATTTGAAGATTACCATGTTGCTTCGTCTAAGACATGTTTGTTCAGAATGGTTTTCTGCAGAGGAAACATGGAAGCAGGGCTAGGAAGGCATACAGAAGGATATAACCTTCCGAATCAGCATCCAAAAAATGGTCGGAATTGGAACTGAACAGTTTGTTGCAGTGATGGCACAGTTGACTCTGACTATAAATGGTGGTGGTATCCATGCACGAGATCAACCAGACCAACCGCAGAGGAACATGTCAGTGGTGGAACATTTCATGAGGCAACATCCCCCATCATTCAGAGGATCATCTGACCCGGTGCAAGCTGAAGGGTGTATTAAAGCACTGGAGATGATTTTTGATGTCATGGGGTGTTCAGACAATCAAAAGGTTAGTATTGCTATTTACCGTTTGGAGGGTGAAGCAGATCAGTGGCGGTCTATGGTTAAAAATATCAGGGACGCCGATGAGATTGATTCTCTTGACTGGGATGAATTCAAAGGTATGTTTCTTGAGAAGTATTTTCCTAAGGCTGTTTGACTTAGGATGGAAAAGCAATTCTTGTAATTGAGGCAAGAGGAAGACTCAGTGGCTGCCTATGAAGAAATGTTCACTCGATTGGAATGGTGTGCTCCAAATTTTATCCGAGCCCTTGATAGTAAAATCAATTGTTTTTACTCAGGATTAAAGCCAAAATATCGAAGGGCATTAGCTTCTTGTGAGTTTAAAAGTTTTGAAAAGCTTGTTCGATGTGTTGAGAAGCTGGAAATGGAGTTTGCTGATGACCAAGTGTTCTATAACAACCAGCAGAAGAAGAGACCGAGGTGGCAGGAGAAAGGTAAGAATTCATCAAAAAATTCTGATGGTAAGAGAACTAAGTTTCCAGTTTGTGATAAATGTGGAAAAAGGCATGCTGGGGAATGTCTTCTGAATTCTGGAAAGTGCTACCGATGAGGTAAGATGGGATAGAAGGCTCGTGATTGCACTGAAAAGGATCAAGGTAAAGGTAATAACAAATTTGATTTACAGTTAGTGAAATGTTATAAGTGCAGTGAGATGGGTCACTATGCAAACGAGTGTCTGACAAAGATCTTGAGTGATGGGAAGCAGTTAGACTACAAGCAGAAAGGGGTGGTGAAATCCTTTGCAACTACTTCAGCAGATATCGGGCCATCAAATGAAGTTGTATCAGGTACTTTGTTTGTTTTTTCAGATTATGCCAGTGTGTTGTTTGATTCGGGGTCTACACATTCTTTCATATCTGAAACCTTTTCTAGTAAAATTGGAGTACCATATTAAGAAATGACTCCTGAACTTGTGGTAAAAACACCTGGGGGAAATGTTGAGGTAAAAAGGATTTATAAGAATCTTCCTATCCTTATCTGTGGAAAGAACCTACTTGAAAATCTTATTGTTCTACCTCTAGTAGAGTTTGATGTTATCCTGGGTATGAATTGGCTCTCTATTTACCATGCTAAGATTGACTGTAGAGCTAAAGAAGTTTCTTTTCAGAAAGACTTTCAGTTTGTTTACAAGAATGAACCCTTACTTTTGAAAACATATCAAGAGGCCGATAAACTTGTAAAAGAAGGAAATGAATGTTACCTTGCACACGTCGTTGAAAATAAAGGAACTGTTCAGATTAATGATGTTCCAGCGGTAAATGAGTATCCTGATGTTTTTCCTGATGAGTTTCCTGAAATAATACCAGATCGGGAAGTTGAGTTTACTATTGACTTAGTTCCTGATGCTAAGCCAATTTCAAAACCCCCTTTTCGAATGGCACAAATTTAACTTTTAGAGTTGAAGGAGCAGGTGCAAGATTTATTAGAGAAAGGTTTCATTAGACCTAGCACATCACCTTGGGGTGCTCCTGTTTTATTTTTTAAAAAGAATGATGGTTCTATGAGACTTTGCATTGATTGTAGAGCCTTGAATAACATCACTGTTAAGAACAAATATCCTTTTCCTCATATCGATGATTTGTTTGATCAGCTCCAGGGAGCTCAGTTTATTTCAAAGATTTACCTGAGATCGGGGTACCATCAGCTGAAGGTAAAGGAGGCAGATATTCCGAAGACCGCGTTTCGTACGAGATATGGCCATTATGAATTTTTAGTAATGCCTTTTGGTCTAACCAATGCACCTGCTGTATTCATGGACTTAATGAATAGAATTTTCCATGAGTTCTTGGATAAGTTTGTGGTGGTTTTCATTGATGATATTTTGGTGTTTTCTAAAATTAAAGAGGAGCATGAAAGACATTTAAGGGTTATCTTGCAAACCTTAAAAGAAAAGAAACTGTATGGGAAATTCAGCAAGTGCGAGTTTTGGTTGCAAAAAAATTCTTTTCTTGGTCACATTGTTTCTAAAGATGGAATAACTGTTGATCCTGCAAAAACAAAAGTTGTGGAAGAATGTCCAAGACCCACAGATGTAACCGAGATTCGTATCTTCCTTGGTTTGGGAGGCTATTACCGAAGGTTTGTTAGAAATTTTTCACGGTTATCTAGTCCAATGACTAAGCTAACTCAGAAGGGTGTTAAGTTTATCTAGACAAAAGAATGTGATGATTTTTTTCCAGAATTGAAATGAAGATTGGTGAATGCCCCAGTTTTGGCACTACCTTCCAGGAATGGTGAGTTTGTTATATACAGTGATGCTTAATTGAAAGGACTTGGTTGCGTCCTAATGTAGAATGATCAGGTAATTGCTTATGTTTCACGACAGTTGAAAACTCTTGAGGTAAATTACACTACACATGATTTGGAATTAGCTGCTGTTGTTTTTTCTCTAAAAATTTGGAGGCATTATTTGTATGGAGTAAAGTGTGAAATATATACAGATCACAAAAGTTTAAAGTATATATTCACTTAGAAAGAATTAAACATGAGACAAAGGAGATGGCTAGAATTAATCAAGGATTATGATTATACAGTTAATTACCATCCGGGAAAAGCAAATAAAGTGGCTGATGCTTTGAGTGGAAAAAGTAATGCTTCATTAGAAATGTTGCGTTTGGAACGTGATCCTTTGGTTAAGGATTTGATGAACTTTGGCATAGAAGTTGTTGGTGCAGGAAGTTCTTCTATTTTGTTTCAGGTATCAGTGAGATCTTCTCTATCAGACAGAATCAAGAAAGCACAGAAGCAAGACAGTGAGTTGCAGAAAAAGGTTGAGCTGGTTCAGAAAGGTAAGTTCCCTAAATTCAACATTGATAATGATTGTGTTTAGAGATTTGGGAAGAGATTGTGTGTGACTTGTGATTCACAGTTGAAGAGATAGTTGTTATGTGAAGCTCATAGTTCTCCATTTTCAGTTCATCCGGGCAGTACTAAGATGTATAGAGATCTGCGGGAGTATTACTGGTGGGATGGAATGAAAAGGGATATTGCTGATTTTACTGTGAAGTGTTTGACATGTCAATAGGTTAAAGCAGAGTGGTAGTTACCGAAAGGGATGCTTCAGCCTTTACCAGTGCTAGAGTTGAAATGGGAGAATGTATCCATGGACTTTGTTGTGGGATTACCGAAGACATCTTAAGGTAATAATGAAATCTGGGTTATTGTTGATCGCTTGACCAAGTCTACTCATTTCCTTGCTATACGAGATACTTTTTCCCTAGATCAACTTTCCCGTTTGTATCTTAAAGAGATAGTCTGGTTACATGGAGTTCCTCTCTCCATTGTATCGGATCGTGATCCCAGGTTTACTTCTAACTTTTGGAAAGGCCTTCCGAAGTCATTGGGTACTCAATTAAATTTTAGTACAGATTTTCATCCTCAATCAGATGGGCAGTCAGAACGAACAATTAAGACATTGGAGGATATTCTATGAGCTTGTTCTATGTATTATCAGGGATGTTGGGACCAACATCTTTCTTTGGTTGAATTTTCATATAATAATAGTTTCCATTCCAGTATACAGATGGCACCATTTCAGGAATTATATGGGAAGCAGTGTCGAACTCCAGCTTTCTGGGATGAAGTGGGTGAAAGGAAGTTGATGGTACTAGAATTGGTAGAAGAGATGGCAGAAAAAGATCAGCTGATTCAGAAACACAAGAGAACAGCTCAGAGCAGGCAGAAGAGTTATGCAGATAACCAGAGGAAGGATCTATCTTTCGAGGTAGGTGATCATGTTTTTCTCATGGTTTCTCCTTGGAAAAGTGTGATGAGATTTGGAAAGAAAGGAAAGTTGAGTGAAAGGTTCATTGGACCATAAGAAATTCTTGAGAGAGTTGGATCAGTTGCATACTGAGTGTCTTTACCTCCGAGTTTATCTCAGGTACACAATGTTTTTCACGATTCGATGTTGAGAAAGTATATTCCAGATTCATCTCATGTTTTGAGTCGAGAGGTAGTTCAGCTGGAGGAGAACCTATCTTATGAGGAACAACCAGTCCAGATTCTTGACCACATAAAGAAAGTGTTACGGAATAAGGTGACTAATCAGGTAAAGGTTTTGTGGAAAAACCACATGATGGAAGAGGTAACATGGGAATCTGAAAATGCAATGAGGGATAAGTACCCCCATTTATTTGATAAGTAAATAAATTGCGGGGGAGCAATTTTCTAAAGGGGGAAGGATGTAACATCCCAAGTAATTAATGAATAATAGATATTTTTATCTATGTCTCATAATGATTAAGATAGTGTTTTAGAGGCTTAAAATGAAAATAAATCCAATCTTAAGCATGGAATACACTAATATTCTTAAAAGATTGTTTTACTGCCTTATGATGGAAAACCATTTTTAAATCTATCTTTTGACAATTTTATAAACTATGTTTTTCAAAATAAACTTATTCTTTATGATTAGGACATCAAAATTTACTTCATGTGAATTTTTGGTATTTTTCTGACAATGTTCATTTTTTAATGAATAGTGAAAAATACTGCATTTTACATCAAAACTGATTTTTAATCTAATTTATTTATGTAATTATATTATCTTCTGAATTGTTGTTGATGTGAAATTATAATATATTTTTACCATTTAATCCAATGGTGGTCATTGGAATCAATCTCACTTTGAAATTAGACTTAAACTGGTGTCAATCTTTTGATACTTATTGTTTTATAAAAGCACGTTATTTGCTCTGGCAGCGAGAATTAATTATTAAATTAATTAATGTAACTTATATGATTTGAATTTTGTAAAATAGACTTCATTTTTGAATTCGTAATATCAAATATATCTTAGGGTGAATTTTTGGAAATTTTCTGAAAAACTTCAATTTTTGATGAATAGTGAAACCACTAAGTGGTACTTATAAAAACTGATTTTCCGTTTAAATGAAATTTTGCAATCATTGTGTTTTGATTTTCAAAAATCTGACATACATGGGTTTCATTAAGAAGTAAAATGTGGTTCAATGAGATTAAAATAATTTTTTGGTGAATAGTAACTTATTAAGTTTTAATCGCGATTAGTGGTAATTAGGGTAGTTTAAGGTATAAATAATGCTTTAATAATATGAAATAACCTAGAAACATGTCCCTACCTTATTGGTTGTGTCATGGCCGACCAAGACAAGCCATGGGTCAACTTGGGGACCCCATGGATCCACTTTGGTTGGGAAATGACATAAATAACTTTTTATTTAATGTAAAAGTAAAAATGACACAAACATAATATGTTTTACGAAAACAATTTTTACATGGGGTTATAAAGATCATATTTTTGATTATAAATAGTAATTGGAAATATAAAAAGATATCCTAAATCATAGTATTTTTTTTATAATTTTTAGACTTTAAATAAATTAAATTATTTATGACATAATGATGATGCAGCGATGACCTCATTATTTAATTATTTAAATAAAATGGAAAGGTAATGAATACTCTAAAACCTACACATGGCCAAAACCAATTGGATGAGTGGATTTCGAACCCTTATCACCTTATCCACGAATAATATCAATGTGGGACCTTTTAAAACCGAAACACATTTTCAAATAATGTAATATTTCTTACTTTCCAAAAGTGCCCCTCCTCTCCTCTTATAAAAGGCCCCCACCTCTACCTCATTTCACAAACTCTTCAGCCTTTGGCTCGGCCAACACACACCCATTTCCTCTCTACACATCCCTCTCCTCATCCTAGAGGATTCCCTTTGGGCAGAATCCTTTCAAAGGAATCCTTTAGGCTCAAATCAAAAGGAGTTACACTTTTAAAGGTAATTGATTCTCTCATTTTCATTTGTTTTATTTTTCTTCTCCAACCCCCTAAACTCTTTTTATTTAATTCTTTTGTAACAAAACCAGTATCTTCAATATACTAGGATGTTGTTATAAAATTTATTCGAGCTAAACTCTCACACAACTACATCAAATGGTTAAAGATCATACGGTTTCCGTGGATGGTGAAATTCTGCCTCCCGAAACGATGATTGTTCAATACTCATTTAACACCTTCAAAGGTGGCCATTATGATGTAACTATTTTTATATATGATATATAATATGTTTATTATTTCCTTAAGCTTCTGTATTTTTCATTTATGGAATATCATTATTGTTTCCATTATGGGTAAACACGATATCTTCATTTTAGGAAGTGCGGACTACCGCCCCCTGAAAGTGATTTGATTCGTTAATACCATATGTGGGATGTGTAAAGGATAAAGTTAATGATATTATATATGTTATTATACTGGAATTATAATATACTCTTATATCTTTATGATTCCATTGCAGAAAATACGAAATAGAAATGGAAGTAGCGTTCATGCGTACGTACGGCTTACCGTCTCCATGAACGGTGCATTTCATTTCATACCTCTAAATGTGATGTAATATTATAAATACATGTATATGCTGAATATATATGATATATATGTTATCCAAATCATTAATATCATTCTGGATATAACGAACCTTTGACCAAATTAACAACATGTAAGTATAAGAAGTCTATTTTTGACTTAAGAACCAAATACCGAAAAAATGAACATTATTAACATAAATGATTACATGATGTCCATAACATGGTATAAAAGAAATAATGAACTTGAAAAAGGTTCATAAGCAAGTAGAGATTAACTCAAGTTTATTATTCAGGAGATTAGAGAACGGTCGGGTCAAGTCGGATATGAGGTATGGGACTTTGTCTCAATCTCCTTTCATTGAGGCATATTTTATTTTATACACAACATTCTTTTATACGGTGTATAAAACCCTTTGAAGTTTCCGTTTATTCAAAAGGAATCTTTTTTATACGAAGCATTTACTAAATGACAAAACGGAATGTTTTTGTCGTACGTATGCTGTAACATCCCAGGTAAATAAAGAATAATGAATTTTCATATTTATTAATATTTACGAATTAAATATTAATTTTAATTAAAAGGGGTTTCTACGTTCGATAGCGTACTCGGTACGCAACGATGAGTTTCATTGAAAACATACGTTGCACCCAAGTAATAAAAAAATATTATTTTAAATGTTAGTTAAAGAGTAGTCTTTGTACTGGCGGGAATGGATAGAAATAACTAAAATATGATTATATATGTTTTTAAATGTTTTTACATTTACCCAATAAAAGATAAAGGCTTAAAATACGGAAAGAGTTCAATTTTAGGCATTTATACCCTAATTTTCATGAAAGGTCCACTAATCACCTTTTGATGGAGAACCGTCATTAAATATAGTTTTGATCGATCTTATAAATTCTATTGGACCAAATATAACTCTTCTTTAGAATCGGGACATCAAAATTTACTTTGTGTAAATTTTTGGTACCTTTCTGATAAAGTTCATTTTTTTAATGAATAGTGTAAAATGTTGTATTTTAATTCAAAATATCTTTTTAATCTAATTTATTTATATGATTAGATTATCTCTTTAATTGGTTTTAAAGTTCAATTAGAAAATATTTTTACCATTAAATCCAATAGTGGTCGTTGGAATTAATTTCACTTTGAAATCGGACTTAAACTAGTGTCAATCTTTTGATACTTATTGTTTCATAAAAACACACTATTTGCTCTGACAGCGGGAATTAATTATTAAATTAATTAATGTGACTTATATGTTTTGAATCTTGTAAAATAGACTTCATTTTTGAATTCGTAATATCATATATAGCTTAGGGTGAATTTTTGGTAATTTTCTGAAAAACACCAATTTTTGATGAATAGTGAAACCACTAAGTGGTACTTATAAAGATTGATTTTCCGTTTAAATGAAATTTTGCCATCACTGTGTTTTGAAATTCTAAAATCTGACATACATGGTTGTCATTAAGAATTAAAATGTGGTTCAATGAGATTATAATAATTTTTTGGTGAATAGTAACTTATTATGTTCTTAATCGCGATTAGTGGTAATTAGGGTAGTTTAAGGTATAAATAATGATTTAATAATATGAAATGACCTAGAAACATGTAACAACCATATTTGTTGTGTCATGGCCGACCAAGAAAAGCCATGGGTCAACATGAAGACCCCATGGAGACACTTTGGTTGGAAAATGACAGAAATAACTTTTTATTAAATGTTAAAGTAAAAATGACACAAACAAGAGATGTTTTACAAACACAATTTTTACATGGGGTAATAAAGATCAGATTTTTTATTATAAATAGTCATTGGAAATATAAAAAGATTTCATACATCATAGTATTTGTTTTATAATTTTTATACATTAAATAAATTAAATTATTTATGACATAATAATGATGCAGCGGTGAAATCATTATTTGACGATTTAAATAAAATGGAATGATAATGTAAAATCTATAAACTACACATGTCCAAAACCAATTGGATGAGTGTATTTCGAACCCTAATCACCTTATCCACGAATTATATCAATTTGGGACCTTTTAAAACCGAAACCCATTTTCAAATAAAGTAATATTTCATTACTTTCCAAAAGTGTCCCTCCTCTCCTCTTATAAAAGGCTCCCACCTATACCACATTTCACACACTCCTCAAGCCTTTGGCTCGGCCAACCCCTGCCAAATTACACTCTCCACATCCCTCTCCTCATCCTAGAGGATTACATTTGGGCATAATCCTTTCAAAGAAAGCCTTTAGGCTCAAATCAAAAGGAGTTACACTTTTAAAGGTAATTCATTCTCTCTTGTTCATTTGTATTATTTTGCTTCTCCAACCCTCTAAACTCTTTTTATTTACTTCCTTTGTAAAAACACCAGTATCTTCAATATACTAGGATGTTGTTATAATATTTAATCGAGCTACACCCTCACACAACTACATCAAATTGTTAAAGAACATACGGTTTCTGTGGATGGCGAAATTCTGCCTCCTGAAACGATGATTGTTCAATACTCATTTAACACCTTCAAAGGTGGCCATTATGATGTCACTATTTTTATATATGATATATAATATGTTTATTTTTTCTTTAAGCTTCTATATTTTTCATTTTGGGCATACTTTTATGGTTTCCATTATGGGTAAACACGATATCTTCATTTAAGGAAGTGCGGACTACCGCCCCCTCAAAGTGATGTGATTCGTTAATGCCATATGTGGGACGTGTAAAGGATGGATTTAATGTTATTATATATGATTTTATACTGGAATTATAATATACCTCTATATCATTATTATTTCTTTCCATTAAAGTATGAGATAGAAATGAAAGTAGCGTTAATGCGTACGTACGGCTTACCGTCTCCATGAACGGTGCATTTCATTTCTTATCCCCAAATGTAATGTACTATTAAAAGTACATGTATATAATGGATATATATAATTAATGATATATCTAAATGATGAATATAATTCTTTGAATTAAAATATACATACCTATCATTTTGTTTTAATTCCATTAATATGACAATGAAATGAAAGTAGCGTTCATGCGTACGTACGGCTTACCGTCTCCATGAACGGTGCATTTCATTTCTTACCTCTAAATGATTATGTAATATTATAAATACATGTATATGCTGGATATATATGATACATATTATATCCAAATCGGGAATTTCATTCTGGATATAAAGAACCTTTGACCACACGAACAACATGTAATTGTAAGAAGTCCACTTTCGACTTAAGAACCAAATATTGACAAAACAAACATTATTAACTTAAATAGTTACATAATGATTATAACATGGAAATAAGTGATATAAAAGGAATAATAAACTTTTAAAAGGTTCTTAATCAAGTATAAATTAACTCAAGTTTATTATTCAGGACGTTAAAGAACGATCGAGTCAAGTCGGACACGAGGTAAGGGACTTCGTCTCAATCTCCTTTCATTGAGGCATATTTCGTTTTATACACAAATTTCTTTTATACGGTTATAAACCCCTTTGACTTTTTCTTTTATACAAAAGGAATCTTTTTCTACTAAGCGTTTTACAAAATGACAAAAAGTAATGTTTCTTTTAACGTACGCGGTGACAAAGACCTTTTCCGCCGCCACGAGTATTATTTGGTCTTTGGCTTTCTCAACAAGCCGTAATGTTTTTAGAATAAAATAAATACAATATACTATTTTGTGTATTTTGGTATTGAAAATGGTTTTGAAAAAGGATTCTATTATGTCAATATATTTATGATATATTGTGATTGAAATGTGGAAATGTTATCATTCCTTTATATTGGTTTTATGTTTTATGATTTTATATTGGTACATGGACATTTTAACGGGTGGTTACGTTATAAACCATATGACGGGTGGTGCCGTGAATACCAGGACGGGTGGTTACGTTATAACCTCCAATGCATTGGGTATGGAAGTTGGCCGTATATCTATTCCATTAAGTATGTATGGAAATTGGCCGTATGGCTATTCCATTAAGTGATATGTGTGGAAGTCTACCGTATGGTTATTCCAATTAATTATGTTTATGTCCCAAGTTACCTTTATATATGTTATGTGTTCTTTATATGGGTTTTATGGTAATACTTTGGTTACAAAAAGGTAAGTAATGATAATTTATTTAGTGAAGAGTTTTTACTACTTCATGAAGGTGAAGGTATTACTTTGATAGAGTATACATGGTTTACTTGATTTTGAAAAACTAACAGTTTTCATTCTTTGTGTATCCCTTACTAAGCTTTTTATGCTCACCCCAAGTTTTTTTGAAATTTTTTTCACAGCACTTATTGTGGAATAAGGTCAAGGATGGGATCAAGGGAATGTCATGCTATATAAAACATGGAACTAGACATGTTTCTTTCAAGATTTTTTTTATTATGGAAACTTAGTAAAAGTGTATACTTTGTAATCTTTTGAGATGTAATAGTTATGTTCTAATTCTCTAAAACTCTAAACCTGAAAAGATCCTTAACGTGAATTATTCATTTAATTCAATATTAAGTAAGGTTTAAGGCTGGGGCCTTATAGTTGATATCAAAGGGAGGTTTAGACAACTTTAGGAGTTAGAAAAGTGTTAATTTATAATATGATTGAAATAATATAGCATTTACGGATTACCATGTTGCTTCACCTAAGATATTTATGTGTTCAGAATGGTTTTCCGCAGAGGAAACAAAGCAGCTATGTTGGGACGACATCAGGAGGAAGATAACCTTCCAAATCAGCAACCTGAGATGGTCGGAATCGGAACTGAACAGTTTGTTGCAGTGATGGCACAGTTGACTCAGGCTATAAATGGTGGTGGTATCCATGCACAAGATCAGCCAGATCAATCGCAGAGGAACATGTCAGTGGTGGAACATTTCATGAGGCAACATCCCCCATCATTCAGAGGATCATCTGACCCTGTGCAAGATGAAGGGTGGATTAAAGCACTGGAGAAGATTTTTTATTTCATGGGGTGTTCAGAACATCAAAAGGTTAGTCTTGCTGTTTACCGTTTTGAAGGTGAAGCTGATCAGTGGTGGTCGATGGTGAAAAATATAAGGGATAGTGATGAGATTGAGGATCTTCACTGGGACGAATTCAAAGGTATGTTTCTTGAGAAATATTTTCCTAAGGTGGTTCGTCTTAGGATGGAAAAACAGTTCCTAGAATTGAGGCAGGAGGATGATTCAGTGGCTGCTTATGAAGAAATGTTCACTCGATTGGCAAGGTATGCTCCAAACTTCATATGAGATCTTGATAGTAAAATAAACCGTTTTTACTCAGGGTTAAAGCCAATGTATTGAAGGGATTTATCTTCTCGTGAGTTCAAAAGTTATGAAAAACTTGTTCGATGTGCGGAGAAGGTGGAAATGGAGTTTGGCGATGATCAGGTGTTCTATGAAAAACAACAGAATAAGAGGTCTAGTTGGCAGGAAAATGGGAAGAATTCTTCAAAGAAGCAAGGAGGTAAGAAAACCAAATATCCATCCTGTGAGAAGTGTGGTAAAATGCATCCTAGAGAATGTTTATCCAAGTCTGGTAAGTGCTTTCAGTGTGTTAAGTCTGGTCATATTGCTCGTAACTGTAAGTAAGATGATCAAGCAGGAAATGAAAAGCCAACGGTAAGATGTTTTAAGTGTAATGAAATGGGTCATTATGCAAACGAGTGTCCAACGAAGAACTCAACTGGGGGAATGCAGCCAGACTACAAGCAGAAAGGGGTGGTGAAATCCTTTGCAACAACTTCAGCAGATGTTGGGCCATCGAATGAAGTGGTATCAACTCCAGGGAGCTCAGTATTTTTCGAAGATTGACTTGAGGTCGGGGTACCATCATTTGAAAGTAAAAGAAGCAGACGTTCCAAAGACTGCGTTCCGTACTAGATATGGCCATTATGAATTTGTAGTTATTCCTTTTGGGGTAACCAATGAACCTGTTGTATTCATGGACCATATGAATAAAATTTTCCATGAGTTCTTGGATATGTTTGTGTTTGTGTTTTGAGGTTTGGGAAGAAGTTATGTGTGCCTTGTGATTCACAGTTGAAGAATGAGTTGTTATGTGAGGCTCATAGTTCCCTGTTTTTAGTTCATCCTGGCAGTACTAAGATGTACAGAGATCTACGGGAGTATTACTGGTGGGATGGAATGAAAAGAGACATTGCTGATTTTAATGTGAAGTGTTTGACATGTCAACAGGTTAAAGCAGAGCATCAATTACCGAAAGGGATGCTTCAGCCTTTACCAGTGCCAGAGTGGAAATGGGAAAACATATCCATGGACTTTTTTGTGGGATTACCGAGGACATCTCGAGGTAATAATGCATTATGGGTTATTGTTGATCGCTTGACCAAATCTGCTCATTTACTTTCTATACGATATACTTTATCTTTAGATCAACTTTCCGTTTGTATCTTAAAGAGATAGTCAGGTTACATGGAGTTCCTCTCTCCATTGTATCTAATCGTGATCCCAGGTTCACATCTAACTTTTGGAAAGGCCTTCAGAAGTCGTTGGGTACTGAATTAAATTTTAGTACAGCTTTTCATCCTCAATCAGATGGGCAGTCAGAACGAACAATTCAGACCTTGGAGGATATGCTACGAGCTTGATCGATGGATTATCAGGGAAGTTAGGACCAACATCTTTCTTTGGTTAAGTTTTCTTATAATAATAGTTTTCATTCCAGTATACAGATGGCACCATTTCAGGAATTATATGGGAAGCGGTGTCGAACTCTAGAATTTTGGGATGAAGTGGGTGAAAGGAAGCTGATGGGACCAGAATTGGTAGAAGACTTGGCAGATAAAGTTCAGCTGATTCAGAAGCACATGAGAACAGTTCAGAGCAGGCAGAAGAGTTATGCGGATAACTAGAGAAAGGATCTATCTCTCGAGGTAGGTAATCATGTTTTTCTCAAGGTTTCTCCTGGGAAAAGTGTGATGAGATTTGGTAAGAAAGGAAAGTTGAGTCCAAGGTTCATTGGACCATATGAAATTCTGGAGAGAGTTGGATCAGTTGCATACTGGGTGGCTTTACCTCCGAGTTTATCTCAGGTACACAATGTTTTTCAGGTTTCGATGTTGAGAAAGTATATGCCAGATCCATCTCATGTTTTGAGTCCAGAGGAAGTTCATCTGGAAGAGAATATATCTTATGAGGAACAACCAGTGCAGATTCTTTACCACAGGGAACAGGTGTTACGGAATAAGGTGATTCATCAGGTAAAGGTTTTGTGGAAAAACCATGTGATTGAAGAGGCAACATGGGAATCTGAAAATGCTATGAGGGATAAATACCCCAACTTATTTTGATAAGTGAATAAAATTGAGAGGACGTAATTACCAAAAGGGGGGAAGGATGTAACATCCCAGGTAAATAAAGAATAAATAATTTTCATATATATTAATATTTACGAATTAAATATTAATTTTAATTAAAATTGGTTTCTACGTTCGATAGCGTACTCAGTACGCAACGATGAGTTTCTTTGAAAACTTACGTTGCACACAAGTAATAAAACAATATTATTTAAAATGTTAGTTAACGAGTAGTCGTTGTACTGGAGGGAATGGATAGAAATAACTAAAAAATGATTATATATGTTTTTAAATGTTTTTACATTTACCCAATAAAAGATAAAGGCTTAAAATACGGAAAGAGTTCAATTTTAGGCATTTATACCCTAATTTTCACGAAAGATCCACTTATCACCTTTTGACGGAGAACCGTCATTAAATATAGTTTTGATCGATCTTATAAATTCTATTGGACCAAATATTACTCTTCTTTAGAATCGGGACATCAAAATTTACTTTGTGTAAATTTTTGGTACCTTTCTGATAAAGTTCATTTTTTTAATGAATAGTGTAAAATGTTGTATTTTAATTCAAAATCTCTTTTTAATCTAATTTATTTATATGATTATATTATCTTTTGAATTTGTTTTAACGTGAAATTAGAAAATATTTTTACCATTAAATCCAATAGTGGTCGTTGGAATTAATTTCACTTTGAAATCAGATTTAAACTAGTGTCAATCTTTTGATACTTATTATTTCATATAAACACGATATTTGCTCTGACAGCGGGAATTAATTATTAAATTAATTAATGTGACTTATATGTTTTGAATATTTTAAAATAGACTTCATTTTTGAATTTGTAATATCAAATATAGCTTAGGGTGAATTTTTGGTAATTTTCTGAAAAACTTCAATTTTTGATGAATAGTGAAACCACTAAGTGGTACTTATAAAGATTGATTTTCCGTTTAAATGAAATTTTTCCATCATTGTGTTTTGAATTTCAAAAATCCGACATACATGGTTGTCATTAAGAAGTAAAATGTGGTTCAATGAGATTATAATAATTTTCTGGTGAATAGTAACTTATTATGTTCTTAATCACGATTAGTGGTAATTAGGGTAGTTTAAGGTATAAATGATGATTTAATAATATGAAATGACCTAGACACATGTCCCAACCTTATTGGTTGTGTCATGGCCGACCAAGACAAGTCATGGCTCAACTTGGGGACCCCATGGAGACACTTTGGTTGAGAAATGACATAAATAACTTTTTATTAAATGTTAAAGTAAAAATGACACAAACAAGAGATGTTTTACGAAAACATTTTTTACATGGGGTTATAAAGATCAGATATTTTATTATAAATAGTCATTGTAAAGATAAAAAGATTTAATACATCATAGTATTTTTTTTTATGATTTTTAGACATTAAATAAGTTAAATTATTTATGACATAATAATGATGCAGCGATGACATCATTATTTGACGATTTAAATAAAATGGAAAGATAATATAAACTCTATGAACTACACATGTCCAAAACAAATTGGATGAGTGGATTTCGAACCATTATCACCTTATCCACGAATTATATCAATGTGGGACCTTTTAAAACCGAAACACATTTTCAAATAAAGTAATATTTCTTTACTTTCCAAAAGTGCCCCTCCTCTCCTCTTATAAAAGGCCCCCGCCTCCAACTCATTTCACACACTCCTCAAGCCTTTGGCTCGGACAAACCCTGCCCAATTACTCTATCCACATCCCTCTCCTCATCCTAGAGGATTCCCTTTGGAAATAATCCTTTCAAAGGAAGCCTTTAGGCTCAAATCAAAAGGAGTTACACTTTTAAAGGTAATTCATTCTCTCTTGTTCATTTGTTTTATTTTGCTTCTCCAACCCTCTAAACTCTTTTTATTTACTTCCTTTGTAACAACACCATTATCTTAAATATACTAGAATGTTGTTATAAGATTTATTCGAGCTACACTCTCACACAACTACATCAAATGGTTAAAGAACATACGGTTTCTGTGGATGGCGAAATTCTGCCTCCCGAAACGATGATTGTCCAATACTCATTTAACACCTTCAAAGGTGGCCATTATGATGTCACTATTTTTATATATGATATATAATATGTTTATGTTTTCTTTAAGCTTCTATATTTTTCATTTTGGGCATACCTTTATTGTTTCCAGTTATGGGTAAACACGATATCTTCATTTAAAGAAGTGCGGACTGCCGCCCCCTCAAAGTGATGTGATTCGTTAATGCCATATGTGGGACCTGTAAAGGATGGATTTAAAGTTATTATATATGATGTTATAATGGAATTATAATATACCTCTATATCATTATTATTTCTTCCCATTAAAGTATGAGATATAAATGAAAGTAGCGTTCATGCGTACGTACGGCTTACCGTCTCCATGAACGGTGCATTTCATTTCTTATCCCCAAATGTAATGTACTATTAAAAGTACATGTATATAATGGATATATATAATTAATGATATATCTAAATGATGAATATAATTCTGGAATTAAAATATACTTACCTCTCATTTAGTTTTAATTCCATTAATATGACAATGAAATGAAAGTAGCGTTCATGTGTACGTACGGCTTACCGTCTCCATGAACGGTGCATTTCATTTCTTACCTCTAAATGATTATGTAATATTATAAATACATGTATATTCTGGATATATATGATACATATTATATCCAAATCAGGAATTTCATTCTGGATATAAAGAACCTTTGACCACACGAACAACATGTAATTGTAAGAAGTCCACTTTCGACTTAAGAACCAAATATTGACAAAACAAACATTATTAACTTAAATGGTTACATAATGTTTATAACATGGAAATAAGTGATATAAAAGGAATAATGAACTTTAAAAAGGTTCTTAATCAAGTATAAATTAACTCAAGTTTATTATTCAGGATGTTAAAGAACGATCGAGTCAAGTCGGACCCGAGGTAAGGGACTTCGTCTCAATCTCCTTTCATTGAGGCATATTTCGTTTTATACACAACTTTCTTTTATACGGTGTATAAAACCCTTTGACTTTTACTTTTATAAAAAAGAAATCTTTTTCTACGAAGCGTTTTACAAAACGACAAAAAGGAATGTTTCTTTTAACGTACGCGGTGACAAAGACCTTTTCCGCCACTGCGAGTATTATTTGGTCTTTGGCTTTCTCAATAAGCCGTAATGTTTTTAGAATAAAATAAATACAATATACTCTTTTGTGTATTTTGGTATTGAAAATGGTTTTGAAAAAGGATTCTATTATGTCAATATATTTATGATATATTGTGATTGAAATGTGGAAATGTTATCATTCCATTATATTGGTTTTATGTTTTATGATTTTATATTGGTACTTGGACATTTTAACGGGTGGTTACGTTATAAACCATATGACGGGTGGTGCCGTGAATACCAGGACGGGTGGTTACGTTATAACCTCCAATGCATTGGGTATGGAAGTCGGCTGTATGGCTATTCCATTAAGTATGTATGGAAATTGGCCGTATTGCTATTCCATTAAGTGATATGTGTGGAAGTCGACCGTATGGTTATTCCACTTAAGTATGTTTATGTCCCAAGTTACCTTTATATATGTTATGTGTTCTTTATATGGGTTTTATGGTAATACTTTGGTTACAAAAAGGTAAGTAATGATACTTTATTCAGTGAAGAGTTTTTACTACTTCATTAAGGTGAAGGTATTACTTTGATAGAGTATACGTGGTTTACTTGATTTTGAAAAACTAACAGTTTTCATTCTTTGTGTATCCCTTACTGAGCCTTTTATGCTCATCCCAAGTTTTTTTGAAATGTTTTTCACAGGACTTAATGTGGAATAAGGTCAAGGATGGGATCAAGGGAATGTCATGCTATATAAAACATGGAACTAGACATGTTTCTTTCAAGAGTTTTTTTTATTATGGAAACTTAGTAAAAGTGTCTACTTTGTAATCTTTTGAGATGCAATAGTTATGTTCTAATTCTCTAAAACTCTAAACCTAAAAAGATCATCAACGTGAATTATTCATTTAATTCAATATTAAGTAAGGTTTAAGGCTGGGGCCTTATATATGCGGCGACAACGACTTCTCCGCCGTCGTGACCGTTATTTGAGTTTCGGATTCCTCTACAAGCCATACCTTCTTTTTAAAAGAAATATAAATACCATGTTTTACTTTTCTTTTATTTTGGTATTAAAAATGGTTTTCACAATGTTTTTTGTGTTGTATTGATATCTTGTGATTGAAATATGGAAATGTTATGTTTCCTTTATGAATGTTTTATGTGATACGATTATGTTATGGTTCTTGGGCATTATTATGAAAACGGGTTGTTTCGTGATAAACTAAGGGCGGGTGAGCCCGATATAGCTCTCCAATGCATTGGGTAATGCGAAGGAGTGAAACGTTAAGGTTTCTCCGAAGAGATTTTAGGGAATATACTGTGATGGGTATTCCAAACGTAACCAAGAGGGTTACTCCCGACGTAATAATGTTATGAATGCCTCATGTTACCTTTATGTATTATGATTTCTATGATTTATTCATGATTTGATGAGGTATGTTAAAGTGCTTATGTTTTATGGGTAAAGTATGATCTCATCCTAATGTATATATGTACCCATGTTTCCTTTCCATATTTTTATATCCCTTACTGAGCTTTTTATGCTCATCCCATGTTTTTTTTTGAAATGTTTTTCACAGGTCAATGGAAAGGTACATGATATGATGATAGTGTCAAGGAAGTGTCAAGAAATAATCCATGTTTTATTTTAAATGTGTTTTTGTTGATGGGAATGAAGAATACTATCTTTATGTAACCACTTTGTTTTAATGTGGGTTGTAATGCATGTTTTAAGATCTAATTCTCTAAAACTATAAACCTGAAAATATCCTCAACGTGTAATCTTGTGATAACTCAAGATTAAGTAAGGTTTAAGGATGAGGCCTTATAAGTGAGGTGCTGGAACTTCTAAGCACCGTTGGATTTGTCCATCAGACCAACAACATTAAAGTCCACCTTACGCTTCTTGTACCCATTATACCCCTGTGATTCTCCGATCTCCATTTCGACCTTGAGGGAACATCAGACTATTTTATCATAGCTGTCGAAGTCACGGATCGCTAATTCTTTCCACAATATAGGCTTCAGCCCCCCAAAGAAGCGATCAACCTTGCATTAAGGGGTAACGAAAAAGCTGGAAGTGTATCGGGCAAGCCTTGTGAATTTTTCCTCGTACGCTCCCATAGATTCTTCAACTTTTTTCTTGAGGGAAAGGAAGTCCCTTTCCATCGTAAGACAGAGGGTGTGCGGAAAATATTTATCAAAAAACATCTTCTGGAATTCCTTCCATTCCAAAGCTTCTACCTCCTCCTCAGGATTTGTATTTTTGATCAATGTCGACCATTGATCAGCTTCACCCGCCATACTATAAGCCTCCAGGAGAACCTTCTCTTGTTTAGAACATTGGAGGATGGAGAATATCTTTTCAATGAAGTTGATCCATTTTTCAGAGATCGTGGGATCGGATGATCCACTAAAAGATGGAGGTCTTTCCCTCATGAAGCTCTCGATAGCGACTTGTTCCATTTAAGGGGGTTTGGACGTTCTTCTTGACCTGTGATTCTATTCAAAACTTGAGTTAGCTAAGAGAGAAGCGTGAAAAAGTTCGTGATTCCCGCTCCCATTGGATTGGGCATCTCATTAGTACAATCATCACACTGATCTTCACAACGGTTGTTAGCCCGAGTCCTCCTATTACCGGCCATTGGCTGGAATAAAAGGAAAGTTAGGGGTAACACATAAAGGGTAATCCAGAGACAAAACTTGATGACTTATAAATAAACTTTTTGTATGACCAAATTATATAACTAGTTACTCATAATTTATATACCAATTTAAAAAAATGTATAACGTATTGATGTTGGTATATCACTCACCAGGTGACAATTAGACCACAAAATTATCTTCGAAAAAGACCTTTCTCTCTAGATCTAGTCAAATATGTCATCTATCTGAGTTAATGGATACTGATTCATCACAATAGCATAGTTAAATTTCTTGTAATACTCACAAACCAGACAGTTACATTTTCCTTCTTAGTTTAAATATTAGGTGAATACCATGGTATTTTACTATGTAATATATAATCTTTATCTTTTAAGTCCTCTAGATTTGTATTTAACTCAAGAAACATATTAGAGTCCTTCTAATATAAAGAATGGATAGTCGTGAAGCTCTTGAAGTAGTTCAATAGAGAACTCAAACAGTCACTCATGTTGTAATATTGAAATTTATTCTAGGAAAAAATCAATAAAAGGATCTACAATACTGGGATAATCATGATGAAACATTCCTTGATCATCCATACAAGGCTAGAAATTGGGTTTGTTACTCTACCAAACCCATGATGATCTAGTCCAGCGGAAACATCTTGAATAACTATTTCACCCATGTGAATATAAATTTCACCATATAGTGATGTGAAGTACATCATCTAATGATAGAAAATGATGTATGTTTGTTAAATAACTAACCAGTCAATTCTATGAATGATGAAAATTCCTAACAACATGATAATGAATATTTCCCAAAAGAAATGATAGCTACCTTTCTCAAAGGGGGTATTCCATGAATTGGAATACATCTCCAACCGTATTCGAAAGTGATTATTTTGTGTCAAAATTACACACTTATATTGAATTTGAAGCCTATGTATTCTCAAAATCACTACATATATTAATGAGTGGGTTGTGCCAACAAAAAAATGAAAAATATTCCAAGGTAAAATATTCTAAAATTGAACCAAAAAGTATAAAAGCCCTGGGAATATACTCCCTTAACATAGGTTTCACTTCATAAATCATGCACGATCCATGACACTATGATAACACATGAATACCTTGATATGACAATCTCTTATTTTTTAATAATACTGGTATCGGGTTTTCAGGTTTGTTAGTAACCCCTTGTCTAGATATACTGGTAGAATAGAATCCCGCATCCTAACACAAAGCTTCTAATCCGTCTCTATTACAGAGAGTTGTTGTAGATCCTATCGCACTAGTATCTAGAGGAAGGATAATATAAAATGGTTTTAAATTCTACATATTTCCACATGCATGGAACACAACTAGATCCTTCTAGAACAATGTATTCACAGACCTTTTTTAACACATTGGTGATAGATTGAAAAACTACTTGGACATGTAGTTGGGCTCGGTGTTCCCTCATTAATGATCTCAAAATGAATCGTCTTTCCACTAGATACTTCATTATATGATAGATAAGTTGGTCCACTCTGATCCATAGCTCCATATCCCCTCATCCAATTCCCTTTAATAGGGTCATATTTTACAATTTCCAAAAAGTACTAAATCAGACAACATAAATCTAGGGTCAAATTGGATGAATTATCATATCATTAATTCATCATACCACAAATAGCTCATCAGTGAAATATATAGGTTTATATTTCTGATTCTCTATGAAGTGAGAAGAATAAACCATCACATCCATTAATCCCTACCTGAAGTGCCGAAATTATATGGCTCGGTATGCCCTCAATGTCTCAGGGAATAAGTAGCCAAAGAAATTAGATTGGATATCCCACCAAATTGTCTTCGAGTGTTGGTCTTCCTAGTCCATGATTCCTTACCATTTTGGGGGGGATCCATGATGCATATATATTAGTATCATAATCATTATTTCTAGAGGTGTCTCTATATGCTTGAATACAGATAAGATGGAATGAATCTATAACTCTAGACTTCAAAACCACAATCCCTAGATAATGTAGGTCAATTTTACATTCAAAAAACTCATATAAATTCTTACATTGAATATGATGGTTATGTAGGTCCTTAGATAGTCTAAATAAGACACATCCATCCCTCAAAAAAGGGTATTATCACCCACGTCTTGAATAACATGTGGTGTCATAGGTGGCACCACTGGAGTTAACAATGGTGGCATAGGGACCACTACCTGTAGAACATGGTCATCACCACCATCATTGGGTTTTATGCATGGATTTCAAGGTGGAATATCTTTAAAAATTACAAGAATATTCATTATATATGATTTGATAACAGAAGGAAATAGATATCAAAATAAGGAGGGTCAAGAATTCATATAACTAAGTCACAACCATCTTCTTTCTCCTAGTTCTAGGTGTAGATGTCATATTAGACCACAATGAATCACAAGATAAACTGCCTACATCCCACTTTTAAGGCCATATCTATTTAGAGTTCTATATTATAGAAAAAGGTACGAGTATATTTTTTTTCAATTTAATGTTATATTGGAAAACACCCTTGTAGTTACAATTTATATCCCCTTGTAATAGTGACTATATTAAAATTTAATATTTATCAACTCTTTTATTTATATCACGAAACCATAAAAAAGTTCTATTTCATTTTATCAAAGGAATACATTAATCATTTATTATCAGAAACCTTCCTATAACTTTCTATCAGTATAATTGTTATATATTAATAATGAATTATTAAATGAATACAAATGGAATTAATCTAATCATATTTATATTATATAACTTCATAAAATGGTACCTTGCATCCCAAATAACTGAGAAAAAAATTACACTAAACACTAGAGCTCTCAAAATATATCTTTTGAAAAAAAACATTATGCAAGGAAACATTCATATTGCATGATATCAATTCTTATGATCAATGAAGATACAGTTATTTTTTGTAAGCAGGTTTTAAAAAGTAATATATTTGAAATCTAATATTTTTTATTTAGTTGCAACAACATTAGAATATATTTCATCATATTCTAATAAACCCATTATATATTATTCTATAATATTGATATTATCTTTCACATCTATAGTACATGTAAATTTGTTGAAAATAATCATGGACAAAAATTTATATAATCATATATTCATCAGGATACTTAAAATTATCATAAAAACAACATTAAAAATAATAAAATATAATAAATATTTTAAAATTAATTATAAAATTAAATATTTAATGTATTTTTAAACTGCATAATACCTAAAAATCTTAGAAAATAGTCGTTATAAAATATCACCCAAAATAGTTTTTAAATTAATCCCTTTGAGTTTTTGAGATTCTATAGAATTAAAACGGATATACGTAATATATTTTTAAAATAATTCTATAATGTATTCATAATATATCTTTTTATATGTTTATAGAAATGTATGATGATAGAAAACCTCATGTGGTTCACATTAGTGAAGTGCCTCATTAATTAATTGTTGACTGTTGATCAAAAAATTATATGAAATGTTCTTGGAGAAAATATTTTCATGATTTTGAGTCTAATATATTATCAAATAATGATATAAATATTTTTGACAAAATTAAAGAGAGTTTGATATGGTATTTTGAGGATATTATTCATCAAATTCATTTGATAAAGGCATATAAGAATTCTCTAGAAACTAATATATTGATGGATGTGTCATAGAAGTGATGGATATATTTTCAATGACATAATTATGTGTTTATGGTTTTGTGGATAAAGTTTTAAGTTTATTAAAATCATGTTTTATCACCGCATTATTTATGAATGTTTGAATATAGGATTTTATTAACATTTGGTTGGGTAGTTTTAGTGAGAAATATTTTAGATCCTATGTTATTAAACTTTTATAATATTCTCACGAACATCATAAAGAGGATGAGAAAAGGGAATTTCATTTTTATAAATCATTTCAACCAATGATTAGTCAGAAAATTATCTATTTTATGATACCAACATATATTGTGGTGCAAAAAACTTTGATGAAAAATGTGAAGAATATAGAATAGAAAAGTGTATCATTTGATGTAATTCATCATAACATAAAATGGAGTGTGGTTATTGATAATATATCATGTTTCTATGATCAGTAAATATTTCATGATATGAGGATTCATTATGAATACTTCCCCGCATTTCTCCAGAGTAAATTTTAATCATATTTCTACTAGATGATTTTTAATGGATTTTATGATTTTATTGGGACAATTTATTATTAATTCATGTTTCTAGCCATCCATTATTTTCAAACTAATATAGTAAAAAACATTAATATAAAACACTATAAGCAGTTATATATATTATCAAATTATTTTTATTATATTCTATAAATATTTTTAGCATAAATGGGTGAGGGAGATAGTAAAAGGAAATACTATAACATTTCCCATCATTAAGGACTGGGGGATGAGTTTGAATGGGGTTATATATATCAACTAGGGAATATAATAAAATGATAAGTGCATTCTTAGTTTCATGTTAGGGATATACCAATGCAATAACATCATCTTATAATTGGGGAAGTATTTTGATTTATTATATATTATATATTATTTTAATAATTAATGTTATTCTCAACCATTAAGGATGATATATTTCACATTCACTTTGAATTTTCAATTGTTGATGGATGTAAAACTATATTTTTAATGTTATTTGGGGGTGTAAAAAGATGATGGGGAATTATTAGTTAGTAGGATAGATCATCTTATAATAGATACCATAATATAATGTCATATTCTCGATGAATTAGTTCTAAAATATGTGGGATACTAAGTATTGTGGGTATAAAATAATTTATTTAAATTTTATTATTGGAGAGAATAATTTTTTCATCAATGATAGAGATCATCAAATGATTAATGGATATCTTAAGGCTCATTTTTATTCATGGGAGAGTTATGATTGGGCTCCTTTATTTTTTGGAGAAGTAATTTTTGATAATAAAGGATTTTTTTGTGATATATTTTCGAATGAGGTTTTAGAACTACATCTTGATGTGACATTGATCAAGATAAAATGAAATTATTTATGCGTAGAAACTATATTTCTATAATACTCAATTTTATATCATTTTTCTCACTAATTTTAAATATATTATTACATTTTTTTTAAATGTGACTTCTAAAAATAAACATAAATTTTAATTAATATTTTCAATCTTATTTTTGATGTAAGTTTTATGAAATTTCTAAAATTTTCAATCTCTCTATAAATAGTAAACAAATACTTGTTTTTGTTGAGAAATTTATTTTAGTTTAGAAAATTTACAATGTGTCATTTCATTAAAATAGTTTTTAAAGAATAATTAGTCTAATTATAAAATTATGAATTAAATTTATGTTATTTTAATAAAATTTATGTTGAATTTTAAATATAAATATATTCTGTATTTAAGAAATCATATTATTTGGAAAAGTGTGTTTTTTTCGCACATGTGGGTTTGATTTTAAATAATATTCCCCGAATCCTGATAATTAAATATATTAAAATTTATTCCATATTATTAATCAAAATAATTAAAATTATTTCATAATTTTAATATTACGTTTTCATGTAATTATTAGTTAATGTAAACTTGGTGTTCTGGGATACATAGAACTATGTTAAAATTAAATTTCCCAAAAAAACAGAAATTTATTTCATACATTTTATTTTATATTTATAAAAGGCAGTTATAAATAATATAATAATTCTCATGAGGTTTTATACCCTTAATGATAAATTTCATAGGAATGTAAAAGAAATCTCTACTGTGATGAAATCTAAAATGGTAAAAAAAGTTACACATATCGAATATGAGGATAATTTGATTAAATATTTTTTTATGTTGTTTTGGTTTGTATCAACCATAAAATCCATCCACCCAGTTAGTAATCTTTTTTTATGAAAAATGGGTTAGATTAACTTCCCATTATTGAATTCTATTAGGTATTTATAAAAACACACCACCTCCTCAACTATTAGGGGTCTCCCCCATCAATTATACACACATATAACGATATCAAGATTGAACAAGCCATGAAGAAATATCTAGACAACCCATTTCACCTCATTCTAGTGGGGATGTTTTCTACAGAAGACCAACTCGAGTGTCCTTAGTCATATATCCCAAGGAGGTTCTTCTGTGAGAATGTAATTTCCTTTTATATGAAATTTATTTTTTAATTATTATTTATAAAAATTAAATTATGTCATAGAAATTTCCATATAATAAAATAATTTTCTCCCATAAACTAATTTTATAATATTTTAATGTCAAAATACATATCTTTCTCCTTCAATATCACAATGGAAATAAATCCATCACCCAAGTGTACAACAGACAACCTCCTTATGAATTGATGTAATTTTTTCCAATCCCTAACTCACATGGACATTCATAATGATATAAATAATATATAAATATCATTCATATTAAATGACATTAATTTTCTAAAAATAATATATAATCAATTTTCTTACCCTATCATGATTAATGGAATGATATTGTCGCTCGTGCATACATACGACCTACCATCTTCACAAAGTATTTTCATTCATTTCCTATATACATATTTGAATAATGGTTATAAAAATATATATAATTAATTAATTTGATATTAAAGACAATAAAATTTTTATTTATATGGTGTCTATAAATACTATATAAAAATGGATGTTTCATGACCAAATATGCAAGAGAAATAAATCAGTTAACACATATAACATTGGTAATGATGAAATCTTATTAATGAATGGGTGGTAATATGTTTCAAGAGGATAATATGTCATATTATAAATATCAACATGTATAAGGTATAAATTTATATCATTTTCAAGACCATTATACAAAATGTTAAATATTGTTAATCTAAGGGGATGTGTGAAGAAATGTAGTTGATTTCAATACCATTTAATTGAGGTATTTTTTAAGTTTATGCACCTAATTTATATTGAATGTTGTATACACTTCCAGGTTTAAATTTTATAAATTGAATTATTCATGTTTTATCCCACAATAAATTCATTTTTAATTATTTCATCAATGGTTATTTCACATGAAATTTACCAAGTGGAAGTAATTTCATAACTCATTTTCATTTCATTGTGTTTTTTTACTACTTCATTTTATTTAATATTTTATGATTATGAGTTTAATTTATTTTTATTGTATAATGTTTTATTTCTTCTAGTTTAATATTTATTTACATTTTATAAACATAATCAATTTATTTATTAATTATCACTTCAATATTATAATCATTATAATAGGTTACGCCTCAGTTTTCACTCATTTGAGACATATTTTGTAACATGAGCCTAATTAAATTAAATAGTATTATTTATATCCCATTTGATATGTTATATCATAAGTATATTTATATTCTTGGTATTAAATGTTTCATTTGAATTTATTTCATTCATGGGGTTTTTGATTAAAAACGTTCAGAAAATTGTAAAAGTTAATTCTTCAATATCATTGAAACCAAGATTCATTATGATTGAATATCCATTAAATGAAATTATTTGATAATTTTATAATATAAAAAATTTATTTTCTTCTTCTATTTTTATTCTATACATTTTAAAGTAATAATATCATTTATCACTATTTGTTTCTTTAAAATGATTATAAAAATTTATTTATAAAAAACTGGACTTCCTTTCTCTCCTCTATTGAAAATAAATTTTTTTCAAATCCATGTTTTAGATAAAATATATTGATTTCTGTTTTATTTATATTAAATTATTTGTTAAATTAAATTATACATGGTTTTTACTTTTTACAAAATAGATTGAAAGAAATATTCTTTTTGTTCCCTAAATTAAATTCTTTTTGGATTTTTATCAAAAATTTGAAATGAAGTTTTGTTTCAACATAAATATAATTAATACAATATTAATTTCATAATAATATATTGTTTAATCATATATTCCTATTTAATTTCATAATTTTTTTTCAAATATTTTTTTAAAAAATTCATGATTTTTTTTAATTTTTTAAATTGATTTTTAATGAGAAAATATTATTTCCCTCAATAATTTTCTGAATATTTTTTATAGTATTAAAATTAATCCATAAAAACCCATTAATTTTATTATAATCCACTAGTGATATGTTGTAATGATAACATATTTATTATTTCTATGGATGGTTAATGATAAATTTTAATGGAAAATTAATAATATTCAAAATTCAGATTAATTTCGTAGTTATTAACCTTCCATAAAAACATTCACTTTCTTATAATCATTAGAAAATAAATTCCTCTTAAATATCCATATTCATTGTCTCATGTTTATAAATATTTTCTAAACCATATACAGTTTTTATATATGGTTGTATTTATTTAATTTTACATTATTTACTCTAGGGGAATATTTTGATTAATATAAATTTTCTACTCAATACAGATGTATTTATTAATGATGTATTATGGTCATCAATTAATCAACTCATTTGATATGTGTGTAATGGATTTTACATAATGTGATCTGTGGGTCGCATATTTATATAGCCCTTCAATTCATCAATAGGAATCATGAAAAACATTAGTAATCTAAAACTAAATTGGTCTTTACACATACCATTATACTATCTTTTTGGAATGTATTGAATGTATATGTATCAAGAAGTATAATATCCTAAAATTCAGTTTAAATCATTTACATCATTGTGAATTCTATTATTATTATCCATGCGATTGCTATATTTATATTATCGAAGGATTAGCTCCATGATCATGTGATTATTTATATTATAATATTTCATAATCGTTTATTCCTGCAATATTATACTGCAGGCACATGTTGTTGAATCACAATGTGTTTTGACTTTCCCATACATAATTTTATTTTTTAAAATCACAAAGGGGTAGAATAATTTGAAAAGGAATAAATTTCTTTATACAAAACATTTTTTCATAAAAATTTTAAAAGGATGAATACCTTATTAAGTTGGTGAACTCGAAAATAAATGTAAAGAATATATTATCTTTAGTGATATATTTATCCTAAAAAGGAATTAGTTTTATTCACTATTACTTTCAAAAGAGTTACTAAACTCAAGTGAAGATAATTATTTATTGTTTGTTTTGTTTTGTAATTTTCAAAAAGATGGATATTTTTTAGTCAAAATGTGTCTCAACTTTCCTATTAATCATTTCGTTTTGGAAATCACAAATTGCTTTTTGTTTATCATTATAAACACATATGTGGATTCTAATCATAATCACATATGTTGTCTCTCATTGTAATCACATATGTTTTTTTCATCATAATCACATACTTTGATTCTCATTGTGACCACATATGTTATTTCTAATCATAATCATATATGTTGTTTCTCATCTTAATGACATATGTTTTTTCCCATTATAGTCACATTTGTTGTTTCTCATCGTAATCACATATGTTGTTTCTCATCATTATTACACATATAGTCTCACATCTTAATCACACATGGTGTTTCTCATCATAATGACATATGTTGTTTCTCATTATAATCATGTTATACATCATAATATTGTAATACATCATGCTCATGCTATAAATTGTAATCATTAAATGCATCGTATTCGTGTTGTGCATCGTAAACATGTACAGAATACATGATATACATCATAATTATTGTACTCATCATAATAACATTTTGAATCATAATTATGATATATTTGGTATACATGATATACAACGTAATCATGTTATTTATATTAATCATGAATTGTATTGAACTTATGTCTTACTCCAATACCACATACATGTTTCAAATTATCCTTTTACTCATATATTACATATTCATGATACTCATTCTTTCATATTTATATACTTATTTTTTTCTAACCAAAACGATGTAATTGAGTTAGTAATATACTTATTAAGATGATGTTGTGTATTATATTTTGTTTGGACCATTATAATGACATGTGTTTAATCCATCTGTTTTTTTTGGAGAAATATGACTAATGAAAAAAATATGTCTATTGTACCAAAGGAATATAAATAAGAGGTCATTTGAACCAGTGAAAAAAAGACATGGATGATTGATCATAGAAGACACTATTGTGATTCTAGAGAGATAAGGTATAACTTCTCTCTTTCTTATTGTGAAAATCCTTGAAGATGAAAGATGTGAACTACTTGTTCCAATTTCTTGAATTTCAATAAGTTATTTTTATTTCTTTGTGTGACCGATCATTGTGATAGTGATCAAGGGGTTACAGGGATAGAAATAAAGTGTTGCTAATTTTTTTATCAAGTGATTTCAAGAATTTGGAAGATAAAGGTTCATATTACCCGCTTAATTGAGGGCTTCTATTGATTGGAAGATTGATGTTCCTATAATCATATCTAGGGCTTACCCTGGTAGTGGTAAGATGTAACTTTTATCAAAGGTGAATAGATAACCTAATCTTTTGGTGAAAATAATTGTAATACCCTTTTCATTCCCACTTTTATTTTTAATAGAAATAGAATCATTTTATTTCATCTTTCTATTCATACTCTTTTATATTGTAATTATTTTTATTATGATAAATTCACTACATATTTAATTAAAAGATTAGATTCTATGTATGGTTGAATCATTTATATATTTTATACTCTCATCAGTGTTTTCAATTCAAAAACATTTTATTAATAACATGTGGTATCATATTATATCCATCAGATCCTAGATCCATTCGTTCATTTTCATTGTTTCATAAGAAAATTTGTGAGTTGTATTAGTTTATCTTCTCTTAAACTAAGTTTGTTCTTAATAGTTTAAATAAAAAACTTTTAAACATAAAAATCACACCTTCTCTTGTATTGTGCCAGATCATATACATTTACATATATATTTTGATTCAACACATGTTAATGATTAAATTACATGTGTTTCCATATATATAGCTTTCTATATTTCTTATGCCTTATAGATTAATGATAGATTTTGAAATATGTAATCCTTTCTAATCATTTGAGTTCACACGTAATTTTTTTCCTTCCCCATTATGTGATGAAGGAGACTTCAAATTAGTTCAGGGATTCCTAATGATTACTTACACTTTGTTATAATTAATGTTTTCAAATTATATTTGAAACTACCAAGACAAAAAAACTATTCGATATTTTGGGATGAGATCACTTGTATCTAGCCGTAAATGAGTAATATAGCTTCTAACATAGGTCTATTAGGGTTGGGGTATAAAAAATGTTACTTTTATGTGATTCCGTTGAATTTTAGGTATTCAACAATTTTTCATAGGATTAATGAACTCAGTACCCTATATTTTTTTAATCTATTTACTTTTTTATTCAATTATGGCATCATGGTGTATTCGAGATCATATAATGATCATATAATGCGTTTTTGTAATGTTTGAACATCTTTTTATTATATAATATTTATGGGAATATGTAAAATTACAATTTTATAACACTTTAGTTTCATTTAAATGGTCATGTCATGTCTTAGTATAGTGTCTTTGTTGACTCTTCTAAGATTAATGTTTTTTACTCTGAAACATTAAAATAAATTATAGATGTGTGTAGTTTTCTTATTATATCTATTAATTATAAGAGTTTCATATAGAATTTATCTGAAATAGCATCACATTTGACTACTCTATGTTGAAATAACCTTACACCATTATTGGGAGATCAATGTGACAAAACTTTAAGTTTCCAAATAGTGAATTAAATAATTATTTTTTACATCAGTTTCTGAAAGTGGGAATCATAGTTGAGGTTTTTTCTAATGCTTCTCATCATGGTATATGATTAAGATTTATAAATTATTTCTTAGTGAAATATTATGTGTCTCTATAATTTCATCCCATGGATTTAATTTCAACATTTATAATATTGAACATATAGTTTTATGATTTCATTATTGTTTTAATAAAATTTAATTTTCAGTGAATGGTGTTATAAAATCAAAAGATAATTTTATATATCATTTATAATTTTTATTTGAATATAAATAAATTAATATAGGTTTAATTATTTTACTATTTTGACACTATGATCTAATAAATAATTCAGAAAAGAAATTATAATGTTATTATAATTATTAGAAATTCATATTGAGGTGATTCATGGGATGATAGAGTTTAGTGGTGGAAGATGAGGAACTCTACATATTTTAATTCAGATATGGAGGAATCCAATAGCGTAGCTTTCCTATATCATATGAGAGTTCCTTGAAGCATTTTCAGTAATTGTTGGAGTCTCTATTGTTAGATCCAGAGTGGGATGTGGGAATAAATAATAAAATTTTAAAAAAACATGATATTTGGTTTGGAAAAAGTAAAAATCATGTGTTGATTGATGTTAAAATAAATTTTATATTGGATATATGTAGTATTATTTTTCAGGAGTTTATAGTTCTTATATTGATACTCATCCATGGTATCTCTATGATATATAATGCCTTTAAGGATCCGTATTTTTGGTTGGGTATCAAGAGGATGATGGTTGAGTTCTTTTAATCATACATCTTATGAAAGCATGAAGGAAAAGAATAGTTTTTTGGTAGTTTATTATATTATAATAATAAATTAAATTTTATTATACATATGGTGATATTTTTTAATTTATGGTTATTTTGTTATTTGGTTTTAATTTTGATACATTAAATTTTGAATTACTTATAATATATAAAATATATTATATCATATTGTATAATCCTAGAATTTCTAATTTTTTGTGATGTTGATTGAAGAAGATATTTTTGGGGGTTTTAGTGGTTTAGAGATGAGTTTTTAAATTTTTAAGAAAACTACTTTGTGTTTAGTCATCTTTAATTTTTGGAGTACACTTGTTTAGGTAGGGATAGAACCATGCTGATGGTGGGTTGGAAGTTGTTTTGAAAAGGGAATAGTAAAGATAATTTTTTCTTTTTTTGGAAGGAGACTATGTCATAATGTAAAATCTTAATATATAAGTCATTCTTTTATTTTTTATGATTTTGTTTGTGATTTTTTAAAATTCATATAATGACCTATTTTGGGAAGGTATCCCAGTAATTAGTTTTTATGGTGTGAAATTGTGTGATTTTATTAACCCTATCTTTTCATTAGTTCATAGAGGTATATGGAAATGCGGTGTAAGGGAACATTTGATGTGTTTTTTCCACTGTGTTCTATAGTTCAATAGTAAATTTTAATGAATTTAAAACATGATTTATATACATGTTTTATAGTAATTTTAATATTAATGTTTATATAAGTTAAATTTAAGGAGAAATTTTTGAAATGGATCTGCATTTATCGTCATGGATTTTGAATCTTGGTTGATCAAGCTCGACCATGGTATGGTTTAGTTTCATGATGATTTTATTGGGCTATATGTAATTTTATTAAAATAAATTCTCATTATTCATTATTTTTATTTCATGGATTCAACTCAAGAATTATAAATATTTTCTTTTTAGGATTAATAATCGCTCATTTTTTTGTCCGTATCCTCATCCCTAGGGTAGTTTTGACTTGATACTTTTGATAAAAGGTGATATTATCTTCACAATCCATTAGTTTTTTTATTGTATTCATTAACTATGTTGTCAAGGTAATTTATAATTACAAATTTTGACAGAATATGGTGAATGGTTTTTGTATAATATTTGTGAAGTATCTTTTTTGGGGATAATTTTTTAGTAATTTGAACGTTATCCTTATTTTGTTATATAATTTTGGTGATTTATTTTTTGAAACATTATTTATATTTTTTTATTTTGATTTTCAGTTTTAATTACATTTTTAATTTTAATTACCATTTTTTGGTATTCATTGTGATTGAAGGTTAAATAAAACAAATGATGGTAATAAATGAAAAAGGAATTAATTTAAGAAGTTGGTTGATTATATTTTACATGATTTATTTATTATTATTATTTTAATTATTTTTCTTATGAAATGAGTTATATTTTAAATTAATGAAATTATTTATGATCAACATTATTTTTTAATTGAATAAAAAATTTATTGAATGCAGTAAATTGGATAATAAAAAATATGTCATTTCAAGATGATGTTGAGGTGATAGAGAAGAGTTTGTAAAATAATTAATTGATTTGTAAATGGATGGTTATGTTATTTATAGTGTAGCCGAATTGATTATCATTATTTGATATTATTTTTAGGTGTTTTTATGGGTTTTTATTGCTATTTTAGTAAATATTTGTCAATGGATATTGGTAGTTTGTTGATGAGGTTGTGTGGAAGGGTTGATGTTGTAATAGTAAATATTTTTTTGAATTCTATTCCTTGATATCATAATATTCAATAAAAAAATAAATTACCTAACATAATACATAAAAATTGAATAAACATTATATTAATCATTAACACATCTCTACTATAGAAATTTAACATGTGGTTTTATTTTCATACATTATAGTTGATATCCCATCAGTTTAATCACATATATAAATGAAAAAAATAAATAAAAGTGAAAGGAGGATCTACAATAAACCCAATCATCACCATAATATCATATGAAATTCCTATCATTTTACTCCACAATAATACATGTATGAAACTAGTATTTTAGACATAGGGTTTATACATGCACCAGGGAGACCATGTTGGGTGTGAGAAATAAATCTCAGTTGGATCCCACCATGTTACCCTAATATATATTGTCATATAAATAAGAATGGAAGATGAAAATAAAAATAACAAATAATTTAACATATGAATCTATGTCATAAAATCATGTTCTACCCATGACTCTAAAAACCTAGATCATGACTACATTTTCATATATCCTAAATCAACCATCTCATACCACAACCACGTGGACAAACCCAAATATTTTGGGTAGTGTCTTATAATGTACTGAAATTTACCCTATTACATATAGTATGGACTAATACCACATCTAATATAAACTATTACCATTTCCCACTATATGAGCTGACACAACACATATTCTCCACCTTAATCACTCATGGTGAGGGATGACATTAAATCATGTCAACCAGCAAATTGACTGGTGTCTATTTCAACATCACACATCAATCCCAATCCTATTACTCATGTGGATATCCCCTATCTGATATTCCAAATCACCCTATAACTCATCTTTAACTCCCACACCATATCCAGACCACCAATGTATCACATAGGGTGAGGTACCACATCACAAATTTTCCAACACTATATCACTGAAAGAGAGGTCACATACCACATATTGACAACCACCAAATCACTCAGTGTGAGGCCCCAATTAACATCTTAACATACACCCTATAACTATATATTATATCTGATGTAGAATCACAAACACCACCCAAAAACTCATAGAGAGGTCTTATATCATATCACAACCACCACTCTATAACAAAGGGAGAGGTCTTATATCACATCTTAACCACCACACTATCATAGATGTTGTCTTCCCAACACCCTTATCATATTTATCAATCAGACCACAATACGGCCATATGCACATAGTCGTAATCGTAGTTAGACTGTCCCCAAATAACTTAGTGCTACTCAATCGTAACCTAGCCACACACATCCAACACAAAAAAAAATTCTAGGGTCATATAATAATTATCAAGAAATAATAAACAATATGATATTAACATGTTGAAAACTTCAATATAAATATCTTGATCGTACGGTAATCAACTAGGTTCCCCTGTCTCAACTCGTTCATTATTCTTTGATATTTACCTACTCTCATCACCCCATGATGACACCCCACCTTACAAAACAAACAAGAATTTATATTCAAAACACGTGTAAATTAACCTTCAATTATCTAAAACAAAACGTAGTAACATTAAAAATATAAAATCTTGAGTAAATATGCATTAAGTATATAGGTAACCAAGTTCCATGCAGTTAAGATAATTTCCACAACAATCGTTTGGGTTCCATAAAAAATATCAATTTGAAGGGATCAAATGTCTATGAACATGAGATCACCCTCTTGATAAAACTTCATTTATGAGAAATTGACTTATCCCTCTCAATAAATTTATAAATTTTTAAATAAAACCTACAAGTTATATCCTTAATCTTTCGTGAGATGTATTGACGACACACACATCATCGCTATATGTAATCCTATAATTATTGTGATAGTGGACCCATGTGTTACAACCTATTTTATACATAACTCATCATATGACTTAACATATATATTATGAATCTCATGAACTCAAACATAATCCTTACCCACCATTAGGAACATAGTAATTGTGTGATTCCAATAATACCCCATGTAAAAATATTGACTATCTCTAACTCTCAGGAGCTCAAATACATTCAATTTCATTACAAAAAATTCCCTATGACTCCAAATATTTTCCCAAAAAACTATTCTCTTATATGAATGAATAATAAGCAATCATTAAGAATTTAAATTTTCTAATATATATAGTACGCACACTAGACCATATTTATCACCTTTAATAAAATTTTTACCACGGTCACCTAATCGTTCCCATGCATCCTCCTAGATTCTTCAAGACCCTAGAAAGAATATCATTTCAAAATTAAATTAAAATACATAAATATTAAATTATAAATAATTAAATATCTAGATCTAATTAGACATATTCTCATAAAACTCAACTGGACACAAAGAAAAAATGACACTATGTCCAATTGGGTTTATTCATTATCCGAATAAATGTTTTATCCACCATCTAAAAAATCCCTAATTTTCCTGATATTTCACTCATAATCAAGTGGAATCAACACCTATACCCATTAAATGATTTTAATACTCCATTTAAAATAATTATTTGTTTTAACTGAGGATATTGTTTATAATAATACTTAAAACAACATAAAATAACCAATTCAATCATGTTATTTAAACTAGGGTGAAATGTGAAGGAGGGGGTAGAAATATCTCATTAATACCCCATTAAAATTATGTTGAAGTGAATAATATTGTTTGGATAAAAATATAAAAATAAAAGAATATCATTTGTACCATGTCTTAAAAAGGGAACATGAAGATGCCCCATTTTAGCATAGCACTTTGATCTAGGATTGAAACAATTTCTCTAAACATAACCAAAAAACATTATAAGGAATATCTCACTAGAGTAACCAACATCCTTATGGTGTGGATCCTTACTTCAAGGGCCATATTAAAATATCATTAAAATTTATTCTTGGAATGTACATCACCTTCATGAAAAAACATTCTCTAATAAGAAACCATCATTGATAAATAAGAGGAGTGAAAATATAAAAATTACACCACTCTAAATTTCCCAATGTTTTCAAATCATGTTAAAAAGACATATCACTATTATGAAAGATTTTAGTACCATTAAACCTATACTAATGATAACTTCTGTATCCCATGGTATGTCAATCACATAGAGAAATTCAAAACTACACGTTTTGGAAAACCCTCACACATCAAAAACACATCTCAAATTACCCTTATGTATAACCGATAGTATCCTAGATTACTCATATATAAAAAAAGTAACCATTATTAAATAGAGAAGCCTTATTTTATATTAATCTTATATAATAAAACCATTACCTGTTATATGGTTTCCATTACATATTGACCCATACGTATCAATACCTAAACATTTCATAACTGCCATATATCCAAGTAAACCTCATAAATCACAGGATAACATTAAAAAATAATATTTAAATTTGACATATCAGAGACATAATCCTTATGTATCATAAGGAACTAAAATCACCCTTATATATTATCTTTTCCCTAGGAAACCCTTACATAATACAACAAGTATTTATTATCAAAATCAAACCTCATGTTTTCCTTAGTGACATTTACGCATAATCTTTTAATCATTTTCCAAAATACATAAAACTCTATGAATTTTAGTCACTTAACATAAAATCCCTCATATCCTAGTATATAATAAAATATTAATACTTAATAATTTGATATATCATATTCTATTATTCAAGACATTTAAATTCACTTACTTAGGGACCCATAATTTGAAAAAAAAAATTATGATTCACATCCATCCATTACCCAAACACCCTATAAACTTCCAAACCACTAAAAACATGAATTCAAAAACCTATAGTTGTTGTAATCCTCAAAATATCGATAGGATCCAAAATCCAAAACCATGTCCTAAACTTGGACCGAAAATTTAAATTTCATATAATAAATGAACTATAAATTCATTTCAAATTTTAAATTTATTTATAAAAGGTTTCTCATCCTTAAGAAACACCTATTAAACACTAAAAACATTCAATCAATAAATCTTAATATTATATTAATCCATATTAAAGATTATTTGGTAAAATGTGTATATCTCAATTTACTGAACATCGAAACCATATATATATTGGAGATCCCACAAAATACCATTTTCATTCCTCAAAACATGGATCCATTTTTAAAAAAACATATCAATATATTACTAATTTCAAAATTTTAAATTACATGAATATTTTATATTTATTCCTACAATAGTGATCATATCCATTACACATATCATTACATGATTTTAAGTAGAATTAAACATCAAATTACATGAGAGGGATAATAAAGTATAGTGTCCTGGAGATTATGTAAATAATTAAACATCAGAATTCCAAAATAAGAACATATTATATTTAATATTTAAAAAGAGATCATAGCCTCCATTGATCCCATAAATTAGCATATTATAACGTAATGTTAAAATGAACAAAGGTATGAGCTAAAATCCATGTAAGGGAATAAATATTGTAATAAATCATAGTAGAAGGGTTAGAAGGCATAACATAATCATATAAAAAGGCCAAGATCATGACTAAATATATGTAATAATAATATGGGATCATTTAATAATGGATTTATAGTAATATGGTAGAATCCTAAAATTGGATTTACCATGAGTTAAGGCTAATTTCACATAGAGGATCATGAGTCCCAGAAAACCATTGAGAACATTGCACATGGAGTACGCGTCAAGGATTACTACCAAGACTGTTTCACATAACATATCATGAGAAAAATCATTACCAAATTAATTGGATTTTTATCTGGGATCACCCATCATAACATGATCCTAAATATTTGTTCCTCATGAAGAATCCTACTCATGGAATCAAACATAATCATAAGGGTTACCTACGGTAAGAATTGGGTATCATAATCATGTCGAAAAGGAATAATATAAGGGATTATCATAATGGTGTCCATGAATGAAAGGATTTAAATAATAATTGGACATTAATAAGGGTAATATTTTCACATATCATGATAATTTTTGTCTAGTCGAACTAAAAAGTGGGCTTAAGAAACATTGTAAATAAAACATTATAGTACGGATTTAGGAAAAACTTTTATGATTTATTAAAATGGTAAATTCATAATTGTTTACACAAAAAAATTAATCTAACCAAAGTATTTTTTAATTTTAAAATGAGTTATTTTAGAATAATAAAACATTCTTAAAATATAATATTCAGTTCATTTGAAAATGGGTACGAAATCCTGAATTTTTCTTAAATTGGGATTGCTTATCAGGAAACATTGAGTATGGAACCCACTAAAAACACGCACATCACTGAAAAATAATGATGAATGGATCTTTATACATGAATTTCAAACATATAAAAATTATTTATAATATGTACATAAGAATTATATAGAATTTTATTTTGAATAGAAAGATAGAAAGAGTTACCAAATGGAATGATGGAGGTTCTGGTAGATTCCCTTGACTTAAGTCTGATGGTGTTCTTATATTTATCTTTATGTCTGGTATAATCAAATTATATTCATTAAAAAATAAATAAATAACTTTTTTATAGTTATTTTATTTATTTTAACTTCCTCAAGTTCATTTGTGGATGTTTTTATAGGTTAAGAGGATCAATTTTTTCCATCTAGGTGAGTCGGTTTCCTAGGTTCTAATGAACAGTTTACATGTCTAGATGTACGAAATGTCATATAAAGTGGGGGTAATTATCCATAACTGAACATAAATGTCATTAATTATATTCCATTGGTAAAATTGGTCTTATGTATATCATTGTATTTTATACAATGAGGATGAAAAATTAGATAAATAGTTAATGATAATCATTTGGGTTTATTTTGGTAGTTTTCGATCACAACGAACTCATTTTGTTTATTAGATAAATATCATGTGTACAAAATGATTCTAGACTATTAAATAATATGTAATAGATTTATTATAATCTGGTTCTACCAGAAAAAGGGTATCTTGACCAGCCTTGAAGAAAATAATGGAAATTGAAATCTTATTCGTCCTTGTATGTGATAAATTTTAAACATTATTGATAATGTTTTATTTTTTTGTATAAAATGAGGGGAAAAAATTATGGCGATGAATTCTTCGATTAGAAAAAAAATATTTAATTATATTTATGGTAATATAGTTATCATACAATTCAGATGAGGGGAAGTGAGGAGAGAAAAAGGGGAAATTAGAACATGAAATGAAATTAAAAGAAGAGGAAGAGGGTTTAACCTCTTGATTACACCTTCTGGGGAACCTCATTAGAGGATTAGTTTTCCCATTTTGTTAAAACAAATATCATAGACATGGGAAATGGTTTGGGAAGAGTAATGGGATGAATTTGGACAGTATCAAGTCTTGAGAGGTGTGAGGAGAAGAGGTGGCGAGGAGTGGTATTTATAGTGGATGATAGAGGAATTGTTTCATTATTTAACACAAAATTATATTAATTTTCTCAAGTCAAAAATAGTGCCAATTATTGGGACTACATACAATAATTAGATAATGCGACTTCTTTATAATTGATCTTAAATCAGCCATGACTCAGGGAAAAGTGTATTTATTTATAATGTATATATAACATAAATGAATATATTTCACTATTCCCTGAAAATTAATATTTTTTTAAAGAATTATAAAAATTCACCATAACCATTTATCACTATTTAGATTTAAAAAATGAAGTCCATTCTATGAAAATATTTTTTAAAATATTATCAATTTAATTTTAATTTAAAATCATAATTTATTCTGATATTATCGATTTTAAAATTATTACTGATTTTATATCACATTGAGTAATTAATTAAGTTAAAATAAAATTACCTTAAAATCATAAAGAAAAAAATAATAATTTATAAAAAAATTATCAAAATTAATAATTATAAATATTTATGACTTATAAAAATACCAATGCTTAATTAATAATTTTGAAAATATTCAGTTACATATAATATTAAATAATTATATCATACCTTTCTTTATAATATGCATAAATTTTATTCACACTATCATGGTTGATATACTACTCAATTGTCGCATTTACTATTCATAAGGTTCATGTTTGTATTCCAAATTTCAAGTAACTATTCCTTTGGTATATGTTTCTTAACCTCAATAAATACTTCTTGTTTCATAAATTTTTATTTACATTTTTTGTATTATTTACTCAAAAATATTTTATGTGTTTAATAGTATGGGACATATATAAGTAAGTAAATTTTAACTAAAAAATGATTGGGTCATTACATTCTTCCCCCCATATGAAATTTCACCGTTGAAATTTCATTTTATATTCTATGTTAAAAACTTGTGTGGGTACTTTTCCATCATCACTTATTCTAGTTCCCATGTTTCCCCCTCATATATATGGTTCCTCTGTATTACTTTGCATAGGTTATTAGACTTTTTTCCTAGAAATTCATCTCTATGATCAAATTCTTCACTAGCTTCTCCTTATATTAAAGAACATTCTCTTACTGTATACCATCTGAATTCAGAAAATGTGAAAGATCTAGTATGTACTAACTCGAGAGGACTCTGAGGAATGCATCATGTATATGTAAAATTGTTGGTTAAAGTGGAAGTCGATCGATAGTAGATCTAAAATGATAAATGATGTCGATTTGAAAAATGTACCAGTGAATCATCATTCTTTTCATTCCTAATCTCATGATCTTCTTCCACGAAGATATAGGGAGGAATTGCATATCTCCAACCTTAAACTTGAGGCCCCATTGATGATTGTATGCATAGAGCTTTTATTGAATTTGGGATACCATGATGTGATGTTGATTGGTTTTCACCTAACCCACAATTTTCTTAGACATTTCATGCCCAAGAATCTTATGTTCATTAACCTCACCCAATCATGTCAGTGTTCTACATCATTTCACATTTAGGGATTCTTAGTGAGCCATTCGAATGCAGAAGTGGAAACTATTGTTGTAAGAGAACTAAACCATAAGAATATATTTGTCCCATACACTTTTGAATTCCATAGAACACACCTATATCTTGTTTTATATTGTCTGAATAGTTCACTCAAATTGGATATCAGTTTAAGGATGATAGGTCATACTGAAGATATTCACAGTTCTGAGAGAATATTAGAGTATTTTTGAGAACATCGAGGTGAATCTCTAATCATGATCAGATACAATCGATATTTTTACTCTATTCATCCTTACAACTTCTTTGATATATATCCTTCTAATTTGATCCAATGATATTTCCTCTCAAATTATGATAAATGGATTTTTATTTATAAGAAAATCTATAATATCCCAAATAGCATTTCATCCTCTAGATTTCTTTCGATGTTTAGTGAGAAATTCCATGGTGATGTTTTCCCATTTACATGTTGGCATGGGTAATGGTTGTATACCCCAATTATAATTTTACCATTCATCTTACACTTGCTATAATACTAGGAATGTTGATGTATATTCAGAAATATCCTTGTTCATATTGTCCCACCAGTAGTTCTCTCAATGATATTGATACGTCGTTGTGCTCCATGGGTGAATATATAAGGTTGAGCTATGTGAGTCATTCAGAAGCTCATTCTTTATCTATGTATCAGATGTTATGCATAATCATTAAAAAAATCTCATGACTCCTTCTTCATCCATTTGGATCTCTATGGATTTTGAATTTCTGAAATCTTCCATCATTTTTGAATTTCCACATCATTTCTTTGATCGTCATTTATTTTCTCCATATTTGATAGTTGGGAAAACATTTTATAATGGATTTATGATGTTCCATCCTTAATAATTCCCATGTATATCTTTGGTATGTCTAAAATGTTTGGATCATTCTCAATTCCCAGCATTGATAAAGATTCAGGAAAATTTCTACTTAGACCATCTTCCACCATGTTTTATTTTCCTGGATGGTAGTGCATTGAGGATTCATAATACTTGATGAAATCTAATCATCATTGCTCAGGAATATGAAACATATTTTTTTTGTGAATATATATTTGAGACTCTTATGATTAGTATATATCTCACACTTCTCCCCATATAGATAATGATGTTATATTTTCTACAAAAATATCATAGCTTCTAGCTCTAGATCACATGTGAGATAGTTTTTCCCATGTATTTTCAACTTCTTTAATCCATAGGCTATTAATTTGTCATTTTTCATCAGTACACAGTCTAATCCATTCTTTCTATGCATCTTTGTACAACAAAAATAGTTTTCCACTTGATGAGAGTGTGACTATTGGAACATTGATAAGCCTCTTTTTGTGCTCCTTAAATATTTCCTCACATTCTTGAGTCCAGAAAAACATGACTCCCTGTTGTGTTAACATGATCAATGGGTTTTACAATCAGTATAATTTCTTTAAAAAAATTCGGTAATACCCACCTAGGTCATGGAAACTATGGATATCCATTAAAAATGTTGGCCTTAGACACTCTTCCATTTCCTTTTTCTTGGAAGGGTCAATAGTTATTCCTTTTTTGGGGAAAACACACCCTAGGAATGATACATCCTCCATTAAGAACTCACATTTACTATACATTTCGTAGAGTTTATCTTTTCAAAATGTCTTAAAAATAGTATTAAGATGCTCCTCATGTTTCTCCTTTCTCATGTAGTATATCAAAATATCATCAATAAATACTAAAAAAATTATAAGGTAACCTCTAAAAACTCAATTCATTACATCCATGAATATTTTTGGAACATTAGTGAGTTTGAAGGGAGTCCCTATGAACTATTAGTGTCCATGCCTCTATCAAAAGTATTTTTTTGGAATAACTGTATTCCACACCTTTAATTTTGTATATCCCAACCAAAATCCCACCATAGAAAAATAAATGGCCCCATATAGCTCATCTAATAGGTTATCTATCCATAGTAGGGGATATTTGTTCTTTATCAAGATTTTATAGATCTCCTAATAATCAGTGCAGATTTGAATTTATCCATCCTTCTACTTGAGGAATTGGGTAGTAGAACCCCATGGTCAATCACTCAAGTGTATAATACCCATATCCAGATTATTGTAAAACTCTTTCATCATTTCATCAAGCTCAATGGTGGCCACTATATATTGTGTCTTTGATATAGGTACATATCTAAAAGTAATCTCAAATGAGAACCCAACCTCCTGATCTAGAGGAAGACATGTAAACTCTTCTGAGAACACATCAATGTAATCCCTCATTATGGTCATGTATTTGTTCATGATAATCTCCTTTGTCTAAATCATATGAGTGAGATATTATTTCTCATAAGTTAGTAATATACACACTTGAGATTATTATTCTTAAAGAGATTCATCTTCATCTTTACACATGTAAATGATTGGGGGATGCTTTCAGATATGAAGATTGATATCCCTTTCTTGATAGCCAATGTTGAATTTTTATATAGATATCCAATCCATGACCAATATAGCATCAAACTCTACGAAAGGGACTATGATGATATTTTTTGGGACGTTTAGTCCAAAAATATGAATCACGGTGGAGTAAAAACTTTATATGCAGTAATTTCCCCATTCTCTATTCTCACAGAGAACTAAATCTCTATATTTTTAGTTGGTGTTTAAATATTTCAAATGATCATTCAAGATACGAAATAATGTGATGAACTATAATCAAGTATTATGTTCTCCATTCGTGAATGAAAAACAAGCATACCAATCACCACATCATTTTCTAGTTCCACATCTATATTATTGATATCATATTTCCTTCCTTTTTTCCTGGTTTTTTTATTTCATTACACAAACATGGTCTTAGGGAAATGGTTTTAAATAAATCCAATATTCTTTGAAGCTGAAACACTGCACTACTGGCTGAGTGTTGATCTGAATCTTCCTTTTTTCTTCTACATTAGTTGCATTATTCATTTCTGTTTAGAAATTATTATCCATATTCCCCATTCTACTACATTGAAGCATTGACAATTTCCTTTAGATATTTCTTATGATACTTCTACCCACAATTTTTATACGTAGGATATTCAGTCTTCTTTAAATCATGGAATTGTTTTGCTCATCTAATATTATTATACTACATTTTCCAATTTTTCACTAGGCCCATGAGTCCATTGAGATTATCCAATCTCCATTTAGTCCTTTTTGGAATAATAGACAATATCCTCTTAAATTTCAAAATCACAAATCACCATTTCTTTTCATATCCTCGAATTTATTATTATAAAGAAGTGATATACCTTGATTTCTGTTTTCATGAAAATTCATGACTCAAATCTTTAAATACCTATAATTTTTTATTCATCTAAACCAATAGACTCATATTACTTTTTTGTAAGTCCAAGGATCTATATTTCCATCTTTAGATAGTGGGTTCTATAAAATTATTTACTGAAAATCATTTTCTTGAATTTCCACCCAATCCATGGAATCACATTCCTCTATGGAATTTTTATTTTTGATCAGTTTCCACCACTATACAGCTTCCCCATATAAAGTATAGAACGCATACACAACTTTCTCTTCTTCTGAGAATTGGTGGATGGATAATAATTTTTTAGTAGAGTTAATCCAATGATCCTTGTGGAGGGGATCAAAAGATCCACAAAACCTGAGAGGCCTTTTCCATGTGAAGGATTAGATAAAACATTTCTCTTTCCATAGATAATGATGGAGTTTTACACTATTTAAATTATTAATCAAAACATTATATAATCAAGAATGTACTATCATGAGGTTTTTAGAACATGTTCTCATCATAATTGTAATATCATGAAGGAAATTGTAACATTTTCAATCACATTTATTACTGGCTGGTGTTCTTATATTTCTTATCATTAACTAAGAAATTGAAATTGAAATTTTGCAGATTGAAAAAATAGCTAATAAGTATGTAAATAAAATTTTCTCATAAAAATGATAAAGTTTTAAATGAAAAGGATATCCTATCTTGTGATTCTTATGTTTCAATCAATATTGTCTGTGATTTATTTCCTAACGTATACATTAATGGGATTTTTTATTCCATTAATAATTGTTTTCAATGAGATTATGAATTTACCAAAGCATTCCCCCTGGTAGTGTCAAACTAGGTGTGTAATAAAGATCATTTTTGTGTACCTGGATTCCCTGAGTTAGGCCTAGAACACCATGTCAGAGATGTTACTCCAAGGTATATATGTTTCTGAACCACATCTACTTGTAGTATACAGACATAGATGTATTTTCTTGATAAACCACTTACTGTATAATTACCAAAATTAAACTATGTTTTTTTTATAAATAGTCTTATAATTGAGGTTCTTACTGAAGTGATCTATTCCTAATCACCAAAAATAACTAGACATTCATTTGATACTGACTATAGAGAACCTAGAGTTTAAACATATCATTACATGATTTTAAGAATAATCAGACAAAAATTACTACACAATGATCGCAAAGTCAATTTTCTAGGACATTCGATACATACTAAAACCTCATGACTCTAAAATAAAAACAAATTTTATTAATTATTATTTAATATATTTTATCTTACGTTGAGCCCATACGTTGGAATAGGGCAGACATTGGATAACATTAGCAATGGGATGATCCAAAATCCCAGTAATCAAATAAACAAAAGAATAAATCATACCATATGGGTTATAAGGCATAAAATAATCATATAAAAGTCATAGAACATGATTAAATTTAAGGAATCTTAACGTGGGATCATATAATCATGGATTAATAGTACTGTAGTAGATATATAAGTTATTATTTTAGAATAATTCATGGCTTTTTTCACATAGAGGAAAATATTCAAGGCTAACAAGGATGGTCATTGCTCGTGAAGCATGAGTAAAGGATATACATAAAGATTATATAATATAATTTCTCATGAGAATAAAGAATAACCAGTGCATTAGAGTTGTATTTAGGTGAACCCATCATTACACATTCATGAATATATGTGCCACATGATGAATCTTACATAAGGAATCAAACATAATCATAAGGCCTACTCAAAGGTAAGAATTGGGTGTCATAATTATCTAAAAAGGAATTATATGATGGAATATCATAATTGTGTCCATGAATGAAATTATTTAAATAATAAATGGTCATTAATAAGGGAATATCTACATATATCCATATAAGTGATGTCAAATTTATGTGATAATAGTTTTTATGAAACTTTATAAATAAAACATTTTAGTACGGCTTAATGGAAAAATTAAAGATTATTTAAAATGTAAAAAAGAATAATTGTTTTTATAAACCTAGAATTTAACCAAGGTAGGTTTTCATGATAAAATCTGTGATTTCATAAAACTCAAAGCGCCTTAAAACATATTTTTCAAGGAATTTGAAAATGGGTAGAAAACCCCAAAGTTCTCTTAAATTAGGCATGATTATCGTGAAGAATCGAGTAAAAATCTAACTAAAAACATGTATATCCTAGATAAATAAAGATAAATGGATATTGATAAATGAATTTACATAATATGAAAAAAAAAATAAGATGTACATTAAAGTAATAAATAATTTCATTTAGGTATAAATAGAGAAAGACTGACCTAAAGGGAAAAATTGAGGTTTGGGTAGATTCCTTTTCCTTTAGTCTGAAGTTATTCTTAACATGATCATAATATCCTAGATAATAAAACTAGATTCATTAATTAATAATTAAAGAACTCTTTAAACATGAATTTTCTTAGAATAACTTTTTAGGTTAATTTATGGCCTCTTTGATGGGTTAATATGTTCAATTTCCTTGTTTAGGAGCATTGGTAACCTCAATTTTCATTGTTGGTTTACATGTATACTTGTATGAAAGGTCGTAAAAGTTGTGGGTAATTATATATTACTGAGATTATTTATTATTAATGATCTCCCATTGGATAAGTTGGTCTTATATATCATTTTTTATTTCTTGAGGTGGAATAATTGGATAAATAGTTAATGATACTTGTTTGGGTTTTTTTTCATGATCTTCTATCAAAAAAATCTCATATTGTTTAATAGATTAATATTATGTGTACAAAATTATTCTAGAAAATTAAATTAGATATAATATATATATATATTATAATGTGTTTCAACCATAAAAATGGTTTCATGAAAATCCTTTAAGAAATTAATGGAAATTGAAAACTTCTTCGTCCTTGAGTTTGATAAATTAACACATCATGGACGATGTTTCTTTTTTTAGTTTAAAAGTAGGGGGAAAATAGATGATGGTGAATTATTTATTAGATTAAAAAAATTACAATATATGTAACATACTATATTTATATTACATTTTTCTGAGGGGAGGTGTGAAGAGATAAATAAATTAATGGAAATTGAAAAGAAAATGCCAAGGGTTTTACCTCTTTATTCTTTCTACTTGAGAACCTCCATAGGGGACTGATTTTGGTATTTTATTAATAAAAAATCAATTGGACATGGGGGAGAATTTCTGAATTATTATTACACTGGACATGGAATTTCTTCATGTCTGAGAGGTGTGAGGAGAAGATATGGTGAGGGTGGTATTCATAGTGGATGAGAGGGGTATTTTCTCATTATTTTACTCAATATTTTATAATCATTCTCAAAAAAAGAAATAGTTCTAGTTATTGAGACTAAATACTGTAATGAAATTATTTAGGTTCAAACCAATTCATCTTACATCATACATGACATGAGTAATATTGTTCTTAACATACAATGTACATATACTGTAAATTATCGTACTTCACTATTCATCAAAAATTCAACTATTATATAAAAATCCCAAAACACAACCATGACAATTTTAAACATGTATAATTCAATAATGAACTCAGTTTCGTGAAAGAAATTTTCTAAAAATGAAAATTTTAATTTTTAATCAAAATCATAATTTACCTTGAAAATATAGATTTTAAAATTATAATTGATTGTACAAAACTGTGAGAATTTAAATAAGGTCTCATTAAGTAATAATAAAATTTCAAGAAAACTTAATATTAATTAATTAATATTGTTTATGAAAGTTAATTTTCTTTTAAATTATTAAATTAATTATAAAATTGTAATTAAATATTTATGACTCATAAAAATACCAAATCTTAATTAATAATTTTTAAAATAATCACTTACATATACTATGATGTAATTATATCATACCTTCATTTATAATAAGACCAAATTTATTTATAATTTCATGTTTTAGTTAACTATTCAATTGTCTTGTTTACAATTCATAAGGGTCACATTACTATTCAAATGAACAAGTTGATATTCCTTTGGTATATGTTCCACAACTTCTATAAATACTTGTTATTTCATAAATTATTTATTTATAATGTTTGTATTGTGTTTTCAATGTTATTTTTTGTGTTTTACATTATGTGATATATATAATAAGGTAATTTCCAATTGATAAATGTTTGGGTCGTTACATGTCTTATGTATGAATTTCCCCAAAATTGGTTGAACTTAACCACTGATGCACTATCACATCACCCGATCATGATTCATTAATTCTACAAGATACATCAGAATCATATAAACACCACCTTTAATGATATAACATGATTCCCATTCTTATTCAATACTTGGATGATTGAAAAACCAAATCATTCATCATACACCACCAATAATCATTAATCATCTATGATAAAACTTTAACTTATATCAAACTATATTATACCAGGATAAAAATACCAACATGCAGAGTCTACCCAACAATGAAATTAAATACAAAATTTGGTATTCAATAAGGAACTAGATAAAATATGATCATCTAGCTTACTTTTATACTAGTCTCTTTTCAACCTTCTTCCAACATGTATCACCACACCTAACACTTTTGAAATATGTTTCATAGAACCATGAATGATTTTATTCCAAAATCTAATTTATTTCTCCCATTTTGAAAAAACTGAACATAAATAATCATTCTATACATCCCACATCATATCCCATACCAAACATAATAAATAGACATGAATACTCTAATCATATTCATGAACCAAAAATGAAAAGATAAAACTCAAATGAATATTTCTTTTTATGAATTATTTGAAATTCGGAAAAATTAACTCCCAAAAATGGTATTTCCCTTAGCCATATAATGTTTCACTCAAATAAAACCAAATATTATAGGTTAAATATTCACATGTGTGTCACTCCACCAAATATAGGATCATCCTTAATCACACTCTAAGCGGGATCAATACCAAGACCGACAATAGTAACTTAACCCATATTTCATCCACTTGTGACTAAGGGAAACATAAAATGATCATCATTATGTATCTTGAACTCAATTGGATCCTAGAAAATCTCTAATTGACCCATTAATTTCCTACCCACTTATCCACAAAACAAATCACCACCACTCATAACCACTATGTAGTTTCCATCACATATTCACGCTTTTACATATAAATATAATCCTACCTTCACTCATCATTCCCCAAATCATAATGATCTAATAATAACCTTATTAAAGACTCATAACCATAATATCTCAAAATCACTTTCAATCCCAATGGGTATACATTATTGGATCGAATTATTTTCTAGATTGACTCTCACTAACTTGAGTCAAGTCCTATTTAAGCAAGCATAATGCATCTAAAAACAAACCATTCATCACTTTCTTACTAAAAATATCAAGCTAAAAAATAAACCATAGTGATGTAATTAAAAAATCATGATTCATCTAACTCTTTACAAGGACATACATGACCACTTAACTATTATGTCTTATTATAAAATCAAAATAAGTTTAAATTTATATATTTATCCAATAGTATAACATCTAACATCACTATCCATTGTCTTGTAAATATCCTCACCTCAAAAAAAATATCAATAAAAATTAATCTAATTAAATGCCAAAAAACCTCAGTAATCTCTCTAATTCCAAGGTCATATAAGATCACCTACCAATTACATATTATCATAAAATCAAAAGACATTTATTAATTCTCTATCAATACTTTACTATATCATTATGTATATTAACCCACTATCTATAACATCCCAATTAATTAATGAATAGTATATATTCTTATCTATGTCTATTTATGAATTAGATAGTGTTTTAGAAGCTTAAAATGAGAATAAATCCAATCTTAAGCATGGAATACATTAATATTTTTAAAAGATTGTTTTACAACCTTTTGATGGAAACCCATTATTAAATCAAACTTTTGAAATATTTATAAGCTCTATTTGTCATAATAAACTAATTCTTTATTATTGGGACATTTAAATTCACATTGGATAATTTTTTGGTATTTTTCTGACAATATTCATTTTTTAATGAATTGTAAAAAATACTGCATTTTACATCAAAACTGATTTTTCATCTAATTTAATTATATTGTTATATTATCTTTTTAATTGGTTTTAAAGTGTAATTAGAATATATTTTTACGATTTAATCCAATTTTGTTCATTAGAATTAATCTCACTTTGGATTTTGGCATAAACAAGTGCCATACTTTTCATAGATGTTGTTTCAAAAAAACCCGCTATTTGTTTTGACAACGGGAATTATTTTTAAATTAATTATTGAAATTTATATGTTGGGAATTTGGTAAAATGGATTCCATATTTTAAATCATAAGGTTAAAATTATGCAATTAAGACTCTTTTGTTTTTGGACATTATTAATAGTAACGACGGTAATTATCTTTATTTATCTTGATTAATTAGTAATCGGGTAGTTAAGGATAATAAAATAATATAATAACAATTAACAATGACCATAAAATGTGTCATCATTATATTGGTTATGTCATGGAAGACAATGGTATTCCTTGTTCCAATCTTAGGGACCCCATGGAATCACTTTTGGGTGACAGTGACACATTATCATTTTATTTTCAAAGAAAGGAGAATATCACTAATGAATATATCACCCAAGTAAAACATTTTTAAATTTTTCTAAATAAATGATCTTATGGACTATAAATAGTCATTGGGAATCTAAAAATATTACCTATATCATAGTATTTGTTTTATAATTTTTATACATTATATAAATTAAAGTATTTATGACATCATGATGATGCAGCTATTATCTCATTAATGAACAATTAAAATATAATGAAAATATAATGTAAAATATAAGACTTACACTTGTCAAAAACCTATTGGATGAGTATATTTAAACCATTATCACCTTATCCTAGAAATATATCAATTTGGGACCTTTAAAATCCGAAAATAATTTTAAAATAAAGTATGATTTCTTTACATTCAATGAGTGCCCCTCCTCTTCTCTTATAAAAGGCCCCCATCTATACCTCTTTACACACACCTCTCAAGCCCTTGGCCTGGTAGATATCTTCTCCTTTTATCACTCCACATCCCTATCTTCATCCTAGATGCCTTACCTTAGGCATAAAGCTCTTCAAGAAACCCTTTTGGTACAAACCAAGAGGAGTTACCAAATTTAAATGTAAAAACTTCTCAAATGTTCTTTTGTTTTATTTTTCTTCTCCAACCCCCAAATTTTTTTTATTAATTTCTTTTGTAACAACACCAGTATCTTAAATATATTAGGATTTTTTTTATAAGATGTATTCAAGCTAAACTTACACACACCTACATCTAATGGTTAAGGAGAATACTGTTTCTGTGGATGGTGAATTTCTGCCTCACGAAACGATGATTGTTCAATATTATTCTAACAACTTCAAAAGTGGCCATTAATATGAATCTATATTTATATATGATTTAAAATATGTTTATTTTTTTCTTATGCTTCTGTATTTTTACATTTATGGCATTCCTTTACAGTTTCTATTATGGGGAAACGTGATATCTTCATTTTAGGAAGTGCGGACTACCACCCCCTCAAAGTGATTTGATTAGTTAATGCCATATGTGGGATGTATAAAGGATAGAGTTAATGATATTATATATGATATAATACTAGAATAATAATATACCTTAATATCATTATGATTACATTCCATAAAATACGAAATAGAAATGAAAGTAGCATTCATGCATACGTACGGCTTACCGTCTCCATTAACGATGCATTTCATTTCTTACCACTAAATGTTATGTAATATAATAAATGAATGTATATAATGGATATATATGATATATATTATATCTACATCATGAATATAATTCTGGATATAATGGATATTTTACCACATGAACAACTTGTAATTATAAAGATTTTATTTTTGACTCAAGTTCCAATGATCGACAAAACGACCATTATTAACATAAATAATTACATAGTGTTCATAACATGGTAATAAGTGATATGAAAGGAACAATAAATTTGAAAAATGTTCCTAAGAAAGTTGAAATTAAATCGATTTTATTATTCAGGAGGTTAAAGAATGATCAAGTCAAGTCGGACCCGAGGTAAGAGACTTCGTCTAAATCTCCTTTCATTGAGGCATATTTTGTTTTATACACAACTTTCTTTTTTATGGTGTATAAAACCCTTTTAATTTTATGTTTATTAAAAATGAATTTTTTTAATACGAAGCGTTTAATAAATGACAAAAGAGAATTTTTTTGTCGTACGTATACGGCGACAACGACTTCTCCGCCGTCGTGACCATTATTTGAGTTTCGGATTCCTCTACAAGCCATAACCATTTTTTTAAATGAAAAATAAATACCATGTTTTACTTCTCTTTTATTTTGGTATTGAAAATTGTTTTGGTATTTTTTTATATCAATGTGTTGTTTTGATATCTTGTGATTGAAATGTGTAAATGATATGTGTTCTTTATGTATGTTTTATGTGATATGATTATGTTATAGTTCATGGGAATTGATTATGAAGATGGATGGTTCCGTGATAAACTAAGGGCGGGTGAGCCCGATATAGCTCTCCAATGCATTGTGTAATGCGAAGGTGTTAAACGTTAAGGTTTCTCCAAAGAGATTTAGGGAATGTACTTTGATAGGTATTCCAAACGTAACCATGAGGGTTACTCCCTAGGTAAGAATGTTATGAATGCCTCAAGTTACCTTTATGTCTTATGATTTCTATGCGTTATTCATGATTTGATGAGGTTTGTTAAAATTCTTATGTTTTATGAGTAAAGTATGATTTCAAACATGGACTAATGTTTTCATTTATACTTTTATATCTCTTATTGAGCTTTTTATGCTCATCCCAAGTTAATGAAATGTTTTTCAAAGGTCAAGGGAAAGTTATATGATGTGATGATAGTGTCAAGGATGTGTTAAGAAAGACTCCATGTTTTACTTTAAATATGTTTCTGTTGATGGGAAAAATGAGTACTATCTTTTATGTAATCATTTTGTTTAAATGTGGAATGTAATGCATGATTTATTATCTAATTCTCTAAAACTCTAAACCTAAAAACATCCTCAACATGTATTCTTGAAAGAACTATAGATTAACTAAGGTTTAAGGCTGGGGCCTTATAGTTGGTATCATATGTCGGTTTAGATAACATTAGGAGTTATAATTATATTAAATGATTATCCAAAAATATTTTTTTATGGTCAAATTGAAATTATATAGCATTTGAAGATTACCATGTTGCTTCATCTAAGACATGTTTGTCCAGAATGTTTTTTCACAGAGGAAACAGCGAAGTAGTGCTAGGAAGGGATACATAAGGAAATGACCTTCCGAATCAGCATCTTGAGATGGTCAGAATTGGAACTGAACAGTTTGTTGCAGTAATGGAATAGTTGACTCAAGTGATAAATGGTGGTGTTATCCATGCACGAGATCAGCCAGATCAACTACAGAGGAACAAGTCAGTGGTGGAACATTTCTTGAGGCAACATCTCCCATCATTCAGAGGATCACCTGATCATGTGCTAGCTGAAGGGTGGATTAAAGCACTGGAGAATATTTTTGATGTCATGGGGTGTTCAGAAAATCAAAATGTTAGTCTTGAAATTTACCATTTAGAGGGTGAAGCAGCTCAGTGGTGGTCGATGGTTAACAATATCAGGGACGCTGATTAGATTTATGCTCTCGACTGGGATGAATTCAAAGGTATGTTTCTTGAGAACTATTTTCATAAGGCTATTTGATACAGTATGGAAAAACAATTCTTGGAATTGAGGAAAGAGGAAGACTCAGTGGTTTCTTATGAAGAAATGTTCACTCGATTGGTAAGGTATCCTCCAAATTTAATCTGAGACCTTAATAGTAAAATCAATTGTTTTTACTCAGGATTAAAGAAAAAAATAGAAGGGCATTGGCTTCGCATGAGTTCAAAAGTTATTAAAACTTGTTCAATGTGCTGAGAAGGTAGAAATGGAGTTTTCTGATGATCAACTGTTCTATAACAACTAGCAGAAGAAGAGACCGACGTCACAAGAGAAAGGAAATAATTATTCAAAAAGGTATGATGGTAAGAAAACTAAGTTTCCATTGTGTGATAAATGTAGTAAAAGGCATATTAGGGAATTTCTTCTAAATTATGAAAAGTTCTACTGATGTGGTAATATGGGACATAAGGCTCGTGATTGCACTGAGAAATATCAGGGTGATGGTAAGACCGAATTTGATTTACAGTTAGTGAAATGTTTTAAGTGCAATGAGATGGGTCACAATGAAAATGAGTGTCCGACAAAGAGCTTGAGTGATGGGAAGCAGTTAGAATACAAGAAAAAAGGGGTGGTGAAATCCTTTAAAACTACTTCAGCTGATGTTGGGCCGTCAAATGAAGTGGTATCAGGTACTTTGTTTGTTTTTTCATATTATTCCAGTGTGTTGTTTGATTCAGGGTCTACACATTCCATAATCTATGAAACATTTTCTAGTAAAATGGGAATAACATCTCAAAAAATGACTCCTGAACTTGTTGTAAAAACACCTGTGGGAAATTTTGAGGAAAAAATAATTTATAAGAATCTTCATATACTTCTCTGTGGATTGAACCTTCTTGAAAACCTTATTGTTTTACCTCTAGTAGAGTGTGATGTTATCCTGGGTAGGGAATGGATCTCTATGTACCATGATAAGATTGACTGTAGATCTAAAGAAGTTTCATTTTAGAAAGACTATCAGTTTTTTTAGAAGAATGAACCCTTACTGTTGATAACATATCAAGAGGCTGAGAAACTTATAAAAGATGGAAATGAATGTTACCTTGCACATACTGTTGAAAACAAATGAACTGTTCAGATTAATGATGTGTCAGTAGTAAATGAGTTTCCTGTTGTTTTTCCTGATGAGGTTCCTGGAATAATAACATATTGGGAAGTTGAGTTTTCTGTTGACTTGGTTCCTGATGCTAAGCCAATTTCAAAACCCCCTTATCGAATGGCTCAAATTGAACTTTTAGAGTTGAATGAACAATTGCATGATTTATTAGAGAAAGGTTTCATTTGACCTAGCACATAACCATGGGGTGATCCTGTCTTATTTGTTAAAAAGAAATATGGTTCTATGAGACTTTTTATTAATTATAGAGCCTTGAATAACATCACTATTAAGAAAAAATATCATTTGCCTCATATCAATTATTTGTTTTATCAGCTCCATGGAGTTCAGTTTTTTTCAAAGATTGACCTGAGATTGGGGTACCATCAGTTGAATGTAAAGGAAGCAGATACTCTGAAGACCATGTTTCGTACAAGATATGGCCATTAAGAATTTGTATTTATTCTTTTTTGGCTAACCAATGCACCTGTTGTATTTATGGACCTTATGTATATATTTTTCCATTAGTTCATTGATAAGTTTGTGGTTGTTTTCATTGATGATATTTGGGTATTTTCTAAAAGTAAAGAGTAGCATGAAAGACAATTAAGGGTTATTTTGAAAACCTTAAAAGAAAAGAAATTGTATGGGAAATTCAGCTAGTGAGAGTTTTGGTTCCAACAAATTTCTTTCCTTGGTCACATTGTTTCTAATGATGGGATAATTGTTGATCCTGTAAAAAAAGTGGTGGTAGAATGGACAAGACACACAAGTGTAACTGAGATTCGTAGTTTTCATGGTTTGGCATGCTATTAACAAAGCTTTGTTAGAAAAATTTCATGGTTATCTAGTCCAATGACCAAGCTAAATCGGAAGGGTGTTAAGTTTATCTGGACAAAAGAATGTGATGATTGTTTCCAAGAGTTGAAAAGAAGATTGGTGAATGCTCCATTTTGGGCACTACCTTCTAGGAATGGTGAGTTTGTTATCTATAGTGAATCTTCCTTGAAAGGACTTGGTTGTGTCCAAATGTAGAATGATCAGGTAATTTCATTTGCTTCACATCAGTTTAAAATGCGTGATGTAAATTACCCAACACATGATTTGGAATTAGCTGCTGTTGTTTTTGCTTTAAAAATTTGGAGGCATCATTTGTGTGGTGTAAAGTGTGAAATATATATTGATCACAAAATTTTAAAGTATATATTCACTCAGAATGAATTGATCATGAGACAGAGGAGATGGCTGGAATTAATTAGGTATTATGATTCTACAATTCATTACCATCTGGGAAAATAAAATAAAGTGGTTTATGCCTTGAGTCAAAAAAAGTAATGCTTCATTAACAATGATGATTTTGGAAGGAGATACTTTGTTTATGAATTTGATGAACATTGGAATAGAAGTTGTTGGTGCAGGATGTTCTTCTGTTTTGTTTCAGGTATCAGTGAGATCCTCTCTATCAGATAGAATTAAGCAAACATAGAAGCAAGACAATGAGTTGCAGAAAAAGGTAGAGTTGGTTCAGAAAGGTAAGTTTCCTGAATTCTACATTGATAATTATTATTTTTTGAGATTTGGGAAGAGATTGTGTCTGCCTTGTGATTCAGAGTTGAAGAGAGAGTTGTTATGTGAAGCTCATAGTTCTCTGTTTTCAGTTCATCCAGGTAGTACTAAGATGTATAGAGATCTTCGAGAGTATTACTGGTGGGACGGAATGAAAAAAGATATTGCTGATTTTACTGTGAAGTAATTTGACTTGTCAAAAGGTTAATGTAGAGCAGTAGTTACTGAAAGGGATGCTTTAGCCTTTACCAGTACCAGAGTAGAAATGGGAGAATACATCCATGGACTTCGTTGTGGGATTGCCGAAGACACCTCGAGGTAAAAATGCAATCAGTGTTTTTGTTGATCGCTTGACTAAATGTAACACCCCAAGATTTCATAGTGTGTTATTTCCTCAAAATAATACAATAACTTGAACTACACGCAACACCGAGTTCAAGCACACCATGACTTACCAAACAAACCGTTCAAAAGAGGTTATGAATAGTATTAACTAAATTTTAAACTTTATATAATCCTTATAATTTTAGAATCCATATTATGAGTTTCTTAGACATAATGTAAGAAAAAAAATTCATTTTCAGTATTGAACTTTTACCAAATTTTAATAGTGAACCCTTTTTAAATACAATATTTTAAACTTTTTGACTAAATGGGGACATCAAAAAATTTAAAATGAAACATCCCAACCTTCCATGGTACGCTTTCCTTTGAATAATACAGTAGCGTGTGTTGTACGCAACTTCGAGTTCTAACACACCATAACCAATCAAACTAGCCGTTATGAATAGTAATACCTACTTTTTGAAATTATATATATTTTAAAATGGACTTCATTTTTGGATTCGTAATATCTAATTTAGCCTAAGGTGAAATTTTGGTACTTTTCGGATAACTTTAATATTTTGATGAATAGTGAAAATTACTAAATTTTATTTAAAAATAACTTTTTAATCATAATAATTAAAAGTGATAAATTATGAATTTGAGTGGTTTTAAAGTATATTTATAATATATTTTTACCATTTAATATAATGTTGGTCATTGGACATAATTTTACAATTAATCCAAACATAAACAAGTGTCAATCTTTTGATAGTTATTATCTCTTAAAAACACGCTTTTGGTTTTGACAGAGGGAAATAATTTTAAATTAATTTCTTCCACTTCTGTATTTTGAATTTAGAAAAATGGATTCCATATTTAGAATCATTATGGTCAAATTGTGTAAATAGTTAACTTTTATTTTTAGACATTTTGAATAATTATTGCGGTAAATATTTTATTTACCATGGTTAAGGGTAAATCTGGTAAATAAGGGTTAAAAAAAATATTATAATAATAATAAATTACCCTAAAACGTTTCCTAGCCTTATTGGTTGATACATTTTCGACCATAGGCATCTTTGGGTCGATTTTGGGACCCCATGGTGCCACTTGTAGGTGATAGGGACACATTATTTTAATTATGTTAAAATGAATACAAAAATGACACAAGCATATATCTTTTAGAAAACCAATTTTTACATAAGGTTATATATGTTGGATTTTTGATTATAAACATTAATTAGAAATATAAAAATATTTCCTACATAATGATATTTTATTTATAATTTTTAGACATTATATAATTTAATTTATTTATGACACAATGATGATGAATTAATTGCTATAATAGTGAAAAATTAAGATAATTGATATTATAAATACCCAAATAAATATAATATGAAACTTTTAATGAATTAAACTAATTTTATAGGATATTATGATATATTATGATTGATTTAATTGACTTTTTTTGAAGTAATCAATCTGTTATGAGTTTCAAAAAAATCAACTATTCAATAGTGTCAAAATTGACATAAAAGAGTTCTTAAAACAAATATTATATTATTAATTGATATTAAATTCCTAAAAATCTAAGGTTTGAAAAATTAACTTATATCATGATAGGTTCATCATTAATGGACCAATTGGGGGTCGCTTGGATGTATATAGTATGTTTATTAACCATATTATATAAAACTACAAAGAGACATTGTAAAAGTGAAACTAATTAACTTAGAGTTAATACTTAAAGATAAGGTTAATATATGTACCCAAACCTGTCTAAATTCTATTGGTTGAGTTGTTTTCGACCTATCCCCACATTAACATTTAAATAATCAACTACTGAGCTATTATAAACCGAATATGAATTTATTATAAATTAATATTTCTAGCTTTTCCAAAGGTGCCCCTCACCCCTCTTATAAAAGGGCACTCCTCCTTCTCATTTCTTCAAACCTTTAAAGCCTTTTGGTTCGGCCAAACTCTGCCCAAATACACTCCCAACTTCCCTCACTACAACCTAGAGGAATTAGTTTGATCAGAAATCCAACCTAAGGAGACCTTTTGATCAAATCAAAAGGAAGAACCCGAAGAAGAGGTAATGTTTTCACCACCCCTTTTCAAGTTCCTTTCTTCTTCCACTTCTTCTTTCTTTGTTATTACCATTATAAAATAATAACTCCACTATCTTATATATACTGTGATGTTATTATAAATATGGTACAACCATAATCAGTATTCTATCCACCCTTTGAATAACATGTCACCATACGTGCGTACGCACGGCTTACCGTCTCCACGTCGTGGTGTAATTATTATTCAATATATTATTATTTGGATGGGTATAATAATGATATGTAACTCATGTAAATAATAAATATAACATTTTAATGATTTTTTATATATGATATAACAACCATTTATATATTATTTCAAAAGAATGATATTGTCGCTCGTGCGTACGTACGGACTACCGTCTCCACGAACGCGATGAGATTCATTCTCCATCGTATCCATTCAAGTATAATTATCATTTGATGATTTAAAAATGATGATTAAGGACTTGATATAATTATGGATATGAATAAAATACAACCTATCTATAACAAACACGTCTTATGTAACAAAACATATAAAAGAAAACGAGTAAGTTAACACCCGAAGCGACGATAATTCAAAGATATTATTGACAAATCAATGTCAAAAGATCATATATGATATCATATTAATATATATTATTCTTGTATAATTTAATAACAATTATTTCACCATTATACAGTAGGTTAACCTACCCCAACCAAGGAAAATTACAAGGTAATGGGTTTTCATCTCACTCCTTATTCCCGTGAGATTCGTGCCATATTGCCACCATCACCTTTTGTGTGGTGTATGTACTGCCCATAATTATATTCTTTGTGTAATACACTCTAATTTCTGTGTATTTACATATTCATTGTATGATACCTCTTTTATGGGTTTTATGTTTCATAAGTTACCAAATTGGTAAGGGTTATTTCGCAATCTCTTCATTATCCGAGGTTGTTTATACGTAATAATCTACTGGGATCTCTTTATCATCCACATCCGTGTTTCTTAAAAATGAATTTCAAATTTTTTTTACTATTTACTAGAATACGGGGTAATGTCATTTATAACCTTGTTTGACTTTTTATAAGAGGTTTATAAAGGAATCATTCCATCGTTTTCCAAACAAGGTGCTTTTTAACCTTTTCGACAAAATTAAGGTAAGAATGTTTTTTTAACTTATACGGCGGGTGTGGCTATTTTCCTCTGTTATAAAATCATCGAAGCTTCCCTTACAAGATAATAAGAATATTTTCAAAAAAAATGTTTTATTTCATAAATATAAGACTCTTAAATTATTTCCAAATAGAAAGAGATATTTTTCTAAAATAGTCTTTATTTCATCTATGACAACATCCTTTGATGGATTTTAAGCTTATTTGAAGTTGATTTTTTATGATACAAAACATCCATATTTTATCGAAGGTTTTGTTATATTTTTGACTGTGGATAAGTTATTCTTATGTCACTCATGGTTTTTGTTTAGAGTATTTACATTTCATAATTTATTTGTAATCTGAATGTTTATGTTATATTTCAACCTTTCATTCAGATGAATGTGTTAGACAAGTATGTTCCGGGTTGGGGACCGGTAAAAGTAAGCCCTCCAGTTTGGTCTCCGGTTATTAGAGGAAATCCGGTTTGGTCTCCGGTTATTATAGGAACTCCGGTTTGGTCTCCGGTTATTAGAGGCACTCTGGGTTGGTGTCCGGTTATTAGAGGCACTCCGGGTTGGGTTCCGGTTACAGTTAGCCCCTAGGTCTTGGGACGAGGCCTTGACAAAGAAATTAAAGTTCAGAATTATGCATTCCATCATTATGAAAGTGGTTATTGATTTTTCTTGTGATTATTAGATTAGTAGAATATCCATGTGAATAAGTAAATGGAATTATTTCATTTTATTCATGCCATACTATGTTGAATGTTCAAGTTTGAAAGGCTTTTGTTTTAGTTATACATTGCCTTAAATGTTTATTCTTATTTATGAAAGTTTCCGCTATATTTTTATCCTTTCTGGGCATTTGAGCTCACCCCTTTTCTATGTTTTATTTTTCCCAGGATGTGAAGAAGTAAGTTATGAATGACCTGTAGGGATATTATGAGGGGATAATAGTGTGGACTGTGGAGACATTATGTTGTCATATTAGTTTTTCACTTTATGATGTAATGTAAAACTTCTGAATATATCTAGTGTTTCCAAGGCTACTAAACCAATCGGTCTTTCGAGATTTGATCTTTCTTGTGATCATGCCAATGTTATGTAATAATGCACCGACTCTGAGTAACTAGGTCGGGGCGTTACATTTGGTATCAGAGGATTTTTAGTACAAACCTTGGAAGCTAGATTTAGATAAACTCTGATTAGAGCACATAGATTTAAGATGAATTTTGAGGATTAGTATAGAAGAACATCCTAGAATTTTGGTATTGTAGAGATTTTGTGAGTTTTCCAAGCAATACGTCCCTGTCTGGATATGAGCAGGTAGAGGCGGCTCTGGCACAGATGTACCTAGGGGTAAAACCCGAAAACACCTCTTTGAGCTAGACTCGAACGGGAACTGGTGCACGAAAACGGGCCTTGCTGCACTCTTGGTTACAACACTCTCGGGGGATATTCTTAGGATAACTCTCATTTTCTCTAGAAATCATTATGAAGGTTTTATGAGTATATACTTTCTCAAAGGAGATATTTTTATGATTATGGATTATATCCATAAACTATTTAATTTATGTTATGTGTCTTACAAGTTTGGGATTAGGTATTGTTATTCATAAACTAATCTAGTGTATGCCATTGTTTAGAAATGGAGCCCAATAGTAGTAATGAGAACTCTAGAAATGCACATGATACAAAGAGAAATAAGGATCATATATTTTATGGTCTTAAGCCAGAAATTACAAGAGAAATAGTCTCGCATGTATTATCATCATATGAAGAAATAATATCATGTGTTGATAAGATAAGTAAAGAGTTTACTGAGTCATATGGCTTTGAAGAGAAGCAAGAGAAGAAAAGGATGGAAGAGAGAAAGATGGATAAAGGGAAGAGGGAAAAGAAGAATTTTCCCATATGTGATAACTGTGGGAAGAAACACCCTGGAACTTGCTTAAAATGAATGGGAGTTTGTTATATGTGTGGAGGAAGAGGGCACAAAGTACGTGACTACAAGGGTAAGAAAATGGTTTCAAATGTACAATGCTTCATTTTCAAGGAGTTTGGACACTACGTGAACCTATGTCCCAGTCATCAGACTATGCCGCAAATGATGCTATTAGATAATAATCAAGCTATGATACTACCACATATGAAGAGGAATGATTAGAGTTCTTATGTTGATTATGTCAATTGAGTGTTGTATCAACAATGTACTTGTTATAATAATTATGGATTATATAAGGATTGTACTGCAGTACTATTTCATTAAGGACTTGAGATTGTGCGGAACAAAGAAAAGTGACTGAATAGCAGGATAAATTTTTGGAAAATATATGGTTGAGAGAATGATAAACCATAATATAGTTCTGATACCGAGGTAGTGATTTTGGAATAATACATGATTTTTTTGGATAAATTATATTGGATATTCATGACTACCTTGGAACTGATTAATGATTTGTATATTCCATCATTGTTGGGGTTTAAAACATTTTTGGATTGCTGAAGTATATCCAGCATTCTATATGGAATAAGGGAGCATGAATGTAATCAATAAGGAATATGATAATTGAGTATGTTTCAATGTATTAAAAGAATACAAGATGAAGGTATTCATATGCTATTATGGGGTAAAAAGGATCTACATTATGTTTCCCTTCCTTATAAATGTTGGACTGTGAGTTTGGACAGAATTATTTTGGATAGTTCTAGTTTGGATTATTTTGGATTGCCATAAAAGGACAACCCGGAGGTCGGGCGGCAACCCGTCGCGTCCGGAAAGGCTGCGAGACTTGAACCCGCAACCGAAGTGCGACAAGGGTGTATCACCTACCACTGGCCAACGAGATGTCCTGGATTAAATAATGTAGTTTTTTTTAAAGATCTGGTAGATGAATTATAAATTCATTTATTTTGGAACCCTGTACGAATAGTATAAATAGAAATTTTTTTTATGTTCTATTATCTTTTAGAGTGAAAGATGAGTTTGTGGTAGAAATTTATTAATGGATAAAACTGTAATTATAAAGTAAGTATATCTCCTTATGATCTTAGCCAATCTCATAAATAAATTCCTCAACATTACTAAAAGGAACTTAGAACAAAAATGTTGTCCTAGATGGTACCTTAAATCATCACTAATTTATGGCTTTGAGATTGTTGGCCTTTTCATAGCCATGTTCTCTACCACTCTCCATCAGATAATTGATGGTGAGATTTCTCTTCCATATCCATATTTTCCTACATGGAACCCTAGTATGTGTTATTTTCGGCAATCTTCATACTTTCCACTCTTTATTTTAAATAGAGGCCTCATTAATTCATTTTTCGATGTGGGATTTCAACTAAATTATTTTGAAACATCAAAAATGTGTTATCCCAATACCCTATATTTTGTTGAACCGATGGTATTTCAAATAATCATAGATTGATGAGTTTAAGGACATCAATTTTATACTTCTTTTTGATTTATGACCTCAATCACTACCTATAAATATTTACGTTTTCCTCCAATTATATGTCTCTAATTGCCACCAATGTTCTCCTAATCGAGATCATAATTTGGTGGTGACCCTTTCATTTCTCTTTTCCTCATATTAAGACTAAATTTTAGTAACCCAATTTCCGATTTGGGTTTTCCCACAAAGATATTTTTTATTTTCAACCTTTTATTTTCAAAGAACAATTTCAAATTGCAAGGACGCAATTTATTGAAGGAGGGGAGAATGTAACACCCCAAGATTTCATAGTGTGTTATTTCTTCAAAATAATACAATAGCTTGTACTACACGCAAAATCGAGTTCAAGCACACCATGACTTACCAAACAAGCCGTTAAAAAGAGGTTATTAATAGTATTAACTAAATGTTAAACATTATATAATCCTTATAATTTTAGAATCCATATTATGAGTTTCTAAGACATAATGTAAGAACAAAATTCATTTTCAGTACGGCACTTTTACCAACTTTTAATAGTGAACACTTTTTAAATACAATATTTTAAACTTTTTGACTAAATGGGGACATCAAAAAATTTAAAATGAAACATCCCAAGCTTCCATGGTATGCTTTCCTTTGAATAATATAGTAGCGTGTGTTGTACGCAACTTCGAGTTCTAACACACCATAACCAATCAAACTAGCCGTTATGAATAGTAATACCTACTTTTTGAAATTATATATATTTTAAAATGGAATTCATTTTTGGATTCGGAATATCGAATTTAGCCTAAGGTAAAGTTTTGGTACTTTTTTGATAACATTAATATTTTGATGAATAGTGAAAATTACTAAATTTTAATTAAAAATAACTTTTTAATCAAAATAATTAATAGTGATAAATTATTAATTTGAGTGGTTTTAAAGTATATTTAGAATATATTATTACCATTTAATATAATGTTGGTCATTGGACATAATTTTACAATTAAACCAAACATAAACAAGTGTCAATCTTTTGATAGTTATTATCTCTTAAAAACACGCTTTTTGTTTTGACAGCGGGAATTAATTTTAAATTAATTTCTGCCACTTCTGTGTTTTGAATTTAGAAAAATGGATTCCATATTTGGAATCAGGATGTTCAAATTGTGTAAATAGGTAACTTTTATTTTTAGACATTTTGAACAATTACTGCGGTAAATATTTTGTTTACCATGGTTAAGGGTAAATCCGGTAAATAAGGGTTAAAAAATAATATTATTATAATACTAAATTACCCTAAAACATGTCCTAATTTTATTGGTTGATACATGTTCGACCATAGTCATCTTTGGGTCGATTTATGGACCCCATGGTGCCACTTGTAGGTGATAGGGACACTTTATTTTAATTAAGTTAAAATGAATACAAAAATGACACAAGCATATATCTTTTAGAAAAACAATTTTTACATATGGTTATATATGTTTTATTTTAGATAATAAATATTAATTAGAAAGATAAAATGATTTCCTACATAATGATAATTTATTTATAATTTTTAGACATTTTATAATTTAATTTATTTATGACACAATGATGATGAATTAATTACTATAATAGTGAAAAATTAAAATAATTGATATTATTAATACCCAAATAAATATAATATGAAACTTTTAATGAATTAAACTAATTTTATAGGATAATATGATATCTTAGGATTGCTTTAATTGACTTTTTTTGATGTAATAAAGCTGTTATGAGTTTCAAAAAAATCAACTATTGAATAGTGTCAAAATTGACATAAAAGAGTTATTAAAACAAATATTATATTATTAATTGATATTAAATTCCTAAAAATCTATGGTTCGGCCAATTTACTTATATCATGATAGTTTCATCATTACTGGACCACTTGGGGGTCTCTTGGATGTATATAGTAAGTTTATTAACCATATTATATAAAAATACAAAGAGACATTGTAAAAGTGAAACTAATTAACTTAGAGTTAATACTTAAAGATAAGGTTAATATAAGTACCCAAACCTGTCTAAATTCTATTGGTTGATTTGTTTTCGACCTATACCCACCTTATCATTTAAATAATCAACTTTGGAGAAATTAGAAACCGAATATGAATTTATTATAAATTAATATTTCAAGCTTTTCCAAAGGTGCCCCTCACCCCTCTTATAAAAGGGCACTCCTCCTTCTCATTTCTTCACACCATAAAAGCCTTTTGGTTCGGCCAAACTCTGCCCAAATACTCTCCCAACTTCCCTCACTACAACCTAGAGGCCTTAGATTGATCGGAAAGCCAACCTAAGGAGCCCTTTTGATCAAATCAAAAGGAAGAACCCGAAGAAGAGGTAATGTTTTCACCACCCCTTTTCAAGTTCCTTTCTTCTTCCACTTCTTCTTTATTTGTTATTACCATTCTAAAATAATAAATCCAGTTTCTTATATATATACTGTGATGTTATTGTAATTATGGTACAACCATAATTAGTATTCTATCCACCCTTTGAATAACATGTCACTATACGTGCGTACATATGGCTTACCGTCTCCACGTCGTGGTGTAATTATTATTCAATATATTATTATTTGGATGGGTATAATAATGATATGTAACTCATGTAAATAATAAATATAACATGTTAATGATTCTGTATATATCATATAACAACCATTTATATATTATTTCAAAAAAATGATATTGTCGCTCGTGCGTACGTACGGACAACCGTCTACACGAACGCGATGAGATTATTCTCCATCGTTTCCATTCAAGTATAGTTATCATTTGATGATTTAAAAATGATGTTTAAGGACTTGATATCATTATGGATATGAATAAAATACAACCTATCTATAGAAAACACTGCTTATGTAACAAAACATATAAAAGAAAATGAGTAAGTTAACACCCGAAACGACGATAATTCAAAGATATTATTAACAAATAAACGTTAAAAGATCATATATGATATCATATTAATATATATGATTCTTGTATAATTTAATAACAATTATTTCACCATTATACAGGAGGTTAACCTACCCCAACCAAGGAAAAGTACAAGGTAAGGTGTTTTCATCTCACTCCTTATTCTCGTGAGATTCATGCCATATTGCCACCATCACCTTTTGTGTGGTGTATGTACTGCCCATAATTATATTCTTTGTGTAATACACTCTAATTTATGTGTATTTACATATTCATTGTATGATACCTCTTTTATGGGTTGTATGTTTCATAAGTTACCAAATTGGTAAGGGTTATTTCGCAATCTCTTCATTATCTGAGGTTGTTTATACATAATAATCTACTGGAATCACTTTATCATCCACATCCATGTTTCTTAAAAATGAATTTCAAAACATTTTTACTATTTACTAGAATATGGGTTAAAGTCATTTATACCCTTGTTTGACTTTTTATAAGTGGTTTATAAAGGAACCATTCCATCGTTTTCCAAACAAGGTGCTTTTTAACCTTTTCAACAAAATTAAGGTAAGAATGTTTTTTTAACTTATACGGCTGGTGTGGCTATTTTCCTCCATTATAAAATCATCGAAGCTTCCCTTACAAGATAATAAGAATATTTTCAAAAAAAATGTTTTATTTCAAAAATATAATACTCTTAAATGATTTCAAAATAGAAAGAGATATTTTTCTAAAATAGTCTTTATTTCATCTATGTCAACATCCTTTGATTGATTTTAAGCTTATTTGAAGTTGATTTATTATGATACAAAAAATCCATATTTTATTGAAGGTTTTGTGATATTTTTGACTGTGGATAAGTTATTCTTATGTCACTCATGTTTTTTGTTTAGAGTATTGACATTTCATAAGTTATTTTTAATCCGAATGTTTTTGTTATATTTCAACCTTTCATTCAGATGAATGTGTTAGACAAGTATGTTCCGGGTTGGGGACCGGTAAAAGTAAGCCCTCTGGTTTGGTCTCCGGTTATTAGAGGAACTCTGTTTTGGTCTCCGGTTATTAGAGGAACTCCGGTTTGGTCTCTGGTTATTAGAGGCACTCCGGGTTGGTGTCCGGTTATTAGAGGCACTCCGGGTTGGGTTCCGGTTACAGTTAGCCCCTAGGTCTTGGGACGAGGCCTTGACAAAGAAATTAAAGTTCAGAATTATGCATTCCATCATTATGAATGTGGTTATTGATTTTGCATGTGATTATTCTATTATTATAATATCCTTGTGAATAATTAAATGGAATTATTTCAATTTATTCATGCTATACTATATTGAATGTTCAAGTTTGAAAGGCTTTTGTTTTAGTTATACATTGCCTTAAATGTTTATTCTTATTTATGAAAGTTTCCTCTATATTGTTATCCTTACTAGGCATTTGATCTCACCCCTTTTATATGTTTTATTTTTCCCAGGATGTGAAGAAGTACGTTATGAATGACCTACAGGGATATTATGGGGGGATAATAGTGTGGACTGTGGAGACATTATGTTGTCATATTAGTTTTTCACTTTATTATGTAATGTAAAACTTATGAATATATATAGTGTTTCCAAGGATACTAAACCAATCGGTCTTTTGATATTTGATCTTTCTTGTGATCATGCCAATGTTATGTAATAATGCACCGACTCTGGGTAACTAGGGTCGGGGCATTACACTAAATCTGCTCATTTCCTTTCTATACGATAAACGTTTTCCCTAGATCAACTTTCCCATTTGTATCTTAAATAGATAGTCAGGTTACATGGAGTTCCCCTCTCCATTGTATCTGATCGTGATCCCAGGTTTACTTTTAACTTTTGGAAAGGCCTTTAGAAGTCGTTGGATACTGAATTAAATTTTGGTACATCTTTTCATCCTCAATCAGATGGGCAGTCAGAATGAATGATTCAGACCTTGTAAGATAGGTTACGTCCTTGTTTGATGGATTATCAGGGATGTTGGGACCACCATATTTCATTGGTTGAGTTTTCTTATAATAATAGTTTTCATTCAAGTATACAGATGGCACTATTTGAGGCATTACATGGGAAGCGGTGTCGAACTCCAGCTTTCTAGGATGAAGTGGGTGAAAGGAAGTTGATGGGACCATAATTGGTAGAAGAGTTGGTAGGAAAAGTTTAGTTGATAAAGAGACACATGAGAACAGCTCAGAGCAGGCAGAAGAGTTATGCAGACAACAAGAGGAAGGATCTCTTTTTTGATGTAGGTGATCATGTTTTTCTCAATGAATCACCATGGAAATGTGTGATGTGATTTGGTAAGAAAGGAAAGTTGAGTACAAGGTTCATTAGACCATATGAAATTATTGAGAGAGTTGGATCAGTTGCATACCGAGTGGCTTTACCTTTGATTTTATATCAGGTACACAATGTTTTTCATGTTTCAATGTTAAGGAAGTACATCCCAGATCCATCTCATGTTTTGAGTCTAGAGGTAGTTCAGCTGGAAGAGAACCTATCTTATGAGGAACAACTGGTCCAGATTCTTGACCACAAGGAGCAAGTGTTACGAATAAGGTGATTCATCATGTAAAGGTTTTGTGTAAAAACCACATGAGTGAAGAGGCAACATGGGAATCTGAAAATGCAATGAGGGATAAATACCCTCACTTATTCAATAAGTAAATAAATTATGGGGACGTAATTTTATAAATGGGAGAAGGATGTAAAACCCAAGTAAGTAATGAATAATATATGTTCTTATCTATTTCTATTTATGAATTATATAGGGTTTTAGTGGCTTAAAATGAGAATATATCCAATATTAAGCATGGAATATACTAATATTTTTAAAAGATTGGTTTACTGCCTTTTGATGGTAAAATATTATTAAATAAAACTTTTGAAAATTTTATAAGATTTAATTGTCAATATAAAAATATTCTATATGATTGGGAAATTGAAATTTACATTGGATAATTTTTTGGTATTTTTCTGACAATGATCATTTTTAATGAATAGTGAAAAATACTGTATTTTACATCAAAACTGCTTTTTCATCTAATTTAATTATATGGGTAGATTAACTTTTTAATTGGTTTTAAATTGTAATTATAATATTTTTTACCATTAAATTTAATGGTTTTCATTAGAATTAAATTGACTTTGGATTTGGGCATAAACAAGTGCCAAACTTTTCATAGATATTGTTTCAAAAAACCCACTTTTTGTTTTGACAGCGGGAATTATTTTTAAATTCATTATTGAAATTTATATATTTGGAATTTGGTAAAATGGATTCAATATTTGTAATTAGAAGTTCCAAATTATATAATTAAGACTCTTTTTTTTTTGTAAATTATATAATAGTAATGACAGTAATTATCTTTAATTATCTTGATTAATTAGTAATCAAGTAGTTAAGGATAATAAAATAAGATCATAATAATAAAAAATGACCCCTACATGTGTCCTAATGATACTGGTTGTGTCATGGATGACCATGGGATGCCTTGTGCCAAACATAGGGTCCCCATGGAATCACTTTTGGGTGAAAGTGACACTTTATCATTTTATTTTTAAAGAAAGGAGAATATCACTAAAGAATATATCACCCGAGTAAAACACTTTTAATTTTGTCTAAATAAATGTTATATTGGACTATAAATATTCATTATAAATATAAAAATATTTATTACATCATATTTTTTTTTTTAATTTATTGACATTATATAAATTGAATTATTTATAACATCATGATGATGTAGCGATTATCTCATTAATGAACGATTTAAATAAAATGAAAATAAAATGTAAAATATAAGATTTACAGTTGTCAAAGACCTATTGGATGAGTATATTTCGAACCCCTATCACCTTATCCTATAAATATATTAATGTGGGACCTTTAAAATCCGAAAATCATTTTAAAATAAAGTAACATTTCATGACCTTCCAAGAGTGCACGTCCTCTCCTCTTATAAAAGGCCCCCACCTATACCTCTTTACACACACCTCTCAAGCCATTGGCTTGGCCAATATCTTCTCATTTTATCTCTCCAAATCCCTCTCTTCATCATAGAAGCCTTATCTTAGGCAGAAAGCTCTTCAAGAAACCCTTTTGGTACAAACCAAGAGGTGTTACCTGATTTAATGGAAAAGAATTCTCTAATGTTCTTTGGTATTATTTTTCTTCTCCAACCCCCTAAACTATTTTTGTTCATTTAATTTCTAACAAAACCAGTATCTTCAATATACTAGGATGTTTTTATAATAATTATTCGAGATACACTTACACACACCAACATCTAATTGTTAAAGAGAATACTGTTTCCGTGGATGTTGAATTTCTGCCTCACAAAACAATGATTGTTCAATATTCATCTAACACCTTCAAAAGTGGCCATTAATATGTCACTATATTTATATATGACATATAATAGGTTTATTTTTTCTTAAGCTTCTTTATTTTTACATTTATGGAATACCATTATGGTTTCTATTATGGGTAAACGTGATATCATCATTTTAGGAAGTGCGGACTACCGCCCCCTCTAAGTGATTTGATTCTTTAATGCCATATGTGGGACATATAAAGATGGAATTAATGATATTATATATGATATTATAATGTAATTATAATATACCTATATATCATTATGATTCCATTTCAAAAAATATGAAATAGAAATGAAAGTAGCATTCATGTGTACGTACGGCTTACCGTCTCCATGAACGGAGCATTTCATTTCTTAACTCTAAATGTTATGTAATATTATAAATACATGTATATACTAGATATATATTATATATATGATATCTACATCATGAATATAATTCGGTATATAATGGATATTTTACAACATGAACAACTTGTAATTATAAAGAGTTTATTTTTGACTCAAGTACCAATGATCGAAAAAACTACCATTATTAACATAAATAATTAAATAGTGTTCATAACATGGTAATAAGTGATATAAAAGGAACAATTAACATGAAAAAGTTTCTTAAGAATGTATAAATTAACTCAAGTTTATTATTCAGGAGGTTAAAGAATGATTAACTCAAGTCGGACCTGAGGTAAGGGACTTCGTCTCAATCTCCTTTCATTGAAGAATATTTTGTTTTATACACAACTTTCTTTTATACGGTGTATAAACCACTTTAAATTTTACATTTATTCAAAAGGAATTTTTTTATACGAAGCATTTACTAAACGACAAAAGGGAATGTTTTTTTGTCGTATGTATGCGGCGACAATGACTTCTCCGCCACCGTGACCATTATTTGAGTTTCAGATTCCTTTACAAGCCATAACATTTTTTTAAATGAAAAATAAATACCATGTTTTACTTCTCTTTTATTTTTGTATTCAAAATGGTTTTGGTATTTTTTTTATTATATCAATGTGTTGTATTGATATCTTGTGATTGAAATGTGGAAATAATATTTTTCCTTTATACATGTTTTATGTGATATGATTATGTTATGGTTCTTGGGCATTGTTTATGAAGAGGGGTGGTTCTGTGATAAACTAAGGGTGGGTGAGTCCTATATAGATCCCCATTGCATTGGGTAACGCTAAGGGGTTAAACGCTAAGGTTTCTTCGAAGAGATTTAGGGAATATATTGTGATGGGTATTCCAAACATAACCATGAGGGTTACTACCTATGTAAGAATGTTATGAATGACTCAAATTACCTTTATGTATTATGATTTCTATGAGTTATTCATGATTTAATGAGGTATGTTAAAATTATTATGTTTTATGAGTAAAGTATGATTTCATACATGGTCTAATGTTTTCATTTTGTAATTTTATATCCCATACTGAGCTTTTTATGCTCATCCCATGTTTTTGAAATGTTTTTCACAGGTCAAGGGAAAGGTACAAGATGTGATGATAGTGTCAAGAATGTGTCAAGAAAGAATCCATGTTTTATTTTAAATATGTTTCCATTGATGGGAAAAATGAGTACTATCATTTATGTAACCATTTTGTTTAAATTTGGAATGTAATTCATGATTTATGATCTAATTCTCTAAAACTCTATACTTGAAAAGATCCTCAACATGTATTCTTGAAATAACTCAATATTAAGTAAGGTTTAAGGTTGGGGCCTTATACTATCCTATCTGAATCATCTTTTAAAAAAATACCATTACAAACATAATTGATCCTACAATCTACACAAATACATGACACTAAATGAAAAATAATGATATTATATTTAAAAATTAAAATGAATTCTACAAGGAATTATTCTAAATACGCTCATGGGTTCTCAATTAATTATTGAACTCATGACCCATCTATATCATCCCTTATACATACCTCACCACAACTGAACTACGACTAAAAAACCTTAATACTGAACCAATCCATCAATAGTTGTCGTACATATAATTCAACCATTGAAAATTTAGTCATAATTAATGAAAATTATATGAATTTATATATATAACATTTAATTATAAATCATTATATATTATATGAGAATAATTCCATTAATAAGTTATATTTTAAATCACTATATAAGTTATATTTGGCCTAGTAATCAATTATATCCTATGTTGTTAGAAAAATCAATCACACATAAAAACATTCATCTCATATGAATTATATAATCCCTGTATTATTAATATAAAATCTAATCATAAAACTACATGTTAAGTGTCAAAACAAATAAAATATCAAATAAAAACATCACATTTGTAGGAACATCTCAATTGTAAACTTAAAATCCAAAAAATTAAATCATGTAACCCTCATAATATAATCATCCAATTAGGAAGCTATTCATGAATTAGGATCCCATAGTCCCTCAAATGATCCAACACAATATTATATGCAGCTACATGTTATTAAATTTTACAAACATAAATTTTTCTCTAATATATATTTTTGAAACCTCATTTAAAATAATTTATTAGTATCCTGAATGAGAATCCACATGAACAAAGGCGTGAATTATAGAATATTAGAGGAGATTATCTATTTTAAATGGGATAAATAATACATTGGGTATGTAATTTCTCCAATAGAATTATAATAAATAATTTTTAAATTACAAAACATTATCCATAATATATATTTATTAACCTTATAAATCGAAAATAAATCCATTATATAACAAATAAATATGAGTTTTAAGTTTCAAATATCCAAACTCTTCTCCCATTGGGATAATCACATATCAGAAATAAAAAATTCACAATGAGGCACTTATAAATCCCACAAAATCACCTTAATTCCATATTTAATAACACCCATCCATCCCCGAATCAATCCATTTTAAAAAATATGATCAATATTTATGATAGACATAAAATCTGAATCCACACCAAGGTTCCCATGCATGGTGTGAGAAATACTACTCAGTATGATCTCAAAAATTTCCCATAACATATAGAATAATATATATTTATATGTATGTGGAAAATATATAATACATAATAAAAGTTAAATAAATTTTATTTGGACCATCCTATGATAAATGGGTAACCATGACACTCGATTGTACCTAATTCGGCATATAAAAGGTATTGGAAACCACATTCCACTAACCAAAACCTATACATGATGATTTAAGAGAGGGTATTATATCATTCCTTAACAAATATCCTCTCAACTTTGGTAGGTTCTAATAGAATGTATCATCTTAACCATAATCCAATCACTTGGGATGCGGTCACACAACATGTCATAGAAAACACTCTATCTCTTAGGGTGTGGTCCCACATCTTATCTGGTCCACAATCCTATAACTCAAGGTGTGGTTCCACATCATATCCCTTGAATCACTTAATCTATTATGGTGGTTCCGTAAATCAAAAATCAATCACATCCCTATCACTCAGTGTGAGGTCCCATAACAAAACTTGTCCTGTACTCTATCACCAAGATTTGGGTTCGACATCACATCACAAAAACAATCCTATTTCCATGGATATTCTCCAACATCACATCTTAATCACCATATATTCCCAGAGTCATGCGTCCAACATCATTTCTTAACCACCACCCAATCCATCATAGTGATCTCGCACATCACATCTCAACCACCATTCTATCACCCAAGGTGAAGTCCCATGTCAAATATCAGTCACTATAATATCACTCATGGTGAGGTATCATATCAGATATCGACCACCACCCTATCACCTATTGTGAGATCCCACATCCCATAAATTGTAAATGTCACATCACATTTATATGAATGTTTGGTAAATTCAAAGATAGACATCAACATTAAATCTTAATACATTAAACCCATCAATATTCCAATCTCATCCATAAGGGAGTCCACCAGGTTCCCTAAACAAGATTAGGATTATGGTCATTGATACTGACCCATGCTCATTACCCCCTTATGATCCCTCATCCCATAAGACATTCTTGATAATATCATAAATAAGAAAAGTTCAATTCTTCTTGGAATACTAGGAAAAAATCCAATTCCCACTAACTACATACCATGTCATGGTGAACCACACAAAGCCTCCTGGAAAATTTATTCCAATCTATAATGATAAATTATAGAATCCTCAAATGGGATTCGTCTAGCTTCTCGCATATTCTATCTATAAAGTCTATATATACAATCAAACATTACTTATAAAATTATATAATCCATCATAGGAATTATCCCACTCATAGAACTCTACATGGTTCAATTCAATACCCAATAGGGTATCCACATTCATGTGTGAGTCATAGAACCACCCAACCCATCATTCATAGGACTGTATGTCTCATCATTCTAATACTCTCCCTATGAAGTCCAATATAGGATACATAAAACCCTCCATAAGTATCATGATCTATTCCAAGTCTCTCGTGAGCATAACTGTATTCATCAACACTTACGGATGACATAGTCATGAATATATTCCCAAAATAAAAAATGTATAAAAGAGAACATTCTCTATCTATATGAGGTTGGATGATAGAAAAAATTATTTCCTAGGATTCCCTATTCCCCCATCCATTTTTATCATTAACTTATTCAATTGTGGGAATTGATAATCATGAATAAATAATAAATTTATTCAATCTTATAAGGACCACACAACTCTACCGAGTGTTTTCTAGTTTAGGATAACCATGACTAATATCACATAATCTCACACAAAACTCATCCAAGAATAATCATCCCCCAAGCCCATATCCCAAGTCAATATGCCAAAATAAACATTATAAATACTTAATAATTAATTTAAAATTATTATTCAATGATGTATTATCTCATAAAACACATTATCTCACCACAAGACATCAGGATCATGATCAATAGTGTAAATTCATTATCTCTAGACATTCTCTATCCATTACATGAAGAATCTCTCATGTTTGGGAACATTACACCATGATTTGGAGAGTTTTCACATAAAACCCAACCCATTATTGAATAAATCTATAGAAAACACATAATAATATAAACTATGGGAGAATTTAAAAACCATATCCCAATGTAGTTATTTCACCCCTGCGAGGTACTCATGACTAAACTCAAGCTCTAATAGTGTAGCTAGTCTATCAGACTCAACTAGAAAAAGTATAGAAATACCTTTAATCAAAACTTATCAAACCTAATTATTATTTTAGTTTCATTATTTTCACTCTAATAAACATTTAAATATCATAGTTCGGTATTTTCAATTTGTAAAATTATAGATTGTAAGGCCTCTTTAACCTTAATCTTTATACAATTACACATCATTTTAGCATCTTATATGACACTAAAAATCACAACGTACCCTTACACTTAATATAAAAAACTTAATATGTCATAGTACCATTAATTATTATTAAACATACACATTACAAACACATACATGTTAAAATAGACCTCTATATATCAATGTATTTGTATTATTATATAAACATTTTATAGCTATAAGGATGCAGCCTTAAAACATTACATAATCTTGAATTAAATGAATAATTCACATTGAGGATCTTTTCAGGTTTAGAGTTTTAGAGGATTATAACATAACTATTACATCTCACAAGATTACAAAGTAGACACTTCTACTAAATTTCCATTTTTTCAAAAAATAAAAAATCTTGAACAAAAGAGTCATGTCTAGTTCCTTGTTTTAGATTGCCTGACATTCCGTTGGTCCCACCCTTGACCCTATTCCACTTTATGTCCTGTGAAATACATTTCAAAAACATGGGATGAGCATTAAAAGCTCAGTAAGGGTTATAACAATATGAAAGGAAAACATTATTCCGTGTTTACATAAGAATAAATGAAATCATACTTCACTCATAAAACATAAGAACATTAACATACCTCATTAAATCATAAGATTTATGAATAACTCATAAAAATCATAATACATAACGGTAACTTGAGGCATTCATAACATTCTTATGTAGGGAGTAACCCTCATGGTTATGTTTGGAATACCCATCATAGTACATTCCCTAAATCTCTTCAGAAAAACCTTAGCGTTTAACCCCTTCGCACTACCCAATGCATTGGAGAGCTATATCGGGCTCACCCACACTTAGTTTATCACAGAACCACCCGTATTCATAAACAATTCCCAAGAACCATAACATAATCGTATCACAAAAAACATGCATAAAGGGAACATAACATTTCCACATTTCAATAACAAGATATCAATACAACACATTGAAATAATAAACACACTATCAAAACCATTTCCAATACCAAAATACATAAAAGAGTATATGGTATTTATTTTCCTTTTAAAAACATTACATCTTTTTAAGGAATACAAAGATCAAATAATACTCGTGGCGGCGGAAAGGTCATTGTCACCGCATACGTTAAAAAGACATACTTTTGTTGTTTATTAAAATGCTTCATAGAGAAAAGATTCCTTTTGAATAAAAGTAAAATTAAAAGGGGTTTGTACACCGTATAAAATAAAGTTGTTTATAAAACAAAATATGCCTCAATAAAAGGAGATTGATACAATGTCCCTTACAAAGTCGGTATCCTTAGATTAAGGATAAATTAATTACATGATTCTGTGTGGAAAATATAAATAAACCTAACATAAGAGGATATTAAGTTTAAAATAATCAGAGGTCATCCGCACATTTTCATGTTACAACATAATCAAGAAGGAGATGTTTGACTGAAATAATTGAAATTTGGTTAAGAATTTCCATTACAGAAATTTTATAGCCTAATGACGTTATTTAAAAATTCAGAAAATGAGATGATGAGAGATAAAAAGGGTATCTCATCACTTGGAAAAATAATTTACAGCAATAAGGATATATAAGAACATATCCCAAAATAATAATTTGTAAATTAATAGACCTAACAAAAAGAAGTCTTTTAAAAATTGGAGGGTGAAAGGTTCCCTTACCGATTTGGGTAACTTTCGAAACTACAACCCATGAAAGAATGATCAAACAATGCTAATGTAATTACCCATAAATGATAGTATATTACAGAAAGAGTAGAATCATGGTCAGTAAATAAACCACACAATTGAGATAGTGACAAATATAGCATGAATCTCACGGGAATAAAAAAGTGTGATAAAAACCCCATACCTCATTGTAATCAATCGAGTCGTATGACCAAAAGATAATAAACACAATATGTATCACAGAATACCATGAACATAAATATAATAATGATAATCTATATCAATTGTAAGAACACAATACACCACATGAAATAAATATGTGGAGAACAATTTAAATCTCACTGAATTATATGTGAGATAAGATATCCCCTTACGAAAATTTGACAGCCTAACCGTGCCACTTAATACTTAAAAAATTAATTAAAGATATAAATTAGGGTCCCACATCATATGAACATAAAAAGGTACAGTAAGAGTAATATAGGAGATCATCCCCCAACATAAGAAAGAGGAGCTTAAAATAAGGGACAAAAATGAGAGTACCTAAAAATAAAGAGAGATGTTGGATCCCTTACCTCAAATCTGACTTGTCTTGTTCGTTTATTTATATTCCTGAATAATAAACATTGTTCAATTAATAATTTCCTAAGGACCTCATATAATGTTTATTATTCAATTAATATCACATATTATAATGTTATAATAACTAGTTAATTATGTGAGTTCATATCAGACGTTTTTGTCGATGTTCGGTACATGAGTCAAAAATGAACTTGTCTGAAAATAATTGCCCATATAGTTATAATTACACCATCTCCAATATAGTATTAATGATTTAAATAACATATATATCCATTATATATTCATTTTATACTATTCCATAACATTTTGAGATAAAAATTGAAATGCACCGTTCATGGAGACGGTAGGCCGTACGTACACATGAACGCTCCTTTCATTTCTTTGTCACATTAATGGAATTAAATCTAAATGAGATGTATATATATATATATATTATAATCATAGTATAATATATATTTTATATAGGTCAAATTAGTTCATTAATTTCATTCTTTATACATTCAATTTATTTCATGAACAAGTCACATCACTTGAGGGTGCGGTAGTCCACACTTCCTTAAATGAAATTATCGCATTTTTACAGCATGCATAGCATAAAGGTATGTTTTTAATGTAAAATATAGAAGCATAGAGAGGAAATAAATATAATATATATCATAAATAAATATATTTCCATCATAATTTCCACTATGAGAGGTGGTACGAGAAGATATAACAATCATCGTTTCGTGAGGCAGTAATTCACCATCCACAGAAACAGTATGTTCTATAACCATTAGATGGAGGTGTGTGTAAGTGTAGCTCAAATACTTATCATAACAACATCCTAGTATATTTAATATACTGGTTTCATTTCAAAATAAAGGAATAAAAATAGTTCAGTGTAGTTGTAGAAGCAAAATAAAACAAAAGAACATTAGAGGAGACTTTACCTTTAAATAAGGTAACTCCCCTTGGAATGAACTAAAAAGAATTTTTTAAGAGATATATGCCTAAGGGAAAGATTATATGATGAATAGAGGGAAGTTCAGAGATAATATGAGAAGCGTTTGGCCGATCCAATGGCTTGAGAGGTGTGGGTAAGGAGGTAGAGGTGGGGGCCTTTTATAAGAGGGAGGAGGGTCACTCTTGGAAAGTCGTGAGATGTCACTTTATTTTAAAATGGTTTTGGGATTTTAAAGGTCCCACAAAGATATATTTAGAGGATAAGGTGATATGGGTTATAAATCAATCCATACAATAGGTTTTTTACAAGTTTATGTATTATATTTTACATTATCTTTTATTTTAATTAAATAATTCATTAATGATGTAATCGCTGCTTCATCATGATGTCATAAATAAATAAATTTATTTAAGTTCTAAAAATTATAAAAAAATACTATCATGTAGGAAATATTTTTACCTATCCAATTACTATTGATATTCTAATATATCTTTTATTTAGACAAAATTAAAATCATTTTACTTAGGTGTTACATACTTTTGTTACATTTTTCTTTCTTTAAAACAAATATGATAAAAGGTCACTATCACACTAAAGTGATTCCATGGGGTCCCAATGTTGGTACAAGTCATCCCATTGTCGTCCCTGACACCACCATTATCATTATGACACATTTGGGGTCATTTAATATTTTTATGATATTATTTTATTACCCTTAATTACCCAGTTACTAATAAAACACGATTTTTAAAGATAATTACCGTCGTTACTATTCATAATGTCCAAAAACAAGAGTCTTAATTACATAATTTGTAACTTATGATTAAAAATATGGAATCTATTTTATCAAATTCAAAACACATAAATTGTAGTAATTAATTTAAAATAATTCTCGTTGTCAAAACCAAAGACATGTTTTTAAGAAGTAAAATCTATCAAAAGATTGATTTTCTTTTACATCCAATTTAAAAGTGAAATTACATCCAATAAACAAAATTGTATTATATGATAAAAACATAATTAAATTAAACCTTAAAACCAATTAAAATTAAAATCTAACTATATAAATAATTTGGATGAAAATGCATTTTTGAATTAAAATGCAGTATTTTTCACTATTCATTGAAAATGATCATTTGTCAGAAATATACCAAAAATTCACCTTAATCTATATTTGATATTCCAAATTCAAAAATGATATCAATTATAATAAATTCAAAACATATAAGTTTCATTAATTACTTTTTTATTCAATTCCCGCAGTCAAAACAAATAGCATGTTTTTAAGAAACAATATCTATTAAAAGATTGACACTTGTTTATGACCAATTTCAATGTAAAATTAATTCAAATGACCAAAATTGGATTAAATGGTAAACATATATTTTTATTAAAATTTAAAAACAATTTAAAATATAATCAGACCATATAAATAAATTATACTAAAGGGAGGTTTTGAATTAAAATACAGCATTTTACATTATTCATTAAAAAATGAACTTTATCGGAAAACTACCTAAAATTTATACAAAGTATATTTTGATGTGCCGATTATAAAAAAGAATTTTTTTTGGTCATATATAACATATAAAATTTTCAAAAAGTGGATTTAAAAAGGGTTCTCCATTAAAAGGCGGTTAATCGTCCTTTTAAAGAATATTAGAATATTTATGCTTAAAATTAGATTCATGCGAATTTTAAGCATATTACATTTATTGAATAAATGTAAAAATATTTGAAAAGAATATATATTCATTTTTTAGTTAGTTCTATTCATTACTCCCATTACATCGGCTAGAAGTTTACTATAATTTACAATAATATTATTTTATTATTAGCATGCAACATATGATTTGAAAGAAACTCGTTGTTGCATATAGGGTACACCATCGAACATAGCATCCACTTTTAATTAATATTAATAATTTATTCACAAATATTAATATATATGAACATTTCATATTCATTATTTACCTGGGATGTTACATCCTTCCCCCATTTTGGAAATTGCACACTCAGAATTTTAAAATTGGGCTTGGAAACATTATTGAAAGACCCACATTGGATAAAAAGTCAATTAAACTGTCACTTAAAAATAATGAAAGGGAAGTTAAAAGGTCACCCGAGTTAACCCATACTAGGATTCCATATAGGAAAACGTGGACATGGAAGAGAAAACAAACGGTCAAGTTCTGATGGAGAGTGATAGAAAACATGATTAAGAGAAAGTTAACCACATGAGAATCACCAAGTTGTGATGGGTTAAACGGTATTTGATTCCCCAGTAGGAAAATTTAACAGACAACATTTTTTGTTTTAAGTAACTTTTCATTGAGAAATTTATTTTTTGAGTTTAACTAAATCCTAAGGAAACATACTTACTTGTCATGTATACTTTCATCTATTACTAGATTTCTTACACAAACTCATATTTTCTCCAAAAGATGAGTATTTTTTCATATTAAGAGTACTATAATCAAAATATTGAGAATCACCTAATCCATAAAAGGGAACTAAATATTTCCCTTGTTTTTAGACCTTAACCAAATCCAAAACCAAAAAGGTTAGTAAAAGATCAGATAATCCCCAAAACAGATAATCCTTTATAAAAAAAATCTATTCTTAATCTCCAAATTTTTTCAAACAATACCCAAAGTTCAACAAAGACCATTAAATAAACATCTATACATAAAATTCTTAAAATTTACCAAAACTATGATTTAAACCCAAATCTCTGATGGATTTAATCACATAGTCTTCCAAGATATGTCTTAACATTTATCTCTAAAAATATCATCTTCTCTTAAAGTCTCGTAATGAAAAGTAATTAGCCAAATCACATATCCTCCATATAGGATAATAATTTCCATATATAACCCAATATCAACTTATTCCTAATTCATAAGATCATGTAACTAAAAAATATATTTATAATAACCAGGGACTTCACGTAGCCCAGTGGTAGGCGATAAATACCAGTCGAACATTGGTTGTGGGTTTGATTCCTGCAGCTTTGTCAGACACGACGGGTTTTCACACGGTTTGTGTGTTGTCTTTCTTTCCAAAACTATATAATTCTTAAAACATTCCCCAAAAAGAGATAAAATCCTCAAAAATAACCATAACATAATTTAACCTCAATTTTACCTCATGCCTTTCATTTTCCATCATATAGTAACACATAATTACCTCAAATGTAAGGACCATATAAAACCTAATGGTTACCATTATAATTATTAACTAAACTTCCACATCGAGTTGGTTCTCTCATGCATGATGCATCAGAGAACTCACCAAGGTTCAAGTGTTTAATCATGACTCCTTGATAGTTGTTTTGGAATAACTATGATATTCCTCATTGAATCCTCCATTTCATCTAGTCTCTTAAACATAGAACCACCACAGTTTTCCTCAAATCCATTATCACTTTGGTGCCTGCTAGATTCATCCATTTACTAAAACCAAAAATTTCAGTGTGAGTATATCAACAAAACCATCATGTACTAATGAGGAAGATAAAAACTAAGATATACTTAATCATTCACTTTATCTAAAAACTATGACTCTTTATTAAATCCTAACCATTATGGTAATGTCACTTACGCTTATAGAATACCCTAACCACTAAAGTTATCTAAACCGAACTTTGATACTAACAACAAGGACCCATCCTTAAAACATTACATAATCTTGAATTAAATGAATTATTCAAATTGAGGATACTTTTTGGGTTAGTGTTTTAGAGAATTAGGATATAACTATTACATCTCACAAGATTACAAAGTAGACACTTCTACTCAGTTTCCAATTTTTTCACAAAATAAAAACTCTTGAACAAAAGAGTCATGTCTAGTTCCTTGTTTTAGATATACTGACATTTCCTTGATCCCATCAATGTCCCTATTCCACTTTATGTCCTGTGAAAAAACATTTCAAAAACTTGGGATGAGCATAAAAAGCTCAGTAAGGGTTATAAAAATACAGAAATAAAACATTAGACCTTGTATACATAAGAATAAATGAAATTATACTTCACTCATAAAACATAAGAACATTAACATACCTCATTAAATTATAAGATTTATGAATAAATCATAGAAATCATAAGAAATAAAGGTAACTTGAGGCATTCATAACATTATTATGTAGTGAGTAACCCTCAATGTTACGTTTGGAATACCCCTCACAGTATATTCCCTAAATATCTTCAGAGAAACCATAGCGTTTAATCCCTTCGTATTACCCAATGCATTGGAGAGATATATCGGGCTCACCCACCCTTATTTTATCACGGAACCACCCGTCTTCATAAACAATTCCCAAGAACCATATCTTAATCTTATCACATAAAACATGCATAATGGAAACATAAAATTTCCACATTTTAATCACAAGATATCAATACAACACATTGATATAATAAAAACATTATCCAAACCATTTTCAATACCCAAATACAAATAAGAGTATATGGTATTTATTTTCCTTTTAAAAACATTATAGCTTGTTAAGGATGCTAATCATCAAATAATACTCGCGGTGGCGGAAAGGTCGTTGTCATTGCGTACATTAAAAAAACATACTTTTTTTCGTTTAGTAAAATTATTGGTAGAAAAAATATTAATTTTGAATAAAAGTGAAATTCAAAGGGGTTTATACACCGTATAAAATAATGTTGTGTATAAAACAAAATATGCCTCAATGAAAGGATATTGAGACGAAGTCCCTTACAAAGTCTGTATCCTTAGATTAAGGATAAATCAATTACATTATTCTGTGTGGAAAAAATAAATACACCTAACATAAGAGGATATTAAGTGTAAAACAATCGGGGGTAATCCAGACATTTTCATATTACATCATAATCAATAAGTAGATGTTTGAACCAAATAATTAAAATTGGGTTAAGAAGTTCCATTACAGAAATTTGACAGCCTAACAGTGTCATTTTAAAATTTACAAAATGAGACGATAAGAGATAAAAAGAATATATCATAACTTGTACAAATCATTTATAGCAATAAGGATATATAAGAACATATAACAACATAATAATATGTAAATTAAAAGACCTTACAAAAATAACTCTTTTAAAAGGTGGAGGGTGAAAGGATTCCTTACCGATTTGGGTAACTTTCAAAACGTACATCCCATGAAAGAAGGATCAAAAAATGCTGATGTAAATAACCATAGATGATATTATATTAAAAAAAGGGTATAATCATGTTCAGTACATACACCCCTCAATAGAGATAGTGACAAATATAGCTTGAATCTCATGGGAATAAAAAGTGTGAAAAATACCTCATACCTCATTTTAATCAATCGAGTCGTATGACCAAATGATAATAAAAACAATATGTATCATAGAATACCTTGAATATAAATAGAATAATTATAATATATATCAATTATATGAACACAATACACCACATTCAATAAATATGGGGCGAACAATGGAAATCTCACAGAATTAAAAGTGAGATAAGATGTCCCCTTATGAAAATTCGGCAGCCGAATGACGCCACATAAAACATCCAAAAATGGATTGAAGATATAAATTAGTTTATCTCATCCTATGAACATAAAAATTACATTATGAAGAATATATGAGAACATCCCCCAACATAAGAAAGAGGAGCTTAAAATAAGTGACATAAAAGAGAGTACTTAAAAATAAAGGGAGAGGTTGGATCCCTTACCTCAAGTCTGACTTGTCTTGTTTGTTTCTTTATATTACTAAATAATAAACTTTGTTAAATTACTAATTTATTAACAACCTCCTTTAAATTTTATTATTCAATTCATATCACATATTATAATGTTATAATAATTAGTTAATTATTTCACTTCATATCAGACATTTTTGTCGATGTTCGGTACATGAGTCAAAAATGAAATTGTTTGAAAATAATTGTCCATGTAGTTATAATTACACCATATCCAGAACAATATTATTGATTTAAATATCATATTTATCCATTATATATTGATTTTATACTATTCCATAACATTTGGAGATAAGAAATGAAATGCATAGTTCATGGAGACGGTAGGCCGTACGTACGCATGAACACTACTTACATTTCTTTGTCACATTAATGGAATTAAAAATAAATGAGATATAAATATATATTATAATTAAATTATAATATATATGTTATATAGTTCATATTAGTTCATTAATTTAATTCTTTATACATTCCATGTATTGCATGAATGAGTCACATCACTTGAGGGGGCGGTAGTCCACACTTCCTCAAATGAAATTATCGCATTTTCACAGCATGAAAAGCATAAAGATATGTTTTAAATGTAAAATACAGAAGCATAGATAGGAAATAAATATAATATATATGATAAATAAATATAGTCCCATAATAATGGACACCATGAGAGGTGGTAGGAGAAGATAGAAAAATCATCATTTCATGAAAAAGGAATTCGTCATTCACAGAGACAGTATGTTCTTTAACCATTAGATGGAGGTGTGTGTAAGTGTAGCTCCAATACTTCTCATAAAAAATCCTTGTATATTTAAGATACTAGTTTTTTTACAAAATAAAGGAATAAAAAGAGTTTATAGGTGTTATAGAAGCAAAATAAAACAAAACAACATTAGAGAAGACTTTACCTTTAAATCGGGTAACTCCGCTTGGTTTGAACCAAAAAGGATTCTTGAGGAGATTTATGCATAATATAAGGATTCTATGATTAATAGAGTAATGTGGAGAGATAAAATGAGCATATTGTATTCGAGCCAATGGCTTGAGAGTTGTGGGTATGGAGGAAGAGGTGGCGGCCTTTTATAAGAGGGAGGAGGGGCACTCTTGGAAACTCATGAAATGTCACTTTATGTTAAAATGATTTTCGGATTTTAAAGATCCCACAATGATATATTTCAAGTATAAGGTGACAAGGGTTCTAAATCCACCCATACAATAGGTTTTTGACAAGTTTAAGTCTTAGATTTTAAATTATCTTTCATTTTATTTAAATCGTTCATTAATGAGGTAATCGTTGCATCATCATGGTGTCATAAATTAATTTATTTAATGTCTAAAAATTATAAAACAAATAATATGATATAGGAAATCTTTTTATATTTTCAATGACTATTTATAGTATGAGTGATAGTTTATTTAGACAAAATTAAAATCATTTTACTTAGGTGTTACATACTTTGTTTACATTCCCCTTTGTTTAAAAAAAATATGATAAAAGGTCACTATCACACTATAGTGATTTCATGTGGTCCCAAGGATGGAACAAGGCATCCCATGGTACTCCATGGAACCACCAGTAGCATTAGGACACATGTTGGGGTCATTTTATATTTTTTTGATATTATTTTATTACCCTTAACTACCCTGTTACTAATTAAACATGATAATTAAAGATAATTATCGTCCTTACAATTCATAATGTCCAAAAACAAAAGATTCGTAATTAAATAATTTGGACCTTCTGATTCCAAATATTGAATATATTTTATCAAATTCCAAACACAAAAATTTTATTATTTAATTTAAAATAATTCCTATTTCCAAAACCAAAGACGGGTTTTCAAGAAGTAAAATATACCAAAAGATTGATTTGTTTTAACATCAAATTTAAAAGTGAAATTACATCGAATGACCAAAATTGAATTAAATGATAAATAATTAATTAAATTAAACCTTTAAACCAATTTAAAATTACAATATAACAATATAAATAATTTGGATGAAAATGTTGTTTTGAATTAAAATGAAGTATTTTTCACTATTCATTGAAAATGAACATTTGTCAGAAATATACCAAAAAGTCACCCTATGCTATATTTGATATTCCAAATTCAAAAATGATATCAATTTTATCAAATTCAAACCATATATCTTTCATTAATTATTTTTATAATCAATTCCCGCTGTCAAAACAAATAGCGTGTTTTTAAGAAACAATATCTATTAAAGATTGATACTTGTTTATGTCCAATTTCAAAGTGAAATTAATTCAAAGGACCAAAATTGTATTAAATGGTAAAAATATATTTTGATTACACTATAAAACCAATTAGAAATATAATCATTCCATATAAATAAATTAGACTAAAAAGAGGTTTTTAATTAAAATGCAGCATTTTACACTATTCATTAAAAATGAACTTTATCTGGAAAATACCAAAAATTTATACAATGTAAATTTTGATGTCCCGATTCTATAAAATAATTTTATTTGGTAAAATATAACAAATAAAATTTTCAAAAGAGTTTTTAAAAATGGTTCTCCATCAAAAGGCGGTTAATAGACCTTTTAAAGAATATTAGAATATTTACGCTTAAAATTGGATTCATTTGCATTTTAAGCATCTAACATTTATTGAATAAATGTAAAAATATTTTACAAGCATATATAATCACTTTTTAGTTAGTTATTTTCATTCCTACCATTATATCACCTAGGAGTATACTGCCATTAACAATAATATTATTTTATTATTAGCGTGCAACATGTGATTTCAAAAAAACTCGTTGTTGCGTACTGGGTACGCCATCAAACATAGCATCCCCTTTTAAGTAATATTAATATTTTATTCACAAATATTAATATATATGATCATTTAATATTTATTATTTACCTGGGATGTCACATCCTTCCCCCATTTTAGGAATTTTTTCCTCACAATATTAAAATTGGGCTTGGAAACATTATTGAAAGACCCACATCGGAAAAGGAGTCAATTAAACTGTCACTTTAAAAGAATGAAAGTGAAATACAAAGGTCACCAGAGATAACCCATACTAGGATTCCATGTAGGAAAACATAGACATGGAAGAGAAAACAAAGGGTCATGTTCTGATAGAGAGTGATAGAAAACATGATTAAGAGAAAATTATCCACAAGAAAATCACCAAGTTGTGATGGGTTAAACAGTATTTGATTCCCAAATTGGAAATGTTAACAGACAACATTTCTGTTTTTAGTTACTTTTCATTGAGGAATTTATTTATGAGCTTAACTAAATCCTAAATAATCATACTTGCTTTTCATTTAGACTTTCATCTCTTACTAGATTTCTTACACAAACTCATATTTTCTCCAAAAGACGAGTATTTAGGAAGACTTGTTCATATTAAGAGTACCATAATCAACTTCTTGAGAATCACCTAATCCATAAAAGAGAACTATATATTTCCCATATTTTTAGACCATAACCAAATATAAAACCAAAATGGTTAGTACAAGATTAGATAATCCCCAAAACGGATAATCCTTTATAAATAAATATATCCTTAATCACCAACATTTGTCAAACAATACCCAAATTTCAACAAAGACCATTTAATAAACATATATCAATTAAATTCATAAAAGTAACCAAATCTAAGATTGAAACCCAAATCTATGAAGGATTTAATCACATATTATTATCAAATAATTATTAATAATTATCTCCAAATAACATCAGCTTATCTTAAAGTCTCTTATTGAAAAGAAACTATCCTGATAACATATCCTCAATGATAGGCTAATCATTTCTATAGATAACCTAAAATCAACATATTCCTAATTCATAAGATCATCTATCTTAAAAAAATTAGTTATACTAACTAGGGACATCACGTAGTCCAGTGGTAGGCGATAAATACCAGTCGCACATTGGTTATGGGTTCTATTCTCGTAGCTTTGTCCGACGCGATGGGTTTCACACAATCTGCGTGTTGTCTTTTTCCCCAAAACAATATAATTTTTAAAAAATTCCCCAAAAAGAGAGAAAATATTCAAAAATAACCATAACATAATTTAACCTCAATTTTATCTCATACCTTTCATTTTCCATCATATAGTAACCCATAATTACCTCAAAAGTAAGGATCATATAAACCCTATTGGTTACCATTATAATTGTTACCCGAACTTCCATATCGATTTGGTTCTCTCATGCAGGATGCATCAGAGAACTCACCAAGGATCAAGTGGATAAGCATGACTCCTTGATAGTTGGTTTAGAATAAGCATGAGATTCCTCATTTGATATTTCATTTCATCCAGTCTCTTAATCAGAGAACCACCACAGTTTCCTTCAAACCCATTGTCAATTTGGTGCATGCTAGATACATCGATTTACTAAAATCAAAAATTTCAGAGTGAGTATATCAACAAAACCATCATGTACTAATGAGGAAGATAAACACTAAGATATACTTACTCATTCACTTTATCTAAAAACTATGACTCTTTCTGAAATCATAGCTATTATGGTAATGTCACTTATGCTTAAAGAATACCCTAACCTCTAAAGTTATCTAAACCGACCATTGATACCAACTATAATGACCCAGCCTTAAAACATTAAAAAATCTTGAATTAAATCAATCATTCACATTGAGGATATTTTCATGTTTAGAGTTTTAGAGAATTAGGACACGACTATTACATCTCACAAGATTACAATGTAGACACTTCTACTCAGTTTCCATTTTTTCACAAAATAAAAACTCTTGAACAAAATTGTCATGTCAAGTTCCTTGTTTTAGATAGCCTGAAATTTCCATGATCCCATCCTTGACCCTATTCCACTTTATGTCCGGTGAAAAACATTTCAAAAACTTGGGATGATCATAAAAAGCTTAGTAAGGGTTATAACTATATGGAAATAAAACATTCGTCCATGTATACATAAGATTAAATGAAATCATAGTTCACTCATAAAACATAAGAACTTTAGCATAACTCTTTAAATCATAATATTTATGAATAAATCATAGAAATCATAAGATATAAAGGTAACTTGAGGCATTCATAACATTCTTATGTAGGGAGTAACCCTCAATGTTACGTTTGGAATACCCATCACAGTATATTACCTAAATCTAATCAGAGAAACCATAGCATTTAACCCCTTCGCATTACCCAATGCATTGGAGAGCTATATCGGGCTCACACACCTGTAGTTTATCACAGAACCACCCATCATCATAAACAATTACCAAGAACCATAACCTAATCGTATCACATAAAACATGCATAAAGGAAACATAACATTTCCACATTTCAATCACAGTATATCAATACAACACATTGATATAATAAAAACATTATCAAAATCCATTTTCAGTACCAAAATACATAAAAGATAATATGGTATTTTTTTATCTTTTAGAAATATTACAGGTTGTTAAGGAAGCTAATGATCAAATAATACTTTCGGCGGTGGAAAGGTCGTTGTCACCGGGTACGTTAGAAAAACATACATTTTGTCGTTTAGTAAAATGCTTCGTAGAGAAAATAATCTTTTTGAATAAAATAAAAGTAAATGGGGATTATACACTGTATGAAAGAATTATGTGAATAAAACAAAATATGTCTCAATGAAAGGAGATTGAGACGAAGTCCCTTACAAAGTCGGTATCCTTAGATTATGGATAAATCAATTACATGATTCCATGTGAAAAATATAAATACACCTAACATAATAGGATATTACCTTTAGAACAATCAGAGGTCATCTAGACATTTTCATAGTATGACATAATCAATAAGTAGTGGTTTGTCCCAAATAATTGAAATTGGGTTAAGAAGTTCCCTTAACGAAATTCGACTGCCTAACAACGCCATTTTAAAATTCTGAAAATGAGATGATGAGAGATAAAAATGGAATCTCATCACATAGACAAATCATTTATAGCAATAATTATATATAAGAACATATCCCAACATAAGAATATGTAAATTAAATGACCTAACAAAAATAATCCTTTTAAAAAGTAGAGGGTGAAAGGTTCCCTTACCGTTTTGGGTAACATTCAAAATGTACACCACATGAAAGAAGGATCAAACAATGCTAATGTAAATACCAATAAATGAGAGTATATTTCACAAAGATTAGAATCATGGTCATTACATAGACCACTAAATGGAGATAGTGAAAAATATAGCATGAGTCTCACGGGAATAAAAAGTGTGATAAAAACCCCATAACTCATTGTAATCAATCGAGTCGTATGACCAAAAGATAATAAACACAATATGTGTCACAGAATAACATGAATATAAATAGAATAATGATAATATATATCAATTTGAAGAACACAATACACCACATGCAATAAATATGTGGTGAAGAATGGAAATCTCATTGAATTAAAAGTGAGATAAGATATCCCCTTACGAAAATTCGGCAGCCTAACAGTGCCACTTAAAAAATACAAAAATGGATTGAAGATATAAATTATAGTCTCTCATCATATGAACATAAAAGTATAGTAAGAGTAATTTAGGTGAACATCCCCCAACATAAGAAAGGGGAGCTTAAAAGAAGTGACATAAAAGAAAGTACATAAAAATAAAGAGAGAGGTTGGATCCCTTACCTCAAGTCCGACTTGTCTTTTGCGTTTCTTTATATTCCGGAATAATAAACTTTGGTCAATTACTAATTTGTTAATTAAATCCTCTAAATTTTATTATTCAATTCATATCACATCTTATAACGTTATAATAATTATTTAATTATGTGAGTTCATATCAGACTTTTTTGTCGATGTTCGATACATGAGTCAAAAATGAACTTTTTTGAAAAGAATTGTCCATGTAGTTATAATTACACCATATCCAGAATAGTATTAATGATTTAAATATCATATATATCCAGTATAAATTAATTTTATACTATTCCATAACATTTGGATATAAAAAATGAAATGCACCGTTCATGGAGATGGTAGGCCGTACGTACGCATGAACGCTACTTTCATTTCTTTGCCACATTAATAGAATTAAAACTAAATGAGAGAGATATATATATATATATATTATAATTAAAGTATAATATATATGTCATATAAGTCACATTATTTCATTAATTTCAGTATTTATACATTCCATGTATCGCATGAACGAGTCATGTCACTTGAGGGGGCAGTAGTCCACACTTCCTCAAATTAAATTATAGCATTTGCACAACATGAAAAGAAAAAAAGGTTTGTTTTAAATGTAAACTAAAAAATAATAGAGAGGAAATCAATAAAATATATATCATAAATAAATATATTTCCATCATAATGGCCACCATGATAGGTGGTAGGAGAAGATAGAACAATCGTCATTTAATGAGGAAGTAATTAGCCATCCACGGAAATAGTATGTTCTTAAACCATTAGATGGAGGTGTGTGTAAGTGTAGCTGAAATAATTCTCATAAAAACATCCTATTATATTGAATATACTGGTGTTTTTATAAAATAAAGGAATAAAAAGAGTTGGGGGGGGGGGGGGTTTAGAAGAAAAATAAAACATATAACATTAGAGAAGACTTTACCATTTAATCAGGTACGTCCCATTTGTTTGAACCAAAAAGGTTTCTTGAAGAGATTTCTGCCTAAGAGAAGGCTTTTATGATGAATAGAGTAATGTAGAGAGATAAAATGAGCATATTCTGTCAGATCCAATGGCTTGAGAGGTGTGGGTAAGGGGGTAGAGGTGAGGACCTTTTATAAGAGGGAGGTGGGGAACTCTTGGAAAGTCTTGAAATGTCACTTTATGTTAAAATAATTTTCGTATTTTAAAGTTCCCAGAAAGATATATTTAGAGGATAAGGTGATAAGGGTTCTAAAGCCACCAATCCAATAGGTTTTTGACAAGTGTATGTCTTGGATTTTACATTATCTTTCTTTTTATTTAAATCGATCATTAATGAGGTAATATCTGCCTCATCATGGTGTCATAAATTAATTTATTTAATGAATAAAAATTATAAAAAAATACTATGATGTAGAAAATATTTTTAGCTTTCCAATGACTATTTATATCCTAATAGATCGTTTATGTAGAAAAATTTAAAATCGTTTTGCTTAAGTGTTACATACTTTGGTTACATTTTCCTTTCTTTAAAAAAATATGATAAAAGGTCACTATCACACTAAAGTTATTACATGGGGTCCCAAGGTTGGAACAAGGCATCCCATGGTCATCCATGACACCACCAGTATAATTAAGTCACATTTTGGGGTCATTTAATATTTTTATGATATTATTTTATTACCCTTAACTACCCGGTTACTAATTAAACACAATAATTAAATATAATTACCATCGTTACTATTCATAATGTCCAAAAAATGAGAGTCTTAATTACATAATTTGGAACTTATAATTCCAAATATAGAATCCATTTTATCAAATTCCAAGCACATAAATTGTAGTAATAAATTTAAAAAAAATTTCCATTGTCAAAACCAAAGTCGGGTTTTGAGGAAGTAAAATCTATCAAAGGATTGATTTGTTTTTACATCCATTTTAAAAGTGAAATTACATGAAATTATCAAAATTGTATTAAATGATAAAAACATAATTAAATTACACCTTAAAACCAATTAAAATGAAAATATAACTATATAAATAATTTAGATGAAAAGGCAGTTTTGAATTAAAATGCAGTATTTTTAACTATTCATCGAAAATGAACATTTGTCAGAAATATACCAAAAATTCAACCTAAGCTATATTTTATATTCAAAATTCAAAAATTATATCAATTCTACCAAATTCATAACATAAAAGTTTCATTAATTAATTTTATAATCAATTCCCGCTGTCAAAACAAATAGCGTATTTTTAAGAAACAATATCTTTTAAAAGATTGACACTTGTTTATGTCAAATTTCAAAGTAAAATTAATTCAAATGAGCTGAATTTGATTAAATGGTAAAAATATATTTTGATTACACTTTAACACCAATTAAAAATATAATCATACAATATAAATAAATTATACTAAAAGGAGGTTTGAAATTAAAATATAGCATTTTACACTATTAATTAAAAATTAAACTTTATCGGAAAAATACCAAAACATTATACAAAGTAAATTTTGATGTCGTGATTCTAAAAAAAATTATTTGGTCAAATATAACATATAATTTAATTCTCCGACCCTAGTTACCCAGATTCGGTGCATTATTACATAACATTGGCATGATGACAAAAGATCAAGTCTCGAAAGAATGATTAGTTTAGTAGCCTTGGAATCACTAGATACATTCATAAAGTTTACATTACATCCTAAAGTGAAAACTACTACAACAACATCTTGTATTCATATCCCCTCATACTATCCCTACAGGTCATTCATAAATTACTTCCGCACATCCTGGTAAAAATAAAACATTGAAAGGGGTGAGCTGAGATGCCCAGTAAGGATAACAATATAGCATAAAATTTCATATATAAGCCTAAAAATTTAAGGCAATGTATAAATAAAACAAAAGAATTTTAAGCATTAACTTCAGAATAATATGGAAAAGATAAAATGAAATAATTACTTTTACTTATTCACAAGAATATTCTACTAGTCCAATAATCACATGTAATATCAATAACCACTTTCATAATGATGGAATGCATAATGCCAGACTATTATAACCATACAGTCAAGGCATTGTGCCAAGACTACAAATAAGATTTTTTCAAGGCCTTGTTCCAAGACACAAGTTTGTATCATGAGACATATCGATACATCGAGGAGGTATAGTGGGCTCCACCCATCACCTATTAAGTCCAATGCATTCCTCATATGATCAGGTTTAAACATAACATAAACATTCTTATTAAAACTAGCATACAAAATGTCGATAATTTCTCCATAAACCATGAATGGTATAAAAATAACACATCCATAGTCAAACATATCACAAAACCTTCAATACAATATGGAATTTTTGTATCAGAATAAATAAACTTCAAATAAGCTTAAAATCCATCAAAGGATGTTGACATAGATGAAATCAAAACTATTTGAGAGAAATATATCTTTTTTCAATAATTTTAAAGTCACATAATTATAAAATAAAACATTTAATTTTAAAGTATTCTTATAATCTTGTAAGTTATTCTTTGATGACTTTATAATGGCAAAAAATAGCTGCACCCGCCATATAAGTTAAAAAACATTCTTACCTTAATTTTGTCGAAAAGGTTAAAAAGTACCTTGTTTGAAAAATGATGGAATGATTCCTTTAAAACCATTTTATAAAAGTAAAACCAGGTTATAAATTAATTTAAACCATTTTCTAGTAAATAGTAAAAATGTTTTAGAATACATTTTTCAGAAACATGGATGTGGATGATAAAGAGGTCCTAGTAGATAATCACGTATAACGATCCTCGGATAATGAAGAGAATGTGAAATAAACACTTACCTGGTACTTTTACATAGTCAATTGTATGTTAACCTCCTGTATAATAGTAAAAAAAATTATGAAATTATACAAGAAACATATACATAATTATGATATCGTAGATGATCTTCTATTACTGCTTTTGTTAATAAAATTTTAGTATTATCGTCGATTCAGGTGTTAACTTACTCATTTTATTTTATATGTTTTTTTACATAAGCCATGTTTTTTATGGATAGTTTGTATATTATTCATATCCATAATTATATCAAGTCCTTAAACATTATTATTAATCATTAAATGAGAATTATAATTGCATGGATACGATGGAGAATGAATCTCATCACGTTCGTGGAGAGGGTAGTCCGTACATACGCACGAGCGACAATATCACTCTTTTGATATTAAAATAATATATAATTGGATATTATATCATATATAAAAAATAATTTTAATGTTATATTTATTATATACATGAATTACACATCATTATTATACCCATCCAAATAATAATGTTTTGAATAACAATTACACCACGACGTGGAGACGGTAAGCCGTACGTACGCACGTATGGTGACATGTCATTCAAAGGATGGAAAGAATACTGAATATGATTGTACCATATTTATAATAACATCACTGTATATATAAGATACTAGAGTCTTTATTTTATAAAGGAAATAACAAATAAATAATAAGTTGAGGGAGAAAGGAATTAGAAAAATGGTGGTGAACGCATTACCTCTTCTTTGGGTTCTTCCTTTTGATTTGATCAAAAGGGCACCGTAGGTTGACATTATTATCAAAATAAGGCCTCTAGGTCTAATTTAGGGAAGCTGAGAAAATATTTGGGTAGGTTTTGGCCGAGCCAAAAGTCTTTTAAGGTGTCAAATTGAGATAAGGGGGGTTCCCTTTTATAAGAGGGGTGAGGGGCACCTTTGGAAAATCTAGAAATATTATTTTATAATAAATTAATATTCAATTTATAATGGATAAAAAGTAGATTAATTAAAGGTTAAGGTGGGGATGGGTCGAAAACCACTAAACAAATGTGTTTTAGACAGGTTTCGTTCACTATATTAACCTTATCTTTTAGTTTTAACTCTTAGTTTATTAGTTTGACATTTACCATGTCACTTTGTATTTTTGTATTATATAGTTAATAAACATACTATATACATCCAAGAGACCCCAAAGTGGTCTATTAATGATACACCTATCATTATATAAGTCTCTTGGTCTAATAATATATTTTTTGTAATTTAATATCAATTAATAATATAATATATTTTTTAAAAACTCTTTTAGGTCAATTTTGAGACTATTTGGTATTTGATTTTTTTAAAAATCATAACAGCATGATTACTTCAAAAAACATAATTAAATCAATACTAGAATTTCAAATTAACCTATAAAACTTGTAGAATTTATAAAAAGTCTCATATTACAATTAATTGGATATTTATAATATCAATTATTTTAATATTTTAGTAATATGGTAATTACTGCATCATCATTGTGTCATAAATAAATAAAATTATTTGATGTCTAAAAATTATAAATAAAATACCATTATGTATTGAATCGTTTTAGCTTTCTAATAAATATTTATAATCTAATTTATCATATGTATAACCCTATATTAAAATTTTTTAACTATTAAACTTTGATTTTAACTCTTTTAACTCTTCTTTGAATTAAATAATAATAAATGTCATAATCTAATCCACATGGACATAAATGATAATATTTTATTCCTAATGTTGTTTTTGGTCGATATAAACTTTTCCAATAGAATTAGTACATGTGTTAGGGTAATATTAATATAATTTTTACCCTTAATTACCCTATTTAATTTTGACTGTGGTAAATAAAAGTTAAACGTTACTATTCACCAAAAATCATTTTCATCTCATTGAACCACATTTTACTCATTGATATTAATCGTGTCTCTCTGATTTTCAAAATTCTACTCACAGAAACGGTAAAATTAAGTTTTATGTGAATTTCCAAATTCTCCGAGCACGTGGGTAGAAGATGGTGAAAAGTTTAATTAAATTTTTATGTGCCTAAAATTATTATAAACTGACTCCACTGAATTAAATTGAACATGTATAAGTATTAATTATCTATTTTGACCTAAAATAAATTTAAATATAATAAATATTTATTTAAATAAAAAGTTGATTTTATCCAATAACTCAGTGCTTTTCACTATTCATCAAAAATTTAATTTTTTCAGAAAAATACCAAAAATTAACCCTAGGCTAATTTCGATATTTCAAATCCAAAAATGAAGTCCATTTTGAATGAAAAAATTTATAAAATTTCAAAAATTTAGTATTACTATTTATAACGGCTAGTTTGATTTATTGTGGCGTGTGTTATAACTGAAAGTTGTGTACAACACACGCTACTATATTATTCAAAGAGAGGCGTACCATAGAAGCTTGGGGTGTCACATTATCCCCTCCTTAAAATAATTTCGTCCTAAAATTTAAAGAATACTACCGCATAAAATGACTCAGGTGGTTTTTCATCATAAGTTCCTCAGGTTCCCACGTTGCTTCTTCCATCTTATGGTTTCTCCACAAAACTTTTACCAAACGTGTCATCCGGTTTCTCAGTACATGTTCTCTTGTATCAAGAATCCTGATGGGCTCTTCGCAATAAGACAGATCGGGTTCCAGTTCTAATTCTTCGTAAGTAAGTACATGGGTTGGGTCAGGGATGTATTTTCTCAACAGTGATACGTGGAACACATCGTGAACTTTTGTGAGACTTGGCGGCATTGCCAAATGGTATGCTACAACCCCAATTTGTTCTAGAATTTCAAATGGTCCGATGTACTTGGGACTCAATTTTCCCTTCTTTTGAAATGGATAACTCTCTTCCATAGAGATACCATCAAGAAAACATAATATCCTACCAGAAATTCCAAATCTTTCCTTCGGTTATCGGCATAGATCTTCTGCCTACTTTGAGCTGCTTTGATGTGGTTTTGTATTACCTTCAACTTTTCCATCGTTTCCTCCACCAATTCTGGACCTACGAGTTTTCTTTCATCAAATTCATCCCAACAGGTTGGTGTACGACATCTCTTTCTGCATAACGCTTCATATGGTGCCATCTGAATACTTTAATAGAAGATATTGTTATAGTAAAATTCCACCAGAGGTAAATATTGATCCCACATACCTGAAAGTCAAGTGAGAATGATCTCAACATGTCATTTAAGGTTTGAATAGTCTGTTCTGATTGTCTGTCTATTTGATGGAGGTAGGCAGTGCTCAAACAAAGTTCAGTATCTAGGGCTTTCAGAATAGTTTTCCAGGATCTTGAAGTAAAATGGGGATCACGATGAGAAAAAATCGATAGTGGTACTCCATGAAGTCTTACAACTCCATTAATATATAGTCTTTCTATAGGTTCAAGTGTTAGATCTTCTCTTATAGCAAGAAAATGTGCTGACTTGGTAAGCCGATCAACAATAACCCATATTGCATCATTCCTTCAAGGAGTATTTGGTATTACCATGATAAATTCCATCATAATATTATCATATTTCCACTTAGGTATGGGAAGAGGTTGCATGACTCCTCCGGGCTACTTCCTTCCAGCTTTCACTTATTGACAAACCATACATCTTGACACAAAATCAGCAATCTACCTCTTCATGTTGTCCCACCAAAAATGTTCCTTCAAATATCTATACATTTTGGTGCTCCCAGGGTGTATAGAGGAATTGGAACTGTGAGCATCATCCAACAATTCCCTTTTTAGATCGGGTATATCAGGAACACAAAGCCTCTTCCCGAATTTCAAAATTCTATCTTCATACACAAAGTCACTCAATATCCCATCATTCACTTCTTTAATATTCTTTTGAAATTCATCATCATTGGTCTGAGAACTCTAAATCCTTTATAGTAAAGAAGGTTTGGAAACCATTTGAAAAATCATTTATGTTTCGCCTTCTATGGTGATTCCCATATCCAACTTTACTAGATCCATGAAAATAGGATCTCCTTCAATTCACATCATGTTCAAAACTCCATGATCATTTCTGCTCAAAGAATCTGCCACCTTATTTGCCTTTCCTGGGTGGTAGTTTATCATGAAATCATAATCCTTGAGTTGTTCAAGCCATCGCCTTTTCCTCATGTTAAGTTATTTTTGTGAGAAAATATACTTCAAACACTTGTGATTAGTATAAGTCTCACATTTTTCACCATAGAGGTAGTGTCTCCATATCTTCAAAGAAAATATCACAGCTGCTAACTCGAGATCATGATTAGGATAGTTTTTCTCATGAATTTTCAACTGTTGTGATGCATAGGCAATAACCCTATCATTTCACATAAGGACACAACCAAGTCCTTTATTTAATGCATCACTATAAATAAAGAACCCATCATTCCCCGATGGTAGAGTCAATCTAAGAGCATTGAATAATATTCTCTTCAGTTCTTAGAAACATTCCTCACAGTCTTTTTTTCATACAATTTTTACCCCTTTACGTGTGAGCTTAGTTAATGGGTTAACTAATCGGGAAAAGTTCTTGACAAAATGCCGATAATAACCAGCTAAGCCAATAAAAATGCATACCTCGGTTATACTCGTTAGTGCTGGCCATTCATGGATTTCTCTTGTCTTAGAATGATCAGCAGATATTCAATTGTTGGAGACAATATATCGAAGATAAGAAATATCATGAAGTCAGAATTCTCACTTGATAAACTTTCTATATAACTCATGTCTTCTCAGATACTTCAGGATACCGCGCAAGTGATTTTCATGATCTTCGTAGATTTTGGAGTATACCAGGATATCATCAATAAATACCACCACCAAATCATCAATATATTCCTTGAAAACTCTGTTCATAAGGTCCATGAATATAGAGGGTGCATTAGTCAACCCAAAAGGCATTACTCTAAACTCATAATGCCCGTACCTTGTTTGAAATGCTATCTTTAAAATGTCTTCCTTCTTCACACACAACTGATGGTATCCAGATCAAAGTTCAGTCATTGAAAAGTATCAATCTCCATGCAGTTGGTTAAATAAATCATCAATGTGAAGTTGGGGATACTTTTTATTTATTTTTATAACATTGATTTCACTGTAGTCGATACAAAACCTCATTGATCAATCCTTCTTTTTAACAAAAAGAAAAGGGGCTCCCCATGGAGAAACACTGGGGAGAATAAATCCATAAATACTCAATTCCTCTAGTTGTTTCATTAGTTCCACTAATTCTACAGTTACCATTCTATAAGGGGTCTTCGATATAGGCCCTAATCCAGGAATTAAATCAATGGAAAACTCAACTTCTCATTTTGGAGGATGACCAGGTAAATTGTCCAGATACACATCTACATATTCTTCAACAATATGTACATCCTCTATTTGAACATTCCTTTCCTCACCCACAGTCACTTAATTATCTTTCTCCATAATAATTTAATTTAGTTGACCTACTAGGGGTGGATATAGATAAGAACTAGGTGGTGATGATTCTTCTCTAAAGATAAGGTGTTCTGTAACATCATCATCAAAAATAGTAACCTTCTTCTTCTTACAATAAATTTTTGCATCATGGTCCGAAATCCAATCCTTACTAAGGATTATATCAAACTCAATCATAGGTATGAAGATGAGATCAGTGAATAAAGAACATTTTTTGTGCTCTAATGAGGACTGATTCGCAAAAATTTGTTTCAATGATTCTTACCTTATGAGTTTTCACAAACAACTCCCTTGTTAAATCAAATTTAAAATATCTAATTTTCTTAGCAAACTGGGAAGACATGAAACAATGAGATGATCCAGAATCAAATAATGCATTTTCTAAACTTGAGGAAACCATTAAATTACCTGCCACCACATATTTCAGAGCTTCTACCTCAACAGTAGTGATAGCATAAACTTGTCCTTGATCCCTTGGCCTTTTTCAAAGGTAAGTTCCCAGGATTCATAGGAAATTCATTTTCATAATGTCCCATCTCCCTGCAATTATAGCACTTAACATCGGTAGCTTTTTTCTTTCCTTTGCAATCATGAGCTTGGTGGACTTTTTCACCACACTTGTAACAGACACCCATTCCCTTAAAGCAGTTACCTGGGTGTTTCTTCTCACATTTACTACATGATAGATATTAAACTTTTCCCTTCTTCTACTTATTTCCATTCGCTGATTGATCAGCAGATCTCTTCTTCTCTTGCTTTGCTTTAAAGTCATAAGACTTAGAGAATTCTGTTTCTATCTTGATAGCACATGAGACAATGTCATCGTACGACGAGAAGAATTGTGAGACTAATGCTCGACGGAGAAATGGTTTTAACCCATCAAAGAAACGATCAATCTTTCTTCGTTGGTGACTTATATAATCTCCAGCATACCTTGCTAACATTGTAAAGTTAGCCTCATACTTTGCTACATTATCATCCTCCTTTTGTCTCAGACTCAGAAATTTCCTTTCCATATCTGCTGGATGGTCATGAAAAAAGTATTTTTCTAAAAATAGATCTTTGAACTCCCTTCATTCCATATTTGATACTTAATCATCTTCCTTCATGTTTTTAATTAATGACCACCATTGATCAGCATCTCCAGTGATGTGGTAAACTGCCATGATAACTTTTTCCCTTTCACTACTCCCCAAATCCTAAAATATTTTCTCTAGGGAACTTATCCATTGCTCAGTTACCGATGTATTTTTACTCCCATTGAGTGTTTTTGGTTGTTTCCTCATGAATAGATCTAACTATGATCCTCCATGCTGTGGATCAGGGTTCTCCATATGGGTAAGGTTATTCTTCATAACCTCAGTCAGTTTTCCCAGTATGGTGATAAGCTGATCAGCACTAATTGCATCACCATCTCCACTATAATTATCTTGAGTAGCCGGGAAATCCCTACATGGACTGTGTGCATTGATATAGTTTCCATTTCTTCCACTAGGATCCATCTCTAAACAATGGCATAAACTAGATCAGTTTATGAATCAAAATACATAATTCCATACTTGTAAAATACTTAACATAAATTTAACTATTTATGGATATAATCCATAATCCTAAAAATGTTATCTTTCAGGAAGTATATACTCATAAACCCTTCATAATGGTTTGTAAAAAAATTAAAATTATCCTAAGAATATCTCTCGGGAATGTCGTAACCATGATTACAGCAAGACCCATTGTCATGCACTAGTTCCCATTCGAGTCTAACTCAAAGCAGTGTTTGTGGGTTTTACCCCAACGTACATATATTCCAGAGCCTCCTCTACCTGCTCGTATCCATAAAGGGATATATTTCTCAGAAAAATTAGAGAATCTATACAATACCAAAATTCTAGGAAGTTCTTCTATACTCATCCATAAAGTATATCTTAGGGCTATGCGCTCTAATAAGAGTTTATCTAAATCTAGCTTCCAGGGTTTGTACTAAACTTCCTCTGATACTAACAGTAACGCCCTGACCCTAGTTACCATGAGTCGGTGCATTATTACATAACATTGGCATGATCACAAAATATCATGTCTCGACAGACCGATTAGTTTAGAAGCCTTGTAAACACTAGATACATTAATAAAGTTTACATTACATCATAAAGTGAATACTAATACAACAACATATTGTCTTCATATCCCCACATACTATCCCAGCAGGTCATTCATAAATTACTTCTTCACATCCTGGGAAAAATAACACATTGAAAGGGGTGAGCTCAGATGCTTAGTAAAGATAATAATATAGTAGAAACATTCATAAATAATCTTACACATTTAAGGAAATGTATATCTAAAAAGATCCTTTTAAACATGCACTTTAGCATAATTTTCCAAAGATAAAATGAAATAATTCCATTTACTTATTCAAATGGATATTCTACTTGTAACACCCCAGGTAAATAAAGAGCATGACATTTTCACATTTATCAATATTTTTGAATAAAATATTAATATGACTTTAAAGGGGACTCTATGCTCGATGGCGTACCCAACACGCAACCACAAGTTTCTTGGGAATCTTATGTTGCACTCTGATAATAAAATAATATTATTTTAAATGGTAGTTAACGCCTAGCTGTTCTGATGGCGGGAATGAATGGAACTAACTAAAAAATTATTATATATGTTTGTCAAATATTTTAACTTTTTACAATAAATGTTAGAGGATTAAAAATGTGAATGAATCCAATTTGAAGCCTAAACATTCTAATATTTTCTAAAAGGTCGATTAACCGTCTATTGATGGAGAACCTCTTTTAAATACAAATTTTGAAAATTTTATGTGTTATATTTGACAAAATAAAATTCTTCTTTAGAATCGGGACATCAAAATTTACTTTATGTAAATTTTTGGTATTTTTCCGAAAAAGTTCAATTTTTAATGAATAGTGAAAAATGTTGTATTTTAATTCAAAACCTCTTTTAAATCTGATTTATTTATATGATTAGATTATCATTTGAATTTTTTTTCAAGTGAAATTAGAAGATATGTTTACCATTTAATATAATTGTGGTCGTTGGAATTAATTTCACTTTGAAATCAGACTTAAACTAGTGTCAATCTTTTGATACATTTTGTTTCATAAAAACACGCTATTTGTTTTGACAACAGGAACTAATTATTAAATTAATTAATGCAACTTATATGTTTTGAATTTTTTATAATAGACATCATTTTTGAATTTGGAATATCAAATATAGCTTAGGGTGAATTTTTGGTAATTTTCTGAAAAACTTTAATTTTTGATGAATAGTGAAACCACTAAGTGGTACTTATAAAAACTGATTTTTCCATTTAAATGATATTTTGCCAACTTTGTGTTTTTAATTTAAAAAATATGACATACATGGTTGTTATTAAGAAGTAAAATTTGGTTCAATGGGATTAAAATAATTTTTTTGTGAATGGTAACTTATTATGTTTTTAATCGCGATTAGAGGTAATTAGTGTATTTTAAGGTAAAAATAATGTTTTAATAATTAAAGATGAGATTTAAACATGTCCTAAAATACTTTTATGTGTCATTTACGACCAAGAAAATCCATGGGTCATATTGGGGACCCCATGGAGCCACTTTGGTTGGGAAATGACCTAAAAAACTTTTTATTTAATGTTAAAGTAAAAATGACAGAAACATGAAATGTTTTACTAAAACAATTTGTACATGAGGTTATACAAGTAACATATTTGACTATAAATAGTAATTGGAAATATAAAATTATTTCCTACATCATATTAGTTTTTTTATAATTTTTAGACATTAAATAAATTAAATTATTTATGACATAATGATGATGCAGTGATTACCTCATTAATAAAGGATTTAAATAAAATGAAATGATAATGTAAAATATATGACCTACACATGTCCAAAAACTATTGGATTGGTGGATTTAGTATCCTTATCACCTTAACCTCGAATTATATCAATGTGGGACCTTTTGAATCCGAAACTCATTTTTAAAATAAAGTAACATTTCTTTACTTTCCAAGAGTGCCCCTCCTCTCCTCTTATAAAAGGCCCCCACCTCTACCTCCTTACCCAAACTTCCAAAGCCTTGGGCTCGGCCAAACCCTGCCCATTTTGTCTCTCCACATCCCTATCTTACTCCTTGATGCCTAAATTTTGGCATAAGTCTTCCCAAAGAAGCCTTTGAGCTCAAACCAATGGGAGTTACCCGATTTTAAAGTAATGCCTTCACTTGAGTCCTTTTGTTTTATTTTGCTTCTCCAACCCCCTAAACTCTTTTTATTCATTTATTTTGTAACAACTCCAGTATCTATAATATATTAGGATGTTTTTATAAAATTTATTCTATCTACACATACACACACCTACATCTAATGGTTAAAGAACATACTTTTTCCGTGGTTGGCGAATTTCTGCCTCACGAAATGATGATTGTTCAACACTCATATATCACCTTAAAAGGTGGACATTAAGATGTCAATATATTTATATATTATATATAATATGTTTATGTTTTACTTAAGATTCTTTATTTTTCATTTATGGCATATCCTTTAAGGTTACCATTATGAGTAAACATGATATCTTCATTTTAGGAAGTGCGGACTACTTCCCCCTCAAAGTGATTTGATTCGTTAATGACATATGTGGGATGTATAAAGGATGTAATTAATGGTATTATATATGATATTATACTGGAATTATAATATACCTCTATATAATTATGATTCCATTCTATAAAATGTGAAATATAAATGAATGTAGCTTTCATGTGTACGTACGGCTTACCGTCTCCATCAACGGTGCATTTCATTTCTTACCTCTAAATGATTATGTAATATTATAAATGCATGTATATACTGGATATATATGATATATATGATATATACATCATGATTATAACTCTGTATATAATGGATACATGAACAACTTGTAATTATAGAGGGCATATTTTGACTCAAGTACCAATGATCGTTTAAACGACCGTTATTAACTAAAATAATTACATAGTGTTCGTGACCTGGTAATAAGTGATATAAAAGGAATAATGAACTTGAAAAAGGTTCTTAAGGAAGTATAAATTAACTCAAGTTTATTATTCAGGATATTAAAGAACGATCGAGTCAAGTCGGACACGAGGTAAGGGATCCAACCTCTCTCATTCTTTTTAAGTACACTCTTTTATGTCATTCATTTTAAAGCTCATCTTTCTTGTTATTGGGATGTTCTTTTATATTACTCTTACTGTAATTTTTATGTTAATATTACGAGAGACCCTATTCTCTCTCATCAATTCATTTTGGATGTTTTGAATGGCGCCGTTAGGCTGCTGAATTTTTGTAAGAGATTTAACCTCTCTCTTTTTTTTAAGTACTCTCCTTTATGTCACTTCTTTTAAGCTCTTATTTGTTATGTTGGGGGATGTTCTTTTATATTCCTCTTTCTGTAAACTTTATGTTAAAATTATGAGAGAACCTATTTTCTCTCATCAATCCATTTTGGATGTTTTAAGTGGCACCGTTAGGCTGCCGAGTTTTCGTAAGGGATTTTTCATCTCACATTTATTCCCGTGAGATTTATGATACATTTGCCAAAATTTACATTGAGTGGTGCATGTACTTCCCATTACTTTACTCATTGTGTAATATACTTTCATTTATGAGTATTTACATCAATGTTGTATTGTCCTTCTTTCACGGGGTGCATGTCTCGAAAGATACCCATGTCGGTAAGGGAACCTTTCACCCTCCTCTTTTTAAAAGACTTCTTTTGTTATGTATATTAATTCACATACTATTATGTTGGGATATGTTCTCTTATATACTTATTGATTTAAATTTTATGTCCAAGTGAAGAGATACCCTTTTTATCTCTCATCAACTCCTTTTCTTAATTTTGAAGTGACGCCCGTAGGCTGTCGAATTTTTGCAAAGGAACTTCGTAACCCAATTTTGATTCTTTGGGATAAACTTGTACACCTTGAATATGTTGTTCTATGATTATGTGTGAATTTCCTTTGATTGTTTTACACTTAATACCAACTAATATTTCATGTATTCATTTGTCACACATAATTATGTAACTGATTTATCCTTAATCCAAGGATACCGTCTTTGTATGGGACTTCATCTCAATCTCCTTTCATTGAGGCATATTTTGTTTTTTAAAAAACCTACTTTTATATGGTGTATAAACCCCTTTGACTTTTACGTTTATCCAAAAGGAATCTTTTTTATACGAATCGTTTTACTAAACGATAAAAGGGAATGTTTTTGTCATACGTATGCGGTGACAACGACTTCTCCGCCGTCGTGACCATTATTTGAGTTTCGGCTTCTTCTACAGGCCATACCTTTTTTTAAAAGAAAAATAAATACCATGTTTTACTTTTATTTTATTTTGGTATTCAAAATGGTTTTCATAATGTTTTTATATCAATGTGTTGTATTGATATCTTGTTATTGAAAGGTGGAAATGTTATGTTTCCTTTATGCATGTTTTATGTGATATGATTATGTTGAGGTTCATGGGAATTATTATGAAGACGGGTGGTTCCGTGATAAAATAAGGGCGGGTGAGCCTGATATAGCTCTCCAATGCATTGGGAAACACAAAGGAGTGAAACGTTATGGTTTCTCTAAAGAGATTTGGGGAGTATACTATGGTGGGTATTCCAAACCTAACCAAGAGGGTTACTCCCTACGTAAAAATGTTATGAATGACTCAAGTTACCTTTTATGTCTTATGATTTCTATGATTTATTCATGATTTTATGAGGTATGTTAAAGTGCCTATGTTTGATGGGTAAATTATGATTTCATTCTTATTTATATATGAACTCATGTTTCCTTTCAATATTTTTTTATAAGCCTTACAGAGCTTTTTATGCTCATCCCATGTTTTTTTGAAATGTTTTTCACATGTCAAGGGAAAGGCACATGATATGATGATAGTTTCATGGAAGTGTCAAGAAAGAATCCATGCTTTATTTTTAAATATGTTTCCATTGATGGGAAAAATAATACTATCTTTTATGTAACAACTTTGTTTAAATGTGGAATGTAATGCATGTTTTATGATCTAATTCTCTAAAACTCTAAACCTGAAAAGATCCTCAAGGTGTAATCTTGTAATAACTCAAGATTAAGTAAGGTTTAAGGCTGGGGCCTTATAGTTGGTATCAGAGGTCGGTTTAGATAACTTTAGAGGTTAGGGTATCCTCTAAGCATAAGTGACATTACCATAATGGTTAGGATTTCAGAAAGAGTCCTAGTTTTAGATAAAGTGAATAAGTAAGTATATCATAGTGGTTATCTTCCTGATTAGTACGTGATGGTTTTTTTGATATACTCACACTGAAATTTCTGTTTTTAGTGAATGGATGGATCTAGGTGGCACCAAAGTGACAATAGGTTTGAAGGAAACTATGGTGGTTCTCTGATTAAGAGACTGGATGAAATGGGGTATTCAATGAGGAAACTCATTGTTGTTCTAAACCAACTATCAAGGAGTCATGATCATCCACTTTAACCTTGGTATGTTCTGTAATGCATCATGTATGAGATGACCAATCGATGTGGAAGTTCAGGTAATAATTATAATGGTAACCATTACAGTTTATTTGATCCTTACTTTTTAGGTAATTATGGGCAACTCTATGATATGATGGAAAATGAAAGGAATGAGTTAAACTTGAGGTTAAAATATGTTATGATTATTTTTGAAGATTTTATCTCATTTTGGGGAATGTTTTAAGAGTTATATAGATTTGGAAAAAGGACAACATGCAGACCATGTGACAACACGTCGCGTCGGACCAAGCTGCGGGAATCGAACCCACAACCAAAGTGAAACTGATATTTATCACCTACCACTGGACTACATGAAGTCCCTGGTTAGTTTGACAGATTCTTTTTAGTTAGATGATTTTATGAATTAATAGTAAGTTGATTTTTGGTTGTCTATGAAAATTTATTAATCTATCATGGAGGATATGTGATAAGGTTAATTACATTTCAATATGAGACATTAAGAGCAACTGATGTTGTTTGGAGATAAATGTTATGATTTAACTTGGAAGACTATGTGACAAAATCCTTCAAATATTTGGGTTTCAATCTTAGTTTGGTTTACTTTGAATAATTTTATGGACAAATTGTTTATCGAATGGTCCTCGTTGAACTTTGGGTTTTTTTGGACAAATTTTGGAGATTAAGAATAGATTATCTTTTTATAAAGGGTTATCCTTTTCTGGATTATCTGATCTTTTACTAACCTTTTTGGTTTTTGTTTTGGTTAAAGACTAAAGACATGGGAATTATATAGTTCTCTTTTGTGGATTAGGTGATTCTCTAGAAGTTGATTATAGTACTCTTAATGTGAACAAGTCTTCCTAAATACTTGTCTTTTGGAGAAAATATGAGTTTGTGTAAGGAATATAATAAAAGTTGAAAGTCAACATGATAAGTGATTATGTTTCCTTATGAATAAATTCCTCAATAAAAAGTAACTTAAAACAAAAATGTTGTCTATCAAGGTTTCCTACAGGGGAATCGAATAACTTTTAACCCATCACATGTTTGTGATTTTCTTGTGGTTAACTTTCTCCTAGACATGTTTTCTATCACTCTCTATCAGAACATGACCCTATGTTTTCTCCTCCATGTCCATGTTTTCCTACAAGGAATCCTAGTATGGGTTAACTCGGGTGACCTCTATACTTATCTTCCTTTATTTTAACGTGATTGTTTTACCGACTCTTGTTCCGATGTGGGATTTTCAAAGATGTTTCCAGGATCAATTTTAAAATTGCGAGGATGCAATTCCCAAAAGGGGGAAGGATGTAACACCCCATGTAAATAAAGAGTATGACATTTTCACATTTATCCATATTTGTGAATAAAATATTAATATGACTTTAAAGGGGACGTTATGCTCGATTGCGTACCCAACACGCAACAACGAGTTTCTTGGGAATCTTACGTTGCACTCTAATAATAAATTAATATTATTTTAAATGGTAGTTAATGCCTAACTATTATGATGACGGGAATGAACAGAACTAACTACAAAATTATTATATATGTTTGTCAAATATTTTTACTTTTTACAATAAATGTTAGAGGATTAAAAATGTGAATGAATCCAATTTTAAGCGTAAACATTCTAATATTTTTTAAAAGGTCGATAAACCACCTTTTGATGGCGAACCTCAGTTAAATACACTTTTTTAAAATTTTATATGTTATATTTGACAAAATAAAATTCTTCTTTAGAATCAGGACATCAAAATTTACTTTCTGTAAATTTTTGGTATTTTTCCGAAAAAGTTCAATTTTTAATGAATAGTGAAAATGATGTATTTTAATTCAAAACTGCTTTTAAATCTGATTTATTTATATGATTATATTATCTTTTTAATTGGTTTTAAAGTGAAATTATAATATATTTTTACCATTTAATACAATTGTGGTCGTTGGAATTAATTTCACTTTGAAATCGGACTTAAACTAGTGTCAATCTTTTGATACATTTTGTTTTATAAAAACACGCTATTTGTATTGACAGCGGGAATTAATTATTAAATTAATTAATGCAACTTATAAGTTTTGAATTTTTTAAAATAGATATCATTTTTAAATTCGGAATATCAAATATAGCTTAGGGTGATTTTTTGGTAATTTTCTGAAAAACTTTAATTTTTGATGAATAGTGAAACCACTAAGTGGTACTTATAAAAACTGATTTTTCTATTTAAATGAAATTTTTCGATCTCTGTGTTTTGAATTTAAAATATACTACATACATGGTTTCCATTAAGAAGTAAAAATTGGTTCAATGGGATTAAAATAATTTTTTGGTGAATAGTAACTTATTAAGTTTTTAATCGCGATTAGAGGTAATTAGTGTAGTTTAAGGTAAAAAAAATGTTTTAATAATATGATATGAGCTTGACACATGTACTAACATCATTTTATGTGTCATGGCCGACTAAGACAATACATGGGTCAACATGGGGACCCCATGAAGCCACTTTGGTTGGGAAATGACATAAATAACTTTTTATTTAATGTTAAAGTAAAAAATGACACAAACATGAAATGTTTTACTAAAACAATTTTTACATGGGGTTATACAAGTCATACTTTTGAATATAAATATTCATTGGAAAGATAAAAATATTTCCTACATCATAGTATTTGTTTTATAATTTTTAGACATTAAAAAAATTAAATTATTTTTGACATAATGATGATGCAGCGATTACCTCATTAATAAAGGATTTAAATAAAATGAAATGATAATGTAACATCTACGATCTACACATGTACAAAACCTATTGTATTGGTGGATTAAAAACCCTTATCAACATAACCTCTAATTATATCAATTTGGGTCCTTTTGAATCCGAAACGCATTTTAAAATAAAGTAACCTTTCTTTACATTCCAAGAGTGCCCCTCCTCTCCTCTTATAAAAGGCCCCCACCTCTACCTCCTTACCCACACTTCCAATGCCTTTGGCTCAGAAAAAACCTGCCCATTTTGTCTCTCCACATCCCTATCTTACTCCTTGAAGCCTCACTTTGGGCAGAAGTCTTTTCAAGGAATCCTTCGAGCTTAAACCAAAGGGAGTTACCCGATTTTAAGGTAATGCCTTCACTTGAGTATTTTTGATTTATTTTTCTTCTCCAACCCCCTAAACTCTTTTTATTCATTTATTTTGTAACAAATCCAGTGTTTCCAACATATTAGGATGTTGTCATAAGATTTATTTGAGCTACACTTACACACACCTACATCTAATGGTTAAATAACATACTGTTTCCGTGGTTGGCGAATTTCTGCCTCATGAAATGATGATTGTTCAACACACATATATCACCATAAAAGGTGGCCATTAAGATGTCACTATATTTATATATTATATATAATATGTTTATGTTTTACTTAAGCTTCTGTATTTTTCATTTATGGCATATCCTTTATGGTTACCATTATTAATAAACGCGATATCTTCATTTTAGGAAGTGCGGACTACCGCCCCATCAAAGTGATTTGATTCGTTAATGCCATATGTGGGACGTATAAAGGATGTAATTAATGTTATTATATATGATATTATACTTGAATTATAATATACCTTTATATAATTATGATTTCATTCTATAAAATATGAAATAGAAATGAAAGTAGCGTTCATGCGTACGTACGGCTTACCGTCTCCATGAACGGTGCATTTCATTTCTTACCTCTAAACGATTGTGTAATATTATAAATGCATGTATATACTGGATATATTTGATATATATGATATATAAATCATGATTATAACTCTGGATATAATGGATACATGATCAAAATGTAATTATAATGTGCATATTTTGACTCAAGTACCAATGATCGTTTAAATGACCGTTATTAACTAAAATAATTACATAGTGTTCGTGACATGGTAATAAGTGATATAAAAGGAATAATGAACATTGAAAAGGTTATTAAGGAAATGTAAATTAACCCAAGTTTATTATTCATGAGATTAAAGAATGATCGAGTCAAGTCGGACCCGAGGTAAGGGATCCAACCTTTCCCTTTCTTTTTAAGTACACTCTTTTATGTCATTCATTTTAAAGCTCGTATTTATTGTTATTTTGATGTTCTTTTATATTAATATTACTGTAATTTTTATGTTAATATTATGAGAGAACCTATTATCTCTCATCAATCCATATTTGATGTTTGGAATGACGCCGTTAGGCTGCCAAATTTTCGTAAGAGATCTAACCTCTCTCTTTCTTTTTAAGTAATGTCCTTTATGTCACTTCTTTTAAGCTCCTCTTTGTTATGTTGGGGGATGTTATTTTACATTACTTATTATTTAAACTTTATGTTAATATGATTAGAGACCCTATTTTCTCTCATCAATCCATCTTGGATGTTTTAAGTGGCACCATTTGGCTGTCGAGTTTTCGTAAGGGATTTTTCATCTCACTTTTATTCCCGTGAGATTTATGCTACATTTTCCACAATTTCTTTTGAGTGGTGTATGTACTGCCCATTACTTTACTCATTGTGTAATATAATTTCATTTATGAGTATTTACATCAATGTTGTATTTTCATTCTTTCACGGGGTGCATGTCTCGAAAGATACCCATGTCGGTAAGGGAACCTTTCACCCTCCTCTTTTTAAAAGAATTCATTTGTTATGTCTTTTAATTCACATACTATTATGTTGGGATATGTTCTCCTATATCCTTATTGATTTAAATTTTATTTCCAAGTGATGAGATACCCTTTTTATCTCTCATCAACTCCTTTTCTGAATTTTGAAGTGACGCTGTTAGGATGTCGAATTATTGCAAGGGAACTTCGTAAACCAATTTTGATTCTTTGGAATAAACTTGTACACCTTGAATATGTCGTTCTATGATTATGTGTGAATTTCCCCTTATTTTTTTACACTTAAAACCCACTTATATTTCATGTATTCGTTTGTCCCACATAATTATGTGACTGATTTTTCCTTAATCCAAGGATACTGTCTTTGTATGGGACTTCGTCTCAATCTCCTTTCATTGAGGCATATTTTGTTTTATACAAAACTTTCTTTTATACAGTGTATAAAACCCTTTGACTTTTACGTTTATCCAAAAAGAATCTTTTTTATAAAAAGCGTTTTACTAAATGTCAAAAGGAAATGTTTTTTTCGTACGTATGCATCGACAATGACTTCTCCGCCGTCGTGACCATTATTTGAGCTTCGGCTTCCACTATAAGCAATAACTTTTCTTAAAAGAAAAATAAATACCATGTTTTACATTTCTTTTATTTTGATATTGAAAATGTTTTTCATAATTTTTTTATATCAATGTGTTGTATTGATATCTTGTGATTGAAAGGTGGAAGTGTTATGTTTCCTTTATGCATGTTTTATGTGATACGATTATGTTGAGGTTCTTGGGAATTATTATGAAGACGGGTGGTTCCGTGATAAACTAATGGAGGGTGTGCCAAATATATCTTTCCAATGCATTGGGTAACACGAAGGAGTGAAACGTTAAGGTTTCTCCGAAGAGATTTAGGGAATATACTGTGGTGGGTATTCCAAACGTAACCAAGGGGGTTACTCCCTACGTAAGAATGTTATGAATGCCTCAAGTTACCTTTTATGTCTTATGATTTCTATGATTTATTCATGACTTGATGAGGTATGTTAAAGTGCCTATGTTTTATGGGTAAAGTATGATTTCATTCTTATTTATATATGAACTCATGTTTCCTTTCCTTATTTTTGTATAACCCTTACTGAGCTTTTTATGCTCATCCCAAGTTTTTTTGAAATGTTTTTCACTGGTCAAGGGAATGGTACATGATATGATGATAGTTTCAAGGAAGTTTCAAGAAAGAATCCATGATTTATTTTTAAATATGTTTCCATTGATGGGAAACATGAATACTATCTTTTATGTAACCACTTTGTTTAAATGTGGAATGTAATGCATGTTTTATGATCTAATTCACTAAAACTCTAAACCTGAAAAGATCCTCAAGGTGTAATCTTGTAATAACTCAAGATTAAGTAAGGTTTAAGGCTAGGGCCTTATACTACTAGTCGAATAATCAAATGCAATATCAACAACCACTTTCATAATGATGGAATGCATAATGTCAGACTATCATAACCACATAGTCAAGGCCTTGTTCCAAGACTAAAAATAAGATTTTGTCACGGACTTATTCCAAAACACTAGATTTTCTTATGAGACCTACCAATGCATCTAGGAGCTATAGCGGGATCCACCCGTCACATATTAAGTCCAATGAATTCCTCATATGAACAGGTTTAAACATAACATAAACATTCGTATTAAAACTATCATATGAAATGTCAATAATTTCTCCATAAACCATGAATGGTATAAAAATAACACATCCATATTCAAACATATCATAAAAACTTCAATACAATAGGGATGTTTTGAATCATAATAAATAAACTTTAAATAATCTTAAAATCCATCATAAGATGTTGACATAGATGAAATCAAAACTATTTGATAGAAATATCTCTTTTTTAAATCATTTTAAAGTCAAATGATTATAAAATAAAACATTTACTTTGAAAATATTCTTATAAGATTTTAAGGTAATCTTCAATGACTATATAATGGAAAATTAGCTGCACCTTCCGTATAAGTTAAAAAACATTCTTACCTTAATTTTTTCAAAAAGGTTAAAAAGGACATTGTTTGGAAAACGACGGAAAGATTCCTTTAAAAACATTTTATAAAAGTCAAACAAGGTTATAAATTACTTTAACCCATTGTCTAGTAAATATTAAAAATGTTTTGGAATAAATTTTTAAGAAACATGGATGTGGATGATAAAGAGGTCCCAGTATATAATCACATATAAACAACCTCGGATAATGAAGAGACTGTGAAATCAACCCTTACCTTGTACTTTTCCATAGAATATAGTATTTTAACCTCCTGTATAATAGTTAAAACATTGTTATTAAATTATAAAATAACCATATACATAATTATGATATCATATATGATCTATTAATAATTCCTTGTTAATACTATTTTATAATTATCATCGTTTTGGGTGTTAACATACTCATTTTCTTTTATATGTTTTGTTACATAAGCCATGTTTGTTATGGATAGGTTGTACATTATTCATATCTAGAATGATATCAATTCCTTAAACATTATTATTAATCATTAAATGATAATTATAATTGCATGGATACGATGGAGAATGAAACTTATCACGTTCGTGGAGACGGTAATCCGTACGTACGCACGAGCGACAATATCACTCTTTTGATATTAAAATAATATATAATTGGATAGTTTATCATATATAAAAAATAATTATCATGTTATATTTATTATTTACATGAATTACACATAATTATTGTACCCATATAAATAATAATGTTTTTAATAACAATTACACCATAACGCGGAGACGATAAGCCGTACGTACGCACGTATAGTGACATGTCATTCAAAGGATGGATAGAATACTGAATATGGTTGTAACATATTTATAATAACATCAAATTATATTGAAGATAATGGATTCATTATTTTAGAAATGAAATAACAAATAAAGAAGAAGTTGCAGAAGAAAGGAACTTGAAAAGGGGTGGTGAAAACATTACATCTTCTTTGGATTCTTCCTTTTGATTTGATCAAAAGGGCTCCATAGGTTAGATTTATGATCAAAATAAGGACTATAGGTTGAACAGAGAGAAGTTTAGAGAATATTTGGGTAGGGGTGGGCCGATCCAAAAGGCTTTGAATGTGGAAAATTGAGAGAAGGTGGGTGCCCTTTTATAAGAGGGGTGAGGGGCACCTTTGGAAAAGTTAGAAATATTATTTTATAACAAATTAATATTCTGTTTCTAATGGCTAATAAGTGGATTATATAAAGTTTAAGGTGGGTATGGGTCGAAAACCACTCAACCAATAGGTTTTAGATAGGTTTGGGTCACTATATTAACCTTATATTTTAGTTTTAACTCTTAGTTAATTAGCTTGACATTTACCATGTCACTTTGTATTTTTATATTATATAGTTAATAAAAATACTATATACATCCAAGTGACCCCCAAGTGTTCCATTAATGATACACCTATCATTATATAAGTCATTTGGCCGAACCTTAGATTTTTAGGAATTGAATATCAATTAATAATATAATATTTGTTTTAGAAACTCTTTTATGTCAATTTTGACACTATTTGGTATTTGATTTTGTGAAAATCATAACCACATAATTACTTAGAGAAAACATTAGTAAATCAATACTAACATGACATATTAACCTATAAAATTAGTGTAATTTATAAAAAGTCTCAAATTATAATTATTTCGATATTTATAATATCAATTATTTTAATATTCCATTAATACGGTAATTACTGCATCATCATTGTTTCATAAATGAATTAAATTATTTAATGTCTAAAAATTATAAATAAAATACCATTATGTAGGGAATATTTTTTTATTTGTAATTATTATTTATAATAGAATTTATCTTATGTATATCTCTATATTAAAAATGTTTTAGTTATTAAACTTTGATTTTAACTCTTTTAACTCTTCTTTGAATTAAATAATAATAAATGTCCTCATCTATTCCAAGTGGGCCTAAATGATAATTTTCCTAATGTTTTTTTTGTCGAGATACACTATCCAATATAATTAGGACATGTGTTATAATAATATTGAAATCATTTTTACCCTGAATTACACTATTTACTTTCACCCGTGGTAAATAAAAGTAAAAATTTACTATTCACCAAAAAATATTTTCATCTTATTGAACCACATTTTACTCCTTGATATTAACCGTGTCTCTCGGATTTTCTAAATTACACTGACAAAAGCGGTAAAATTATGTTTTTTGTAAATTTTAAAATTCTCCAAAAAGGTGGGTAAAAGACGGTGAAAAGTTTAATAAAAATTTTATGTGTTTAAATTAATATAAACCGACTCGAATGAATTACATTGAAATTATATAGGTATTACGTATTTATTTTGACCTAAAATAAATTTAAATAAAATAAATAATTATTTAAATAAAAATTCGGTTTTAACCAATAACTCGGTGTTTTTTACTATTCATCAAAAATTGAAGGTTTTCAGAAAAACACCAAAAAATCACCTTAGGATAATTTCGATATTACGAATCCAAAAATGAAGTCCATTTTGAAGGATAAAATTTATAAAATTTCAAAAAAGTTGGTATTACTATTCATAACGGCTAGTTTGATTGGTTTTGGTGTGTGTTAGAACTCAAAGTTTCATATAACACACAGTACTGTATTATTAAAAGAGAAGCATACCATAGAATCTTGAGGTGTTACATATAAAATTGTCAAAAATTTTATTTAAAAACGGTCCGCAATCAAAAGGCGGTTAATCGACCTTTTAAATAATATTAGAATATTTACGCTTAAAATTGGATTCATTTGCATTTTAAGCATCTAACATTTATTGAATAAATGTAAAAAAATTTGACAAGCATATATAATCACTTTTTAGTTAGTTCGGTTCATTCCTACCATCACATCATCTAGGAGTTTACTACAATTTAAAATCATATTATTTTTTTATTAGAATGAAACATATGATTTCAAAGAAACTCGTTGTTGCGTATTGGGTATGCCATCGAACATAGCATCCCCTTTTAAGTAATATTAATAATTTATTCACAAATATTAATATATACAAACATTTCATATTCATTATTTACCTGGGATGTTACACTAGCAATCAATCATTAAAGAAACCTATACACATCACATGTATCCTTGTATATTAGAGTAAACTATTAAGGATAATATTAAAAAACATATATATAATAGGGGAATTTGGTATCGTTTATATATTTACATTAATATAATAATCACTTAAATACTATAGCCCATATGTATTTATAAAATCAACCATTTTGTGGTGAAGGTGGACCATTCTATTTGAACAGGTAAACATTTTCCTTAAAATTTTCATCTCACTAGAGTTTATTCGTAGCCTAAAATATCACATTAATGTGTCTAGTAATAAAAAATAAAAATTTTATATTTTATATTTTATATTCTATGAAATGATGAAAAAATATCTTATGACTTAATAATCGATAGTTTCCAGAACCCTTGGAAATTCAACTATATCCATCTTACCGAAAGCTGCATATCTTGAGTCCTCGAATAAATCCAAAAGCACCTCATATATGTGATGTTATGTTTTAAATCATAAAACCCAATCCAATTTTTAATGAAATTCTACAATCTTAGAAAAATTATTAAAAATTTCTATGAATGAAATAAACCATATAATTCATATGCCACTATAATGGGAGATCATGGGCATATACCATTTCGACATGTGGGTGACTGACCAAATGTGATAGCTTGTGTTCGGTAAAATCAGGATAAATTTTCTTTTTTACTATTATATTAATATATTGTATTAATATTTATTGTTTTGGATGTGGTGATGTCAGGTTTTAGTGGGCTTAGTTTTAATTGATTAGTACGTTTCTATGTTATTTAATTATGTATTATGTTCACTTCCTCAAAACATTGATGGAGAAAAATAGGGAGGATCCCACTAAGTATATTTATATTCTAAAACCTATCTTATAAATATAATTTTTCATATTTTAGTATAGTGTTGTATAATGGGTTTTACCTCACTTTCTCATTTTTGTGATAGAATGGGGTTACAGCAGTTATCATCGTTACTATTTTGTTTTTGGTTTTCCATTGATTATATATGACATTAGATATTTTTTTAAGAAATAAGATTTTCTAATTGTGAAAAAAATTATTATTTTTTATTATTTAACTAATCACATGATTGAGTGTACTGTATTTCATATTACATCCCTTATATCCACAATAATATCTTCTAAACAATGGCCCATTATATATGTGATTCAAGGTGTGCATAAATCCTCATTATCATCATTGTAGGGGTCCTTTTGTAGAAGTGTCGTGATGGGAAACCTTTCTTATGTCGCATATTTGATATTTAAATAATTTAATAAAATCAAACACATAATAATATTAACTTTTTCCATAACCAATAACACACCATGGTAACTACCAATTAAAGATAAACCCAAACTTAAAATTTGAGATTTTAGTTCATATTCCAATTCATGTAACCTACTATTCAATTATAAATTAGTGATAAAGAAATTATATGTTTTGTATAACATGATATAATTAATATTTTTTAAATAATATTTATTATTATCAAAAAAATCATATATTATAATCATTCTAATAGTATCCTAAATTATAACTTACCAAAAAAACCTTATAATGTATAGAATATTAATGTTTTTGATAAACTCATTACATCAAAAAACAATTCCTTCAAAATATCTATACTTTTATATGATAATTCCCCCCTCTAATAAATTTTAATAGATTAATATCTATAATTAAACCATTTTGAGTAGAATTTTCTTTCATAATCAGAATCCTCATTTCCATATTTAAAAAATGTAATCATCCAAATTCATTATTTTTTAATATACATTGTAAAAGTGTTCAAAAAATTTAGAATTTAAATAAATATAACTCATTTTAAGTTTATCATAAATATATTTTGAGTGTATATAATAAATTCCCAATTTACATTGAGATTTTGTGTCCTAAAATTATAGATTTAATAATTTCAATTAAGATCACTATTGTCTAGTATATTGATTATTAATTTACAATATATATTTATATTCAATTTGTCCTTGATAGTATACTAATTTAATTGAAACACTTTTATCATCTATATTTTCATGAATATTATCACTAACCCATTAATAAGAATTTTACTCGATTATATTTTGAAAAAATTAACAAAATGCCATTTAAAAATAACACTTCTATACATTATGATAACATATAATTACTATGATATTAACAACTACCTATAACATGGTATTCAATGTGTTTGTAATAATATATTGAGATTTTGATTTTATTAAAATAAGTATAAATTGGTGCGTTGGTAGGAACTCTTTACATCATATATTAATATATATCCTAGATAAGCTCTTTTATCCTCATCTTCAATTCATACGGGCAATATAATTTAATCAATAAAAAACATTGTGTATCAAAATAAGACATCTTATTTTTTTAAGCTAACCTTTAATTACCATCAATATATTTCTATATTCAATAAATAATGTGGATAATATACATTCCATTTATTATTCAGTATTTTTGTAATCCATTGTATTAATTTATTTAGTCTTGAAACCCTTTGATTCATCAAAAAATAAATTCAATTCAAGATCCATCCGTTTGTTTATCTTCCATTTTAAACTCATATAGATTTGAAAACAAATATATATATACAGTTGGTATCCAAAACTATTCACAAAAAAAGAAAATATTTTCAAAAAAATTTACACATTTCATATAAAATCCTTAATGTTTCATACACCCTTACTTGTGTTATTTATAATTTTTTCATAGTTATCCTTGTTCTCTAATATTGAATTTTTTCCCCATATTTATAAAAGATCCATTAGGTTTTAATGATGAGTGATGCCTTTAGTTCATTCCTATATTATTTTTATATCCTACTAATTAACTATTCTATACTATCATTTAAATATCAGTGTTAGTACTTATGATCTTTTTCTATACTATTCTTAAAATATTAAGTAGATTGGAATAATATGTTTGAAAAATTATAGGGACTGATTTATAATTAATTTTCAAAACAATTCCCTAAATGATTTTGAAATTTAAATTGTATCAACTTGTAATTATAATGGAGTTCTCAGCCTCTCCAAGTCATTTTCATACCGAATAATATTCTATAAATCTGTGAATAATGATGTTCCTTTAGAAATTTAATATCTAAATAATATGTTTGATACCATTAAGTTAATATTTATTTTGATTCAATTAATCTTATTTATTTTCTAGTTGAATTGATTTATTAAAAGTATTTGGGAGAATTGGTCACTCTAATATATAAAAAATTACTTTTTATTAATAAACATTTACACACACACACACACACATATATATATATATATATATTACATTAATCATATAATCAGTATTGAATACTCTTATCACATTCCATAATTTATCAAAAAATTTATTTGGATTGTGAATATTTTATTTTATTTATAATATATGGTTAATCTTATGGGTATAGTTATTTAAAATTATATTTTATGAGATATTTATTAATTAATATCCCATAAAAACAGTGTCCCATTTAAAAATTATCAAATATATCAGTGGTACAACAATGAAATTTTAATCAGATTTTTTCCCACCGTAGTTTTCTACTCATATATTAATGATTTTTTTAACAATCACATCAATCATATAAAATAATACTAATGAATAATTTAGAATAAAACTGTATCCCAAATATATCATATCGATTATCCCAATTCAATTATTTTGGAATCAAATATTTTAGGGATTTCTAATTAATTGTAACTCAATCCCCACAATGGTATTTGGTCACCAATCTTTTTGAAATATCTGCATCTATTATACCTTAAAAAAATTCTTTATAACCTAATATTATATAAAACCTAAAAATTTGAATGATCAAAGTGTTAAAATTTCATTTCTTATGAAGGATTACATTACATGGTATTTAAGAGACTTTTTAAAATCTTGTTATCATAACTCTCTATTCTATTTATATTTTCATGCCTCTAATGTTTTTATTTTTTCGTTTACCTTCTTCCTAATTTACTTTTTCAATATATATAATATAACACATTAAATAGATAATGCTTTTAATAACATAACTAATTTTAATATACAATTATATTAACACATATCCAAATATAGTGAATTTATAATAAATGTGAAACCCCTTCATGTAAATGTTTAAAGTAATATGAAACAAAAATACCCAAAGGATAATGATTAGTGTCAAATATTTATAACCCAAGCTCATATTAACAAAATAATATGACTATAATATTGTACCAACTAAACCCCCATGTCAAAATATCTCTAGAACATTACATAAAAAATACTAAATTTATAATATAATCCTTAAACCTTATATGCTTAAATCATAATAAACCTTCACTTTGATGTTCATAACCCAAAAAAATTTAAATTCACTGCTGAATAAATATATTTTATATATGACATAACATCTAACATATTATATGAATGGTATGTCACTTATATGAATTATTTTAACACATCCAGATATATTACTCCTTCATTTTGAAAAAAAATAAAATATATTCATCACTTATATTATGTATATAATCAAAAAAATTATTGTAAATTCCATGTATTTGGACATGATATAAATATATTTAAAGATTTCATATATATAAAATTATAAATTCTATATAATTAAAAAAATATTAATTTAAATAACATATTTTAAGGAAAACATTTAATATTTGTGTAAATATGAACACAATTATGTTGGTATGTTATATGATATTCATTATAAACTAATTAATGTTAAATATATATAATATTTAAATAAAATACACTATAATATTCTGTAGAAATATTTCATATTTAAAGTAAATAAATTATTTAAATTAAATACCAATAATTATAATTTTTTCACATGGATGAAATCCATACATAATCATTCTATAATAGCATAAACTAATTAGAAAATATTAATTTTAAAATCATGTTTTCAGAAAAATTGTTTTGAACATATAGTAAATAAATATAAGTGCAATTTTTTGACCTATTTAAAAAATAATAAACACATTATAAATCATCGATGAAAATCCATCTATTTAAATATATATATCATCATGAGTATTATGAACTTGTATTTTTTGAATTTTAAATGCAATTTTCTCAAATAAATCATAATACAACATCATGTCAAATTATAAACAGCAATTTGTTCCTTAAAATGAAACCCTAATTCCAAATGGAGGGCATATGTTTTCTTCTAAAAAATAATTTTGGGATGATCAATTAAAATTAATATTTTCTAAAACCATTCGCGAATCTTATTATCTATGTTTCTGTTTTTTATTATATAAATTACATTACCATTAACAAATGACCTTGTTGTCTAACACCATGATGTAAAAATATTATTTTTATGGTTCTATATTTTTAAAATGAAATTATTACACTTCTTAATTTCAAATTCAATTAAAACACTTTAAAACAATAAAATACACTGATGTTTTGTTTGTACAGCACGATATAGAATAATTAATTTTTATAAATGATGAATGTTTTTAAATATAGTACATCATAGTTTTGAAAATGTTTTTTTTTCAAAATTCATCATATATTAAATAAGTAGTCAAAGTTTTATGGATGTGAACACGATAGAAAAAAAATTTCTTTTTGTTGCAATAATCAATTTATTAATACAAGGGAAAAAAATAAGTTTTCATATATGATCAATATGATATAATAATTTATGTTATTTTAATATAAAATTTTTACAAAACATTACACATTTTTCAGGTAATGTTCAACATTTCATTTCACATCGTAATGGCAATGATCATCAACTCCAAGGGAAAGTTAACAGACTTATTCCACCAAGTATAGTCCAAGAGTTTTATGTGTCAGGAAAGGCTATGGTAATATTTATTCTTCATCTTGGCCTATTATATTTTAAATTTTATGATATGGAAAATTAGATCAAGAACACCAATAAGTTTCACTAACAAAACAGAACCCTAATTGTCCAAAATTTTGGATTGATTTTGAATGAATAAAAGGAATCTTTGTATAATCCATAAGACAAAAAATTCATAAAATATAGTCATTGTAACCATTTATGATTCTTAACATTTCAATAATATTAAAAATTTTAATCACATTAAAAATAGTTTATATCCATTTCATAAACCACAAAATTTAAATTTCAGTTCATAAATATTCCAAAAACACATATAGACATCATTTAATTATGTTAATGTCATCAATTATATATTTTTATTGGTTCAAATGATAATATTTTGAAATTACCTTATAATTCAAGTTATTACAAGATTAGAACAAATTATCTAATGACCTCAATTATAATGGAATTTACATTATGAAAAAATATAATTTGATAAATATCATCACTTTAAGGATTTGATTTATGAAATATGTCTTATTACCAGTATACCCAATCATCTATTTATCTAATACATGTATCCCTTACATGACTCATCATGTTTCTAATAAAGATTACATCATCTAAAATCTTCCATGTTTCCATCCAAGAAATATGTACCCCACCCCTATCTATAATTTATAGAATCATGTGTCCTTTAAATGCATTTATATTGTACAAAAGTGAGATTAGTGTTTTTTATATGAAATTACTCTATGTTTTTTACAATATAGTTCAATTACATTCAATAATATTGGAATGACCTCCCATGTTCACTTATAAATTATTCAAATAAAAAAAATTGGTTATTTTATGTTATGTTGTAATGTATTCTTCCTCTATGGAAATTTCATCCATGGTGGGATTTATATAGAACTTTACCATATATATCTCCCTCATGGAGAGAAAACATGAAATCATATTAATATCCTAAATATTAATTGTTAGTTTAGAGTCCTGATTGTGTATAACCCCTTATGATGAGCTCTTCCTTATCTATAAAGTTGTTGAGAATATCATAACTTATTGTCACATTTATGAGGATATTCATCATTGTAATCACATTACACTAACTAAGATTGTATTTGTATCTACTAGTTTTGGTCGACATATATGAGAAATTGGGTCTAATAAAAAACTATATATATATATATATATGCTATATCCAATTTTCAAGGATAATAAATCTCAAAAAAAAATAGTTTTTTTCATTCTTATTAAAGGGATATTAATAATTCATAAGACTCAAAACGTGTAAAATTGGTATATAGTCATTCCTACTGTTCAACAAGTAAAGAAAGTTCATTACTACATCAATGTACTTGTTATGTTTAATTATATTAAACCATTTTTTTATATCTTCATAGATCATCATACCTTATACATGTGATTTTTCAAAAAAATTTATCATTGAGGTGAATTTTATCACCATAAATTCTTGAATTTAATGTTATGATATCATATTCAATTAGAATAATATCATCAAAATATAAAAAAAATAAAAATAAAAACAACTCAAATATTATAAATTTTTAAAACATCACTCATCTAGGTTATTATTATTTTAAAACTCATTCATTACATCATTAAACTAGATATTCCTACTCTAAGAATCTTTCTTGAATCATTTAATAGACTAACAAACCCGTATATGATAGAAGCACTACAGAGATCTTTAGTACCTTCTTTTTGTGTCTTATATATTTACTTGACCAAATTCTAAATCTTAAAATATTTTCTAAATGTCATTTGATATATTTCATATTCATTATTTCATTATTTAAGGAGAAGCACTTGAATGGATTTTAACATCAAAAATATTAAGGATGGTCTCTTCACTGTTAGTAAAGTTATTTTTTATATATCCAATTTCTACCAAGGGTTTATTATATGAAAAAACACTACCACCCATATTTTGTGTGTGTTTACATTCCACTTTCATCAATAGTTTCTTACCCCTTTACGTATATCCTAATGTTCTCGATCTCAAATCCCCTAACTACATATAAGAATCAAAATACCCACTGGTCTATCAAATTCCAAAATGATTATCCACTATGATTATTAATACATAATTATTTTATGAATATAATATAAATATCACATGATCATAATAAATCATACTATACCATTGAATTTTTATTTTCATATGAGTGAGTTTGGTTTCTCAAATATCTTATGAAAACATTTCAATTCCCATCACATTAAAAATTCTTCTTTATGGGATAAGAACATTATTATATTCAATTTTCCTTCCTATAGTTCCATTTTTGAAATATTTTTTCCACCTAATAATACCAATATAATGTGCGATAACATTTTTAGAAGGATTTTATAAATAATATACCATATTTTATTTGGAATTGCTTTATTAGCCCAATGTCTTCAGGTGGAATTAGATACTATAACATGGTTCAAGTTTTTCATCCTCTAGATTATCACCGTAGTGTTTTGTTGAAATTGAGTTGTGTTAAGAAAATTTAATGTTCTAGATATTTTTTTATAGTTGTGGAAAGGATTTAAGGGTTGTAGTGCTATGGTTAGAAGTAGTTTTTCATATAGTTGTTTCAATATCAGGGTCACTATTAAATGTAATAGTCACTGTGTCATATTTTAAATTTTATGAATAAAAAATAATATGGTGTGGTGATGGTCATTAATCAATGGTCCTTTTCCCTTGTTTTTATAATATGTCAGTTTCCTAAAGAGTGGATTAAAAATTCACATTTTGACTTTGAACTATAGTGATGTGGAAAAATCCCTTACACCAATTTCATTCATATGTTAAGACACATTACATTAGATCTATATATGTTTCATAGTGATGGCTTTTTACAATAATTTCTATATATTCCCATTCCCCTTGAACACTTTCTTCACTTAGACAATACTCTCAAAATTGGGCATTCATGTGGATTCATCAATATATCATATAGCACTCAAAAATCAGGGCTTCATCCCTAACATCATAGAATCAAACCTTGGAAAATATAGGTGAGTTATCCTACCATCCATATTTTTCTTCTAACCATTGGGATTAATCACATATCTAAGAAAATGTCACCATCCTTTTCCTGAATATTCTTCTAAATCCTCATTCATGATTGTCTAATATTAGTTTTATGGGTCTTTTTCATTTGTGATTTATCCAGCTAGTGATCCTGCATTAATTTTGTATCAGCTCTTAGGAATTCATAATAATGATGTTCACAAGATTTACATAACATGTTTTATACGATTTAGGGATATTTTGTACTCTTTTTCTTTGATTTGATATTTATGTTGTAATTTATTATCTCACCATTCATGATAATGATCACATGTGTGGGTAGCTTTGAGACCCACATATGATGTTTGATTCCTTTATTAGTCTTATTTTGATTATTAGACATGTTTTTTTATAACACATGTACCTGTTTGTTGACAGTTATTTTCATGATATAATTTCTATTCATCCTCTTTATTGCCTTCAATTTTATATGAAAATACATTCCCTTTAGTGGTATTTCATAGGTCCTCGTAATCGGCAGAAAATCATAATATCATTATCCCTTAGTCGACGAGTTTGATTATCTTTCCATGATGAGGATAATTTTCATAATGATTGGGTAGGTGTTTGACGACCATGAGACTGTAGCCATGGAAAATTTATCAGAGGTATCAAGTCCATCTACCCTAAGACATAGACTGGATATGATGGTCTTGAGGCATGAAATTTGATCGAGAGAGGGTCTGAGTGTCTTAAAGCACAACATGTGGTGGATAAAATTTTAAATAGAATTCTGGCCTAATTTAACATTATATCATATAATTTTAGAGATATATGTTCCCTAACCTTGTGGAAACATTTTTAGTTATCCAAAAATGAATTATGATTATAATTACGACATGGAGATGTGGATGGTACAGTTGTGGATCAGGGTTTCTTGGTTAGCACAAGAGTGTTCAGTATACGATGGTTATGCTTTCTTGTGATTCATTTTTATCATGAAATAAACCTATTGTTCTTTTGAACATATGTTATGGAAAAAATATTAGTCTTATACTTGGTTTTTTTTACCCTCAAAATTCATTTTTATTTTATTGTCTGGTTAAATATAAAGATCAAGTATTTTGGTATTAGACAAGGGCCTACAACAAATAGTTGGGCTGAAGAGTACATAGTTAGTAGTGGTACAAGGGTAAACATCATAGTATTTTATAGTGTTTCTTATTTTTTATTAAACATTATACACTATGGTTTTCTTTTAAATATATATCATCATTTATTTATATCTATCACAAGTGTGACATTTATATTTCATAATGCTTTCTCATCTTCCACCTCAGACTCAAGGTTGTTGTATTTAATATATTCTTATTGTGTATGGGTATAATTACAAAGAATATTGTTTCACAATAATTCTTTATACACATCTGACTAGTCGGTGGCCTCATTCATTTAGGTATGTGCACATGAATTTAGGTTTTAACTCGACATAGGTTTCATTTGTAAAATTTCATGTTGGGGAGTCACAAAAATTTGTCAATACATTGTTTCCAATCATTATTTTTTGTTACTATGGGGTATATTAGAAAAGAGATAGGTGTTCTAGAATATTAAAAATGGTGTTCCAATGTTCCAAGATTAATCTTTTGTAACTAACCTCTGAGTTTCAATTAATTGGATTATGGTTATAGTTTTATGGGATTTTGGTGCATTCTTGAATCAATTTTTTCATGTAGGATCACATGTCATAAATATTCCTATTGAGTGATAGATATTATTTTTTTATATTTTTTCATTCTCTTATATAATCTATTTGAGATTGATTTATATGTTCTATTATGTTATATATCATATTTAATGATGTTGTGATATATCGAGGTGACATTAGTTAGTTAAACGTGGTCATGTTGTTTTTCTTTGTATATATGCAATTTTGAATAATGGGAATGTTTTAAGAGCTTAGTGTTTTATTTTTTTAGATGTGAATTCTTGTTATGGGTCTTATCATAGGATATGTTTCTAGTTAAATTCCATAGGTTTACCCTATAATTACTTAATTTTTTCATTATAAATATGATGTGGTTATTTAAAATTGTTCATTTGGAATTATTAAAAATTCTACATTACAGATGGATGAATACCCCATCTATGTAAGACAGTTGAATTCCTCTATGGGTTATTTAGGAGGATGATTTTAAGCATACTCCAACACCTGATCCAATTTTTCATTCATTAGATCCTCTACAACCAAAAGTATTTTAGATTATACTTTTCTGTTGTGGATGAATACAAGTGAGAATAATTGATTACACCCAAAAAAAATAGCTCTATATTCCACTAGAATTTTGGGGAACTGGGGACCACAAGATACCAAGGACATTATAGAATTAATATAGGTAATATTCAACCATTTGTATACATCTAATTACCAATGTATCAAGAAATTGGTTTTTATGATTCTGAGACCCTTTTAGAGGTTTCATGGGGAAATCACATAGAAATGAGTGTCATCTGATGAATCCTTTATAAAAAATATTAAATAATTAATTAATTATATACATACTAAATATAGATAATCCTTTGGAATTTATAGTGTTTTAGAAGGGATCCATTACATTATTTTCATACTCCATCCATTAAATTAAAATTCTTTGTTTTTATCTCTTATTGGTTATAGATAAGGATTGTAAGGAAAAAAAATTCAATATTGGTCTTCATCTAGATAATATATTGAATCATAGTAGCTATAAAAAAATGAAATAACCTGAGGTTTTATACAAGTTATTGACTATTGAGAAGGGTTTGGAGGAGGGTAGAGTAGTTTATCTACCTCTAACATTTTGTACTGAAGTGGGTGGACCTTCTACTATCATGGTTAGTTTCACATATTGAAATATGGAGGGGATCTGTAGGGATGTAAAAAATGGTGGTTCTCCATGTTTCATCTTCATTTTGGATAACAACAATTCCTTTTAATAATGGGTCATATTTATAGGATGGAATTCTAGTGTAGATATGGAATGAAGGAGTATCCTTCTATTCATTTCATATTGATGAATGCACTAGAAGATTTCAAGGATACCATGATCAAGATATAACAACCATATCATGACTCTTTAGTAGGGTCAATTTTTGATGATATCCTTATATATTCATAGACACTTATAGTATATGTTACAAACCTTCAGATCATGTTGGGTTAAATCAGATATCATTGTCTTTATATCAATATTTTGAAGTGTAACATCTAGATCTATGTGAAACATTTTAATTTTCAGGTGATATCAATCATGGGAATTTCTACAAAATATAGAGAATGTGGAAGAAATGATGTCTTTAGTTCTCCCTCAATTTTTCTTCAAGATCATGAGTTTTTTTGGGCCTATAGGGTACTATCAATGCTTCCTCTAACACTTCTCCCATGTAGTTTCACTGTTGATAGGGTTTACCATGAGTGGGGTGATGTTTCATTTGTATGATTAGTGTAAATAGTTATTTTGAGATATAAATAATAGATTGATGAAAACACCAGTTTTGAACATTCTAGAACTAGGGACGAGTTAGGAAGTGTATTGTGGTGCCTCAGTTATTGTATTTGAAAATATAACGATGTTAAAGGATATGTATTTCCATAAATAATATGTTAGCTTCAACCCCATGATAATAAATACGTAACTCATGATTCTTTGGGCTCTCAAATTAAGGAAGAGGAATTTGGTAGGGTATTTTTATACATTCTAAATATATGTGGATTATACACTTGGGATGGGTAATTACATTGTAGATTATATTAATTGGAAGGGTCTAAGATACAGTACCATGGTTTAGGGCCAAAATTGGAATTTTGAATTATTAATTTTATAGAAGAATGGATTGTGGATATTTATATGGATAATGGAGTCATGACACACACACCCTTGGTCATTGATCCTTCATTAATGAAAAAGGTGAAGACTATCCATGTTATATGCCCATAGTGTTTGGTGATGAGAGAAAAATTTGAAACAAGGGACCCTTTTCTAAGATTCTCAGAAGATATTTAATATGTAATCATCATACATGGGATATTTTACCTTCCCTTATCATTGAGGGAGGAAATAATGAGTGGTTCTCGTGTTTCAAAATTGTTAGTGCATTCGGATTTGAAATTGATATACCATGAAATTAAATATTAGGGTTGGTGGATTAGTATGATGGGGAAATCACTATTTTTGTCTCAAAATGCCTTGCCTTCTAGATTTTAATATTCCTGTATCATTATCCTAGTGGTTTACTTCACTTAAATCCATTGATGAAGAGTAAGTTGGATCATGTGACATTGAACTTCCTTATAAAGCTAACATAGTCCTCAAGGAGTCTTTGTGTGGTTTGTGTAATTTTTTTATTAATTAAAGAATTTTTCTTATTTCATGATAATTATTTAGACTACTTTTATGGATGGGATAGTTATTATTTATGTAAGGGAGGATTTACACTTTCATTGAGTTCCCGTGAGCATTGTATCTAATAGAGATTCACATTTCGCACCACAATTTTTTAAAAGATTGAATAAGGGTTTGGGTAATCATCTAAAACATTGTATAATATAAAACCCATATAATTCTAGTAGATCAGATAATATGATCCATATATTATAGTATATAAAGAAGTCATACATTCTAGTGTTTTTTTGGACTTTAGGATAATCATCTGCACTTAGTATAATTTTCGAAGAAAAATATTAATTTCTAGGATTCTATTAATATTGTACCATTCAATGATCTCTTGGGATAATAGTTTCCTTCTTCTATATATTATATTAAGTTAGTTGATTTAGCTGTGATGGGTTTAAGCATGGTACATGAGACCTTTAAAATATGACTTCAAATGAGTAAGGGGCAGAACACCACTAAATGTAGGAAATAGTGATATTCAAATTTGAGGAGGATCCCTTGGGATTTCACTATTAGATATAGATTTATCTGGTTTATGAATCCTTGGACAGGGAATCATTGTTGGTATAGGTGAATAAATTTTGATCCTTGATTTTTTAACCATTTAATATCCCCAAATGTATTGGGTCAATGGATTACTAACTAGGCCTTTCAACATGATATTATGGAATACATGATGTATTATTGGTTTCTTAGCTCTGAAGTCACACACCATATATGGAATAGGTAATCAACTCCACAGATTTCGATATATATCATGACCCATCCAACATGGAATTCATAGAGTGGAATACTAACAGGAGTTAAAAGGTATAGTGGGGGAGAGGGTGCCACTTCTACAAATCGTATGGTGGCATGGACTGAACTTGGAGGAAACGTATGAGTTTCAATTATATGTTCAATATCAGTGCCATGAGTAATTCAGGTAGGATCCATTGAGATTATTCAAATTAATGGGAGGTATTTATATGGTTAGATTGCAATGGATTGATGATTTTTGGTGGAACTAGATAATATGATATGGAGTTTTTTTGAACTTTAGAGGATATTTCTATGAGATTATAAAAAATTTAAGGCATAGTGGTGTGATTTATAGTTCTTATATATTAAATGGATACATTGTGGAGGAATTGGATATAGTGTAAATATTGTATAATACAGTTCAAGAGTTTAAACTAATTTCATGGACACGACAACATGGAAAAGTGATTGCTGAATAATGTCATTGAGATGGATCAAAGGTTGTGATGTGGTGATGGACATTGCAGTCATATAATTTTCTCTAGTTTATAGGATAACACTATTTAAAAATGCATTGATTACATATGTGAATTTTACTGGTGCCATAATGACATGGGTAACTCCATTGTGATGTATTCATTTCCATTTTGGAACTCATTGTGGCTTAGCCCTATATGCTGCATCATGATGCCTTCTTTTTTAAACTATCTATAATTTTAAAACTCTCCATAAACCCATTCATCATTGTTAAATTCATCTCCATCATCTAGTTTTGATATGTATTCTTCATGGTATCTTCTATCGCCCTTACTCTTGGAGTTATCCATAACATTGGATGGTAACCCTTAGCAAATCTTTGTAAATTTATCTCATCACATTCAATGATTTTCACTTTTATTTTGATGGATTTTATATATTATATTTTTATTCAATTTTTTTCTAAATCCATTTTTAGTCCTCTTATTGTGGTGATTTTATATTGGTTTTATGGATCATTGGCATGTCACCTTCATCCAGTTGGTGTGAGGCCACAATTTCAATATCATCTCTTGAAAATTATTGGTTCTAACATTGACAGGGTTGATGTATGATGTTCCTTACCATTTTTGGGCCCTTAAATAATATTAATACCTTGATTTGATACTTATTTATTCATCCGTTTTTAACCATTCTTTTAAATTATTACAAATATGTGATTTTATTGTCCTATGATACACAAATGATATTTGATTCCAGTAGTATTCATATATTACTTATTATCAATGATGGATTTTGATCAAATGTTATTGTATGTTGCTAATTATTATCATAATGACATGTTTTGTTCTTATTTTATATTATCAACCATTTTATGTGTAAATATAATTAAATTATAGGTATTTAATGGGTACTCAAAATAGGTGTAGCATAGTGATATAGTTATCCCATAGAGGGGGAGTCATCTTAACGTACAATGATGAAGACGATTGAAAAAAAAAATTAATATTATTAAGGTAGAAAATAGGATAAAACATGGGATATGGAATCTGGGGTGTGTAGATATTGTGGCATAGCCGAATTAATTGATGGGAAACAATGTTCTAGAGACTAATTCTATGACCGATATAGAGTTTGATAGTCTTAAGGTCTGACCCATGTTGGTGTCGGTATACAAAAAATGTGGGTGATGATCCTTATATATTCCTTGTGATTAACAAGAGATATGTTTAGTATAAGTTTTTATATATCATGATCACTCATGAATATTTTTAAGAATATTGTAACATCCCAAGTAGGTAATGAATAATAGATATTTTTATCCATGTCTATTAATGATGAAGATAGTGTTTTAGAGGCTTAAAATGAAAATAAATACAATCTTATGCATGGAATAAACTAATATTCTTAAAAGATTGTTTTACTGTGTTTTGATGGCAAACCATTTTTGAATCTCAATTTTGACAATTTTATAAACTTTTTTTGTCAAAATAAACTTATCCTTTATGATTGGGACATCAAAATTTACCTTGTGTGAATTGTTGGTATTTTTCTGACAATATTAATTTTTTAATGAATAGTGAAAAATACTGCATTTTACATCAAAACTGCTTTTTAATCTAATTTATTTATATGATTAGATTATATTTTTAATTGCTTTTAAAGTGAAATTAGAATATATTTTTACCATTTTATCCAATGGTGGTCATTGGAATCAATTTCACTATGAAATTAGACTTAAACTGGTGTCAATCTTTTGATACTTATTGTTTTGTAAAAACACGCTATTTGCTCTGGCAGCGGGAATTAATTATTAAATTAATTAATGTGACCTATATGTTTTGAATTTTGTAAAATAGACTTCATTTTTGAATTCGGAATATCAAATATTTCTTAGGGTGAATTTTTTGTAATTTTCTGAAAAACTTCAATTTTTGATGAATAGTGAAATCACTAACTGATAATCAAGCAAACTGATTTTTCAGTTAAATGAAAGTTTACCACTAATGTGTATTGAATTTTGAAAATCCGAAATACATGGTTGTCATTAATAAGTAAAATGTGGTTCAATGAGATTATAATAATTTTTTGGTGAATAGTAACTTATTAAGTTCTTAATCGCGATTAGTGGTAATTAGGGTAGTTTAAGGTATAAATAATGCTTTAATAATAGGAAATGACCTAGACACATGTCCCAACCTTATTGGTTGTGTCATGGCCGACCAAGACAAGCCATGGGTCGACTTGGGGACCCCATGGAACCACTTTAGTTGGAAAATGACATTAATATATTTTTATTTAATGTTAAAGTGAAAATGACACTAACATAAATTGTTTTACTAAAATAATTTTTACGTGGGGTTATACAAGTCCAAATTTTGATTATAAATAGTCATTGGAAATATAAAACGATTTCCTACATCATAGTATTTTTTTTATAATTTTTAGACATTAAATAAGTTAAATTATTTATGACATAATAATGATGCAGTGATGACATCATTATTTGACGTTTTAAATAAAATGGAATGATAATGAAAAATCTAAAACCTACACATGGCCAAAACCAATTGTAAGAGTGGATTTCGAAGCCTTATCACCTTATCCACGAATTATAGCAATGTGGGACCTTTTGAAACCGAAACGCATTTTCAAATAATGTAATATTTCATTACTTTCCAAAAGTGTCCCTCCTCTCCTCTTATAAAAGGCCCCCATCTCTACCTCATTTCACACACTCTTAAAACCTTTGTCTCGGCCAACCCCTGCCCATTTGCTCTCTCCACATCCCTCTCCTCATCCTATAGGATTCCCTTTGGGCAGAATCCTTTCAAAGGAAGCCTTTAGGCTCAAATCAAAAGGAGTTACACTTTTAAAGGTAATTCATTCTCTCATGTTCATTTGTTTTATTTTGCTTCTCCAACCCCCTAAACTCTTTTTATTTACTTCTTTTGTAACAAAACCAGTATCTTCAATATACTAGGATGTTGTTATAATATTTATTTGAGCTACAATCTCACACAACTACATCAAATGGTTAAAAAACATACGGTTTGCGTGGATGGCGAAATTCTGCCTCCCGAAACGATGATTGTTCAATACTCATTTAACACCTTCAAAGGAGGCCATTATGATGTCACTATTTTTATATATGATATATAATATTTTTATGTTTTCCTTAAGCTTCTGTTTTTTTAATTTTGGGAATACCTTTATGGTTTCCATTATGGGTAAACACGATATCTTCATTTTAGGAAGTGCGGACTACCGCCCCCTAAAAGTGATTTGATTCGTTAATACCATATGTGGGATGTGTAAAGGATAAAGTTAATGATATTATATATGTTGTTATACTTGAATTATAATATATTCTTATATCATTATGATTCCATTTCAGAAAATATGAAATAGAAATGGAAGTAGCGTTCATGCGTACGTACGGCTTACCGTCTCCATGAACGGTGCATTTCATTTCTTACCTCTAAATGATTATGTAATATTATAAATGCATGTATGTACTGGATATATATGACATATATGATATCTACATCATGAATACCATTCTGGATATAATGAACCTTTGACCAAATTAACAACATGTAAGTGTAAGAAGTCTATTTTTGACTTAAGAACCAAATACCGACAAAATGAACATTATTAACTTAAATGATTACATGATGTTCATAACATGGTATAAAATGAAATAATGAACTTGAAAAAGATTCATAATCAAGTAGAGATTAACTCAAGTTTATTATTCAGGAGATTAAAGAACGGTCGGGTCAAGTCGGATACGAGGTATGGGACTTCGTCTCAATCTCCTTTCGTTGAGGCATATTTTATTGTATACACAACTTTCTTTTATACGGTGTATAAACCCCTTTGACTTTTACGTTTATTCAAAAGGAATCTTTTTATACGAAGCGTTTACTAAACAACAAAAGGGAATGTTTTTGTCGTACGTATGCGGTGACAACGACTTCTCCGCCGTCGTGACCGTTATTTGAGTTTCGGCTTCCTCTACAAGCCATACCTTCTTTTTAAAAGAAAAATAAATACCATGTTTTACTTTTCTTTTATTTTAGTATTGAAAATGGTTTTCATAATGTTTTTATATCAATGTGTTATATTGATATCTCGTGATTGAAATGTGGAAATGTTATGTTTCCTTTATGCATGTTTTATGATTATGTTATGGTTCTTGAGCATTATTATGAAGATGGGTGGTTCCGTGATAAACTAAGGGTGGGTGAGCCCGTTATAGCTCTCCAATGCATTGGGTAACACGAAGGAGTGAAACGTTAAGGTTTCTCCGAAGAGATTTTAGGGAATATACTGTGATGGGTATTCCAAACGTAACCAAGAGGGTTACTCCCTACGTAAGAATGTTATGAATGCCTCAATTTACCTTTATGTCTTATGATTTCTATGATTTATTCATGATTTTATGAGGTATGTTAAAGTGCCTATGTTTTATGGGTAAAGTATGATTTCATTCTTATGTATATATGAACTCATGTTTCCTTTCCATGTTTTTTTTATAACCCATACTGAGTTTTTATGCTCATCCCAAGTTTTAGAAATGTTTTTCACAGGTCAAGGGAAAGGTACATGATAAGATGATAGAGTCAAGGATGTGTCAAGAAATAATCCATGTTATTATTTTAAATGTGTTTCCATTGATGGGAATGAAGAATACTATCTTTATGTAACCACTTTTTTTATATGTGGAATGTAATGCAAGTTTTATGATCTAATTCTCTAAAACTCTAAACCTGAAAAGATCCTCAATGTGTAATCTTGTAATAACTCAAGATTAAGTAAGGTTAAAGGTTGGGGCCTTATAGTTGGTATCAGAGGTCGGTTTAGATAACTTTAGTAGTTAGAATTCTATTAAATGATTATCCAAAAATATTTTTTTAAATGATATAGCATTTAAAGATTACCATGTTGCTTCATCTAAGACATGTTTGTTCAGAATGGTTTTCCGTAGAGGAAACAGGGAAGCAGTGCTAGGAAGGCATACAAAAGAAAATAACCTTTCTGAATCAGCATCCAGAAATGGTCGGAATTGGAACTGAACAGTTTGTTGCAGTAATGGCGCAGTTGACTCAAGCGATAAATGGCGGTGGTATCCATGCACGAGATCAGCCAGATCAACCGCAGAGGAACATGTCAGTGGTGGAACATTTCATGAGGAAACATCCCCCATCATTCATAGGATCATCTGACCCTGTGCTAGCTGAAGGGTGGATTAAAGCACTGGAGAATATTTTTGATGTCATGGGGTGTTCAGACAATCAAAAGGTTAGTCTTCCTATTTACCGTTTGGAGGGTGAAGCAGATCAGTGGTGGTCTATGGTTAAAAATATCAGGGACGCCGATGAGATTGATGCTCTTGACTGGGATGAATTCAGAGGTATGTTTCTTGAGAAGTATTTTCCTAAGGCTGTTCGACTTAGGATGGAAAAGCAATTCTTGGAATTGAGGCAAGAGGATGACTCAGTGGCTGCCTATGAAGAAAGGTTCACTCGATTGGCAAGGTATGCTCCAAATTTTATCCGGGACCTTGATAGTAAAATAAATTGTTTTTACTCAGGATTAAAGCCAATGTATTGAAGGGCATTAGCTTCTCGTGAGTTTAAAAGTTATGAAAAGCTTGTTCGATGTGCTGAGAATGTGGAAATGGAGTTCGCCGATGACCAATTTTTCTATAACAACCAGCAGAAGAAGAGACCGAGGTGGCAGGAGAAAGGTAAGAATTCTTCAAAAAAGTCTGATGGTAAGAGAACTAAGTTTCCAGTTTGTGATAAATGTGGCAAAAGGCATGCTGGGGAATGTCTTCTGAATTCTGGAAAGTGCTACCGATGTGGTAAGATGGGACATAAGGCTCATGATTGCACTGAAAAGGATCAAGGTGAAGGTAAGAACAAATTTGATTTACAGTTAGTGAAATTTTATAAGTGCAATGAGATGGGTCACTATGCAAAGGAGTGTCCGACAAGGAGCTTGAGTGATGGGAAGCAGTTAGACTACAAGCAGAAAGGGGTGGTGAAATCCTTTGCAACTACTTCAGCAGATGTCGGGCCATCAAATGAAGTTGTATCAGGTACTTTGTTTGTTTTTTCAGATTATGCCAGTGTGTTGTTTGATTCGGGGTCTACACATTCTTTCATCTCTGAAACCTTTTCTAGTAAAATGGGAATACCATCTCAAGAAATGACTCTTGAAATTTTGGTAAAAACACCTGGGGGAAGTGTCGAGGCAAAAAGAATTTATAAGAATCTTCTTATCCTTATCTGTGGAAAGAACCTACTTGCAAACCTTATTGTTCTACCTCTAGTAGAGTTTGATGTTATCCTGGGTATGGATTGGCTCTCTATTTACCATGCTAAGATTGACTGTAGAGCTAAAGAAGTTTCTTTTCAGAAAGACTTTCAGTTTGTTTACAAGAATGAACCCTTACTTTTGATAACATATCAAGAGGCCGAGAAACTTGTAAAAGATTGAAATGAATGTTACCTTGAACACGTCGTTGAAAATAAAGGAACTATTCAGATTAATGATGTGCCAGTGGTAAATGAGTATCCTTATGTTTTTCCTGATGAGTTGCCTGGAATAATACCATATCGGGAAGTTGAGTTTACTGTTGACTTAGTTCCTGATGCTAAGCCTATTTCAAAACCCCCTTTTCGAATGGAACAAATTGAACTTTTAGAGTTGAAGGAGCAATTGCAAGATTTATTAGTGAAAGGTTTCATTAGACCTATCACATCACCATGGGGTGCTCCTGTTTTATTTGTTAAAAAGAAAGATGGTTCTATGAGAATTTGCATTGATTATAGAGCCTTGAATAATATCACTGTTAAGAACAAATATCCTTTGCCTCATATCGATGATTTGTTTGATCAGCTCCAGGGAGCTCAGTATTTTTCAAAGATTGACTTGAGATCGGGGTACCATCAGCTGAAGGTCAAGGAGGCAGATATTCCGAAGACCGTGTTCCATACGAGATATGGCCATTATGAATTTTTAGTAATGCCTTTTGGGCTAACCAATGAACCTTCTGTATTCAGGGACTTAATGAATAGAATTTTCCATGAGTTCTTGGATAAGTTTGTGGTGGTTTTCATTGATGATATTTTGGTGTTTTCTAAAAGTAAAGAGGAGCATGAAAAGCATTTAAGGGTTATCTTGCAAACCTTAAAAGAAAAGAAGCTGTATGGGAAATTCAGCAAGTGTGAGTTTTGGTTGCAACAAATTTCTTTCCTTGGTCACATTGTTTCTAAAGATGGAATAACTGTTGATCCTGCAAAAACAAAAGTTGTGGAAGAATGGCCAAGACCCACAAATGTAACTGAGATTCGTAGCTTCCTTGGTTTGGCGGGCTATTACCGAAGGTTTGTTAGAAATTTTTCACGGTTATCTAGTCCAATGACTAAGCTAACTCAGAAGGGTGTTAAGTTTATCTGGACAAAAGAATGTGATGATTGTTTTCAGGAATTGAAAAGAAGATTGGCGAATGCTCCAGTTTTGGCACTACCTTCCAGGAATGGTGAGTTTGTTATATACAGTGATTCTTCATTGAAAGGACTTGGTTGCGTCCTAATGCAGAATGATCAGGTAATTGCTTATGCTTCACGACAGTTGAAAACTCATGAGGTAAATTACCCTACACATGATTTGGAATTAACTGCTGTTGTTTTTGCTTTAAAAATTTAGAGGCATCATTTGTATGGAGTAAAGTGTGAAATATATACCGATCACAAAAGTTTAAAGTATATATTCACTCAGAAAGAGTTAAACATGAGACAAAGGAGATGGCTGGAATTAATCAAGGATTATGATTGTACAATTCATTACCATCCGGGAAAAGCAAATAAAGTGGCTGATGCTTTGAGTCGAAAAAGTAATGCTTCATTAACAATGTTGCGTTTGGAACGTGATCCTTTGGTTAAGGATTTGATGAACTTTGGCATAGAAGTTGTTGGTGCAGGAAGTCCTTCTGTTTTGTTTCAGGTATCAGTGAGATCTTCTCTATCAGATAAAATCAAGCAAGCACAGAAGCAAGACAATGAGTTACAGAAAAAGGTAGAGCTGGTTCAGAAAGGTAAGTTGCTTGAATTCAACATTGATAGTGATTGCGTTTTGAGATTTGGGAAGAGATTGTTTGTGCCTTGTGATTCACAGTTGGAGAGAGAGTTGTTATGTGAAGCTCATAGTTCTCCGTTTTCAGTTCATCCGGGTAGTACTAAGATGTATAGAGATCTGCGGGAGTATTACTGGTGGGATGGAATGAAAAGAGATATTGCTGATTTTAATGTGATGTGTTTGACTTGTCAGCAGGTTAGAGCAGAGCGGCAGTTACCGAAAGGGATGCTTCATCCTTTACCAGTGCCAGAGTGGAAATGGGAGAATATATCCATGGACTTTGTTGTTGGATTACCGAAGACATCTCGAGGTAATAATGCAATCTAAGTTATTGTTGATCGCTTGACCAAATCTGCTCATTTCCTTTCTATACGAGATACTTTCTCTCTTGATCAACTTTCCCGTTTGTATCTTAAAGAGATAGTCAGGTTACATGGAGTTCCTCTCTCCATTGTATCGGATCGTGATCCCAGGTTTACTTCTAACTTTTGGAAAGGGCTTCAGAAGTCGTTGGGTACTGAATTAAATTTTAGTACAGCTTTTCATCCTCAATCAGATGGGCAGTCAGAACGAACAATTCAGACATTGGAGGACATGCTACGAGCTTGTTCTATGTATTATCAGGGAAGTTGGGGCCAACATCTTTCTTTGGTTGAGTTTTCATATAAGAACAGTTTTCATTCCAGTATACAGATGGCACCATTTCAGGCATTATATGGGAAGCGGTGTCGAACTCCAGCTTTCTGGGATGAAGTGGGTGAAAGGAAGTTGATGGGACCAGAATTGGTAGAAGAGATGGAAGAAAAAGTTCATCTGATTCAGAAACACATGAGAACAGCTCAGAGCAGGCAGAAGAGTTATGCGGATAACCGGAGGAAGGATCTATCTTTCGAGGTAGGTGATCATGTTTTTCTCAAGGTTTCTCCTTGGAAAAGTGTGATGAGATTTGGTAAGAAAGGAAAGTTGAGCCCAAGGTTTGTTGGACCATACGAAATTCTGGAGAGAGTTGGATCAGTTGCACACCGAGTGGCTTTACCTCCGAGTTTATCTCAGGTACACAATGTTTTTCACGTTTCGATGTTGAGAAAGTATATGCCAGATCCATCTCATGTTTTGAGTCCAGAGGTAGTTTAGCTGGAAGAGAACCTATCTTATGAGGAACAACCGGTCCAGATTCTTGACCACAGGGAGCAAGTGTTACGGAATAAGGTGATTCACCAGGTAAAGGTTTTGTGAAAAAACCACATGATTGAAGAGGCAACATGGGAATCTGAAAATGCAATGAGAGATATGTACCCCCATTTATTCGATAAGTAAATAAATTGCGGGGATGCAATTTTCTAAAGGGGGGAAGGATGTAACATCCCATGTAAGTAATGAATAATAGATATTTTTATCCATGTCTATTAATGATTAAGATAGTGTTTTAGAGGCTTAAAATGAAAATAAATACAATCTTATGTATGGAATAAACTAAAATTCTTAAAAGATTGTTTTACTGCCTTTTGATGGCAAACCATTTTTGAATCTAAATTTTGACAATTTTATAAACTATGTTTGTCAAAATAAACTTATCCTTTATGATTGGGACATCAAAATTTACCTTGTGTGAATTTTTTGTATTTTTCTGACAATATTCATGTTTTAATGAATAGTGAAAAATACTGCATTTTACATCAAAACTGCTTTTTAATCTAATTTATTTATATGATTAGATTATGTTTTGAATTTATTTTGAAGTGAAATTAGAATATATTTTTACCATTTTATCCAATGGTGGTCATTGGAATCAATTTCACTTTGAAATTAGACTTAAACTGGTGTCAATCTTTTGATACTTATTGTTTTGTAAAAACACGCTATTTGCTCTGGCAGTGAGAATTAATTATTAAATTAATTAATGTGACCTATATGTTTTGAATTTTGTAAAATAGACTTCATTTTTGAATTCGGAATATCAAATATAGCTTAGGGTGAATTTTTGGTAATTTTCTAAAAAACTTCAATTTTTGATGAATAGTGAAACCACTAAGTGATAATCAAGCAAACTGATTTTTCAGTTAAATGAATGTTTACCACTAATGTGTATTGAATATTGAAAATCCGACATACATGGTTGTCATTAAGAAGTAAAATGTGGTTCAATGAGATTATAATAATTTTTTGGTGAATAGTAACTTATTAAGTTCTTAATCGCGATTAGTGGTAATTAGGGTAGTTTAAGGTATAAATAATGCTTTAATAATAGGAAATGACGTAGACACATGTCCCAACTTTATTGGTTGTGTCATGGCCGACCAAGACAAGCCATGGGTCGACTTGGGGACCCCATGGAGCCACTTTAGTTGGAAAATTACATTAATATATTTTTATTTAATGTTAAAGTGAAAATGACACTAACATAAATTGTTTTACTAAAATAATTTTTAAGTGGGGTTATACAAATCCGAATTTTGATTATAAATAGTCATTGGAAAGCTAGAAAGATTTCCTACATCATAGTGTTTTTTTTATAATTTGTAGACATTAAATAAATTAAATTATTTATGACATAATAATGATGGAGCGATGACATCATTATTTGACGTTTTAAATAAAATGGAATGATAATGAAAACTCTAAAACCTACACATGGCCAAAACCAATTGGAAGAGTCGATTTCGAAGCCTTATCACCTTATCCACGAATAATAGCAATGTGGGACCTTTTGAAACCGAAACACATTTTCAAATAATGTAATATTTCATTACTTTCCAAAAGTGCCCCTCCTCTCCTCTTATAAAAGGCCCCCAGCTCTACCTCATTTCACACACTCTTCAAGCCTTTGGCTCGGCCAACCCCTGCCCATTTGCTCTCTCCACATCCCTCTCCTCATCCTAGAGGATTCCCTTTGGGCAGAAGCCTTTCAAAGGAAGCCTTTAGGCTCAAATCAAAAGGAGTTACACTTTTAAAGGTAATTCATTCTCTCATGTTCATTTGTTTTATTTTGCTTCTCCAACCCCCTAAACTCTTTTTATTTACTTCTTTTGTAACAAAACCAGTATCTTCAATATACTAGGATGTTGTTATAATATTTATTTGAGCTACACTCTCACACAACTACATCAAATGGTTAAAAAACATACGGTTTGCGTGGATGGCGAAATTCTGCCTCCCGAAACGATGATTGTTCAATACTCATTTAACACCTTCAAAGGAGGCCATTATGATGTCACTATTTTTATATATGATATATAATATTTTTATGTTTTCCTTAAGCTTCTGTTTTTTTAATTTTGGGCATACCTTTATGGTTTCCATTATGGGTAAACACGATATCTTCATTTTTGGAAGTGCGGACTACCGCCCCCTAAAAGTGATTTGATTCGTTAATACCATATGTGGGATGTGTAAAGGATAAAGTTAATGATATTATATATGTTATTATACTTGAATTATAATATACTTCTATATCATTATGATTCCATTTCAGAAAATATGAAATAGAAATGGAAGTAGCGTTCATGCGTACGTACGGCTTACCATCTCCATGAACGGTGCATTTCATTTCTTACCTCTAAATGATTATGTAATATTATAAATGCATGTATGTACTGGATATATATGACATATATGATATCTAAATCATGAATACCATTCTGGATATAATGAAACTTTGACCAAATTAACAACATGTAAGTGTAAGAAGTCTATTTTTGACTTAAGAACCAAATACCGACAAAATGAACATTATTAACTTAACTGATTACATGATGTTCATAACATGGTATAAAAGGAATAATGAACTTGAAAAAGATTCATAATCAAGTAGAGATTAACTCAAGTTTATTATTCAGTAGATTAAAGAACGGTCGGGTCAAGTCGGATACGAGGTATGGGACTTCGTACGTATGCGGAGACAACGACTTCTCCGCCGTCGTGACCGTTATTTGAGTTTCGGCTTCCTCTACAAGCCATACCTTCTTTTTAAAAGAAAAATAAATACCATGTTTTACTTTTCTTTTATTTTAGTATTGAAAATGGTTTTCATAATGTTTTTATATCAATGTGTTGTATTGATATCTCGTGATTGAAATGTGGAAATGTTATGTTTCCTTTATGCATGTTTTATGATTATGTTATGGTTCTTGGGCATTATTATGAAGACGGGTGGTTCCGTGATAAACTAAGGGTGGGTGAGCCCGTTATAGCTCTCCAATGCATTGGGTAACGCGAAGGAGTGAAACGTTAAGGTTTCTCCGAAGAGATTTTAGGGAATATACTGTGATGGGTAGTCCAAACGTAACCAAAAGGGTTACTCCCTACGTAAGAATGTTATGAATGCCTCAAGTTACCTTTATGTCTTATGATTTCTATGATTTATTCATGATTTTATGAGGTATGTTAAAGTGCCTATGTTTTATGGGTAAATTATGACTTCATTCTTATGTATATATGAACTCATGTTTCCTTTGCATGTTTTTTTTATAACCCATACTGAGTTTTTATGCTCATCCCAAGTTTTTGAAATGTTTTTCACAGGTCAAGGGAAAGGTACATGATAAGATGATAGAGTCAAGGATGTGTCAAGAAATAATCCATGTTTTTATTTTAAATGTGTTTCCATTGATGGGAATGAAGAATACTATCTTTATATAACCACTTTGTTTATATTTGGAATGTAATGCAAGTTTTATGATCTAATTCTCTAAAACTCTAAACCTGAAAAGATCCTCAATGTGTAATCTTGTAATAACTCAAGATTGATTAAGGTTTAAGGTTGGGGCCTTATAACTATATTTCCATAATTTATCCTATGTATATGTGGTTAGGCATCATGGTTTCTTGGTTTATTCATGAGTTCTTAGTATGTGATTGTTATAATTTTTTGCACATTTATTATTATCATGTAATATACATATTATTATTATTAAACATCTTATGAATTCATTGGTGGTGTACCTATAGGGTTAAATTTCCAATAGTATACAACAGAATAAAGATTCATGTGAATAGTTCATTATCAAGGATCCAAGTAATGGTTAATGGGCCATATAATATTGGATAGCTTATAAGTATAGAGGGTGTGGCCATGATGATATTGTATTCAAAGGATTCCTCATTATTTCTTATTTTCAACATATAATTTATACATAATTCATTATATTTCAATATCAAGTTCTAGGTTTATTTATATATATGGAATTAGTGTCACTTATTATTATATTAAGCATAATTATCTTCCATCTAATAATTGATGTTTTTGTATTTTATTTATACAAAGGTTTTTTGTATGTTTAGGAGCATATAGTTTCCCCAATATTTCATTATACCCTCGCAACTAGTAAAAATCGTGTTTTATATTGAGTGGAATACATGAGGACTTGTGTATTGTCCACTTCAGTTCCATTCAAAAAAATATTGGTTGAGGTATTAAAATAACTGGAAAATAATTAATTTTATGATTTACAGATACTTTGATCAGGGAAAAAACCTAATATATATGATTCATAATATCATTCCTCATTTATGAAAATTTTGAATACCCAAAATCCTATATCTCATTTGGTGAATTTTTAACCTATTTAGAAGTAATATGGTTACATAAGTACACTTATACATCTAGAGAATATCCCTAGAATTAATTATAATGGTAACATCGATTCATCATCAATTGAACCCAATCTAACATGTTATAGTTCAACTTCATAGAAACATCTTTCAATTATTTTTTCAAAGAACACTATATTTATTAGAAAATAAATAGTTTCTATAATGATAAGTAAATTTCAAAATGATGGGTTCACCACCTCAAAAATAAATGGAGAATAATTATAATGTTCCCAAGTAGATTTTGTAATTATTTCTAGAATGACTTAAACATTCTAAAATAATTCATCATTTGATATTATAATAAAAAATAAGGACAGAATTCAATAATAAAAGATATGATTTAGATTTACCCTAGAAAAGTATAAATCCATTGGTCTATATATATAAATGTTTTATATATAACATCTTACTATCCCTTTTACATTTTCCATTATAAGTTTTTATTTCCATTTTTTGTAACATATGTGATTTAAATTTATAAAAAAACATAATGTAATGATTTTGATAATTCATATCAATTTATTTTTATGGTTATTTTCTATTTATATTCCCATGAAAAAATAAAGTTGATAAGTGGTGCTAGAAACAAACATAATCTTATTGTCTTGAATGTTGTAGAAAATATTTTTAATATCATGAATTGGTAAAAAGTTATAGTTATTCCCAATGTTTTCATATGTTATCTGAATTTATATTGAAAAATAATTATTTTCAATTATCAATTATAATCACATCTTAACTATGGAAAATGTAGGAAATACATTTATTTCTAGATTGAAAATAGAAAAAAATCGAAACACAGATTTAATTCTATATGAAGATGTAGTTCATATGTAACTTCATCTGATGTAGTAGCCCATTAACATTGTAAAACACATATATTTAAAAAAAATACATCCATTATGTCTTATTAATTAGTTATTTTACATTTTTATGATCAAAAACATTCTTGATATGTATTGTACTCATTTTTTTTATTATTTTACCCTTTTTATGATTATACATTATTTTGGTATTTATTATAGTCTGTTCGAGTGATATTAGAGAAATTTGGAACCTCGTGAGGCTATTCATAGTTTTTTACATTGATTGGAAAACTGTAAAGGTTTCCCCATGAAGCCATGAATCAATTTCTTAAGGCACATGTTATGGTTGATGGTTCGACCCAATAATGTGGAAACCCTCACCTTACCATTAATCCAGAGACATTAGGGGTATTCATTATTGGTATAGGTTTTTTCAAACTACGGACCCACCTAGGAGAAACCATGTACACATGAGTAGGGGAAATGATTTATCATGCATGGATTGGAAAACTATTTTCCCTTTTGAGTGAACCAAGAATTCCGGTTTTCAAAGATTATATTTTTATTTTAAAATGAATAAACACATAGTTATTGACCCTAATCAATGAATTTATGTCTAAAATGATTTCCATCCTTTTTTAGGCTCTTGATAGGGATAAAAGAATCCTCAAATATCATTCATGAAAAATTGACGATTTAAATGGCAGATCAAATCCTCCATGGTAAGTGATTTCATCCACCTTTATGATTCATATCTCTCACAACTTCTTTCCCAATGAAGTGTTATAAGTTATACTCTATATGATGTTTTTTTAGATCTAGGTTTTGATGAATTATTTTATCTAGGTCCATGATTTTCATCCTAGATCTCTTCTTCTATTTTCATTTGGTTGTGCCTCATCAAATTGAGGGTTGTATTTTGGTAGTGTTTCACAAAAATATTGATGTTGGTAGTCTAATTTCTTAATCCCACAGTCTTGATTAAAATTTATTTTATGTAATTTGGATATTATGTTTCTATGTTATGGAATTTATTTTAAATTTAAAATGTTAATTTATTTATATGAAACTGGGATAACCATCATGGATTCATTTGGACTTATCATTGTTGATGAGATAGTCTTGCTATAAACACATTGCATGTGTTGATTTTTCAAGAATGATAATAATGAAATGTGAAATTGAAATAATGGGTGTATAAAATTTTAGGTAAATCCTTCTATAATGATTGATAACGAGGCTTAATGGGATTAATCACATATCTTTGATGATTAAATGAGTTGTAAATATTTATTGATAAATGTATTAATGAATAGTTTTATTTTATTCTATGTGATTAATGTAAGAAACAAGATTTTGGGTTATAATCTATGTGGTTCACCTTGAGGATAATGATTTAAAAAAAGTTTAATGTTGTTGATCCCTGAAATTATTATGGTATACATGATATCTTCAACTAATTGATATGTGGGGTGTGTGTCACGAGGATGATGATCAAAATACTCATGGGATTTCAGACTAATGCTTCATGCCCCTGATGCATACATGTGAATAATTAAGTATGGATCAGGGAATGATGCTCAAAATTCACTTGAGGTGTGGGACTAGATAATGTTCTATAAATTCCCATGAGAGGTTCTACACTTATTATTTATACCCTCATCATATAGGTACTTGTATTAACACTAGACGATACCTGATGAAAAATTGTAATTAAATGAATAACGAAATCCCATGAAAGAATTAATTGTGATATTCCTATGATATGTGGCTAAGACAATGGTATAAGCCAAATAAGGTTTGATTTTTTTAATGAATAATAAATGTGAAACTATTTTACTTTTTATTTTTGATTATATTATTTATAAAACTGCATATATTGTTATAGAATGGATTTGGCTTTATACATTGTTTATGGTGGCCTACTAAGTAGTACTTTACCCTAATTGGACTGCATGATCTATACTCAACTAGATTTCATGTTTGTATGATAGCATAAGATAATGATACATATGTTAGATGACTGTGAATGTATTTTGTATAGATCATGTATGAGTGAACTATTCATGATTTTAGGACATTATTGGGAGAATTTAGTGATTATTTGTATTTCATTTCCTTTTTAAACATGATACTAACATGGAATGAAATATCTTTATCATTATTTTGTGGTCATTTTTCATGTTTTGGAGTTATTTATGTGATGGTGGTTGATTATTTATTATTATATTACCATTTTATATTGTTTATTGATTTCTACTATTGTTAATCATTGATAAATAGGGTATAGTCTCACCAAATTATATATTCCTCCCTCACTGATAGTCAGCAGCTTCTCGCAAATGAGGAGACATTCCTAAGGTCATGTAACATACTGGCTCTGGGCACTATCATGTGGTACCTATTTGGGGGTTTCACAAATTGGTACTAGGACATTTGTTTCTTTCCTTTTATGTTTTATTATGATTTAGTAAATGTATAATGGAGCCCATGATGATTCATGAATTGTTCATGAGCTCGAGTAGGGGAGTGTCTGACTCATGTGCAGGGGAAAACCAATTGTGGGGTTTGTTTTCTAGATGTTTTGGATACAGATCAATGTTATTTAACCACGATTGGTGCACTTGTAGTTTTATATAGTTATTGTTATGATATATTTCTCATATATTGAAATTGATTGATAGTTTTATATACACGGATAATTTTAAGAGTTGGAGATTTATTATGACATTCAACATTTTAGGATCACAAGGAAAATTAGGTTTTGGTTGAATTTTTGTAATGAATTTTTTTACCTTATATATAAAACTTAAAATAAATACTTTATAATTATGATTTGATAATGGATAATGAAATTTAAATGTGGTATTTTGAAATGTATTAAATGGGTATATAATTAGAATTCATTAAATTCTGAAACTATTTTACCTTATGTTATCCATGACCAAGGTGAGGAATGAATTATTATAGTGATAGTGAATTGGTTTTGACCATGTGGTGATTTATTATTGATTAATTGTTATGGATTTTTGGGAATCCTTATTCTATAAATGTGATTATAACATGTTATTTGTACTAATAAGTACATTTATAGTTGTAGATACATGCATCAATGATGATGTTTATTAATAGAATGATATAAGGAGATGGTTATAAATGTACCTCCTATAGTGGAACCATAGGTCCCTATAGTATTTATTGAATGGCCAAAAGATAATTTTTCGAAGAATATTTCTCTATATATATTGTTTATTGAATGAGACCGATAGTGGGATTTTAGGAATATTACCTACTTTACATCAGATTATCAGTTTAAACCCTTGTTTTCCATCACCAGAGAGGGTGGACCTGAGTCTATAAAGTTATAAATTGAGTCCATTTAAAAAATAAATAACCTTTAAGAGACTTCTATAGATAGAAAAAATCATTATTGAGACATAAAATTTGTGAGGTATTGTGAAGCACTGGTGGGATATTCGGGGTCAGGATGAGAATTTGGAAGGTATGGTTTGTAAGGATTTCATTGAGAAGTTCCAAGGGAACTATTATCAAGATAAAGTAATATAGGAGAGAGTAGCATCATTTTTTGAGGTTTATCTAGGGGAGTAAGTCTATGATGCACTACGATAGTGAAATCTACATCTTTTACTTCATTTTACAACAACTGTATGGAGACGGGGGAACTATATAATAAGGTTTTGGGATTGACTTACATGTGAGATTAAATCTGTGGTTACTATAATTAATATGAATAATTTTTATGAGGTTTTTATAATAGCCACATTTCTGAGGGTAACTTGAATTAGTCTTCTAGTTGAGTAAATGGGGTTTTTTCTGGAAAACTAAGAGTTATGTATTCCAATGATAGGATGAATTTATGTTAAAAAAATTAACTAGATTAATGGTAAGAAGAGTTGAAGTGGGGATGATTTTGGGAAATCAGACATTGATTTTCCATCAGTGTGGTAGGATGGTTCACTCTCATCACGGGTGTTTCCAACCATTGGTGGAGTCTTGATATTGTAGAAATATAGGACATTTATAATAGCTCTATCGGAACCCATGATATATTACTAGTGATTTGTGATCTAGAAAAAATTGTACTATTGGAAGAGGTACTTCTATCTAGAAATTGTTGTACTACTAGTTGTGGAACTCAAGGCGGTGGACATGGTACCTTAGGGAAATAGAACCCATACTAGTAGAGTAGTCAGACTCATTGGACATAGAAATTATCACATTTTAGGAGTGGCTAGTATGATACTTCTCAACCTCCTTTTTTGGATTGTGTGGTTGGTCCATTGATATTAAATTGTTCTATTCTTATAGATTTTATTCTCTTGAGTTGTTTATTTGTTATAGCATTCACTCATTATTTTCTATCATATCTAATGGTGAATATTTTCTCTATGATGGTGGATTTTATGAGATAGGTTATGACGATCGACGCACCATTCATAGTGCATTTTAGGGACATCAATTTATGAAAGGGGTGTTCTCTCTGGGATGGGGAGTACAATTTCATTTGAGATATCTATATACTATATATATCAAATTTTTAACTAGATTTTGGGTAATGGATTTGTTGGTATCATTTCTATCCCAAATAAATTGCTACTATAACAATGTGTCCTCTACATATCCTATGGGTGATAGTTATGTTCATCATAGAGAATGAGATATCAAGGATGAACTTTAAGGGAATTTCATTAGAAATTATGGGAGCTCAAAACTTAGGTTTCAATATTTATGTTAGATAAAGGGGGTGTAAAGAACAATGACTTTCCACCCTTGGTGGACTAGTTTTAGGACATGTTTCTTGAAGACATATCTGGGCTTCCACCCAAAAGATATGTTGATTTTACAATTGAGCTCATACTATGAGATGAACATGTTTTTATTCCACCTACCCAAATGTAACCCACAGAGATTCGAGATCATAATACACAGTTTTGAAGTTTTTTTGGAAAATGGATTTATCGAACCGAGTTTGTTTCCATGGATGTATATGGATTTTTTTAAGAATATCGAAGGGATGTTTTGTATTTGTGTTCATTACCAAAAGTTGAACTAGATGATATTGAAGAAATGGTATCCTATTCCATCTATTGATGATCTTTATGAAAATATGATAGGTGATTCTGTATTCTCCGTATTTGGATATAGATCATGATATCATTCATTGAGAGTTTGACCTTCTAATTTTTCATGACCTTATTTTAGAAGAATTTATGTCCTATGAAACCTCATCATGATTCTTTTTAGGCCGAACCACACTCTAGCTGTGTTTATAGTCTTGATGATCCAAATCATCCACTAATACCTTTATCATTTTATAGTTGTTTTTTTGTATGACATCATTGTTTACTCTAGCACTAATTAAATCCATACATACCATCTTTAAATCATCTTTAGTACACTAATAGAGAATATGATTTAATCCAAGGATTAGACGTTGCAATTATATATTGACATGGTACATTACTTAGGTCACATCATGTCTAATTAAGGTTTTCCATTGGATCTTTTGAATATTCAGGAAGTTGTTTCCTGGGAGCCTCTTAATAATGTTTTTGATAGTTGTATATTTTTTTCATAAAAGGATATTATGAAAGGATAATCCATGACTTATCCTATTTGGTACAGCCACTTTCCCACATGACCAACAATGGGATCATTTTGGAATGGACAGGGGCATGTGAGAATATTTTTTAGGAGTTGAAGAATTGGTTTACTAATACACCATTAATTATCCTACTGAGGCTGTGTGAGGAGTATATCATGTTTTTTGATGAGTCCAATGTTAGAATTGGAGAATTGTTGATATAGATAGATCAATCCATGGAATATTGATCACAATGGTTATTTAAACATGAACATAATTGACCTATTCCTAATATCATTATTTTTACAATTCCTTTTTTCGTAAAGTGTTAGCACCATTAGATGTTGGGTGATAATATTAATATGTATATAGATCCAAATATAATAATGTATATCTTCTCAAAATGAGATTTAAACCTCTATTAGTGGGTATGGGTAGAGTATATGAAGTCTTATAACATTGATCTATCTTATACACCAGGTAATGGAAATAGTTTTTCTTACACCTTGATCTAGAATACAAAGTCTTAGGAAATTCATGTGTTTAGTTCTAAGTATAAGATAATGAGAATGCTTACTGAGTGGTATATTGAGATTCAGGACGTCCAAGAGAATATGTTCCTTGTATAATTATTATTTGTGTATACAATTTTGATCTAAGTCGAGGAGAGGAAGTTTGAGGATCTAGAGTGTTCATCCTTGATAAGAATACTTACAAGTGGGGAGTCACATTTAAATTTGATTATAGATGGGGATGATATCATTTATATATAGAACAATTGTGGTGTGACTATGTTTATTTGTAAGGATATAAAGCCTATATTTAATGACATGAGGTTGGAAGTGTATCCTGGTTTGACTAATACATGATAAAATATTTGGAAATATTATTTTTGTTTGACTATGAAAATAGATATTATAGATTTCATGAAAAATTTCTACACCTGTTAGCAGGTGAGGGATGATAATACATGAACTATAGTTTTTCTACTACTGTATACCAATACAATATGGATGTGGGAAAAGTCACCATGATCTTTTTGGTGGTTCTCCTGAGGATGCCTAGGCAGAATTATTTTATATAGATGATTGTGGATTTTTTTAAAGAAATTATCCCATTTATTTCATATTTGGGATACATTCATCATTGACCAATTGGTGGATATGTGTTATTGTGATATAGTGTTTAAGTATGGTGTCACATGAAGTGTAGATTTAGATCATTAATTTTACATTACTTCGCATTTATGGAATTTATTAATGAATGCATTGTGTTCCTTGGGGTTTTTTATTATATCATTCCACCCCTAGATAGACGAAAATATGAACATAATATTCATGTGTTAGAGGACATGCTAAGAAAATGCATCTTCGAATTTGGTGGGTCATGGGAGAAGTATTTAGTATAGCACACCAGTAATAAATTTTTTGGATATTATATAATTTGTATCAATATTCATCACATTACAAAAATAAATGCCCAAGGACTGTAATAGTAAAGTATATTTGTAAACATGGACCACATTATTTTATTTTGGTGAACGATCATCAAAATATCTAGAAAATATACCATTATATTACTACTACATAAAAAACCATTCTTTGTAACCTAGAGAAGGAAAAAATAAGAATGTTTTGAGCTTATATGATCGGTATGGGTAAGAAAGGGAGATAAACATGAGGATAAGGGTATGATATTGTGATCATAAAATTACAATATCATACCCTTTATATCTAACAACATAAACAATAATCATAAAAAAATATTTGTAGTTAAAAAGAAATGAATCATAAGAGAATTAGGATCATTATACATGGAATTATAACATAATAATTGGACATGGAATTTTAGGTATACAAATAAGCCTAAAGAATAATTTATCAAGGAAACCCACCGAGACCTTCATAACATGTTATGCTAGGGATAATAACCTATGTACATAATTCATGATTTGTATTCACTTCCATGGACCATCTTATTTCAATCTAGGGATTCCCTCTCATGTTCCCTCTCATTTCAAGATTGGCATTCCCTCCAGTGTACTGTCTTTTTTCTGTAATGGGATGCCCTCTTGTTTTAGGATTAAGATTCCCACATGTGTACCAACTTGTTTCGGTAATGGAATTCTCTCCCATGTAACCTATTTTCTTGGGAATGGGATTCCCTCCTGTGCACCGTCATGATCTCATAAAACAATTATATTTTCCCAATTCATTGGATAGAGATATAGGTCTCACCATCATATAATGAAATCATACATGCATGTTCCACAATATGAAAAAACATTCCTCACATTGTGACCCATAAGAGGATATGAGTTTTATATACATAATATCATAACCCATGAATTGACGTGGGGGTATTTAATATTTCATCCCATCATAAAATAAGAAAAATAGAATGGAATTTTAATCATATAATTATACAATTACTCGTGAAATGAATTGGGTTCTAATAAGTTATAAATCATGGAACAACAATCACAGTTGTAAACATAATTTCATAAAAACATAAACCAATCATGAAATATTAATAATGGTATTATTTGAAAAAATTTCAAATAAATGTCAGAATATATTAATGTATTTCATCTTAGATGGATAAGGATTTTCAACAATCACTTAGTTCATTTACTTACGAATATAACAATTCATTGAAATTAACATTTTAGAACCTAGAATATATTTAAAATTCTTTTCATAAAAAACACTTTAAAAATTTATATAAAGTAGGATTTGAAATAAATTAACTACATTCTTGAGGAAAATACATCTTCCAATTTGAAAAAAAAAAGATTATTTAAAACATATTGAATATTGAGAACATGTTTATTTAAAAATATCTTTGAAAACATATAAATGAATCATGAAAAAAATTGAAAAATGTTTCCCTTTAAAACTAAGAAATAAACTTTCAAGTTAATTTGAAAAAAAAATTCCATGAATATTTATTAATGGAACTTGATAATTAATGTTAGTTATTTTTTACTTAAAAAAATATAAAAGAATCTTGAAAATAATTTTAAAATCAATTTTCCATGAAAACTTATAAAATTATCTTTAAAAACAATTTTAAAAGGTGTATCTTTGAAAATTATTTTAATACATATCAACAAATATAGAAATAATTTAGAAAAATTAAATTTTTTTTGAGAAACCATTATTGAGAGAAATGTTTTTAGAGAAGATAAATATTCATCAAAAATGAGTTATAAAATTGAATTTTTATGAAAACAATTTATTTAAAATCATAAGTACCCAATAGTTGTAAAATGGTACTATTACATGTACATAAAATTAATAATTTTATTTTATTAAAATTCATGAGTGTTCTAGATATAAAGATCATCATATTTAATTAATGAAATCATAATAAAAAACAATCTCTATAAATTATGAAATTGTAGCAAAAAAACAATTACCACTTTGATAACATTGAATCTTAATACAATGGAAAAAATAAAATTAAACGAATAATAAAATTATTAGATTCATGATATAACATATAAAATATAGTATAAACAAAATATAGAAAAATATTGGTGGCTAACTTGGAATGTGTCTCAAAGAAGGTGAATTTTGAGAGAATTACATTAATGATTTGGTAACTTCTGAAACATAAAACACAAGAAAAAAATATCCTAAAATGGATATTTAAATGAAAATAAATTTAAGTTTAATAATCATATGATACACCCATGTTCAGTATATACAGTACATAAAATAAATGAGTGGTGAATAAGGCATGTATCTCACGTATATAAGAAGTGAGCGGAAAAAACCATTACCAGAAGTGTTGAATTTTTTGAAAACATTCAAACATCATGTATACTAGATATAATTTTACTATAAAAATAACAAAGTATTATTTTAATATATTTAATACCATATATTATTATATTATGACACTATATTACCCATTTATTAATAATTTCATGTTAACGATACATTTCAGCTAATATCTGCATTGTTTTTCTTATATGTAGTCACTTTTTATTCTTTAAACTATTACATAGGTCATAATTTAATTATTTAGAGAATGAAAATATGATATAATTATAATATATAATATTATATAAATATTTATAATAATCTATTAAAGATATAATTATGAAATGGAATACATCATTAATGGAGATGGTAGGTCGTACGTACACATGAACATTTTTTCCGTTTTATTATATTATTGAAATAAAAGGTAAATTAAATATATATATATATATATATATATATATATTATAATTAAATTATCATTTTTATATAAAATATTTCATGTATTTTCACTGAATACTACCATAATACATTTCATGAAATGGGGGAAAATCACAACGCTTTGAGGAGGTGGTAGTCCACACATCCAAAAACAATATTACCATATTTCCCAAAACTAGAATGTATGAATTTTTGTTTCATATAATAATTTATAAATAATAAATAAATCATAAAAATATTATATATCAAATAAAAACATATTTTCCATCAAAATTCCTGTCCATGAGATGTGTTAATGGAAAAAACGATCAACATCGTTTTGTGAGGAGGTATTTCTCCATATACAAGAACAATATGTTCACTGCTCATCAGATAGAATTTTATGTAAGGGTAGGGATAAGTATTATAATAAAAATATCATAGTGAATATAGGTTACTAGGGTTATTATATAATCAGGAAATAATAATAGCTGATTAGTTTTAGATTGAAAATAAAATAAAGGATCTTTAGAGTGGATGTTAATTTAAGGACTTATCCTTAAAACATTACTTAGTCTTGATATCATTAAATAAGTTCACCTTAATTCACATTGAATATCCTTTCAGGTTTAGAGTTTTAGAGAATTATTCCATAATTATTGCATTAAATTTCAAAAATTAAAATACAGATAATTCTACTCTCTCCAAATTTTTTCACAAAAATAAAACTCCTTAAATAAAAAAAGGCATATTTTCATGATAAAAATATTCTTGAATTCATCCTTTTCTCTTAACCTTACATATACCGTATGGAGAAAATTTGAAAAAACTAGGATGTGCATAAAAAATCTCAGTAATGTATATAAAATAAGGAATGAATCCAATAGTACATGAATATTTAAAACCCCTGGAATCATTTTAACTAAATCACACTTTTTTACCTATAAAACCTAAACTACATAGATTACATCATGTAATAATATGATTCATACAAAATATCATAGAAATCATAAAACATAAAGGTAACAGGTGGCATCCATATCAAACTTACATTGTAGCATTCACAGCTACATAGGGAGTTACCATCATGGTTATGTTTGGAATACCAACCATAGTATATTCCCTAATTCTGTTAGGAGAAACTTTATTGTTTACCTCCTTCAAATTACCCAATTCATAGGAGATCTATCATGGGCTCACCCACCAATGTTTTATCGTGGAACCACACATAATTGGTTTGTAATGAAACCACCCACTAAATCTACAATTACCATTACATAAACATAACACAAAAAAGAATTAAATTATCCTCATTTCACTAATCAATCAAAAGAAATCAATTCAAGATATTGAAATATTCAATCTACTTCCCAAAAAAATAAAAACATTTAATAAAGTGATTTATGAATTAAAGTCTCCCATAACCATTTGAAAATTTTGAAATATATTAACATTTAAAAACATTAATGTCCATATAAAAAATTCTTAAAGAAATTATAAAAACTTTCACATTAGTTATATATATTTAGAAGACTAAATCTTTAAAACATTTAAAACTATATTTTAGTTAAAGAGTCTCGTAACACTTCAAAAACACATGAATAAAAATAAGTAATGAACAATATAAAATGAAACTTTAAATATCATAAAAATATAGAAATTCATGATATAAAACTTTAAAAGGTATTTATATAACCCTTATAAGATATTAAAGGTGCACAATATCGAGATATGCCTCATTAAAAGAATAGTGAGACGTAGTCCCTTACAAAGATCGTATCATTAGATTAAAGATAAATCAATTAAATAAATATGAGTGAAAAATATAAATACTCCCAATATAAGAGTATATTATGTGTAAAAAAATCATTTTCCCTTCACACATATTCTTTGAAAAAAAAACCGATGACAGATATTTAACTCAATGAATGGAGATTGAGATAAAATTTCCTATAAAAAGATCATTTTGTTAATTAGATAGATTGATTAATTGTATTCATATTAAATACACATAAGTCAAGTATAAATACAAGACAATATATCAAAATTTATTTCTAACAAAACTATATCATGACATAATCAATAAATGGAAGATTAACCCAATGAATAGAAATTGGGTAAAGAAATTTCATTACAATGTTAGTATAAATGACATATGAATTTATAAATGAGTAGATTATGTGTAGAAAAGCATACCCATAAAAAATAAAGTTTAAATTAAAATATTTATAAATAAACAATTATTCCACATATAATATTGGGATTATATATTCAACAACGTATGAGTAAAACCCAATGAGAAGAAATTCAGTTTGGAAATTCCCTTACCAATATCATTTTGTTAATAAAAGAGAATGATTATGTATATTCACTATAAATACACATTAATCATATATAAATAAAATATAATGGATCAAAATTTATTTCTCATGTAGTCATATCATGACATAATCAAGATATAGAAGATAAACCCAAATAATGGAAATTGGGTTAATATGTTCCCTTACAACGTTCGTATAAATGACGTAAGAATTTATCAATGAAGTGATTATCTTTATAAACATTATACACACACAAATGGAAGTTGATGTTACAAAATTAATTAATAAATAGTGATTCCACACATATCTTGGCATAATATAATCAACAAATTATGAAAAAACCCCAATGAGATGAAATTGAGTTTAGAAATTCCCTTACATTGAATCTGACTTATACCGTTCATTTAGTAATTTCTTGAATAATAAAAATATGTTAATTTATAATATATTTAGAAACATTTTAATTTTTATTATTCATTTTATTTAACTTGTTATCATCTTATAGAAATTAGTTAATTATTTGAGTTCCAGTCAGATGTTTTGTCGATATTCAGTACTTGAGTCGAAAATGAACTTGTTTTTTGGTAAATTGTCCATGTTGTTCAAATTAAATCATCTCTATATTGATATTCATGATTTAAATATAATATATATATATAGTATATATTTATTTATAATATACCATAACATTTGGAGATAATAAATGAAATTCACCGTTCATAGAGATTGTAGGTCGTACGTACACTTAAACTCGACTTTAATTTCATTATCATATTAAAGGAATGAAAACTAAATAATACATAGGTATGTTATAATTCCAGTATAATATAAATGTTATATATGTAACATAATTTCATTTACACCATCCTTTATAGATTCCATGTACGACATGAATGATTTATATCAATTTGACAGGGTGATAGTTCGTACTTCCTCAAATGAAATTATAGTATTTACACATTATGGACAACAGACAAGGTATGTTGTAAATAAAAATTATAGAATAATAGATAAAATTTAAATATAATATAAATAATATATAAATATAGTTTCATAACAATAGAATCCATAAAAGGTTGTAGGATAATATAGAACAATCATTGTTTCATGTGGTAGTAGTTCATCGTACATATAAACATTATGTTCATATCGATTAGATAGAGGTGTGTGTAAGTGCAGTTCAAATAATTATCATAAAAACATCCTAGTATATTGAGGATAATATTATTTTAATGTAGTCAAATAATAATGAGAGTACGGGGAATGGAGAAGTAAAATAATGGAATGTAATTTGAGAGAAGATGTTACCTCTAAATCGGGTAACTTCGTTTTATTTGAGAAAAAAAGATATCTGGAATTTCCTTCTTCCAAAGATAAGGCTTCTAAGAATATGTAATGGATTCTATAATGATTATTGGATAGATCTATTCCTAACTAAATGTCACGAACAGTCCTCGGGGCCCGTGTCGTGACTACCCCAAGCCCGCCTTCCATAGGCCAGGGGCTGGCGACTATCACCAAAGGCATAAATCTTGATAAAAAATGGAAGGCATTGCCTTTATAAAAGAAAACAACACAACAGATTATTCAAGTGAAGTAAGAACTATGTAAAACTGAGTACAAAAGTAAGTGCTGAAAAAAGTAAATGGGATATTATACAAACCCAACTGGAAGTACGGTACTACTGAAAAGGGAAAGTAAAACATCAGTAAAGCAAAGCAGCAACCATCGAGTCGTCCTTCGGGAATCCCACCTGAAGGGTGGGTACAGATGGCCTCCACAGCATCTCTGGTCCAACCTTCTACTCCATGAATGTCTCTCCAAGTGGTCCACCTCAGGGTATCGTCCAGCTCTACAAGCCTCTAACTCAATCAGTGATGTCTGTCGTCTGCATCCAACACAATGTAGTGCGGGCAAGCTCGTGCAGGGGTGAGTATACGATACTCAGTAGGGACCTCGAGACCCCCGACCGTCTCCCAAAATTCACAAAGGATGAACCACAAAAAAATATATACAAAAATGAAATATCAACCGACATTACTTAGGTATTTTCCCTTACATATACCTAAGCCACCAATTACATTTCGTCTCCAACTCTTGAGCCCAAGCACAACTCAATCCACATAGGAAAAACACAACCCAGTCCACACAGGAAAACAAATCAATCATATCATTGATAAAAATTGAAGTCAAGACTCAGCTCAAACAAGTTTACATCGTTCGTATAGCAGTAGATATGATCATATGTAGTCACGGATTCATCTAAGTTGTCAGACCCACATAGGATACAAAATCAGCTACTCTGCTGGACCCACTCAGGATACAAGTACAGAGGTCATATTGCCAGACCCACGTAAGATACAAGAATAGTAGTCATAACTGTCAGATCCACAGAGGATCCCAGTACAGTTGTCATCACTGCCGAACCCATGGAGGATCCATGTATAGTCGCCCTCGCTGCCGAACCCACAGTGGATCCAAGTACAGTCGTCATCACAGCAGAACTCACGGAGGATCCATGTGTAGTCATCCTCACTGCCAAGCCCACGGAGGATCAAAGTACAGTTGTCCTCGCTGCTGAACTCAAGGAGGATCCAAGTACAGTCATCACCGTTGCAATCACAGCCAGCTCTAGGGTTCTCGCACATAGCACGCTCGATTCCGGGAGGGTCTGCTCCTTGAGCAAAGGGGGTCGATACAGAAACTATAACGAAGTCCAGAGAAGATGTTTCCCATAGTTCCGTATCATCAAAAGAAACCCAATGCGACAGACGGTGCGTCAATCGATTGCCCGGTCTGAGAGTTATTGGCTTTTCCATTCCAGGGGCCCAATTGGATTTTAAGCTAAACCAATTCGACCATACTCTAGTTGTGTCCAAACCTCAAGTGGATTATGCCAAAATAACTATATCATCAAGAGGATTCCAACTTATTGGATGTCACGTCAATCGGACGTCTGGTCTTTAAGTTAAAAGTGTTTCCTTTCCAAGGCCCCGGTTGGATTCGAGTTTGAACCAACCCTGCCGTACCCAAACTTTGTCGAAACCTTGAGTGTAATATACCGAAACTACAATTTCAATCAAAGGATTCCTACTCCACTGATGTTGCGTTGATCGGAGGTCTTTAGCTCATATTATGGGCGAATGACCGAAAACGGTTTGAAGTGGGGGGTCTAGGCCCGGCCCGACCAGGGCCCACCCCCTTGGGTCGGCCCGAACCGGGTCTACCCGACCCGGGTCCGGGTCCGGCCCGGTCTGGCGCGGCCCAGATCAGGCCGGTGGGGTAGGGAACTGCCCGGCTGGGGGGGAGGGGGGTGCTGGATCGGCCAGCTAGCCAAGGGGGGGGGGGGGGGGGGGTTGTTCCGCAGGCGCAGGGCCAGGCTGGCGCCACGGTCTCCCCTAGATCCCGCATGACCGTGGGATCCTTCCCTCGCTTCCACGGCTGATTCCACATTGGGATTCTGCCAGATGCACGTCGGGGCGCCACAACCTCCAGGCGACCGGCCGGTGCCAGCTACCGGCGTCGCCGGTGTCTTCTACAGGCCACCAGAGTCATTTCGATGGTTTGTTTTTGATTCCCACTACGCCTACGGTCGTCTATGGATCCATACTTCACTGCGGAGGCCCCCAATCTCTATTTCGGTCTCCTTTAGTCATCGCCAAACACACTGCGCATCAAGAACAAAATAGCGGTGGGTCCGGACGTGTTCGTTAGTCCGTACCCACTGCGTTAGAGGTAAAAAACATCACCCAACAACTTAAAATCCAAGTTCGAGAGTATAAAACACGTATATAAAATATACAATGTTCCCCTACCTCAACAATTTATGTCGAACGTCGGTGTCGTGGTAGATGACGTCACGGGGAAAGGGATCGTAGGTGACGTCAGAGTGCGCTGAGGAGGAAACTGTGTCTCCTATATTGTCGCAGAGAAGAGAATGGGTGGTGCGTCATCGTTCATCGAAGAACCGGCATTCTTCGACGAATGAGACATCATTCTTCATCGGAGGCCGACGTTCTTCCAAAATCTCAAGAGTTCTCCCAATCTTCCTTCGCACAACGAAATCTCTTCCCAAAATAAAATAATAGTCTCCTCCTGTTATTTTATTACACATGCAAAGTTACATCCAAAACTCAACTCACCACATTAAATAAACATTTTGAAAATTGATTAAAAGAATGGAGAGGAAGGATCCCCATTAATTAAACGTGTTGGAAATTAATTAAATGGGAGGGATAGGAAAGATCATGATTAATTAAACGTGTTGGAAATAAAAGGGGGGGTTTCCAATTTAACGAGGGGGTTTTAAAGAGTAAGAGGAAAATTGAATGGTTGGGGCTCATGTGGGACCCACCTCTCTAACATTCACACTTGGGTAGTTAGGTGGTTGTGGGTCCCACACTTAACTACCTACGGGAGGAATTAACCTCCCTAGATACATAATAGAATTGTACAAACAATTGTATTTGCCTCTTAATTAAACATAAAAACATAACTTCAAACCAACATAAAATGAAACTGCGGTAAATGTCCCCTTAAGCAATTACAGGCGCTGCGAGTTCATCAGTGCCCTCAGATTTCAATTCTGAGAACCGGTTCAAAAGATAGAAAAACCCACTCGTTCGTTCACTAAACCTACCCGAGCTAAACTTCAGAAATTGATTCCGGGAACATTGGGCCTCGGAATCAAGCTCTGTCAGAAGCTACAAACTCGTAAAATTTCAAAGTATTTAAGAAATAAAATTTTCCTTTAAATTTATGGGTATTTATATTACTCCCACTTCATGGATTTACATCCCCGTAAAGGTACAACATAAACTAGGGAAACAACGGAGGGTACTAAGCACACATCTTAGCCTCCTACTCCCATGTACTTTCCGGGAGGTTCTCGTGCTGCCAACGAATGCGCACCAGAGGATTCCACCATCCACGTAGGACCCGCTCCTCTTGATCCTCAATCTCCATCGGGACCTTCGCAAATGTCTCCCCTTCATCAATGTCCAGTTCCCCATGATCAATGATATGCATCAGGTCATGCACGTATATCCTTAGCTGAGATACGTGGTAGAATTTATAATCCCGGTGCAACTGATGTGGAAGGACCATATGGTAATCCACCTCACCTACTCTGCTGATGACCTGAAAAGGTCGAAGAATCATAGAGATAACTTTCCACCCAAGCCAAATCCATGCAATCCTCACTGAGGTGAGACCCACAAGAAAACGTGGTTGCCATCCCCAAACTCTAGTGGCCTCTTTCTCCTATCAGCATATGACTTCTGTCTGCTCTGTGTAGTCCTCATCTGCCCCTAGATGATCTGCACCTTCTCCGTCATAGCCTGGACCACCTCTGGTCCCACAAGTGCTGACTCCCCTGGGTCAGTCCAGCAGAGAGGTGATCTACAAGGTCGGTTGTACAGTGCCTTGTATGGTGTCATCCCAATGGCGGAGTGGTAGCTGTTGTTGTACGCAAACTCCACCAATGGTAGGTGATCCTCCCAGCTCTGACCAATGTAAAATAAACATGTACAGAGCATGTTCTCATGTGTTTGAATGGCCCTCTCTGTCTGGCCATCCGTCTGAGGGTGAAAGGTAGTGCTTAGGTGTAGCTGCATCCCAAAGCCTCTTGTAACCCCTTCCAAAGTCAGGAAGTAAAGCGAGCATCTCAATCAGAGGCGATAGATGATGGCACACCATTAATTAATATGATCTCCGGTATGTAGAGGTGTCCCAAGATTTCTACTCGACCCTGCTCTCGGATCAGCGGGAAGTGGTCCGACTTGGTGAGTCGGTCTATGATCACCCAGATAGAGTTGTGACCTCTGGATGTACATGGAAGCCCCATCACAGATTCCATAGATATTCCGTCCAACTTCTATTCTGGGACCTCTAAGGGTTGTACCATGTCTGTTGGTACCTAGTGCTCCACCATCACTCGCTGACAAATGATCCATCATGCAAAAACTCTGCTACAGCGTTCCTCTTCCCAGGAGTATAGACTATCTCAAAGTCATAGTCCCCGTAGAACTCAAGTCAAAGACACCATCTCAGGTCCTGGTCCTTCAATGAGAAGACACACCTGAGACTTTTGAGATTAGAGTAGACCATAAACCGTTCGCTCAATGAACCATGCGTGTGACTAGCCATTACAAAGAACTCAAATACACCCATTTTTTTTATTACATCATACAAGAGATGCTAAGATCTCTCCTATGCCTAAAAGAGTAATCTGATCTCATCCCCTAGATGAAACACATTCTTTGCCTCATACAGTCAATCCTGACATGAACGGTACTATTTCATGAAATGGACGACGTTGTAAGGCCTCGACGCTACTACCAAGAGATCAAACTGTTACTCTCGCCTCCATGGGTCACGTCACACTGTCAGCAGTAGTGTGTGGTAACTAGGTATCCTCCAGTAGGAATCGTTAAAGTGATGGTCAAGTAAATGGTTTTAACCAGAACCTCTCAGTATCAATCACATAAAAAGGAAAAGGAATCAAACGTCACAAGTACAAGTGTCTTTTATTACTGAATCTCAAAGTACACAGACACAAAGCATCCACAAAAAACGATATTAACAAAGCTAGAAGCATCATGAATAAATGTCTCCTTGCCTAGAGCTAGTCCTTCTCCAATCTGTCTGCTCCTGGAGCTCTATGGTTGTAGGCCTCAACGGCCTAAAGCTGAGATCTCCCATGTCCAGTCATTCCCTCCGGCCGGGATGGTCCTTCTAGTGGTGGTGGTGCTAGGGCCTCAAAACGTTGTCCACCACCTACTTCTTGGCCAGCCCCTCTGCCACATCCAACTTCTCCCGGTGGACCACCACAGTCGAACCTATTCCTGGGAGGTCCTTCTACCACCTGCTTCTCATCCATAGGGTGGGTCGGGCAGTCTCGAGCCCTGTGACCATTCCCGCTGCATGCATAGCACTGCCTGCTTCTCGTATGGCTGGATCTATTTCATGTTCCCCACACAACCAAACTTGTATCCTAAGATCGTTCATCTGATAGCCTGATACGCTTAGACCTATGCTTCAACTTTCTACTACCGGATGTAGAAGACTCCTCTACGTGTTGTCCTGTGGAGGGTATCGCCGTTGGTGACTGCTCAGCGAGAAAACTCTCCACTAGAAGGGCTCTCTCCAGCACCCCCACTTGTGTCGGGATGTTGAGGGAGATCATCGAAGCCCTAATCTCATGTCTGAGCCCCTTCTCAAAGGTCCGGGACTAGAAGAATGGGTCTCGTACCATGTCCGTCAAGTAGCGTGAGAGGTTGGTAAACCTCACTGAGTACTGGGCTACTGTCATGTTGCCCTGCCGTAGCTGTAGTAACTCCTCGATGTGCACCGCATGGAGGGTGGCTGGAAAAAACTCTGAGCAGAAAAGGCTCTCAAAGTCCATCCAAATTAGAGAAGCCCTTTAGTGCACATGGAGTATCAGGCTCCACCATCTACTTGCTGATGTGTGTAGAAGAATAGCGGTAAGGATCACCATAATGTCTGCTAGTGTCCATAGAAATCTGAATAATCTGACGAAAGCCTCCAGCCAATCCTCAGATACCTGAGGATCTGTCTCTCTGTGTAGAGACCCGAAGCTTATCGTACATGGACATTACATTGCTTTTGCGGAATACTTAGTACATAACAAAAACACACACACAAGGATCGTAATAGTTTAGTGTCTTTGGAAACTCGGAACGTAATCTTCTAATCGTGGTGAAAGATCTTCAATATCTCCCATAAAGATCTTCCCTTTTTTTTACCTATAAACCTTTCTTTATATCCTGGGGAAAAGAAAACATAAAAGGGTGAGCTCAAATGCTCAGTAAGGGTAAACAAAAGAAATATCAATCACATCATATACATAAGAACATAGCTTTTTGGAAATCTTAACCTGAAAAAGAGCTCATAATATCATAACATGGGATAAATCATAGAAGTGAAAATGAGATCCCCATAATCATAACATGAAACTTGAAACTTTGTGGCATGCACACATAATCATAGAAAATCATTTCTTGTTAGTCATGACTCATTTCCAAGACTATCTTAGTGGACAAAGTCCCTTTCTGAATCGAGTAACCCTCGTTTCAGTCATGTTTCACTGAACCGGTATAACCTACCATTTCAGCCATGTCTATCTCATGAGATATAAAATCTTTACCCAATGCATTGGAGGGAGATATAGGTCCCACCCATCTCATAATGATACCATTCTTATGTGTGCCACAAAATCATAAATCATACATCATTTCATAACCCATGTAGTAAAAATAAGATTCGTAAACATCATCATAAAACAATTCATATAAGATAAAGGAATTCATAAAAATAATTCCATCACAACATAACCAAATCAATGTAATAATAGGGATAGAAACAGAACCCTATGTTATCTTAGATGGAAAATAATTTTGATAAAATACTTGAAATGAATTCTTGAGGAAAATATCCTTTCTTCTTCAAAATCAATTTCTTTTCATAAAACGTCATGCAATTTTAAAAGAAAGAGATTTTATTGAAAATAGTCATGAAATCTTTTGTAGGAAGCTTCATGAAAATAAGGCTTTATAAAACCGTAAAAATCTGTTCGTGCCGTATAAGTTAAAAAAACATTCTTCGTACTTTTGTCGGAAAAGTCAAAAAGTACCTCGTACGACAAAAGATTCATTTCATAGATATTACCTAAAAACTCACCGAAGGGTAAAAATGGATTTAAACAATTGTAGGTGGATGGAAATAATATTACATATTGATGAAACATGGATGTGGATGATAAAATACACCCCAGTAAATACTTACGAATAAACAATCTCGGATAAAAATGAGATTGTGATATTTCCCTTACCTTAGGTCCGACTTGCTTTGTAAGTGTCCGAACCTCCTGTATAATGATTTAAATCATGTTATTGAATTATTACAGAATCATATTCATTGTTATGATATCATATATGGTTCACTTATGACATTATATTACCCGTTCTTTTGTAAATTCCATGTTAAAGAAGCGTTTTGGGTAAAATCGTTTCATTTATCGTAGGTGTTTTGACTTGTTGTTCTTGACATCATTATTACTTATATCATGATTTACTTACTTCCAGAATATAAAATATTATTTATATATCATATATATTCAGTATATATATATATATATAATAGGTAGATAAATAAAATGAAAAACACCGTTCATGGAGACGGTAGTCCGTACGTACGCATGAACGCTGTTTTCCTTTCCTTATTGTCTTGAAATGGAAGTAAGTAGATGACATACATATGTATATATATAAATAAATACAGTAGCTTTATAATTTCATATATTTCATTATTATTTCTTATATATACATTATAATCATTCTTAAATGGTTAACATGGACAACGAATCTCATCGCGTCGTGGAGACGGTATTCCGTACGTACGCACGAGCGATGATATCATTTATATAAATATTGAATTGAATTGGAGTGGATTATACAATATATCAGAATCAATATGATGTTGTAATAACTATGTATAGTTATTCTTTACATAATTATACCCATCCATGTAAGGTGGTGGTGGAAAATAGATTACACCACGGCGTGGAGACGGTATTCCGTACGTACGCACGCGCGGTGATTTCTTTTTCCGTAGGATGGATAGATGGTGAAATAGGGATGTTTCATACTTATAATAACATATCAGTATATGAGTGATACTGATGTTATTACTTCATAATGAAACAACCTAAGAAGAAGAAGTGGAAGAAGAAATAAAGATGAAAGAATTGGTAACGGTAATTACCTCTTCTTTGAAGTGCCTCTTTGAGACCTCCTCTTAGGGCACTAAAATTGGTCTTTGAGGAAGACCAGAACCTCTAGGATGTTTCTAGGGAAGTGGATAGGAGAAATTGGCAGGGGTTGGCCGAGCTTGAGTGCTCAAATTGGTGTGAGGAGGAGGGGGAGGAGGTGTCCTTTTATAGGGGAGGAGAGGGGCACCTTTGGAATATATCAAAATATTATTTTATATTAAAGTCAAAATCGGTTTATAATGGTTCCAAAGGGTCTTATTTAGAAGATAAAGTGGGTATGGGTCGAAATCCTATCAACCAATAAGATTTAGACAAGTTTAGGGTATTATTTTAACCTTATCAATTAGATTTAACTCTAAGTTAAATAATTTAACTTTTACCGTGTCTTTTTGTTTTCTTTCACTATATGGTTAATACACTTACTATAACATGCCAAACGAACCCCAAATTGTTTATTATTAATATATATATCCTTATCTAAGTCATTTGGCCTAAACTTAGATTTTTAGGAATAAAATAACAATTAATAATAAAATATTTGATTTAAAAACAATTTTGTGTCAATTTTGACACTATTTGATATATGATTTTTTTGAAAGTCATAACAGAATTATATGTTCGAACCAAGTTGATTAGATAAACAACAATATATCATAGTAACCTAGAAAATTAGTGGAATTCATAAAAAGGCTAAAATTATATTTATTTTGGGGTTTATAACATCAATTATGTCAATATTTCATTAATAAGATAATTACTGCATCATCATTGTGTCATAAATAAATTAAATTATTTGATGTCTAAAAATTAAAAATAAAATACCATCATGTAGTAAATCATTTTATCTTTCTAATTAATATTTACAATCGAATTTATCTTATGTATTACCCAATATTAAAAATGATTTACTTATTAAACTTTGATTTTAACTATTTTAACCCTTCTTTAAATAAATTAATAATAAATGTCCTAATCTAATCCAAGTGGGCCTAAATGGTCATATTTTATTCCTAAGTTTGTTTTTGGTCGAATTACACTTGTCCAATAGAATTAAGACATGTGTTAGGGTAATAGTAATATCATATTTACCCTTAGTTACCCTATTTACTATTAACCGTGGTAAAAAAAAAGTAAAAAGTTACTATTCACCAAAAATTATTTTCATCTCATTGAACCACATATTACTTAGTGAAATCAACCGTGTCTCTCGGATTTTTGAAAATCCATTCACAGAAGCGGTAAAATTAAGTTTTATGAAAAATTCAGTTTTTTTTAACTACCACTTAGTAGTTTCACTATTCATCAAAAATTGATGTTTTTCAGAACAATGCCAAAATTTCATCCCAAGCTATATTTCATATTCCGAATTCAAAAATGAAGTCTATTTTACCAAATTCATAACATAAAAGTTGCATTAATTAATTTTATAATTAAATCCCGCTGTTAAAACAAATAGCGTGTTTTTAAGAAACAATATCTATCAAAAGATTGACACTTGTTTATGTCTAGTTTAAATGTGAAATTACATCCAATGACCAACATTGTATTAAATTGTAAAAATATATTATAAATATACTTTAAAACTACTCAAATTAATAATTTATCACTATTAATTATTTCGATTAAAAAAGTTGTTTTTTAATTATAATTTAGTAATTTTCACTATTCATCAGAATATGAAAGTTATCCGAAATGTACCAAAATTTCACCTTAGGCTAAATTCGATACTCCGAATCCAAAAATGAAGTTCATTTTGAAATATAAGATTTACATAATTTTAAAAAGAGGTTATTACTATTCATAACGGCTAGTTTTAATAATATTTTAATAGCATATCGTTGTTTAGTGAAACTCGGTATTGCGTATTACACACGCTATCGAGGAAGGTCGCGATTGCGTGTAATGCAAGGCAAGTCAAGGATGCGTGTTGTGCATGCTCCTTTTGGTGTAGCGTACAACACAAGACATTAATAAAATTAAAAAGAATATTTTTTATAAAATCTTGGGCTGTTACATTCTACCCCCCTTAAAATCAATTTCGCCCTCGAAATTCGTCGGGGTTATAAATGGTTTACTATTCGAAAGTTTATTTAATAGAAACCCACATCGTAAAAAGGAATATCAAAACTAATCTTTAAAAACAAAATTATGAAATGTAACGGTTACCCAAATAAACAAATCATTGGGTTTCCACATAGGTGAAAATATGGATATGGAAGAGAAATCTAACCATCATTTTCTGATGGAGAGTGGTAGAGAACATGGCTATGGAAAAGCCAATAATCACAAATCCATAGATTTGTGATGATATAAGGTACCATCTGATTCATCAGGTATAAGATCACGAGGACAACATTTTTGGTTTTCAAGACCATTTCCCTAAAGTTGAAAATTTGATTTAGAATAAATACTTACTTTATTTTGGTACAATCTCACTATTGTTCGTGCCTTGAACAATTTCCACTTCATCTATTAAATAAATGAAGTTGAATTTGTTATTCGTGAAGTGTTAGCAGATCATGTGATAGAATGACGAGTCATTCCATCTGTCTCAAACAAAAGGTTAGTAAAAATTATATACATAAGTCGATCTATAGTGAGATTAATCACATATGGTTTCTAAAATGGACTTATACTTCATATATCATACTGCTTAATATAATAAAACTAGTTTCTACTAAACAGGGACTTCCTGTAGGTCAGTGGTAGGCGATAAAGGCCAGTCGCACTTCGGTTGTGGGTTTGATTCCTACAGCCTTGTCCGAAGCGATGGGCTGTCGCCCGTCCTGCAGGTTGTCCTTTTTCTAAAACTACGTTACTATAACATCCCATCAATAATATCGAAAATCTTCTATCCTTAAAAAATACTAACTTATGTCCAACATAATCGAGTCTAATCTTTAGGCTTATACATAATACTGCAGTCCACTCTCATAATATAGTAACAACGATTACCAGAGATTTAATACTGTCGTTGATCCCCACATATCACAAGATATGTCTTGTTGGTCACATTCCAAACATTCAAAGTCCTTAATCGTGTATTCTCTTGAATACCTTAGTGAAAACATGAGTGCAGTTAAAAGTTAACACTTTCCACATACCAAAATCCTCAAAATTCTATATACTCAAACCATGATATCACTTAGTCCTTATATCAATCATGAGCTCATGAATACTATTAAACATTTCATTTTCTCGTCTTCATTATGCGCATATCATCTTATTTCCAAAAAATATCTCAATCACTTTGAATACCACATCAATAAATATTGCAATACTCAATGATACAACATTATTTTGGAATCCCATTACATAAACACTCAATCATTCCACCACATCGTTGTCATATTCAACATTGCCAATAGTGATCGCATGTGATTTCCATTTGTCCTTTGCCTTCAGTGGTTGCTCATGTTGATCATCACTAACCCTTGGATTAGGGCAATTATTAGCATAATGCCCCATTTCCTTGCACTTGAAGCATTGAAGTGTTGGCGGTGCGTTCTCTGCAGTGTTTGCTTTATTCACATCATTAGAAACCCTTTTTCCATTACTTCGACACTCAGCTGCTCGATGACCTTCTTTTCCACACTTAAAAACATTTTCTAGTCCCTTTAAGACAATCTCCACCGTGCTTCTTTCCACACTTTGTGCATAAGGAAACATTCATCTTCTTTTCACCATTATTCTGAGATTTCTCCTTGAACTCCATCTTTCGTTTCTTGTCAAAACCATGAGATGGATATGTAACCCCAACTTCCATTTCTACCTTGATAGCACAACGCACAATTTCTTCATAGCTACTGAAGTCTCTTATAGCTAATGCCCTTCGAAGACTTGGTTTTAAGCCACTGAAAAATCGATCAACTTTACTTTCAGGTTGGATGATAATTCCAGAAGCATACCTTTCAAGTCTTGTAAAATTTGCTTCATATGTACCAACAGATTCATCGTCCCTTTGCTTCAGTTCAAGAAACTCTTTCTCCATCTTTGTTCGAAGAATACGAGGGAAGTACTTACTGAAAAACAAGTTCTTGAACTCGTCCCACTCCATGGACTCAATTTCATCTCTTGGCCTCGTATTCTTGATAAGATTCCACCATTGATCAGCTTCACCTTCCAAACGATATACTGCTAAGATGACTTTATCATGATCAGAACATTGAAGAACTGAAAATATCTTTTCAGTAGTACTGATCCATTGTTCAGCCACAAGTGGATCAGAAGACCCACTGAAAGAAGGTGGACGTTGCCTCATGAAGGACTCAATAGAATATTGTTCCCTTCTCTTCTCATTTGGAAGTCCAGAATGATTCATAGCTTGTGTAATTATAGCAATAAGATTTTGCACTCCATCTCCCATAACATTTGTTTTTTCAGGAGGGAAATCATTGCATTGTCCATTGCATTGATCAACACGGTTCCTTCGGGTTCCAGCCATCGTCTAAAACCCAAAAAGAATAGTGTGAGAGGAAAAAATCATGCTAGGGAAAACAACATAATAAAGGGGGAGTACCTTCAATATCCAACATCTTAGGTTTAATTCTATGATCGTTAGCGTAATTCTATTACTATAACCTATACGTATACTTATCCCTAGGGACATCCCTAGACATACCTTAGAAATATCTCGAGGGATCTCACTAACGTTTTCGCATCCTAGTTTCCAAAGGTTTACTAAACCTTTCCTCTGATACCAACTGTAGAGACCCGTAGCTTATCGTACATGGACATTACATTACTTTTGCGGAATACTTAGTACATAACAAAAACACACACACAAGGATCGTAATAGTTTAGTGTCTTTGGAAACTCGGAACGTAATCTTCTAATCGTGGTGAAAGATCTTCAATATCTCCCATAAAGATCTTCCCTTTTTTTACCTATAAAACTTTCTTTATATCCTGGGGAAAAGAAAACATAAAAGGGTGAGCTCAAATGCTCAGTAAGGGTAAACAAAAGAAATATCAATCACATCATATACATAAGAACATAGATTTTTGGAAATCTTAACCTGCAAAAGAGCTCATAATATCATAACATGGGATAAATCATAGAAGTGAAAATGAGATCCCCATAATCATAACATGAAACTTGAAACTTTGTGGCATGCACACATAATCATAGAAAATAATTTCTTGTTAGTCATGACTCATTGCCAAGACTATCTTAGTGGACAAAGTCCCTTTCTGAATCGAGTAACCCTCGTTTCAGTCCTGTTTCACTGAACCAGTATAACCTACCATTTCAGCCATGTCTATCTCATGAGATATAAAATCTTTACCCAATGCATTGGAGGGAGATATAGGTCCCACCCATCTCATAATGATACCATTCTTATGTGTTCCACAAAATCATAAATCATACATCATTTCATAACCCATGTAGTAAAAATGGGATTCGTAAACATCATCATAAAACAATTCATATAAGATAAAGGAATTCATAAAAATAATTCCATCACAACATAACCAAATCAATGTAATAATAGGGATAGAAACAGAACCCTATGTTATCTTAGATGGAAAATAATTTTGATAAAATACTTGAAATGAATTCTTGAGGAAAATATCATTTCTTCTTCAAAATCAATTTCTTTTGATAAAACATCATGCAATTTTAAAAGAAAGAGATTTTATTGAAAATAGTCATGAAATCTTTTGTAGGAAGCTTCATGAAAATAAGGCTTTATAAAACCGTAAAAATCCGTTCGTGCCGTATAAGTTAAAAAAACATTCTTCGTACTTTTGTCATAAAAGTCAAAAAGTACCTCGTACGACAAAAGATTCCTTTCATAGATATTACCTAAAAACTCACCGAAGGGTAAAAATGGATTTAAACAATTGTAGGTGGATGGAAATAATATTACATATTGATGAAACATGGATGTGGATGATAAAATACACCCCAGTAAATACTTACGAATAAACAATCTCGGATAAAAATGAGATTGTGATATTTCCCTTACCTTAGGTCCGACTTACTTTGTAAGTGTCTGAACCTCCTGTATAATGATTTAAATCATGTTATTGACTTATTACAGAATCATATTCATTGTTATGATATCATATATGGTTCACTTATGACATTATATTACCCGTTCTTTTGTAAATTCCATGTTAAAGAAGCGTTTTGGGTAAAATCATTTCATTTATCGTAGGTGTTTTGACTTGTTGTTCTTGACATCATTATTACTTATATCATGATTTACTTACTTCCAGAATATAAAATATTATTTATATATCATATATATTCAGTATATATATATATATAATAGGTAGATAAATAAAATGAAAAACACCGTTCATGGAGACGGTAGTCCGTACGTACGCATGAACGCTGTTTTCCTTTCCTTATTGTCTTGAAATGGAAGTAAGTAGATGACATACATATGTATATATATACATAAATCCAGTAGCTTTATAATGTCATATATTTCATTATTATTTCTTATATATACATTATAATCATTCTTAAATGGTTAACATGGAGAATGAATCTCATCGCGTCGTGGAGACGGTATTCCGTACGTACGCACGAGCGATGATATCATTTCTATAAATATTGAATTGAATTGGAGTGGATTATACAATATATCAGAATCAATATGATGTTGTAATAACTATGTATTGTTATTCTTTACACCATTATACCCATCCATGTAAGGTGGTGGTGTAAAATAGATTACACCACGACGTGGAGACGGTATTCCGTACGTACGCACGCGCGGTGATTTCTTTTTCCGTAGGATGGATAGATGGTGAAATACGGTTGTTTCATACTTATAATAACATATCCGTATATGAGTGATACTTATGTTATTACTTCATAATGAAACAACCTAATAAGAAGAAGTGGAAGAAGAAATAAAGACGAAAGAATTGGTAACGGTAATTACCTCTTCTTTGAAGTGCCTCTTTGAGACCTCCTCTTAGGGCACTAAAATTGGTCTTTGAGGAAGACCAGAACCTCTAGGATGTTGCTAAGGAAGTGGAGAGGAGAAATTGGCAGGGTTTGGCCGAGCTTGAGTGCTCAAATTGGTGTGAGGAGGAGGGGGAGGAGGTGTCCTTTTATAGTGGAGGAGAGGGGCACCTTAGGAATATCTCAAAATATTATTTTATATTAAAGTCAAAATCGGTTTATAATGGTTCCAAAGGGTCTTATTTCGAAGCTAAAGTGGGGATGGGTCGAAATCCTATCAACCAATAAGATTTAGACAAGTTTAGGGTATTATTTTAACCTTATCAATTAGATTTAACTCTAAGTTAAATAATTTAACTTTTACCGTGTCTTTTTGTTTTCTTTCACTATATGGTTAATACACTTACTATAACATGCCAAAAGAACCCCAAATTGTTTATTATTAATATATATATCCTTATCTAATTCATTTGGCCGAACCGTAGATTTTTAGGAATAAAATAACAATTAATAATATAATATTTGATTTAAAAACTATTTTGTGTCAATTTTGACACTATTTGATATATGATTTTTTTGAAAGTCATAACAGAATTATATGTTCGAACCAAGTTGATTAGATCAACAATAATATATCATAGTAACCTAGAAAATTAGTGTAATTCATAAAAAGTCTCAAATTATATTTATTTTGGGGTTTATAACATCAATTATATCAATATTTCATTAATAAGATAATTACTGCATCATCATTGTGTCATAAATAAATTAAATTATTTGATGTCTAAAAATTACAAATAAAATACCATCATGTAGTAAATATTTTTAGTTTTCTAATGAATATTTACAATCGAATTTATCTTATGTATAACCCCATATTAAAAATTATTTACTTATTAAACTTTGATTTTAACTATTTTAACCCTTCTTTAAATAAATTAATAATAATTGTCCTAATCTAATCCAAGTGGGCCTAAATGGTCATATTTTATTCCTAAGTTTGTTTTTGGTCGAATTAAACTTGTCCAATAGAATTAATACATGTGTTAGGGTAATAGTAATATCATATTTACCCTTAGTTACCCTATTTACTATTAACCGTGGTAAAAAAAAGTAAAAAGTTATTATTCACCAAAAATTATTTTCATCTCATTGAACCACATTTTACTTACTGACATCAACCGTGTCTCTCGGATTTTTGAAATTCCATTCACAGAAGCGGTAAAATTAAGTTTTATGAAAAAATCAGTTTTTTTAACTACCACTTAGTAGTTTCACTATTCATCAAAAATTGATGTTTTTCAGAACAATGCCAAAATTTCATCCCAAGCTATATTTCATATTCCGAATTCAAAAATGAAGTCTATTTTACCAAATTCATAACATAAAAGTTGAATTAATTAATTTTATAATTAAATCCCGCTGTTAAAACAAATAGCGTGTTTTTAAGAAACAATATCTATCAAAAGATTGACACTTGTTTATGTCTAGTTTAAATGTGAAATTACATCCAATGTCCAACATTGTCTTAAATTGTAAAAATATATTCTAAATATAATTTAAAACTACTCAAATTAATAATTTATCACTATTAATTATTTCGATTAAAAAAGTTGTTTTTTAATTATAATTTAGTAATTTTCACTATTCATCAGAATATGAAAGTTGTCCGAAATGTACCAAAATTTCACCTTAGGCTAAATTCGATACTCCGAATCCAAAAATGAAGTTCATTTTGAAATATATGATTTACAGAATTTTAAAAAGTGGTTATTACTATTCATAACGGCTATTTTTAATAATATTTTAATAGCATATCGTTGTTTAGTGAAACTCGGTATTGCGTATTACACACGCTATCGAGGAAGGTCGCGATTGCGTGTAATGCAAGGCAATTCAAGGATGCGTGTTGTGCAAGCTCCTTTTGGTGTAGCGTACAACACAAGACATTAATAAAATTAAAAAGAATATTTTTTATAAAATCTTGGGCTGTTACACTCTGTGGATCCTGGGCGACCTCTTTCGCTGAAACTCATGCAACGCCCTCAGGTGGCGTGCACTCTCCACTATTGGGACTGGTGGTATTGGTGGCACAGCGGGTAGTGGTACCACCGGTGCCTCCACTATAATGGGGCCCTGCACCGAGGCCTCGTCACTCAGTGGGCTGCCACCCCGTACTTAACTAGGAACCCTAGCTGGCTACCTTCATGGGGCCATCCTGAAAAGAAACAGGTGCTCCACGGTCAAATAGTATAACTGGTGAGCTCACTAAAATTAATCACAAAGAAAACTTTTGAAACACACATGCAATTAGTTTTTTCATGCACTGATTCAGAAATAAGAGGTCAGGATCATGGAGTATGGATACGTCAGCCGCAGCCCCAACACTGGACTCCCTGGACTGAAAACCATAATCAATAATCTTAACACTATTTCTTCACAAGAAATAATGATCAGAGTCTTGAGTTCTGTGGTAGAACCGACTCTTCTGATACCAATTTGTCATGACCTATCCTCAAGGCCCGTACGGTGACTACCCCAAGCCTGCCTTCCATAGGTCAGAGACTGGAGACTAGCACCAAAGGCATACTTCCCGATAAAAAAGGGAATTCAATGTCATTATAAAAGAAAACAACACAACAGAGTATGCAAGTGAAGTAAGCACTTGGTAAAACTGAGTACAAAAGTAAGTGCTGAAAAAAGTAAATGGGCCAGTATACAAACCCAACTCTAAGTACCGTACAATTGAAAAGGGAACGTACAACAACAGTAATGAGAAGCAGGAACCACCGAGTCATCCTTCTGGAATCCCACCTGAAGGGTGGGTACCGATAGCCTCCACAGCACCTCCGGTCCAACCGTTTGCTCTGTGAACGTCTCTCCATGTGGTCCACCTCTGGGTACCGTCCAGTTCTACAAGCCTCTAACTTGATCAGTGTTGTCCATCGTCTATATCCAACAAAACATAGTGCAGGAAACCCCATGCAGGGGTGAGTATATGATACTCAGTAGGGACCCCGAGACCCCCGAAGGTCTCCCAGAATCCACAATGGACTAACTACAAAAAAAAGATACAAACACGAAATATCAACCGACTCTACTTAGGTATATAACCATACATATACCTAAGACAACAATTACAGTTCGTCTCCAACTCTCGAGCCCAAGCACAGCTCATTCCACACAGGAAAACCACAATCCAGTCCACATAGGAAAACAAGTCAATCACATCACTGATAAATATTGAAGTCAAGAATCAGCTCAAACAAGTTTACATTTTTTGTATAGTGATAGAGATGATCAGATGTAGTCACTGATTCATCTAAGCTGTCGGACCCACATAGGATACAAAACCAGCTACTCTGCCAGACCCACTCAGGATACAAGTACAGAGGTCATACTACCAGACCCATGTATGATACAAGAATACTAGTCAATTATGTCGGACCCACAGAGGATCCTAGTATAGTGGACATTACTGCCAAACCCACGGAGGATCCATGTACAGTTTCCCTCGCTGCCAAACCCACGAGGGATCCAATTATAGTCGTCCTCGCTGCCAAACCCAATAGTGATCCAAGAACAGTCGTCCTCACTACCAAACCCACCGAGGATCCATGTACAGTCGTCCTCACTGCCGAACCCACGAAGGATCCATGTACAGTCATCCTTGCTGCCGAACCCAGGGAGGATCCAAGAACAGTCGTCACCGTTGCAGTCGCAGCCATCTCTAAAGTTCCTTCACACAGTACGCTCGATTCTAGGAGGGTCCGCTCCTCGATCCAAGGGGTTCGATACATCAACTATCATTAATTTCAGATTTTATGTATCCCGAAGTACCTTCTCATCAAAAGAAACACAACGCGATAGACAGTGCATCAATCGGACGCCCGGTCTAAGAGTTATTGACTTTTCTGTTCCAGGGGCCTGGTTAGTTTTTAAGCTAAACCATCCCAACCATACTCCAGCTATGTCCAGACCTCAAGTGGAGTATTCCAAATGAACCATCTCATAAATAGGATTCCAACGTAGTGTATGACACATCAATCAGACGTTTGGTCCTTAAGTTATAAGTGTTTCTGCTCCAAGGGCCGGATTGGCTTCGAGTTCGAACCAACTTGACCGTACCCAAACTTCACCAAAACCTTGAGTTTAATATACCGAAACGACCGTCTCGATCCAAGGATTCCTACGCAATTTACGGTACATGGATCTGAGTTCCTTAGCTCATGTTACGGGTTAATGACTAAAAATAGTCCAAAGTGGGGGGGTCTGGGCTCGGCCCGACCCTGGTCCGGGTCTGGCCTGGTAGGGCGTGGCCCGGCCAGGATAGGCACAGCCCGTCTCGGCTAGGTGCAGCCCGTCCTGGCCGGCGCGGCCCGGTCCACGTGACCCGCCCCAGCCTGGCCTGGGGGGGTGGGCAGGATCGGCCAGCTAGCCGAGCGAGGGGGTGTGGCCCCCTGTTCCGCCAACGTGGTGCCAAGCTAGTGCCGTTGTCTCCCCTGGATCTCATGCAGCGACGAGATCCTTCCCTCGCCACCGCGGCTGATTCCGCGGAGGGCTTCTGCTGTCGGCGCATTGAGGCGCCGCCGCGCAGGCGACACACACCGCCGGGGTCTTCGACGGGCCACCGGAACCATTCTGTTGGTCCGTTTTTGATTCCGACTGCACCTGCGGTCATCTTGGGATCTGTAATTCACTGTGGGGGACCAAAATCGTGGTTGTGGTCCCGTTTTATCATCTCCAAACATTCTGCGCATCAAGAAAAAAATTGTGGTGGGTTTGGACGTGTTCATTAGTCCGTACCCACCGCGTTAGAGGTTCAAAACATCACCCAACAATTTAGAAGCCAATTTTGAGAGTATAAAACACGTATACGAAATTTACAAAGTTCCCCTACCTCAACAATTGATGTCGAACATCAGCGTCACGGTAGATGGCATTGTGGGGAAAGGGATCGTAGGTGACGTTGGAGTGCACCGAGGAGGAAACGGCGTCTCCTCTCTTGTCGCGGAGAAGAGAATGCGTGGTGCGTCGTCATTATTTGAGGAACCAACTTTCTTCATCGAAGGAGACGTCATTCTTCATCAGAGGTCAGCATTATTCCAAAATCACAAGAGCTCTCTCGATCTTCCTTTGCACAACAAAATATCTTCCCAAAATAAAATAATAGTCTCCTCTTATTTTTTTATTACACATGCCAAGTAACTACCAAAATTTAAATCACCACATTAAATAAACGTGTTGACAATTGATTAAAGGAAGGGAGAGGAAGGATCCCCATTAATTAAATGTGTTGGAAATTAATTAAAAGGGGGGAGAGGAAATATCCTCATTAATTAAATGCATTGACAATAAAATGGGGGTTGCCAATTTAATGAGGGGGTTTTAAATATTTAGAAGAAAATTGAATGGTTGGGGCTCGTGTGGACCCCACCTCTCTAAAATCCACACTTGGGTAGTTAGGTGGCTATTGGTCCCACCCTTAACTTCCCATGGGAAGAATTAACCTCCCTAGATACATAATAAAACTGTATAAACAATTTTATTTACCCCTTAATTAAACCCCATATAATAACTTCAAACCCAAATAAAATGAAACTGCGCTAAATATCCCCTTAAACAATTACCGGCACTGCGAGTTTATCGGTGCCCTCTAATTTCAATTTCAGGCACCGGTTCAAAAGATAGAAAAACTCGCTCATTCGTTCATTGAACATACCCAAGCTAAACTTCGGAAATTGATTCTGGGCACACCGGGCCTCGGAATCAAGCGCCGTTAGAAGCCACTTACTTGTAAAATTCCAAAGTATTTAAGAAAAATTATTTTCCTTGAAATTTCTGGGTCTTTGCACTAAATATTTTTGGATGTGTGATATAAAGAGAATAAGAAATTCCATTTTATAGAAGTGGTGAGTTGTAGTTAAGGAATGTAAGGAAATATTAATTTATTATAAATTAAATTTCTATTAAAAATGTTAAAAAAATACAATTCAAATATAAGATGATTTTGGTTCTAATAATCATCATTAAATAGTTTTTGGACAAGGGTTTGAATATTTTTTATCCTTATTTTGTATGTTTGACCATTATTTTACCATTTTTAGACTTATAGTGATATCATGTTATTTACACAATGTGGGTTAATGTAATTATCATATCATATCAAAAAAACAAAAAAAGTAATTTATGAAATATTTGTAACTATCTTAACAATTTTAAAGAATTTTAGATTTTTAGGTATTTAATATCTTTTAATAAATCATTTTATATTTTAAGATAAGAATTATGTCAACTTTGGACACTATTCAGAGTTGCCTTATTTATAAATTCATCAAAAATTGATTCGTTCAAAAAAAATTTAATCAAATATAATATGAAAATATATTCTATAAAATCTATGGATGGAATCAAAATAACCGAATTACATTTATTTCCAAATTTATAATATCATTTATATGAATCTTTCATTAATAACGTAATAACTGTATCATCATTGTGTCATAAACAAAATTTATTTATTTAATTAATAAAAATTATAAATATACTACCATGATATATGAAATTTTATTATATTTCTAATGAATATTTATTTTCTAAAAATTCACTTATATAACCCCATAGATATTTTTTTATTAAAAGATACATGTTGAGGTTATATTTCTCTTTTCCTCAAATTATAAATTATAAAATGTCATTTTCATCCTCAAGTGGCTCCCAAATGCCAAGTTTTAGGCCAAAGGACGCTCATGGTAGTAAATATCACATCCAATATGATTTGGATAGACTTTATTGTATTTTCATGTTATTATAATATTATTATTTTCATTTATTTACCTGATTTTCCCTTTAACCATGGTAAATAAAAAAATTACTGAAGCTAAAATTATTTTTGTACAAATATAAAAGAAACCTATATAAACAATTTGGACCTTTTGATTCCTAATATATAATCCATATTTCCAAATTCGAATGGCATATGTTTCAGTAATTCATTTCAAATTACTTCTCGTTGTCAAAACCAAAAAGCCGGTTTTTAAGAAGTAAAAACTACGAAAAGATTGACATGTGTTTATGGGAAATTTAAATGTGAAATTACATCCAATGACCTACATAAAATTAAAAGGTAAAACATTAATCAAATTACACATTAAAAACAACTAAAATTAAAATCTAACTATATAAATAAATTAGATGAGAAAAAAGTTTTGAATTAAAAAACAGTATTTTTCACTATTCATTAAAAATAAACTTTATCAGAAAATTACCATAAACTTATAAAAATTAATTTTTATTACCCTATTCTATAGAATATATTTATTTTGTGAAATAGAATATATAAAAGATAAAAAACAATATTGAAAAAGTTTTCTCTATAAAAAAGAGGCAAACCGACCATTTAAAAATATTAGAGTGTTTTTTGCTTAAAATTGGTTTCATTCTCATTTTAATCATCTAAAATTTATTTAATAAATGTAAAAATATTTCAAAAAAATGTATTATAATATTTTTTTAATTTTATTAATTCCCTTCAATACAATGGATATGTGAAAACTAATATTTAAAATAATAATAATAATATTATATTATATTTTCGTATAACTCAATGTTGTGTGCAGCACATGCTTTTAGTGAAACATGTTGTTGTGTGTTGGGTATGCTATCATAAAAAAATTTCTATTTAATATAAAATTAATATATTATTCATCAATTTTTATAGATATGAAATTTTATATTTCTATAAGTACCTTGGTCATTACATATTTCCCCCATTTTGGAAATTGTGTCTTCGCAATTTTAAAATTGGGCTCAAAAACATAATTAAAGATCCAATATTAGAAAAAGAATAAATAAAACTATAACTTTAAAAGAAATTAAGTCAAGTAAAAGTTCACCCAAGATAACAAGTACTAGGATTTCATGTAAAAAAATATAGACATGGGAGAGAAAGTAACCATCTTATTCTAATGAAGAGTGATATATATCATGATTATGAGAAAGTTAACAATCAAAAGACCATAAATATATGATGGGTTAAATGGTATTTGATTTCCCAATAGTAAAATTAAACAGAAAATGATTTTGTTTTAATATATTTTTCATTATATTGAGGAATTTTTTATGATCCTTACTAAGAACATTAGGAAATATAATTAATTATCATGTTGAGTTTTATCCATTAATAAATTTCTACAAAAAACTCATCATTTTATCCAAATGATGAGTATTTAAGATGACTTTTTCACAGATAGAGTGATAGAATCAACTTCTAGAGAATCACATAATCCTCAAAAGGTTAACTATATATTCATCTTGTCTCGAAACATTATCCAAAATCAAAATGGTTGGTACAAGATCATATAATCCCCAAAAAGGACAAGCCTTTATAATAATAAATAAAAAAATTAATCACCAAAATTCAACAAACAATACCCCAATGTTCAACCAGTACCATTCAATAAACAATTATAATTAACATTCTTCAATGTAATCGAAACCATTATTGGAACCCTAGATTTAGAAGGATTTGATCACCTGGTCTTCCATGATAATTCATAACATTTATCTCCAAAGAACTTTTACTACTCATAAAGTACCATATTTAAAAGCAATTAACCTAATCACATATTATCCAAGATAGTTTAATCATTTAAATAAGTAACCCAAATCACTATATGTCCACAATAATTAATAAAATTCAACCATTACTCCTAAAATAAAATCCCATAATATTTAATTTTCCATAAGAATATTATAGATACCCACGCTAGACGTACATACACATTACATTTCTTTTGCAGAATACTTAATAAATGAAATAAACAAATTCCCAAAGACCGTATTATTTTAGTGTTTTCGGAGACATGGAACATAATCTTCTAATCATTTTGAAATATCATCGACATCTCCCATAAATATTTTCCCATTTTTTTCATACCTAAAACATTTATTTATATCATAGGGAAAAGAAACAATAAAAATGGTAAGATGAAATTCTATGTAAGGGAAAAAATAGAGAACATGAAACAAACTATAAACATTTGAACATAAAACCATGAACATACAGTTTAATCATCAAAATTCTGAGTCATTAAATAAATCTTGGTAGTACGTAAATAATATGTCATAAAAGAACATTAACCAAGATATAATAGAATGGAAATGAAATATTGAATTGTGGAAAAATATTAATCAGATATTATGATTTCCATAGTATCCAATGCATTTCTTCCAAGACAATCATAGTGAACGAAGTCCATTACTGAACCGAGTGTACTTGTAGTTCTAACCCTATATCACTGTACCATATTTACATTCTATTTCATCCATGTCTGTCTCATGAGATATAAATATTTTCCCAATTAATTGGAGTAAGATATAGGTACCACTCATATCATAATGAACCCATAATTCTGTGTTGCACATAAACATAAATCATACATCATAGTATAACCCAAGTAATAAAATGGGATTCTTAAATATCATGCCAACATAACATAATCCATACAAGATAAAAGGACTTCATAAAAATAATTCCATCATAAAATAATTATATCAATATAACAATAGTGATAGAAAAAATCACCATATATCATCTTAGATTTAAAATAATTTTTATAAAACACTAAAACATAGTGATTGAGTAAAAAATCATTTCTTCTTCAAAAACATTTTATTTTTTCAACATTTCATGAATTTTTAAAATAATAGAAGTTAATTGAATATAAACCTGAAACTTATCAAGGAATATTCATGGAAATAATTCTTTATAAAAGAATAAAAATTTCATCATGTTGTGTAAGTTAAAAAAATATTCACCTTATACTTTTTCTAGAAAATTCCAAAAGTACCTCATATGGTAAACAAAAGAATGTTTCCTTCCATACCATGTGGTAAAAGTAAACAAAGGGTAAAAATGAAATTAAAGACACATGGAAGAATATTAATCATTTTATGAAAATATTTTTAGAATACAGGGACATGGGTGCTGAATTTGACCCAAGTAAATTCTTAGGAATAAACAATCTCCGATATAAATGTTATTGAAAAAGTTATCCCTTACCTTATGTCTAATTTCATCCATTTGTGTCCAAAAATCATGTATAGTGGGATTAAAAATATAATTAACTTGTTATAGAACCATAATTATATTTATGATATCATATATGATTCACTTACGACTTTATATTACCCATTAATTTGTCAATTCCATGTTAAAGCAATTTTTTGGGTAATAATCGTTTCATTTATTATACGTGTTGAGATTTGTTATTCCTCATATAATTACATAGATCATTATTTACTTACTTCCATAATGTGAAACATGATTTATATATATATTATAGATTCATTATATAAATATATATATATATATATAATAGATAAATGAAATAGAATACACCGTTTATAGAGATGGAAGGTCGTACGTACGCATAAACGCTATTTTCATTTCCTTATTGAATTGGATGGAAGTAAGTAAGTGACATACATACAAACATATATATATATATATATATATATATATATATATATATATATATATCCAGTAGCCTTATAATCTCATATATTTAATTATTATTTACTATATACACATTATAATCATTCTTGAAGGGTTAACATGGACAATGAATCTCATCGCGTCGTGGAGACAGTAAGTCGCACATAGGCACGAGCAATTATATCATTCACATAATTGTTCAATGGTATTGAATTTGATGGTGTATAATATCTTTGAATTAGTATCATGTTATATTAATCATATATAATTATTATTTCTACCATTATACCCATCCGTGTAAGGTGGTGGTGAAAAATAGATTGCACCACGGTGTTGAGATGGTAAGCCGTACGTACGCACACGTGGTGATTTTGTTTCTTGTAGGATAGATATAAGGTGAAATAGGGTTGTTTAATATTTATAATAACATATAAAGTATATTAGGGTTACTTATATTATTAATTTTTAATATAACAAGTAAATAAGTGGATGTATAAGAAGAAATAAACTTGGAGGAATTGGTAGAAGAGATTACCTCTTCCTCGATGTGCCTCTGAATTTTCACATATGGCACTAGAGATGGTATTTTGAGAAATCTGGAACCTCCATAATGTTACAAGGGATGTATAGAAGAGTAATTTTTAGGGGTGTTCCAAGAATAATGGCTCAAAATAAAGTGAATTGGATAGAGATGAGCTTTCCTTTTATAAGAGAGGTGAGGGTCACTTTAAGAAACTCTCAAAAATAATAATTTATAATAAAAATAAACCCTACCCAAAAACCTCCAAAGATTACCTAATTGAAATATGAGATTAGATATTGTTTTAATATCATCCACTAATAAATTTTTAAAAAATTATTTTTTTCAATTTAAACCTTATATTTTTAATTGACTATTAGTTATTCTATTAATGATTAATTTTAGTAATAACATTCAAAATATTTAATGGTAATGAATATTTACATATTTGTTTTAAATGGACCATAAATGTATACTTTATGATATTTTAGACCTTATAATTATCACTATATTTTTTATAAATTCTTTTATGATTTTTAAATAATTTAATAAAATGTTGTATTTATAAAATATCAATAGTGTCAATTTTGAAACTATTCATTAATTAGATATTAAATAAAATTACCATATAAGATAAATAATAAAAAAATATTAAATACACTATTAAAATTCCATAAGAACATATAAAATTCTTGGAGAACATTAATTAGTTATTATGATATTTTTTAAAAAAAATTTAAAACAATTTATTAGATATTTATATTAATAAAATTATTTCTGCATCATTATTGTTTTATCATGAATGGTAATTATTTAATATCTAAAAATAGTATATAAATTTTAATGATGTGGGTAATTATTTTATATTTCTATAGACTATCTATATTTGATTTTATCTCCAATTTATCTACGTATTAAAATTAGTACACTTATATAAAAAGAAATTGTGACACTTTGTCAAGTTCATTACATTTTTTTTCATTCATGTAATTTTCATAGTTATGTGGTAATAAAGTGATTTCATTTCGAAACATAGATGATAAGGGTAAAATTTGATCATCTAATTGGATGTTTACAGGTGTTATGGTAATTTTATAATATTATTTTTACACTAAATTACCCGATTGACCTTTATCAGTGGTAATAAAAATAATTACCAAAGTTGTTATTCTAATTTCCCAAAAATAAAAGTAGCCTATTAAAATAATTTGTACCTAATGATTCCAAATATGGAATCCATTTTTCAAAATCCTAAGCATAGAAGTTGCGGTATTTAATTTAAAATTAACCCCATTGTCGAAAAAACTGGTTTTTGTTTAAAACATTTCAAAAGATTTTAATGTTTCTATATGTGAATTCAATGTAAACTTAATGAAAATGAATTAAATTGTCTTAAAATATAAATATATATTCTATTTATACTTTTAAATCATTAAATAATAAATTATAACGATATAAATTATTTCTATGAAAAAAAATTCAATTAAAAATTATTGTATTTTCACTGTTCATTAAAATATGAATGATATCAGAATATTATCAAAAATTTATAAAAAGGAAATTTTTATGTCAATATTAAAAATAAAAATTTTATATTATCAAATATAACTTATAAAAGTGTCAAAAACTAGGTTTAAAATGGGTGCGCCCACAAAAGTTTCAAGAACTGCATTTCTTTAAAAAATACTTATTTTATCTGAAAGATTGATTATGTTCTTATATCATGTGTAAGATGAATTATAATGTTATATAAAATTAAAAAAAATATTCATAGAAGATATTTTATATAATATTTTAATAATATATCATTGATTAGTGAAACTCAGTATTTCGAACCACGAAAGCTATCGAGGAAGGTTGCTCTTGCGTGTAATGCTAGACATGTCTGTGTTGCGTGTAGTGCAAGCTTCCTTTGGAATTTTGTATTACATAATCCAAACATAGTTCATTTATACAGTGAAAAATATCTATACTCAATGTTTTTTAATAGGAATTCATTCAAATGAACTTGAAATTGTATGCAACACAAGAAAAGAATAGTGTTGTGTATACTACAAGATAATACGGTGTTGCATATGCAACAAGATAATCATGGTGAATCATACAACATAAGAAATAAAATAAATTTAAAAATAATAAATCTCATAAAATCTAGGGGTGTTACATTCTAACCCCTTTAAAAAGAATTTCACCCTTGAAAATTAATGGAGTTATAAATGGTTTACTACTTGAATGTTTCTTTCATAGAAACCCACATCATAAAGAAGAATACTAAAACTTAATTTTAAAAAGAATAGTTAGATACATAAAGGTTACCAAAATTAACTCATCACTGGGATTCCATATAGGATAACATAAGTGGGAAGTGAAAACATGGATATATATGAGAAATCCAACTGTCATGTTCTGATGTTGAGTGATAGAGAATAAGGTTTGGAGAAAGTTAAATACTAGAAAGCCATAAATCTGTGATGGTTTAAGGGACTATCTGATTCATTGGATAATAAGTTACTAGGATAAAATTTCTTGTTTTCTTTATCCCTTTCATAAGGATGAAGAATTTTTCATGAGAATAAATACTTACTATATTTTAGTACAATATCGCCATTGTTTGGGCCTTGAACAATTTCCACTTCATCTCTTATGTAAATAATTGAAGTCGAAGTTTTCATTCATGATGTGTTAGCAGATCATGTTATAGAATGATAGGTCATTCTATCTATCTCTCTCAAAAAATGTTAGCACAAGTTATTAAATATACATGACTCTATCTATGGGGAGATTAATCATATATGGTTTCAAAGATGGACTTATAAATCATCTATCATACTGATTAATAAAATAATATTAATTTCTTCTAACTAGGGACATCCTGTAGGCCAGTGGTATGTGATAAAGGCTTGTCGCACTTTGGTTGTGGGTTTGATTCCCACAGCTCTATCCGACGCGACGGGTTGTCCTCGTCCTGCAGGTTGTCCTTTTTCTAAAACTATACTATTATAACATTCCGGAAATAATATAAAAATTGTTATACCCTTAAATATTACAATATGATGTCCAACTTAATCCATTCCAACCTTTAGGAATATTCAAAATACTTTTGTCCAAAATTACAATACAAAGAAAACAACTACCAGAATGTTCATATAACAAGCATGTGAATATCATCATTTATCCCGCATATATCAGAAGATATATCTTGTTGGTCACATTCCAAACATGTGAATACCATAATCTTATATTCTCCTAAAACATGAATTCCCATAGAACCATAGTGAAAACATGAAATCTTTCAAAATTTAACTCTTTCCACAAACCAAAATCCCAAAAAATCTATATATTCAAACCGTGATATAAATTTTTCTTTATACCAGTCATGAGCTCATTATTACTATCAGACATCTCATTATCTTCTTATCCCTTCATTATGTTCATATCATGTGCTTTCCAAAAAAATATATGTATAACATTTCATGGTTACCTTTACCATTCAACATAAACATTAAAATACTTAAGGATAATAATAGTGTAAAACTCCATAGATGATTCATTATTCCATAGTTTAATTAAATTTCATATAAACATTACTCTTTATAAACATTCAATCATTCCACTTCCTTCTTAAACCATTGACTGAGCTTCATCATTTTATTCCTCAACACTTCTTCCAGCTCATATATCATTTTTAGTTTCTTCATCATTGTCAATATAAATACAACCCATACAACCATCCAAATTCTCTTCATGAGATTTTCACTTTGGGCATCTATTTTCATAATGCCCACACATTCCACATTTAATGCATTTAACCATCGTTGATGTCTTAGTAATACCATTATCCTTGTCCATTATGTTAATAGAAACTTTTCTGGTAAAATTACTTTCCTTCTATCCTTCTTTTCCACACCCAATCCATCTTCCAGTTCCTTTTAAACATTCTCCTTGATGTCTCTTCCCACATGATTTACATGCGGAAAATTGAACTTTCTTTCTTCTATGATCACCAAGAAACTCCATATTTCTCTTATTAGCTACTTCAGGAAACTCACCGATGTTTTAATTATTGATCATATTATGAGATTGGTGATTAGGAATAATAATTATGTTACTCTTTCCAAATCCCATTTCATATGGTTTCTTTTAAATAATTTCATTCCATTGTCCATCATATTATCTATTAACATGAATCCTCCTCTTTCTAGCCATTTTATAAAACACAAAACGAATAGTATGAGGATAAAAAATCATACACGTGAAACAAAATATCATAGGGGAGTACTTTTAATATATAACATCTTAGGTTTAATCTTAGTATATTCATGATCGTTTCTACAATTCTCAGACAGTAACATATAGTTATACATAACCTTTTCAACATCCCAATATATACCTTATAAATATATCTAGGGATCACACTAAAGTTTTCACATCCTAGATTCCAAAGGATGACTAGAACTTCACTCTGATACCACCTATATAGACCCAATCAAGACGTACATGGACAATAAATTTCATATTCATAATACTTAATACATTAGACAAACAAATTCCTAAAGACCATATTTGATTAGTGTCTTTTGAAACGTGGAACATTATCTTATAATCATGGTGAAATATCATCAACATCTCATATAAAGATATTACCCCCTTTCTTCTACCTAAAGACATTATATATATCATGGGGAATAGAAAACATAAAAATTGTGAGTTCAAATGATTAGAAAGTGTAAACATGGAAAACATAAAAAACCATAAACATTGGGACATAAAAACATGAACATAAAGTTTAAACAACAAAATATTGAGTCCTAAAATAAATCATGGTAGTAAGGAATAGATCATAAAATAACATTAACCATGATAGAATAGAATTGGAATAAAATATATAATTGAGGAAAACCATTATGCACATAATAATATTTACATAGTAGCCTAGGCATTGCTTTCAAGACAATCATAGTGGACCAAATCCATTACTGGACAGGGTTTACTTTTCATTCCAGCCCTATTTTACTGATCCAAATTTACATTCCATTCTAGCCATGTCTATCTCATGATATATATATCTTTACCCAATTAATTAGATGGAGATATAGGTCACACCCATCTTAAAATGAAACCATTATTATGTGTTCCACAGAAACATAAATCATACATCATAGCAGAACCCATGTAATAAAATCAGATTCTTAAACATCATGCCATTATAACAAAATCCATATAAGAAAAATGACTTCATAGAAATAATTACATCATAAAGTAATCTAATAAATTTAATAATAGGTATAGAAACATATCCCCATATCATATTAGATGAAATATAATTTTGATGAACACATGAACTTAGTTCTTGAGAAACATATCCATTCTTCTTCATAAAAAATTTCTTTCTTTCAATATGTCATGAAATTTTAAAGGAAAATAAGTTAAATAAAAATTAAATTAGAAATTTTTAAAGGAAGATTCATGGAAATAATTCGTTATGAAAGCGTAAAATTCTGTTCATGCTGTATAAGTTAAAAAACATTCTCCTCGTACTTTTTCCGGAAAAGTCAAATGTACCTTATATGGTGAAAAAAAGAAAGATTCCATCTATACCATGGGGTAAAAGTCAAAAAAGGGTAAAAATGACTTTAAAAATACATGGAAGAAAAGTAAACATTTTAGGAAATCATTTTTAGAAAACATGGACATGGATGACCAATATAACCCCAGTAAACACTTTCGAATAAACAATCTTGGATAAAAACAAGATTGGAAAAGTTATCCCTTAACTTAGGTCTGGTTTCTTCTGTAGGTGACCGAAAATCTTGTGTAGTGGGTTTAAAAATATTATAAACTTTTTACAAAATCCAAATAGTATTTATGATATAATATCTTATTCACTAACAACTATATATTACCCTTTCATTTGTCAATTCCATGTTAAAGCATCGTTTTTTTTAATAATCGTTTTATTTATCATACATGTTTGGATTTTTTACTCCACATATGATTACATAGATAATTATTTACTTACTTACAGAATGTAAAACATGATTTTTAAATATATTATATAATCATTATATATATATATAATAGATAAATGAAATGGAATACACTGTTCATGGAGATGGTAGGCCGTTTGTTGCATGAACGATGTTTTCGTTTCCTTATGGAATTAGATGTAAGTAAGTAAATGAAATATATATATATATATAAATCCAATATCATTATTATCCCACATATTTATTTATTATTTATTATATATACATTATAATCATTTTTGAATGGTTAATGTGGAGAATGAATCTCATCTCATCGTGGAGATGGTAAGTCGTACGTAAGAACGAGAGATAATATCATTCCCATAATTGTTGAATGGTATTGGATTGGATAGTGTATAACATCTCAAAATTATAATAATTTGATAATATTCATATAGAGTTATTATTTCAGCCATTAATCCCATCCATGTAATGTGGTGGTGAAAACAGCGTACACCATGGCGTGGATACGGTATGTCGTGCGTAAGCACGCACGGTGATTTTATTTTTTTCCATAGGACGTATAAATGGTGAAATATGGTTGTTTAATATTTATAATAACATATAAGTATTTCATTCATATTTATGTTATTTTTTTATTTAAACAACTAATGAAGAGGAATTAGAAGAAGAAATAAACATCAAATAATGAGTAGAAGAGATTACCTCTTCCTCGATGTGCCTCCTCTGAATTTCCACTTAAGAAACTAGTGTTGGTTTTTTGAGAAGAAGAGAACCTCCATAATGATAAAAGGGGATTATAGAATATTATTAAGTAGGAGTTGGCCGGGCTTGAAGGATAAATATGGTGTTTAGAGGAGAGGTAGTAGGTTCCCTTTAATAAGATAAGAAAGAGGCATTTTCGAAAACGCTCAAAAATATTAATTAATAATAAAATCAAACCCTACCAAAAACCTCGAAATTGTCCCTAATTTAAAGATTTTATGATATAGGGTTGTAATCTCATCAATAAATAAATTTTGGACAATTTATTTTGTCAATTAAATCTTTATATTTTTAATTTACCCGTAGTTATTCTATTAAGGTTTTATTTTTGTTAAAAACATTATAAATATTTAATGTTAATGAATATTTACTTATGTGGTGTTAATTGGACATAAATGGATACTTTATGATATTTTAGAATTTATAATTATCAATTTGTGATTTTTAAATATTTTTATTATTTTTAAATAATTTAATAAAATGTTAGGTTTATAAAATATCAATAGTGTCAATTTTGACACTAGTCATTTATTAGACTACAAATGAAATTCTAGCAGAAGATAAATTCGATCAAAAATATTAAATACAATCTTAACATGTCATAGTCACCTATAAAATTCATGTAGAACATTAATTATATCATATGTTATTTCTTTTTACATTTTTTAAACAATTTATTTGACATTTCTATTAATTAAAAAAATAATATCACTATTGTGTCATCAATAATGTTAATTATTTAATATCTAAAAATTAAAAATATATTTTTATGATGTGGGTAATTATTTTAGATTTTCAGATATTATCTATTGTCAATTTTATCTTCTAGTTATCCGTATTTTAAAATTAATACACTTATATAAAAAGAGAGTGTGACAGTTTGTCCATTTCATTATTTTTTATTACATTCATGTCATTTTTATAGTTAAGTGGAAATAAAAGGATTAAAATTGAAAAAATAGATGATTATGGTCGAATTTAATCTTCCAATAAGATTTTTATAGATGTTAAGGTAATTTTATAATATTATATTAACACTTAATTACCCGATTCACATTTAACCATGGTTTATAAAAATAATTACCAAAGTTACTATTCCTAATGCCCAAAAATAAAAGTAGCATATTAAGATAATTTTGACCAAATTATTCCAAATATGTAATCTATTTTAAAACATTATAAGCACATAAGTTTATGTAATTAATTTAAAATTAATCTCGTTATCGAAAAAATGACTTTTTGTTTAAAACATTGTAAAAAATTGAAATGTTCTAGAATATGAATTCAATGTAAAATTAATGAAAATGAATTAAATTGTCATAAAATATAATAATATATTTTATTTATAAATTAAAACCATTCAGTAATATATTTTAACCATATAAACTATTTTGATTAAAAAAGTTGTTTTCAATTAAAAGATTGTGTATTTTCACTATTTATCAAAATATGAAAGTTATCAGAAAAATGTCAAAAATTTATCTAAAGTAAATTTTTATGTACTGCTTCCATAGAATAATTTTATTTTCTCAAATATAACTTATAAAAGTGTCAAAAACTTCATTTAAAATGGTTGTGCCATCAAAAGCTGGTAAAATTACATTTATTGAGAAATACTTCTTTTTTATAAAAAATTGATTTTGTTCTTATATCTTTTGTAAGATATATGATAATGTTATATAAAATTCAAAATGTGGTTAATAATATTCATAAAGGATATTTTATATTATATTTTAATAATATATCGTTGTTTAGTGACACTCGGTATTGAATACCACACAAGTTATTGCGGAAGGTCGCTCTTGCATGTAACATAAGCCACGTCAGTGTTTCATGTAGTCAAAGCTTACTTTGGTGCAGAATATAACATAATACAAACTTAGTTTATTTATAAATTAATAAATAAGTACTCATTGTTGTGTGAAATGAATTCCATAAAAAGAAATTGAAATTGTGTGCAACATAAGCCAAGAATAGTGTGGTGTATACTGCAAGCTAATACAGTGTTGCGTATAGCACAAGCTAATCTCGGTGTAGCGTACAACACAAAATATCAAAGAAATATAAAAAGAATATATCTCTCAAAATAATAGGGTGTTACACATATAGTATTACTAAAATAGCAAACATCTTCCAAAATAACATATATCACTTAATCACCAAATCATTTTCCTACACTAAGGATATCTATTTGATAAAATATAAGTTCAAAAAATCAACTTATTTTTAATACATAAAGTCATTTAACTAAAAATAATATGTCATACTAACCAGGGGCCTCATGTAGGCCAGTGGTGGGTGATAAATCTCAGTCACATTTTGGTTGTGGGTTTGATTCACGTAGCTTTGTCCGAAAAGAAGGGTTGTCACACGGTCTATGTGTCATCCTTTTTCAAAAACTATATAATTCTTATATCATTCTAGAAATGATATAAAATCTCCATAAATAACTATAAAATTTTTTAGCCTCACATTTTAGTCTATACCTTTCATTTTCACCCACAAAAGTATTAACCCATAACTACTTCAAAAATACATATCTCTAAAAATACCGATAATTACCTTTAAATTTCATTTCATAAACCTCAAAAGGGGTTTCAATGAAATTGAACTTAGGATCAAAGATAAAATTTTAAACCAATGATGTTATCCATAAATCTTAATGGAGCATCTTAATCTCCAAATTTGTCTAAATCATCATGTGATACCAACTGTAAGTTCCTAGTTTTAAAACATTACTTAATCTTGAGATTAGTCAATAACATTACATTAATTCACATTGGTGATCTTTACAGGTTTAGTGTTTAAGTTAATTTGGCCATAAAAATTACATTACATCTCAAAAATTAAAAATTATAACCTTCTACTATATCCAAATTTTCTCACAATAATAAATATCCTTAAATGAAACATTAAATCTATTCTTGATAAAAATATTATTGAATTCTTTCTCTATCTTAACTGTCCTTATAACCTGTGGATAACATTTCAAACCCTGGGATGTGAAAAAAAGATCAGTAGGGAATATAAAATAATTATTAAATACATTTTTTCACATGTATTTAAAACCCATGAAATCATTTTAACAAAATCATACTTTTCACCCATAAAAAATAAACTACTTAGCTTACATCATGTAATCACATGATTCTTGAAAAACCACATAGAAATAATAAAACATAAATTTAACTTGTGGAATCCATATTATACTTAAACTTTATATTTCATAGGTTCATAGGAATTAACCTTCATGGTCACATTTGGAAAACACATCACAACATATTCCTTAAATCTCTTAGAAGAAACATTATCATTTACCTCTGTTACATTACCCAATGCATTGGAGAGCTACTATAGTATCACCAAACCTAGGTTTACCACAGAACCACCCATATTTTGTTTATCATGTAATAACCCTTCAAATGTCCATATACCATTACATTATCATAACACATAACAGATTGAAATTATCAACATTTCCTTCATAAATCACTTGAAATCCATTAAAGATATTGAAAAATTAAATCCATTTCCAAAACAATTTAAAACATTTAATAAAGATATTTTTGAATAGTAGTGCCCCATACCACTTTCAAACATTTAAATGAAATTAACATTTAAAAACATTAATGTCCATATAAATAAATTCTTAAATCCATTTTGAAAACATGATCTTTAATGAGAATTATTTAGAAGAATAAATCTTTAAAACATTTAAAACTATATTTTAGTTAAAGAGTCTCATAACAATTAAGATACACCTGGATAAAAATAAATAAAGAATAATATCAAAAAAAACTTTTAATACCAATAGAATATATAAATTCATAATATAAAATTTATAAATTGTGGTATATACACCATATAGGATATTTAAGATTCACAATATCTAGATATGCCTCAATGAAAAGAGATTGATACATAGTCCCTTACAAAGATCACATAATTAGATTAAGGATAAATCAAGGACATAATTATTTGTGAAAAATATAAATTATCCAAATTTATGTGGATAATAATTTTATAACTATAATAGTTCATTCACACATATTCTTAGAAAAACAAAACCAATGACATGGATATTTAACTTAATGAATGGATATTGAGATAAGATTTCCCTTAAAATGATCATTTTGTTAATAAAATAGATATATTATGTGTATTCAAAATATTTACACATAAACCAAGTATAAATATAATATATTACATAAAAATATATTTCTCACATAATCATAGAACGACATAATCAAAAAGTGGAAGATTAACCCAAAAAATTGAAACTGGGTTAAGAAGTTCCCAGAAAAAATTCGTATAAATGAAGTAAAAATTTATAAATGGGGTGATTATGTGTAGAACAAGTATACCCAAAAAAAGGCAAGTGGAAAATAAAAAATTAATAAATAAATAGGGATTCCACACCTAATAATGTCATAATATAATCAACAAAGTTTCATAAAACCCAGTGAGGTAAAATTGAGTTTAGAAATTCCCTTACAAATATCATTACTAATAAAATAGTTTCATTTTGCATATTCACTATAAATAAACATAAACAAGTATAAATTAAATATAGGATATCAAAAGTTATTTCTCACATATTCATATCTTGACATAATCAAGACATAGAAGATTAACCCAAAGAATGGAAATTTAGATAAGAAGTTCCCTTACAAAGTTCATATAAATTACATAAGAATTTATCAATGGGGGGATTATGTATAGGAATAGTATACCCACACTAAGGGAAGTGTAAATTACAAAATTAATAAATAAACAGTGATTACAAAAATAATCTTGGTATAATATAATTAGCTATGTATTCATAAACCCTGATGAGAGGAAATTGAGTTTTGAAATTCCCTTACGTTAAATCCGACATGTCTTATTCGTTGTTAAATTTCCTGAACTATAAACATAGGTTAATTATTAATATCATTAGAACCTTTTTAATTTATATTATTATTTTTTTATCATTTTTTATCTTTTTATATCAATTATTAAATTATTTTAGTTAATATATGATGTTTTATTGATATTTGGTACTTAAGTCGAAAATTAACATGTTTTTATGTAAATTGTCCATGTATTCAAAATTATATCATCTTCAAAAAATATTAATGATTTAAGTATCATATATATCCAGAATATATTTATTTATAATATTCTGTAACATTTGACGATAAGAAATTAAATGCACTGTTCATGAAGACGTTAGAAAGTACATTTGTCTAAAAACTACATTCATTTCATTGTCATATTAATTGATTGAAAACTAAAAGATACATAGGTATGTTATAATTATAGTATAATATATATGGTATATATGTTACATATATTCATTAACTCAATATTCTATATGTTCCATGTACGGCATGAATGACTCATGTCACTTTCAGGGGTGGTAGTCTGCACTTCCACAAATGAAATTATCGTATTTAAACATTCTGAAAAGCATAAAGGTATGTTGTAAATAAAAATTAAAGGGGAATAGAGAAAATATAAACCAAATATATATCATATATAAATATATTGTCATTATGATGTAAACGACGATAGATGTTAGGATAAAATAGAGCAATCATCATTTCATGAGGTAGTAGTTCTCCGTTCACATAAAGAGTGTGTTCGTATCCATTAGATAGAGGTCTATATATGTGTAGCTCGAATAATTCTCCTAAAAACATCCTAGTATTTTGAGTATACTGGTTTTTTATGTAATCAAATAATAAGAAGAGCATATGGATTGGAGAAATAAAATAATGAAAGGAACTTGAGAGAAGACATTACCTATAAATCAGGTAACATTGTTTGATTTGAGACAAAACAATTTCTTGAATTGCCTTCTGTACAATGTAAGGCATTTAAAAGGAATGGAGGGATTCTCTAAAGAGTATTGGATAAATAATTTCCAGACTATAATTATCTGGATGTGTGAGATAAAGAGAATAAGAAATTCCCTTTTATAGAACATGTGAGGGGAACTTTAGGAAAGTCTTGAAATATTGATTTATTATAAATACCATTTCAATTAAAAATGGTCCAAAACTCATTTAATTAAAATAAAATATGATTCTGGTATAAATATCAATAATCCAATAATTTTTAGACAATTTTATAATATTATTTAATCCTTATCGTATTGGTTTAAACCATATTTTACCCTTTTTAATCTTATAGTGATATAATGTTATTTATAAATTTTGTGTTAATTTAATTATTATATCATGTCAATTGAACTGAAAAAAAGTTATTCATGACATATTTGGAATTATCTTAACCATTTTCCTGAATCTTATATTTTCAAGAATTTAATATCATTTAATAAATAATTTTATATTTTAAATTATTAATTATGTTATATTTGGACTCTATTTATACGTGACTTTTTTACAAATTCATAAAAAGTTGATTCCTTCGAAAAAAAGAAATTAAATTAATTAAAATGCATCAATATAATCCATAAAATTAATTGATGGCATAAAAATAACAAAATTTCATTTATTTTAATATTTATAATATTATTTATTTGAATCTTTCATTAATAAGGTAATAACTCCATCATCATTGTGTTATAAATATATTTTTTATTTAATGTAAAAATATAATAAATAAAATTCCATGATGTAATAAATCTTTTTATAATTATAATTACTATTTATAGACTAATATTTCACTTATATAACCCCATATAAAAATGGTTTTATTTATAGATACATGTTTATGTTATATTTCCCTTTTCCTTAAATAAAAAATTATAAAATTTCATTTTCACAATCATGTGGCTCCAAAATTCCAAATGATTGGCCTAAGGATGCTCATGGTAATAACTATATCATACATTATTATTAGAAGTAGTTTATCATAGTTTTATATTATTATAATATTATTTTTAATCTTTATTTACCTGATTTACCCTTTAACCATGGTACATAAAAATAATTGCTGAAGCTACTATTCATAATGTCCAAAATTAAAAGGTGCTTATTTACAGAACATTAACATATAATTCCAAAAATGGAATCCATTTTTTAAAATTCAAAATATTGATGTTTCAGTCATTAATTTGAAATTTATTCTTGTTGTTAAAACCAAAAAGCAGGTTTTTATGAAGTAAAAACTATCAAGAGATTGACATTTTTTTATGTCCAAATTAATTGTAAACACACTTCCAATAACCAATATTGTATAAAATTATAAAAATATAATCTAATTAAACTTAAAAACCAATTAAAATGAAAATATATCATTATAAATAAATTAGATAAAGAGTCAATTTTTAATTAAAATACAGTATTTTTCACTATTCGTGAAAAAATGAATTTTATCAGAAAATTACCAAAACATTATCCAAAGATAATTTTTATTTCATTAATCTATATAATAAGTTTTTTTAAAAAAATATAACATATAAATTTGAAAAAAAGTAGATTTATAAAGTGTTCATTGTCAATAGGTGGTAAACCGACCTTTTAAAAATATTAGAGTATTTTATGCTTGAAATTGGATTCATTATCATTTAAAGCCTCTAGAATTTATTGAATAAATGTATAAACAATTAAAAAACTTGTATAATATTATTTTTGTTATTTTTATTCATTCCCGCCAATACAATGGCTTGGTGTTAACTACCATTTCAAAAAATAATATAATTATAATTGTTTCGGTATAACTCAATGTTTTGTGCAACGTATGATTTTAGAGAAACCCGATGTTGTTTGTTTTGTATTCTATCAGCAAAAGTATCCTCATTAAACCAATATTAATATCTTATTTGTAAATATTTATCTATATTAACAAGTAATATTATATAAGTATATCTGTTGTTACAATTACATGTCCCTTTGGTAACATCTTTTGGTTTGCAAAAGAGGGATTCCTTGGATAAATTTATTCTCAAAAGAATAATTATAGGATGAGGTGAGGGATTTTTTGATCTTATTAATGAAGATTTATGGTGATAAATAGTGATTTAGGGTGTGAATATTTGAAATTTGTAAGTGCCTTTTTATAGTAGAAAAGGATTGAAATTCATGTAAGTTTTTTAAAATGGAATTCCAAAAAGGTTCAATCAATGAATATTGGCAATAAAAATGAAACAAATTAGACAAAATCTTCTATAGGTTATAAATATGTCAATCTAAAGTATTCTTTTCAAGTTTCTAGGTCATCTTGGCCCCTTAATGGTATGGTTTAGTACCTTATTAAAGGAATTTCATTCTTAATCATTGTAATTAATTTTAATTTCTTTCACTAATATTTATTTTCCAAAACACAATTGACCTTATTTGAAATTATTTATTATTATGATTCAAAATATGGAATCAATTTTTCTAATTTTCCAATAATAGAAGTGGAAGAAATTAATCCAAATTTAATCCTACATATGGAACCACAAAGCGGGGTTTTAAATTAAAAATGTTCAAAATATTCATATGTTTTTATACCCAATTTAAAATTTAAATTGATTAAAATGAAATAAATAGGATTAATTGATGAAAAATTGATCTAACTAATCTTTAAAACCAAAAAATAACATAATTTATCCTTATCAATAAATTATAGTAAAAATATGTTTTCAAATTAAATTCAATATTATTCACAATTCATCAAAAAATTACTCTTCATAGAAAATTACCAAAGAATCATCCTAATCTAATATTTTTTGTTTTTTTTCTGAAAAAAGTCATTTATTTATTCTAATAAAAATTATTAATGATTTTAAATTATATTTAAAATTGTTTCTCCAATAAAATTCTTTGAAATTACATTTTAGAAGAATATATATTTTCATTCATAAAAATTGGATTTTTTATTATCTTATACCTATCAAATCTATTGTTTGAGTTCCAAAAATATTTATCGAATACATAATATATAAATTTATGGAATACATAATATATAAATTATATTTAAAATATTAATCAAATGTGTTTTTAATTTTTGGAGATAAAATTGTGTTTGTACATAGAAAAATATTTTTCATAAAAAAGTAAATTCATTATTTTCAAATAGATCATACATTCACTTATAGTAATTGAAAACAAAAGGTTCTATTTTATAAAAAAATTTATATATTATTTTCACAATTTAGTTAATTATATTCATAACATCCATTCCAACAGCTAGGTGGTATCTATAATAAAATATTAATAATTATATTAATAGTGTCTTTTATTTTGATAAACATTGAACTTGAGTGTAACACAATCTATTGAATTGACTCTGTACTATGTGTAAAACTAGTCAGACATAGTGTTGTGTGTACCAAAAACTAATTTAACTGTTGTTTGTGGTGAAATATAGACTAAGTGTTATGTATAATGCAAGAAACACTTAGTTGTGACTCGAGCCCCAACATGGGTCAGGTCGTGCCAAAGTGGTATTAGATAATGATTGTTCCTTGGGAAATTGTTCGAAAGTATTCCATTTAAAATGTTTGGATGGGATTAAGGAAATCGTGTTGTAGTGTCGGGAGAGGATTTCTCAGGTCAGGGAGTCTAGTGATGGTACGGGTGGCCAACGTATCCATTCACCAAGTCCCTGATTACCCGCTTGCTGACTCAGCACCCTAAGACACTTTTTCTATGGAAAATACTACATGCATAATATAAGATCGGATCTTTGACTGTCTTTATTGACTACACACTCTATTACTATTTATATGTGTGTGTGTGTGTGTGTGTGTGTTCTCATATGACCGTGGTACTTCTTGATAAATTTCATGATGCCACTGCGACACCATCCAACCAAGATACCATCTCTTGTTCGTGAATTTGACCTGATTAGGGATGAGGGTTCAGTACATGGTCCATAGTTTGATCACATTCCTCCAGGTGGTCCATTACTCGCACATACACCTTTGTAGTAGTAGTTAGTCCTAGTAGAAAAGTATGAGGATGATCGCAGGCTGAGCGCACTCCGTGAGTTCCATCACCAGATACCGCTGAGGTTCCACAATGATTTAGATCCTTAGGTGTACAAGGACTAGTTGGAGTTAGTGGCCCACCTCTCTAGGCATATGTGGACACCGAAAGATCATATGGTAGCTTTGGAATTCATTATTTACCATAGGATGGTTATATATTGGTGGAGCATTGTCACCTAGATGCACGATCTATCACCACTCTAGTGGTATGACTTCCAACATCACTTCTATGATTAGTACTTCCCACCATTCCAAAACCCGGTTTAGATTTAAGAGCTTCTCTAGTAGTGGTATGGAGGTATGATGGTGGAAGATTTTTCATCCAGGTTCATTGACCTGACAAGATACTCTATGAACATGGTCAACGATTGTTACTTCTGGGTGCCGAAGTTTGAGCAGAGACTCAAATAGGAGATTCATGATAGTATTGTACCCATGTGCATCCCTGAAAATGATGGGGTTCTAGAGAGGGATTTTTTCATTGAGGGTTTTCTGTCAGAGGGATTCTAGTTAGTTGGCATTAGAAGTGGTCACTTTAGAGCTAATACTTCTATAGAAGCTAGAAGATGTTAGGTGAAAGGACCTTAGCATAAGAGTCCCTTCCATGCGTAAGCTCAGGGATGTGGTCGTATAGTGTAGGGGAAGAGTAGCCCACCAATGAATCTTGGGGAGAGTTGGTTATTTTCTTGTGATAGATGGGGTCATGTATCATGAGACTTCCTAACAATATATGTTTAGAAACCTCATAAGATAGTAGGCAGACCACCATTGAAGAGACCTCACTGTGATCAAGGATCCCCCATGTGGGGACATGTTGGTCCTCAGGGAGGAGGCATTGGTAAAGGAGTAGGAGGAGTTGTATGTGGGGGATGACACTATGAGTTTATTCCACCACAACCACAGGGAAGCCCACGTCAGCCTTACGGTGCTGGCAATCAGGGTCGTGGACAGTTACTGGCAATGATCATTTCTAATCCTTTAGCATATGATATGATCTGAGGTATGATATGTGTTTATTCTACTCTTTCTTTAGAATTAGTAGAACATGGTACCAATCACTCTTTTATCTCATTACTCCTATTACGTGAGCTAGAAATCCTAGTAGAGGCGCTATCATAATTGATTATTCTCAAGGTTACGATGGGGAGTTCTTCTTTTGCATCCTTCATGTTTCTGCAGTGTGATCTATCATTTGGATGAGAGAGGATCATGTGGGACCTACTTGTCATCAAGAAGAAAACCATACAATATTATCATAGGCATGAATTTTCATTCCACGGTTTGATCCTAGATTGTCTTTCATCATAGGCTAGTTAGATGCATGCACAATGAGGGGACAACGTTCCCTTTTATCAGGGAACAAGACCTCGTATAAGGGTATATGGGTGAAGTGATCAAGAGGCTACATCCTTTTACCAGTAAATTGGTCAATGTAACCAATGGAATAATAAAAAATTTGGGTATCTATATTCCTTCAGTTGTAGAAGACTATAATTATTTATTTCCCAAGAACATTATGGGAATACCTCTGAGGTGGTAGTTTGAGTTATTCATTGACTTTAAACCATGGATTGCACCGATATGATGTGTGGAATATCATATGGCACCCACTGAGCTTCAGGATCAAGGGTTATAGTTAGAGGGCCATCATGAGAATTGTTTTATCTGACCTTGTGTGTCCCCATGGGATGATCCATTTGTGTTCTTGAAGAATAAAGACAAGAGTGTACAACTTTGTGTGGATTATCGACTCCTGAACAAGGCCACCAAAAATACAAGAACTCATTTCCAAGGATCGATGAACTCTTTGATTAGTTTCAGGGTGTGAGATGGTTCTCCAAGATCGATCTCAGGTTTGATTAGCAACATAAATGAGTTAGTGAGGCTGGTGTTCTGAAATTATACATCTGATGTCTCTATAGGAACTATAAGTTCCTAGTGATTCCCTTTGTCTTGAAAAATACCCACTTCATTTTTATGGATTTGATGAACCAGATATTACATCCTTACCTAGAGAATTTTTTTATCTTCATCGATGACATACTCCTCTACTCTATGTTATAGGAGGAGCACACTGAACACTTGACGATGGTTCTTGGTTTACTTTTAGAGAACCTAATATATAAAAACCATTTGAAGTGTCATTTTTGGATTTGTGACATTCAATTCTCTAGGAATGTCATTTTAGAACATAGTTTAGCAATGGATCCAAACAATATAGATGCATTTCTTTCTTGGGAGCCACCCTAGAGTGTCCCAGGGGTGTAGAGACTTCTTGGTTTGGTAGGGTACTATAAGGGATTTATTGTAGACTTCTCCAGGATCACATACCCTTTCACCACTCTGAAGTAGAATGGACAGCCATTTACCAAGCCGGAATAGTTCCAAAATTCCTTCGAGGAGTTGAGACAGAGGCTGATGAGCACTCCAGTTTTGAGACATCTAGATGAAGGTTTTGTGTTCTTAGTGTATAGAGATACCTTATGAGTTGGGAATAGTTGCATGTTGATGAAACTACATGAAGTCATCTCATATAGGCCGATGATGTTGAGACCCCATGGGAAAAACTACGATACTCATGAATTAGAGCATTCAGGGGTGGTATTCACACTAATGATGTAGAGAAAATATCTTCTAGGTGATCATTTTGTGGTTTAATCAGACCACCAGAGTCTCAGATACATCTTTACTCCCAGTGATCTGAATCCTATATAGTGGAGCTAGTGGGACCTATATTATTACATTGACTTCAATATTGACTATAATATATATAAGGGAAACATTTTAGTATATTAAATTAGTAGGAATCCATAGGATTGCCATGTGCATGAATCTCTGGAGCAGTTATCTTCCCTAGAACTCACTCTGGCAGAGCAGAAGGGTGCAACTTTTCTATAATCAATGGTGTTGACTCATTTGCTCGTTGAGCTCGTGATATATTCTCACCAGAGAGACATCAAATGTGAAGTTATGTGTGATCATGTATCCACAATAGATCCACCAAATAGATATTCTGAAGGAGGGAATCATAAGATCCTATTCCACGGGTGATAAGTTGTACCAGTCGCGTTGCAGGAGGAGGTGATGTTGGAGTTCCACACTTCTCCTGCAGTTTTAAATCTTGGTGTGGGGTATATGTATAGGGATCTTCAGCATTAGTTTCAGTAGTTCATCAATAGAAATGGGTAGATGAGTTCATTTCATAATGCCTTACATGTCAATAAGTGAAGGCTAAGCATCAGGTTTCAGCAGGTTGGTTACAACCCCTTGAGATCCCAGAGTGGAAATGGGAAAAAAAATATCCCTAGATTTTTTCACAGGGATTCCCTACACCGCAAAGGGCCATGATTCCATCAAGGTGATTGTGAAATTACATAGTAAGTCTGGTCACTTCCTTGTGATTAGAGATAATTGTTTTGAGGGTAGTTTAGGGAAGTTGTATGTGCGAGATATCATCGATCTTCATGGGGTACCCTTGATGATGGTAAATGATTGTGATTTGTAGTTTAGTTCGCGCTAGCGGAGAGGAATATAAGAGGCATTTGGGACCAAGTTGCGGATGAGTACGACCTTCCCCCATACCTATTGGTTTACTAAGTGAACTATCCAGGTGTTTGAAGATATGCAGAGGGCTTCCGTGTTAGATTTCAACCAGAGTCGGGAAGATCAACTTCCTTTGGTAGAGTTTTCATACAACAATAGCTACCACTATAGTATCATCATGTCACCATTGAGGCCATTTATAAGAGACCCTATAGGTCACCTTTGTCCTAGATGGTGGTTTGCGAGTTATCCCTACTGGGCCCAAGTTGGTGTAGGTATTGACAGAGAAGATTTATCTCATCCTTGAGATGATGAAGACGGCCCAAAGCAGACATACTTCCTAAGAATATCATCATCTTATGACTTTGTAATTCCATTAGGGAGACCATTTCTTCTTGATAGTCACCCCATGGCACAATATACATAGGTTTGGATGAGAAGTAAAGTTATCCAAAGTTTCATTGGGTCGTTTGAGATCACGTGGAGTGTTGGAAATGTTTTTTACCACATTTCCCTACCCCCGCAGCTGGGGTAGGTGCACAATGTCTTCCACGTGTCACAAATATTGAGATACATTCATGATTCTATGCACATCATTGATTGTGTTTGAGCTGTAAATGCAAGGTGATGCCACCATTACATAGAACCCAGTGGTGATTGAGGACTAATAGGGGCATACCTTATATAGATGGACCATCCCTTATATTCACCTGATGTTGCAGCATAGAAATGTTAGGTAGAGTTCTTTGTAATGGGAGAGAGAGAGAGATGCAGGATTAGTTTTCCAAATTGTTTTGCATGTTTTTTATTTTGGTGATGAAAATATCGATGGAGGGAATGAGGTATAGACCTTGATTTTTCCTTGAAATATTTTAATATAATTCTATATATATTTCAAGAGATCTGTGCTAGGAAGACTTAGAATTATATGTCCATGTGTTCTTAGAATAAATTTTATAAAAATATTAATCATTATTTTATATGCACATGAAGTAAACAAGACAACTTCTAAAAGGTAGATCAGATCAGAAATTTGAGGGCATAACTGAGTTCAGAATGTTCTGTTTACCCTATGAGGGACATAAGTATTGTCAGTGCGAGACTACTATGGAAAAATAAATGGATGGCATGATAGTAAATAAAATAATTAAATTTAAATATTTTAACCGTAACTTCATATCAAATAACTTCTGATCAAGGTCTCTGAATGGAAATATGAGACCATTATTGAGTTTGTAATTGGGCGATTTATGTAAGCTCTTCATAAAATGATAGTATGAAGGTGTTTTATATACCATGACCATTGGCATATATTTCATGGTTTTTGTTTTTAAGGGTTATTTATTAGGGTTGGACCCTAATCTATCCATCACGAACTTTCCTTATATCTCTCTTAATTCATCAACAAATCATGAGTGGCCTTGGCAAAACTCTAACTGATAGAAACTGAAGTGAGGCGAACACATTGGCGATGATGATCAGATCAAATCTTGGAAGGATTAATCAATTTTTTATTTTTATGAAATTTCATGATGGAAGATCCTTCATCACCTTTATGTATCCTTATTTTTTTAACATCGTCAATGTCCACACTAACACAGCTATCAATCCATGATTGAAATCATTTTTTTTCTTCGTGTTGTTTGCTCGTTCTTTTGGTTCATTGACGTTTATTTTGGAAAATGTCAAATCTTTAATGGAACATCGAGAGATACTAAAGTATGTCAAGATCTCGACCCAAAGATAATAGAACTAGTCTAGAAATTATTTTAAGACATCCAATGGATTCATGGTGGTCCCCCAATTGGATCAACGAAGGACCACCAACAGCCACCCGACTAGAGTCGGCGGCCACAAGAGCCGGCCAGCTGGGCGAGTAGGTGGTGTAGGATGACTGGTTGGCACGTGTGGGTAGAGAACATGTAGGGACGCTTTGTTTGGAAAGGATGATAAGGGTCGCTATAGGAAGCTAGCAACCAGGATGGCCGAGCCATGAGCAATGATGGATGTGGGGTCATGATGCGTGACCCTAGGTAGGTCTGAGCCAATGGTCCTAGAACAACGAAATTTGTTATGTCCCAACCAAATGGGTCAGTCCCAGGTGGACCGAGTCGGCTAGAGCAGACCGCGGCCATGCTCGACCGCGAGGTAGCTGTAGCTTTAGCATCCAATGGGCGACCTAATGTGGGACCACAAATGACTACAGCGGTCGATCATGGGGACCTACCATGAGTCATCCTACTATGTATCCTCGTTAAACCAATGCTGTCGACCGTGGGGACCTATCGTGGGGTGACCTACCATGGGTTGCAGTCTAATGTGACAGTCGACCTCCATGATAGGTCGACTGACTGTTTGTTAGGTCCCTCAAGGGCCCCAAGGGTTTCTAATCTAGAATCATTAAAACACATTATCTTTTAAATGGAAGATCATTTTGATGTTCCATCTATGAAAACATGTTCCTCCTTTCGATTCGGAACATTTGCGGGTTGTTCTGGAATTTAATGTTCAAAACTAAGGCATGGTCCCCACGATGTCTTGTACGGGCCCATTATAGTAAAAATCATTTTTTTACTGGTGATCCATTTTGGAAAAGTAAATATAATATCCTACATGTTTTTACAAATAGAGCCTGATGGATAACTCTGTTTTGGATTTTGAGATATGATGTTAATGTTTTGGGTTGGGAATGCATAGTGGCAACACTCAATTACAATGGTGACAATGTTGGATTAAAAGTGTTGTATCAAGCATACCCTCCAGCTGGGATGGGTAGTGGAATTCCACAATAGTCTTATCTATCTTTCCCTCTAGCGGGGATGGGAGATGGAGTTACCCAATGACTTCATCCCATATTAACCCTCCAGTCGGGCTAGGAAATTTAGTTTCCATTATGACTCAACCGGCATACCCTCTAGCAGGATATGGGTAGTGGAGTTCACTTGTGTTCTTCTTGACTGGTACCCTCTTATGGAAAAGTCCAATGGTCTTCCTTAGTGACTTCCATAGTCGAACCCTCGATTGTGTGGATCAATGGTAGGACAGGGGTTGATGTATCATTAGACACACGAGTAAAAGGTGTTCCTTCCCCACTAATAAGCACCTTTGTGACATGATCTAAAACTATTTGGGTGAGTCAGTGCCATCCATATTGTATAGTATCAGGGTGAAATGATTGAGTCAATTTGACTTTTATTCTCTTGGGTAGATCTATGACATGATGGGTGTCATTGATTGATACCCTTAGAATTGTTGGTGACTCGTCTTCATGGGTTGAATTGTGTGATGGAAATCCCCTTACTCCATCATTTGGGATTATTTGACTGATCATATATATATATCAACCAAATTTTAGTACCCACTTCTTTGGTTTGGTTACTCTCCTTCCAAGGGAAGTGAAGACGTACGGGGTATTCCACATGCTTTCCATTTCTATCATCTCAGGGTTGGATGAGTGTATTGTCCTACTATAGGTATGGAGGAATCGACAAGAAGTTTATATTTTAACGGGTTATATCATCTTGTGTTTGGATGATATTAAAATCACGTTCTTGTTTGGTTGACCAGAACATTCTTTTTTTACTGTACCTTTTTCCATATAATTTTTTCACCTCTAGTGTTCCTCTTACTACTCCCCCTTCTCCTTTTCGAGGTGTCCTACTGGTTATTTTTATACTCACCTATTAATGGACTATTCCTGCATGTATTATGCCTTATCCTGAAAATATACATATTTTTATTATGACTTTAGGGAGCTTAGGGATACAGGGACCTTTGACCGCGTGTGGTATTCTCTTGAGATCCCAGAGTAGAGCTCTCTAAACCACTATAATTTTTTTCAATTTCTTGCTAGGTTGGGACACTTTTATAGTTGGGTGTGTATTTTTCTCCTATACTTTTCAGTTTTCTTTACTATACTAGTACTATGTAGTGGTCTATGCATTCCATGTTTATTTATATCATTTTTTCCCCTTTCTTTTCCTTTCCCATGTCACTTTTCTAATGGGCGGTTTTGTGTGTTTGTGTGTGTGTACTGGTACATAGACAAAGGAATCCCCGAGTTCATTGTGCCTTCATCACTCCTCACCTATGCCTTGGCCTATGGAGGTGATATTTTGGTATTTGTGGGCTGAACCCCATCTTGGGTTTGGTCGTGATAATAGGAGAACATAGGTGGGATGTGAAAACATGGACATAAAAGAAAATAATAAATGATAATATAGATTTATAAAGATCATTTATCACAAAAACGTTGGAGATCCCTTGAAAGTTAAAAATCAAAAAAACCATAAACATAAGAAGCATGAAAGAGGTCATTTATATCATAAAAATTGATGATAATAGGATAACATTTTATTTCCTCACCATCTTACTAAAGTTATATATTTTTCAAGAGAAGATATATTTTATTCATTTCACCACAATATCACCCTTTATTATGCCATGATAATATTACACTTTATCCTTTATTCAAAGAAATAATGTCGGATTTGTCACTCCTAATGTGTTAGATGATAATCAAAACCATAAAAATAATGATAAGTCATTTTATATATATTTATTTAAAAAAAGGGCAGAACAGGTTATCCAATATGCATAAATCCTCATATAGAGAGATAATAATTTAATATCTAATCCTTTACTCAAATTTTAACATAAACCATTCCATCAATTATAATCCATGTAACCCATCCAAAATATAATTTTGTCTTTATTCCTTAAATAAGCTCATAACATATACCAAAACATTTTCATTAGAAAATTGGGTCCATCATTATATAGATAGAATATAAATTATGATTTTATTATTTCAGATTCCATTTAGAGGGTATTAATTTCATGAAACTTCACTGAAGGATGAACAGTAAAATTTTCATTGCACTTAATAATACATAATCAAACACAAAATTCCCATATAAGGAGGGAAGGAGAAGTGTGCCCTATATATCATTAACCACTTCTTCCATTTGGAATGCTTAATCATTTTATTTTTCATTTTAACTCAATGCTTGTTTAAGTTTATCATCCACATTAGTCCTTGAATTTATAAACTTGTTATCATAAACAATATACTCCATAAAATTGAAACACTAATGTGAGAGGGGTACATTTTTTTGGGGATTTCTAAATATTAGAATAATTCAATAACATATTTCCATTACTTGTACTTTATAATGCTCGATGACCTTCCCTTCCACAAATAAAACATTTAGTAGTCCCTTTATGAAAATTCTCCAAATGATTCTTCCCATATATTGTGAATAATAGAATCCTCATTTTCTTTTCTCTATGTTTGCTAGATTTTTTTAAACTCCACCTTCCTTTGACTGTCAAAACAATGATATTGATATGAAATTTCTAACTCTATTTACAACTTGATTGAACATAAAAAAAATATCTTCATATCTTTTAATGTCCCTCATAGCCAAGGACTTTTTAATACTAGGTTTTAGGCCACCAAAGAGTAAATAAATTTTCATTCTGGTAGGATGATAATTCACAAAGTGTTCCTCAGAAGGCTTGTAAAATTTTCTATATAGGAACTAACTTATTCATCATCCTTCTTATTAATCTCTAGGAATTTCTTTTTCATATTCAAATAAATTATACATATATTGTACTGGTTAAATAATGAATTCATGAACTTTTCCTAATCTATAGTGTCAATAACTTCTCATGAACTCTTATTGTAAATAATACTCCACCATTAATCCACCTCACCTTCTAGATAATATACCACTATGGTGACTTTGTAATTATATAAACAACAAATAATAGTAAATATCCATTATTTTGTACTGATCTATCTCTCAAAAAATAATGGTTCATTGAAACCAATGAATGATGGTGGGTGTTTCCTCATGATGGAAGAAATAGAACATTGTTCCCTCATTTGGTTGTTTGGATTTTCACTATTATTCATAGCTTCATAAAATTATTTGAGAATAGAATATAGTTTTTTATTCGATATCCCTGAACATTTGGTTTCATGATTGGAAAATCATTGCATTATCCATTTTATTCCGCATTAAAATGGTTCCTTCAGGTTCCATGCATTGAATAAAACCATGATGAATTGGGTGATCAACACTTATCATAGAAGAAAACATCCTAAACATGAAAAATTATATATAGGATGCTTATATGCTGAAAATTACATTTAATCGAACACAAATTTGATTTTTACATGTATATTCATAGTTTTCTTCTATTAAAATCATTCATGATGGTATATAAATAGTTTGTCACTTTATAAAGCATATCATTTGGGAGTCTCAAACCAGTTGTGCAACAAGGCCCATTATTGTGCACCAGTTCCTGATTGAGTCTTTCTCAATATAATGTATTTGGGCAACCCCTATGTAAATATGTTCTAGAACCACATCCACCTGAAGAATCCAGAGAGGGATATATTACTAGTAAACCACTCCCTCTATACATTACAAATATATTAGGACATCTTCCGACATATTAAATCATCATTATATTTATCCTTAGAGGCATCCCTATATATATATATTTTAATAAATATACCTAGGTATCTCAATTTTTTTATCATTCTAGCTTCCAAAGGTTGAACAAATCTCTCCTTTGAATACAATTATAGAAATCCATGAATATCATACATAGATAATAAATCATTTAGATGAATATTTGGAAAATTAAAAATATATATATCAGTGGAACTAATAGTTTACTGTATTTGGGATCAAGGAACACATTCTTATAATTTTGTGAAATATAGGAAACATCTCCATAAACATCTCCCCCTCTTGTCCTAATACATAAAAACCCTTCTTCATAACATAGGAAAATGAAACATAAGAAAGGGGTGATCTCATAGTCTTAATAAGGGTAAACAAGGTAGATAAAAATGAGAAGAAGGGTATGATAATGTGATCATATCGTTTGAAAATCCTACCCTACATATCAAATATAACAAACATGAATCATGGTATAATAATTTATTGTTTATATGACATGAATAATAGAGAAATCTGGTGTATAATCCATGAATTCATAATATAGGAATATGAAATAACATTTGTGGAATACACATATGCCTAAAAGTTATATTTCAAGGCTACCCTCTAAAAAGATCATAACATGTTAGGCTTGATCTCCCAACTCATTACCTTTTTAGGTTTGTTATCCCCTCCCATGTATCTTTTGTTTTGGGATTTGGATGCCCACTCGAGTACTCTCTTATTTCAATCTTCGGATGGGCTGTTTTTTCGACTAAGGATGCCCTCTTGTGCACCCAATTATTTTTTTCATGGGAATCCCTTCTATGTACCTTCTTGTTTTTCACATGTTATTTCATATTGTGTACACTATTTATATAATAAATCATTAATTATTACCCAATGCATTTTAGGGACATATAGGTCCCACCCATCACATAGTGAAATCATACATGCATGTTCTATAGGATATCAAAACATTCATTATATGATGACCCATAAAAATATATGGTTTTTATAAATATAAAATCATAAAACATTAAATTATGTGGGTATTGTTAATATTTCATTACACCATAACCTTTAGAAAATATATAAACTTTAAATTGATTTCATTAAAACATAAATTGTGAAAATATGCTGGTTTAAAAATCATATAACTCATGGAAGAGAAATTGGTTCCGTAAAAACAATATCAGAAAAAAATAAAAAATTCAATAAATAATATTAATTTTAGTCTTGGATCGTCCTCCCAATAATTCTTAAACTATATAAAAGGATTCTATCTTAAATGGATAATGATTTTTAAAATATCTCATGCAACATTTCTTAAAGAAAATAACGTTTAATTAAAATCTCATTTCTAAAATATAAAAGATATTCCAAATCCTTTAAAAAACAATAATTCTATTTATAATGTTGTATTTACAATAATTAAAATATTTATTGAGTAAAATAATAATTCCACTTTGAATATAAAATCCTTTTAGAAGATAAATCATATTGATATACTTTTTCCTTGAAAATATCATTGAAACTTATTAATGAAATCTTTAAAATATCTTGAAAACCTTATTCATTATAAACATATGAAATAATATCGATAATCATTTTGGAAAAAATATTCCCTAAAACCAAAAAAAACATCTTGCAAATTATTTTGAAAACCTTTACCTTTGAAATCATATAAAAGAAGTTTGAAACTTATTTTGGAAACCTTTTTCCTTGAAAAATTAATAATGAAGCTTGACAAAAAAAATTAACCTTTTTCTTTCAAAATAAATGAAAAAATATAAATAATTCTTGAAAACATTAAATAAACTTTTTTAACATAAAATATTTTTGAAAAACCTTTATAGAAAACACAATTTTTCAATAACACAGATTTTTGACCAAAGAGGGAGATAACGTCATATTTTCATAAAAACATTTTCTAATTTTTCATATTTAGAAAATATTTGAAAATGGCACCATTACATTCATATAACATGAATAAGCATCATTTAGAAAATTTATTGAGTTTTTTGGAGATATTGATCATAATATTTCATCAATGGATGTATAATAATAAACAATCATGATAAATGATGAGATTGTAGCAATAGATCGTTACCACTTAGGTAACCTTGAATCCTAATTTAAATGAAATAATAAAACTACATGAATAATAAAATTATCAGGAAAATAAATAAAATCATGATATAACATGTAAAAGTTAGTATATACACCTCATAGAATTATGTTGGTGCATAACATGGAATTTTCAAAAAGAAGGAAAATTGAGAAAGGATTAATTTACCGATTTCGTAACTTTTAAAACATAAACCCCCTGAAAGAAAGATCATAAAATATTTATGTAAATACCCATGAATTTATGGATATTAATAATAAAATAAATTAATTCTTACTATATACATCACACAAAATATTTAGTAGTTTAATAAGGCATGTATCTCACGACTATAAAAATTGAGATGAAAAAAACCATACCATAAGCCTTGAATTTCTTTGTACAAATTCAAAAAATAGGTATAATAAATACACGGTTATTATAAATATACCATATTATTATATTCTTATATCTAATCCCATATATTATTTTATTATGACTTTATATTACCCGTTTATTATAAATTCCATGTTAATGTTACATTTCATGTAATATCTGTGGTATTTTTATTATATGTTTTTAATTTTTTTTCTTTAAAATAGTTTATTGAACATGGTTTACTTATTTAAAAAATGAAAAACATGATATAAGTATAATATATATTAATTATATAAATATTTATTATAATATATTAAATATATAATTATGAAATGGAATACATCATTCATAGAGATGGTATGTTGTACTTATGCATGAACGTAGTTACCGTTTTATTATATTATTCAATGAAAGAATGTAAATGAAATATATATGTATATATATATATAATAATTAAATCATAATTTTTATTTAATAAATATCGTATAATTTCACTAATATCATCCTTAATACATTCCATGCTACACGGGATTGCATCGAATCTATTTGAGGAGGAGGTAGTCCACACATCCACAAACGAAGTAATCATATTTAAAAAAATTAAAATAATAATGGAATTTTTTATATATTAGTTAAAGAATAATAAATGAATCATAAATACCATATATATATATATATTATAAATATAGACCGTTCATCATAATTCCCATCTATTATAGGTGGTACAGGAAAAAATGAACAACATCGTTTTGTGAGGCGGGTTCAGCATACACTAGAATGGTAAGTTCATTACCCATTAGATGTAAGTGTGTGTAATGGTATGTATAACCCATAAAATAACAACATATAAGTATATTGATTATATGGTGGTTATTATATAATAATTAATAATAATAGTTGAGTGGGTGGAAAATTGAAATAAAACAAAGGAGATTGAGGAAGGATGTTACCTCTTCTTTGGGTAACTTCATATGGTTTTCAAAGAATGGATTCATTTGATGTATTTATTCTGAATGATAGGATTATAGTTTAAATGGAGGGATTTTGAGATTTTATTTTATTATATTTTGGTCGATCCAATGGCTTGAGAGATGAAAATATGGGGGAGGGGTGAGTGCCCTTCTATAGTGGAGGAAGAGTTTCATTCTTGTCAATTTTTTAAAAAAGGAATACCACCCATGTTTTTCATATGAAATGTATCTATTATTTTGTAAAAAATTAGATCTAAAAAAGGATTCAATAAAAATACATCCATAAAAATGTCTTATGGAAAACTTTCTAGGTATTTTTTCCATTAAGTGTATTGTTTAGTCCCTTATTAAGCTAATTTTCCTCTAAATCATTGTAATTTATTATAATTACTTTTACTATTATTTTCTATCCAAAAATAATTTCAACTTATTTGAAATTATAATAATTTTTATTCAAAATATTAAATCCTTTTTTCCATATCCCAGTCACATATGTGGTATAAATTAATTAAAATTTAATCCATCAGATAGGATGACAAAGCGGGTTTTTAAATTAAAAATGTTCAAAAGTTTGGTATGTTTTCATAACAAATTTATAAGTGAAATTAATTTCAATGGCATCAATTTTATTAATTTATGTATAGATGATCAAATACAAATTCAAAACTAATAACTATTTAATTAATCGTTAATAATAAACAATATGAAAACTTTTTTTTGAATTAAAATTCAATATTATTCATCATTCATCAATAAACGAAACTTCAAAGAAAAATACAAAAAAAATAACCAAAATAATTTTTGTTATTTTCCAATTTCACAGATTAAATTTTTTTTTTCAAATAAATATTATAAAAGCATCAAATATTAGATTTAAAAATGTTTCGCCATTAATATGTTGTACCTTTTAAGATAATACATCATTTTATTCCTAAAATTGGATTTATTCTTATCATATACCTATAAAATATATCAGATGAGTATAAAAAATATTTATTATATATATAATATATAAATTTATTTAAAACAATTATAAAAATCGGTTTTTTTAATATATTCAGATAAAATTATGTTTGTACATAGAAAATTTGTTTTCCTAGAAAAGTAAGTTAATTATTTTTAAATAGTTCTTACTTTATCTTCTAGTAGTTTATAAAAAATGGATTAATTTTATATACATGTGTAAATATTTTTTAAAAAATTTACGTAATATTATTTTTAATTTCTATTCCAAAAACTAAGTGGTTGCTATAATAATATATTAATAATATTATGTAATAGAATCTTGGAGTTTGGTAAAACATGGACATGAGTGGAACAAAAACTATCGAAGGGACTAGGTATTATCTGAAAAAAAAGATTAATACAGTATTGTGCGTACTGAAATATAATCTATGTGTTTCTTGTAGAATATTCTTGAATTGGTGTTTCATATAATACAAGTCACACATAGTGATTTCTTACAACCAAAAAATATATTCAGTTGTGCATGAAATGAAAAATATGATAAATAATTTGAAAATAATAATTCCCAATATATTGGAGAAATACATTAGGTGATGTGGGATTTCTAATATAAAAACTAATAAGAAGATATTTTTTATGTGGAATGAAATGAGGCTCTTTATGTTAGGCCATGAAAATCAGCTCTATGTTGGCTGAAAGATGGTGGGTCAGATTTTTTGTGACCGAGTCTCATTTAGGATATGTCATAACATGATCCATTGATTCATTCATGTATAGATATAGCATAGATTAAGAAGTAGTCATTTGGTTATAGACATCATAGACCTATTCATTTTATTTTTGGTGATCATGTTTTCCTTTAGGTGTCACCAAGATTGTTTCATCATAGGATTTCATGGCTGGGAATGTTGCTGCTCGGGTTTTGTTGGATCATTTGAGATTGTTGAGAGAATAAGATAGGTTGTGTACCTATTGGATACAAAAAGATGGTATGGTGATATTCATGAAGATAACATGTGTAAAGAATTTGGTAGTATCACCAAGAACCTTCTCATTTGATTTATGTTGATGATTATGATCATTAGAAGGAGGATTCCTTTGAGTAGAATGTGAGTCATATTGTGGATCGTAGTGAGAATGTTTTATGGAAGTAGATAGTTTTAATAGTCTATGTATTTTAGTAGCATAGGAATGTTTACGAGTAACCATGGGAGAGTTAAGTAGATATGTAGGCTTGGTGGACAAACCATTTACCTCATAGGTTCAGTGATTCATGGGATTATAGCTCAAGGACCAGCTATTAAAATGTACAGTGATTAAATGTTCCAGGAATTTTTGGGGATGCCTCATACTCAAAGTCGGGTATTCTTCTACTATATCTTCATTAAACCTTAGTTGTGTTTTTCATTATGGTTATTTTTGGTGAAATTTGAAAATTTTAGAAACCTATGGGTTTATGAATTGTTTACACATGGTTAAAGAAAATTGTGCTATTTCAAAAGTATCTTATGAGCCCATTTTTTAGAGCCACAAGAGGTGGGGCAATGATTGACCAAACTTTGTGACCACCCACCCTAAACAATGCACTTATAGATAGTTGGGGGTTTTATTTTTGGTGTACAATTTTTTGATATGTACAATAACCTAGGAGATACCATGAATTCCATGAGTATGGGATCATGGTTAAGTTGCATAGTATAGAAATCCATACTCCTTTCCCAGGAATCTATGTGCATGAGTTTTTAATTCCCTCATTTTTTAAAAAAAAATTCACGCACCCATTTATTAAAAGTAATCACCCTATTTCATTTATATGTGATTTTAAACATTTTTTGAGGCTCCATACAATGTTATAGGGTCCTTAAACCATCATCTTTCATAATATATGATCCAATTTAATGAATGATTCCTCTTTAGTAACTGATTTATTCTTCATTTAAGATTCATCTCTTTATTTATCATCTTCTCCCCCTATTGAGAGGGATGGTTTTCCCTCCATTGGTATTTGGATTAGATCTAGGTTTTTATGGATATTTATTCATTGGATCATGACCTTATATTTTAATCATATATATCTTCATCCATTTTCATTTTGACTATTCTACATCAAATTTAGGGTTTTGGTTTGGAGAGTGTTCATCAAAGATCTTGAGGTGGGTGGTATAATTGATAAATCTCGTAGTATTGATTATAATTGTACATATGTAATTTTGTAATTTTGTTTTAATGTTATGAAATTTATTTCAATTTAGAAATTTGATTTAAATTACATTAAATTGGGGAACCCTTTATGGATCTCATTTGACATGTGGGAGAAGATGTGACATGCTTGATGGTAACCCTTGCGGGGTTACTATTATCCTTTAACGATAATTATGAAATGTTAAAGGGAATTAATTTTTGTATAAAATATCAATTAAATAATTTTTAATTTTTTGATAATGGGATTTAAGGTGATTAATTTCGTAACATTAAGGAATTAATGAGATGTGAATGATTTTGGATAAATGATTTAATGGAAAAAAGTTATGTTAGTTCATGGGAATTAGAAACATGATTATGATTTATGATTGAAATGGTGAATGGTGATGAGATTGATAAAAAAAGATAAATTACATTAAACATTGATAAGAATGGGTTATATGTGAGATATATGTTTGATTTATAAATGTGTGTGGGTTAATTAATGATGCTTCAAATACCCGTGGGATTCCATAATGATTCTCCAATACCAAGATGTATGCATCTGACCAATAAATTATCAGATAGGGACTGATTCTTAAAATATCCATGTGGTGTGGGATAAAAACTAATGCTCTAAATACCCAAGGGGTGTCAATATAAAACTAACAGACCTAAAGATATTGGTATTGGTATTTATGCTCCAATATACAAGACATGAATTTCGAATTAAATGAATAGTGAATTGGAAGAAATATTTAATCAATATATTACTATGAAATGTATTTCAATCCTTGAAACATGCTGAATAAGGTATGGTGTGGCAGATTAATGAATAATAACTATGAAATATTTTTTAATTTGAATTTATATTTTTAATATTTACAATATACCATACAATATTATAGACTGGATAATGTTTATACACCATTGGTGGTGGCATAAAGAGTCACAATCAAATACTACTCAGGTAGGATGACTGGTACCCGTATAGATATCATGTTTGTAGTACATGATAACAGAAGGAGACTTGTGTTAGATGGGTGAGTTAGGATTTAGTATTATTCATGGATGACAGAACCCAAAAACTTGTTGAGACCCACTTTAATAATGTGAATGTGTATTTATTTTTGGTTTTCATGTAACACATGAAACATATATTCAATAAAAAATATACTTCTTCTGTTTAGGGTTATTCTTTCCCTGTTTATATTTATTAATGGGATGGTTCTTGATTATTGATTATTGTATTATCATTTAGCTATTGTTTATTTATTTATTCGATTTCATCACATTTATAAAGTGAGTATAGTCTCCCCATATTTCATATTATCCCCTCTCTTATAGTATATAGTTTTTGTGTTTTTGTGTGGTGCACATGAGGTCATGTAGCATACAGGATTGGGGCACCGACATGTGCCACTCTGGTCGGGACATCACAACCTCAACCCAAATGTGTAATTTATATCTTCTTTCTAATATATATGAATTTTAATTATATAAATAAGTCCCTATAACATTCACATATTTATAATCAAAATTATTCTACTTGAAAACCCTTCTCAATTTAACATACAAATCCAGTTACATCATATGACTGATCCCAAAATGAGGTTCACGATCCAGTTCATTAACTAAAATTATTAATATTCATTATATGGGTATATTATTTTACAAAATTCTATAATAGTTTATTCTAATTAAAATTATAACCACATAAAAATATCTGTTAGTGGTCCATGAAAATAATTTCATTAAAAATTAATCACACTAATAGTTCTAAAACAATTTCATCATTGTTCTTTAGAAATAATGAAAACCAAATCACATATGATTCAATAATAGTTATGTTTAAAACACATTAATCATTTATTAGTATGAATTATAATTAATCCATCTCTTTATTTTCATAAATATATTAATTATTGTTATCTAAGTGTAACAAAAACTCATTAAATTGAATATAGATACCAGATCATATTAGGGCCTCCCACTATAAATACATAACATTAATCGTTACATTATCTATTTCAATTGAAAAATCACTTTCTCACATTACCAAATATATTTTAGGTTTAATATATTAGATAATTTGATCGTAACTCATACATAACAAATTCATATATTACATAGGGGAAACATGTAAATAGTATCCATTTTCTTATAATATAAAACATTTAAAATGAAACCGATATTCTTATCATTGAAAATCATCATGAACATTATATATAACTCTTAATTATTCATACTCTACCTTAAACCCACTAAAAATAATTTAAAAACATGGCATGAGGAAAAAATCATAGGGATGTAAAATAATGAAAAATATTAGTCAAGTGAAAAAAATTAAAAAACCATAAAAATTACGCCGTTATGAAAATATACTTTGACTATATGAAAAAATTTGTACCCACATGAAATCAAACTTTTTTTTCGAGAAAACCATTCATTAGGAAGATTAATAAAATATTATTTCCTTTTAATAAACTTATAGACTTTTATTTTTAATCCTTGTTAAAATCATGTAAAAAATAACTAGATATGAGATACATCCATATGACATAGTTTACCGGAGGACACCCTAATTTTGTCCATTTAAAATAAGAAACATTACACAATGCATTGGAGAGATTTATTGGTCTCACACATTTTATAATTTTTATTGGTACAACCATTGTATAAGCTATATTGGACTAATTAGCCATACATGTTGTATTTGGCGCACATGAATTAGAAGATGTCTCCTGATCACCCATCCTATAAGATGTACTAGGATAACACTTCATCATCACTCATTACCATATAATATATCACTAGTAAGAAAATATACAAATTTACCTTTTCATATTACAACTATTTAATAACTCTTCTAAACCCATGTTAAAAAGATTTCCAACTATCGAAATCTCATTTCTTTTAACAACCAATTTTTTTTAAAAAATACAAATAAAAAAAAGAAATATGGGATTAATTAAATCCAAAATATATAATTATAATATAATATAGTCTTCAAAATTTAATTATAGTTGTGTGAAAATCTATTAATTTCACATACACTAAAATTGAGAATTTATTTTATCTTACGTAATGAAAATCAATATATTCAGTGCAAAATAAGTAAAAAAGACTCTTTTTGAAAACCATTGAATGAAAACAAACTAAGAGAAAAAATTTATATTAAAATTAATTTATATAGATATTAATACGTCCATAAAATAATTTATGAAAATTGGTAGGGAAGAAATATATTAAAATAAATATCATTAAAACATTAAAAATTATTTTTAATGCCAACATTTCCCTTACATCGAGTCAAACTGTTCACATCTATTGTTTTATTTCATGAATAATAAACATATGTTTATTTATTTATTTTACTATGAACTTATTTCATCTTTTTATTCATTTTATTACATTTATTACCATGTAATATTCAATTAAATAATCTATTATGTTCTTATTGGTCGTTTAATTGTATTCAAATAATATGTCCCAAATGACATTAGAAGGTGGGATATGATCAAAATATTCATTATTGAAAAATATATAGAATAATGAAAATTAAATAACTAAATTTTATTCTATCAAAATATGAATTAAAAAATAATGTTGATGTATTGTTCGGGAAAATGACCTATTTCACAATCATTGAGATGGTTGGTCATACGTACTAATTTATAATACTTCCGTTTTTCAAAAAAAATAATGGAAATAAGGTTAGTGTTATTTTATCATTATATAATTATGATTATAATATAAATATCATATTATTACCTCCATTAATCCTTTATATATCATAAATGTGATGTCATTCCAAAAAACTAATTGCATTTCTTTGTAGAGGTGGTAATCCACACATATGCATTAACAACATTATCATTTTTCAATAAATTGAAATGACAGAAAATATATAACATATTATTCTTATAGATTTATAAATATTTTATGATTATAATATATTTGTATTTATTAAATCCATAAATATAATAATACATGATATGTGTCGATGAAAAAAAATTGCATTAGTTCACAATGTGGTTGTCCATTGTACACATGAACGAATGTTTTTATTCTCATTGTATTGATATGGAGAAAAATATAGGTTATTAAATTAAGACAAAATTATCTCATTATATTTTATAGGTTGTTTATTTTTTTATTATGTTTAAATATTATTTGATTGAGTTTGAAGAAGTAATAAATTTGAAATGTCCAGTTAAAATATTTAACTCCTCTTAGGAAAACCTTCTCTTCATTACTCCTCATGAACTATATGGTTTGTATAATACCAAACATAGGACTTATGAAATTTGGTTAGGGATTTATTGAAATTAATTTAGTCAGTTTTTTCATGAAAAGAAATAGATATTGAAGTGTGATGCGGGGAGGACAGTCAGTTCCCTTTTAAATGTGAGGGAAGGGGGATTATTTTAATTTATTAATATATTAAATTGATATAAATTATTTTTCATCTAAAATATGATCAAATTTGACAAAATTCAGATTTAATATAATTTTGAGTTGATATAATATCATCCACTAACATTTGGAATGTTTAGGTTATTTTTTTATCCTTGCCACTTTGTTTTAATCCATTGTTAAACAACTTGAGAATTACCACGATATCAATGATCTTACTATTTAGGTTTTAAAAAAAGTTATTATAAAAGGATAATTGGATGAAAACGATAGAATGGTTTTTATTTTAGACCATATACAATAAACTTTGACTAATATATTATTATACCTAAATGTAAACCTTTTAATAAAATATTCTTTTATTATAAACTACAATTAATCTTATTTTTAACATACATAAAATACTATAACATAATAGGTCTCTACTTCATGTATAATTTACCCAAAATGACATATATTATAGTAAAATAATTATATTTTATAAATTCAATCTTCCAATAAAATGTATATAAGAAATATATTATTTTAAACTATGTCTTTTTTTTTAACAACTTAGTTGGTAAATTTTAACCGTAATAGTGGTAATGAATTTTTCCAAATTATATGGATATAAATTTATTTATATGGTAAAAATTATGTCACTAAATTTATTTATCATCCTAATTTACCTATTTAAATATATTTATTATTTCTACATAATTTGATTATATATTATATATAATATAATACAATTAACGTAATTTTATATACTATTTTTATATTTTGAAATTAAACAAAATAAAAAAAATTATTTTTTAGTATACAAATTTTACACATCCCAAAAATGTTATATTTATCTATAAAATATTTTAGTAACTATAAATCAATTATAAAATATCACATCTGTGGTCTATAATATCATTGACTTGGTGTTTATTCTACTTTGTCCAGAGCTATTCCTCGGTGTTGCTTAGATATTTATGGTAAATATTTCTCACAAAAAATTTAAAATTATTTAAAATTATAAATATTAATTAAATAAGGTCATGATAAGCTTTTATATTCATTATTTATGTACATAAAATCACATCCATATCATGTTGATTTATTTTATATGATAATTTAACTTTTCCATATTTTTATAATCTTTCCACAATAATTTGGATAAGTCAAATTTTTTTAACTCAAAATTTAATATCTAAATATAAAAATAATGACTAATTAGTTATATTTATTTAAAAAATTTGATAAAACACTTATTACATTACAAATTTTATCTTTAAGAAACCAAATTCGAATATTATATTGTGGTACCAGAACATAGTTGGCATGAAAAATTATTTTCATATTTATCAATAAATCAATTTTAGTTTATGTTTTTAATTAATTTTTATTTATATTTTTATTATATTTTCATAAAATTTCCATTTAATATTTTTAATTAAATTTTATATCATATTTATGTCACGGGGATATCATAAATGATACCATGCTTTCTAAAAACTGTATTTTTTATTATTCAACAAATATTTCACTTATTGAATAAAATTAACAAAATTTATCCTATAGATAAATTTTAAATTTAAATTATATTTAAATAATTTAAATATAAATATGTGATATAAATTATATTCAAAATAAATTTTCAATTAAAAATACTTTTTTAATAAAATGGATTATTATACACAAAAATGAAGTTACTAAAAAATTAAGTATAACGTTTATTAAAATGTAATTAATTAGGTTATATATAATTAAATAAAAATTATGTCTCTCTAAGTTAAAATTAAATTCATAATGGGGCTTTTCAATAAAATTAAATTGAATCTTTACAAAAATCAATATGTTTACTATTCACAAAAAAATTAATTTTTCACCAAAATAAAAAAAATAACCCCAAGATATTTTTGATATAATTAATTATAAAATGAGATCTTATTTATCAAATAAAATTTATATATTTCATATAAATTAAATATAAAAATCTCTCACAAAAAAATGTGAAAACAGTTTTGAGGAAAACACATTTTTGAAAGATAAAATGTATTTACTAGAAAATAAGGGATTATTTATTAAGAATTTATAAATTATTATTGATTAGAACAATTATATATATAATAAGAATAATAATTTGGTTACTATTATTCATACCAATAAATTTAACTTATAAGATATACTGGTCTTATGTAAATAGAAATATTCCAAAGTTCATTTTTGCTTTGGGTTGCTTGTTTTATATTCTATCAATCAAAGTGTAATTTTAAAATCCATGGGTGTTAAATTCTACCACCCCCTGATAAATTAGATCCTAAAAATATGAACATGAGCTTAGTTGTAAAGGGTTTCTCATTTGAAAGCACCTTTTTGATAATCCATATCATAATAAGTGTCAATAAAACATTTTCATGAAAAGAGGGAAGGGGAAATATAATGTTCATCTAGAATAAAACATACTAGGATTCTAGCTATGAGAAAAATTGGGGTAAATAAAAAATGTACATTTAAGAAAAATTTATTCTCCTAATAATGATGTGGTTCGATACATAACATTTCTCATAAGAAAGATAAATCTCTTGAGAAATTCAATTACTCAAAACCCCTAAATAAATAATCTTTCAAAAAACCAATCAATTCTATATAATTAAATGTAATATAATAAATAAAATTCAATATCCATTTCCAAGTGTTTTATAATTCCTTTTCCACATATTATAAAAACATAACAAAATATACTTACCTGATTTTCTATATAATATATAAATGAAATATTTTCTTACTACCAATTCCCCCCCACAATATCACATTTTTATTAATATGATTATCACCAATGAGAAATAGTTCATTCATAAACATATATAATCTATATCAAAAGGATCACATCTTCTATAAAGTGTTAAAAATTTATTCCTATGGTCTTTAGAAAATATAGAAAACTATACCATTTAAGACAAGTAAATATAATTTCAAAAATAAATATAACATAGTATGATTAAATACACAATTAATATCTAATGACATAAAAATAAAAACCACATTTCAACATGGATAATTCAATCAATAACTAGCATAAAAAATTAAAAAAAATCCTGGCCATATTCGAATCCAATATTTAAAATGTGTTGGATCACATAATCTTCTGATGCTAAATTAACATTTCTCTCCAATCAACACTAGTCAATAACAAAGTCATTCAACCGAAAATGAATACACCATATTCATATAATCTCCAACATAGTCTATTTATTTCCATAATTAACATGAAACACTATAAATATATATTAAAATCATATATCATTTCAAAATATAATTCATTTTTTATTCCTCAATAAAATTACCATTTTATAAAATAATATTCTATTATACATAATTATATAATGTTCTGAAATAATATTCTTATCTTATTCAAAAATAAAATTATAAACTTCATCAAAAAATAAATTTTCAATCCCATGGTTTACAATATAGTAAAACATTTGTTCCCAATATAAAAATATCATTACATATAAAATATTTTAAGAACTAAAATTTTATTCACTATCCTAACCATCATGCAGGTAGTGGTATATTATGAACTCATGTTACCCTTTAGTTGCGGGTTCAAGACATGCATCATTGCTGGATGAGACGGTTTGTCTCATGTCCTTCTGATAGTCCATTTGATCAAACAATTTTAAAATAATTACTATCATTTTCCCCAAAATATGAGAATCATTCTAAAAATTTTAATATAATTTTTCCACAGTAATAATTTATTTTGTACCTAAGGGTTACATATACCTTTACTAAGTAAAACATCCACCAAAATGTCATTAATCCATTTAAAATCCCAGCACTTAAATCCTAAAATCATGTATTTAAGTAATTGAACTTTTGATCCCCCATAGACTAATAAACCCATGATTGTATCCATTACTCGTTAGATAAAATCTCAAGAAAACATCACAATCTCCATAGTTTTCATATACCCAATAGTGACACCAAATATAAGGACCCACACTAAAAAACTACATAATCTAGTGTCTTTAGATAAGCATTCACTTTACCACAATCCCATAAATATTTTATGATTCAATATTTAATCAATTTGGTTATAAATAATTCATAAAATAATAATATATTATAAGGTGTCAACTTCTACATAATATCAATTTTTCAATAATATAAAAAATTAAAATGAATTTTTCTCCTTTTAATAAAAAATATCCATGACCATTAACAAAACATCTTATTTTTTTATTACACTTATATATACCCTATCAAAAACATTGAAAAATGATAGACAAACACAAAAAACTAATTATGATATATAAATTAAATAAACCTCTTTTCTCTCTAAAAAACATGAAAACACATAAAATTTATATATTTTTTAAAATATATATTCAGTGTGTGAAGAAAATTAAACATATATGAATTTTTTTTAAGGATGATAAGTAAATACCATAGAAAGAAAATAAAACCCTATTTTAAGAATCATAGATAATTATTTTTTATAACATGTTTTATACTCTTGAAAAAACTAACTAGATCCCATTAAAATTCATTGAACAAACCACCCTTGATAACTCCCTCTATGAATTTCTTGTCAAGGAACATTACCCATTATATTGGAGAAAAATATCGGTCTCACCCATCGTATTTTTTTGTATAAGGCTCACTTGTTATATTAGATATAACAAGAACACTTTTAATCATCTTTAATGCTCATGTATGATATCAGAAATACCCATTTTTATCTCTTACCATTTCAACTTAAAACCATTGAACAATTATATTGAACCACTGTGAAAACATTTTCTAATTCTAAAAAACACATTCCCTATAAAACCAAATTTTGAAAATATATTCATTTAATAAATGAAAATAACGTTTTCATTGAAGGAAACATTTAATCATATAATAGATCCCAAACACTAAATTATAGTTTTGGTGGCTTGAAAACCCATTCCTGCAATATATGTTAGAATAGGATAATCAGTTTTCATATTTTAACAGAAGACAATACATTATGTATAAAATATATAAAAACATTCATCTTCAGTAACATTGATAGAAAATAAAAATAAACCTAATATTACAATAATAATTAATTTTTAAGAATATAAATAAATTCAAAATTTTACTTTATCAATATGTACGTAGAATAAATTTATTTAGAATGTAAATTATTTAAATATTTAAAACGAGGTTATAAGTTATTATTTCCATTACCTCAAGCACAACTTATCATATTCATTCATTGCACTGAAATTTTATAAAAAAATATTATAATTATATTTATTAAATTTATAAAAGTTTGTTATTCCATTTTTTTATTAATTTTCATATCATGTTCAATAACATAATCAATTAAGTGGCCATATGAAATTGTGAAGATAGTCAACCAATATGTGTAGATTTAAATCAAACAATTGAATATAGTCAAAGGGATCATTATACCTTAATATCCATAATAATATTCATTTCATATTAATCATTTATATAAATAAGTTATACTCATTAAAAATTCCATGGATGATGGTTACAAAAAAAGAACAATGTCAAAATAATGGAGAAAGAAGATTGTACGTACGTATGAGTAACATTTTCATTTTTTCAAATAACATGATGGAAAAAATTTCTTTATTGTTTCATCATTAAATATCCATTTTTATATGATAGAGAAAATATAATTTTTTTATAAACATATATATATCAGCTATATGATGTGGTTATGAAAAAATAGTCACATCGCTTCATGGAGGTGGTAATCCACAAATATGTATGAATGATATTATAATTTTCATTAGATAAAAATGTAAGGAGATATGTACTCTATTATCTTTCTAGAATTATAAATAATCTTGAATATTGTATATTTACACTAAATTTATCATTATAACCATCCTTTACAAGAGGTAGAGGATAAAAAATTACATTTATTTGCAAGGAGTTTTCCACCCATTAACATAATAGAATCTTTAATTTAATATTTAATGGAAGTGAATTTGGATATAGTTTATTATGTAAATATAAAAACATTTTTTTAGATGTTTTTTAAATATTTCATTATATTTAAAAAATCGGGTGTATAATAATAATTAAAACTAAATCATTTTTCTAAAATAAATATGACTTTTCTATATAACCTCCCTATATTTACACCTTAATCCCTCTGTAGTTTGTATTAATCAAAATATTAGACCACTATAACATGGGGGTGGAACATTATAATGGATTTATTTAGGGATGGGATTATACAAAAGTCTATTAATGTGTGTATATAATAGGAGAAAGTGTGCCTGTTTAAATGTGAGGGATGTTACATTCATGGAATTTCATAAAATAATGAATTAATGTAAATTAATTATCACATTAAAAGGGATAAAAATTGATATGATTAATATAAATGATGATTACGAGTCAAAATAATATCATAAAATTAAATTTAGAGTTTTTTAGATTATTTTATCATCCTTATCTCTTTGTTTTAATATGAATTAGCTTTTTTTATAGTTACCATAATATCAATGTTTTTCACTATTTATGGGTCAAGAAAGATACTATAGAAAATTACTAAAAATTGAGAGTGTTAAATATTTTACACCATATCCCATTTACATGGTTGAATATTTTGTGTTTACTAATTTTAAAAAACTCAATAATATATTTTTGACTATAAAATATCAATAATGTCATTTTCTTAAAATATACGAAATATTTTAACATAATATTTCTCTAAACCATATCAGAAGGTTCCAAAATTACATCTATTTGAAAAGAATGAGATTACTATTTTAATTTAATCATAAATTCAAGTTCATCTATGATAATATTTTATTATCAGCTGTTTCTTTTGGTATGACCCCTTGATTAAAATTTTATAACCTTACCTGTGGTAATGACTTATTAAACTATAATAGGGTATAATTTTACTTATAAGGTAAAATTGGGTCATAAATGCAAAAGGGTTGAATTTTTTTAATATTTTTAATCCTAATAAAACTCTTGAAATATTTTTTTAATGTTTAAATAATTTAATATAATATTACCTGACATAGATAGTATTGATATTATTTGAAGAACTGTTCATAAAATTTTACATTGTAAAAAATAAGACATTAAAGGGATTATAATATAAAACATTCACACATCCCAAAAATATTATATTAATTGATTACATTTTCATTAAACTATAAATCATCCCAAAAATATTTTAATTAGTTATTCGAAAATCATTTACATTATTTTTCTATGGCATGCACAATCATTGATTTGTTGTTGTGTAAGAATTTAGGTTAAATGTCTTATAAGTAAATATTCAAAAAAATACCACAATAATAAATTTTCATCAATTTTAACTTTTATGTTAAATAAATATTTATATTTTCTCACATCATATTCCTGAAAACTTATGTGATATGATACGTTGAATTTTCTAGCTTTTCTCTTGATGTGAAAAAGCATTTAGATAAGTCACTTGTTATATAACTCTGAAATTCATATCCATCAATATAAAATCACAAATTATTAATATTTTTTAAACAAGTCTATCATGTAAATATATCTTCAAAATTATTATCGTAAAGATAACAATTTTCTGATTTTCCTGGTTTATTTAAGCACTGTATCAGGACATAAAATTGTTTTCATATTCATCATTTAATGAATTATTATTTAATTTTTTTGAATTAAACTTTTTAGTTTTAATTTTATTATCATAAATTTTAATTTCCTTATGTTTAATAATTTATTTATCTACTTCTTTTCTTGGCGATATCATAATATATATGATATATCATAAAAAATTTATTTTTTTTTTCTATTCACCAAAAATATAACCCTTGAAGAAAAATCTAAAAAAATTCACTTCAGGGAAAATTGGAATATATTATATCAAATATGATATAAATTTCCAAAAAAAATTGAATTACTAAAGGGGATTGAAAATTTTTTAATTTAAATATTCAGTTAAGAATAGATTATTTTAAAAAATCAATTTTTCTACCTAAAATTGGCCTTATAAAAAATCAGGTATAATGATCATTCAAAAGTAAAAAACTTTATTATATATAATTAAATAATAATTAAGTTACATTTATATAAAAAAATTATGCTTTTAGTGAAATAAAGTTATCATTTTCCCAAAAAAATCATTTATTATTCATGGAAAGAAAAATCTTTTAACAAAATTCAAAAAATATCAATGTAAGACAACTTTAAAATGAGAATTTCATAAATGTTTTCAACATAATTATATAAAATTTATGAAATTTTCATAAATAAATTTAAATATTCTCTATGAAAAAAAACCATAAAAATCATTTCTTAAGAAAACACATCTGTGAAGCATAAAATTACATAACTGAAAATATAGTTATTAATTCCTAATAATAACTAAATTTTTATTAATATGAACCCCTACATATGTATATCATAATTGTTTTACTTTAATGCATATCCAGTAATTTGAGGGATACATTTAATTTGTAATACGTAAATGTCAATATTTCATGGTATGTTTTAGCTCGGTGTTTCATGTCGTATACGCTATCAATCATAGTTTTGGTTTAAAATGGTAATGTGTTACACCACACCCAACAGGACTTATAAAGATAATATAGGGGTCACAAATTTTCATGACTTACCTACATTGATAATTAATGTATTGGAACGTTCTTACTTTAGAAGGAATATAATACATAGTTATTTTTGAATTTTTTTCATCTAATGATTTTAATATAAATCATATGAATATAAATTTATACTAGTTTATGAGATGCATTTTTAGATTATGTGTAATTTCAATATCTATTTCTTTTTGTAAAAAATTAGTCTTAATTTATCATTATATCTTTATAGCTAATTTGTTCAACATACATTATTTTCTTAGACCTTATATAATGAATTTTAATGATACGTATCAGGAATAAAATAATATTATATCTACACAGGTAAAAATTTATCATATGAATAAGGCACATGAAATTCCATCTAGTAATTGATTAAAATCACACTACTAGGAAACTTTCTGGTTACAACATGCCTATAATGTTGTAACAGTTTGTATAAATGTTATTAGAGGAAATAATTTTAGTTAAGGTGTCTATGGATAATGTTTTTGAAATAGTATGTCTATGTCAATGGAAATTCCCTGATAATGGTCATAGGATCCTATTTATATAATCACATACCATTTTTTAAAACCCATTTCATTTGACATAAGCTTGTAATTTTGGATAAAACCATTGTTGGTAACTTTGGAATGTGTTCCTATGAGAAATACTTTTTTGGATATAAATAAATTATTAAAATTTTATAACAATATATTAAAAATCAATATTAATTATTTTTAAATTATATTGTTTTTATTTATTGTATTCTTGTTATAAAAAATTATATATGAAAAAATATGACCCACGGGGTAACCTAGACTGACACTACAATCATACAATCATATTTAACTCTCTAGATACTAACTTAAATTACCTATGTCATTAGGGGTGCTATAAATTTGGTGAGAATTAGAATTTTTATCTCTAAATAAGTATTAGTTTCAGAATTGGGATTTTTATTAGTAATTCTGTAGTTGGGACACCATTAAAATGTGTCTTTATAAATGATCAGGTGTTTGAGTGGTGATTAGGGTTCCAAAGAAGGTATTAAGGGTTTGTATGACTAATAAATTTATCAAAAGACCCACTAAGTACCTAGTAAGGTTCCCAAGATCTATGCCCAACAAGAGGTCCAATGGCTACCAAAACACCTCCAACAGGGTATGTGGTGTATTTCTCGGTGGGTGTGAAATTTTATATTTTTAATTTATTTAATTTTATGTAAGAAATCCTCTCTCCAACTAACAAGTTAATAATAAAACATTCTCCTTATATCCACTATATTTTCCACCCTCCCTATTCAACATTTGAATCATCTCATTGGATCATGAATCATTAGATCATCAATCCATAATATGTGGAATGTATCTGTTGGTGTGGATAAAAGAAGAACATTGTTATATATCATTATCTCATTCATTTCACTATAATTTTTCATAAATATAGTTTAAAGAATTGTTCCTAAATTTTTTTGTGTTTTAGGTAAGTGAGGATCAACCAAACCACGATATCAAATTAGTGTGATTTAATAAGATTAAGTTATTGGTTCTTATCATATTTCACTATTTAGTATATATTTTTATGTTAAATGAATGAACTTGTATATGCTTTAGTTTTGGGTTTTCATGATATGGTTCGGGTGAGTTTTAGAGTTTAATACAGGCTTTGGAAAACACTTTTTAATTAATCAGATGTTCTACACATGGTTGGATGATTTTGTGTTGCCAAGTTACAATGTATATAAGGGGAAGGATATTATTGGATTCTAACAGACCCCTTACTGATTTTGAAAAATAATATTTTTCATGATTTTCCATGGTTTATTACATAAGTGTTGGATTATAGACTCTCAGGGGATTGAGGAATTTAGTAGTGGTTCATTCATGGTATGTGCCTTGGGTGTTTCATGAAAGTTTGGTTGTATGTACCGAAAGAAATATATGTCCCTTGGTAAGGGTTGAGTGATTTTGATGTTCTTTCCTTGGAATCATGTATCACATGAATGAGATGAATAAGTTATATATATACATGTTACTTAAATGGATTACCATGAATAGTGTATTTTTGGAATTTTTTACGAGAATATAGAGGGTTTATTTCAACTTTATTTCAAATATGCCTTATTCTTATGGTATGGTGAATTGTTATCCTAGATCAAGTAGCCTTTGTGTTTTAACACCCCTATCTTTTTAATTAATACATTATTATTGGGTTTTTTTAATAATGGAAGTAAATATAAAAAGTGGAATCTTGGAAGAGTTTGTATTTAGATTATTCAGTGGGAAATTGAGTTATATGAGTGGAAGATAATGTTAGTTCCTTTTTTTAGGTGTGAAGTGATTCCCCAAAAGGATTTTTACACTGTTTTATATAAGTGTGAACAATGATCTAGGATGAGAATGTATTTTTTCCAACGTGCATTATAATTTGTTAATGGGTGTTATACAACTGTAGGTTATACTTGAGGTGGTTATTATAGTGAGATGAATAAGGGGACATTATGATCAACTATATTGTAGAATAACCTCTAGGGATAAACATTGTATAGATTAGGGTTAATTCATAGAATAATCTTATACTATGATAATATTGTTCTTATTATCATGGTGTGTAGGTATTTTTCCTATGACCATATGGTGGGTTATGATAAATGAATTAAGGCCCCACACTAAGTTTTGTGATGCATTAATAATCAATCCAATGTGATCAGGATCAATTATTGGATGTCACTGTAAGTCTTAACACTAAAGGAGGGGGTTTTCCTTATGATTCCCTAGTTGGGAGGGTGTGGATGCATGATGTGGTCATAATTATTTTACCTAAGTGAAAAGGTAGTGGAATTATCCGTGGTATGTGATGTGGTTTCTGTTGTGATTGTGGAACCATATACTATGTGAGAGTATGTTTTCATGTGATGTGTTATAATGGGATGTTGGGATTTGAGGATATCTTGAGTATGGATGTTGAACACAAGATTTAAAATGTGTTCCACCCATGAGTGGGAGTGTTTGATTTGTGATTTGATATGTGAATTAATATTAAAATATAACTTGAGTTAGAAGGCATCAGTCATATTAAAGAATTTAACCCTTCAATGAGATGACTCATCTAGTAGAATATATCATATCATGCATAGTGGTGTCCATGTAGGTACATAAATGACTGATGAATATTCTTGTGTGTATTGTTTAAAAAACATTCATTCTTACACAAACTATATATAATTGTATATTCAATGAACCTTATTGTGGTATTTTATAGAAATGGTTTGTCATACACTAATCTGGCACAGTGGTTCATGTTCAATGATTCATGTTTTACTTTTAGGTCATTGGTTATATGGGTTTCATGTCATATAAATCTAGATAATGATTTAAAATAGAGGTCCATGATGGGGCATGTAGTTTTATTTTGGAGCCCTTGTTTTATTTTATATGAGTTTAATTTTTATTTTTTTAGAATACTGAGTGAATTTTTTTATGTATATGGTTTTAGGTATTTCATGTGTATCATTATATTATAACCTAGTGATATTTTATACTAATGATGGTTATAAATTCATTCTAATAATTTTTTATACTCTAATTTTTTTAATGAGTCTGTTTTTAAATGTTATTATATGTGATGAAAAGGATATTATATACTATGCATGTTTTTCATTGACATCCACTATAATTTAGAAGACACTATAATATGGGGAGGTATGATTACGGTTGTATAGTTCTATAGAATTGTGTCAATGATTGGAATTCTATATCATGTTATTACAAAATTGAATCAAATCATTGTTTGATTGTCTTAATATTTTTGGAAATGGAATTCAAGGAAATATAATGATAGAGTCTAGACTGGACAATGGAATCATATTTCATTGCCACCTTTTTATATATAAATTCCATTTTAATAGGGTAATTGGGATTGTTTTTTTATACTACAGTATTCTAATATGTATTTTTATTAATGTGTGATGTTTTCAACTATCTTTATAATATATACCTTTATACTTGGATGAAATTATATTGAGTATGTGTTTTCATGAATCATATGTGTAATGTATGATTTTTTGGAATTTGAAAGACTTATTCTCTATTTAAAAGGGTTTTCAAAATGAAAAAGGTTTTCCAGTATGAATAGTTCATAAGAAAATGGTTTATAAATTGTTCAAAAAATGAAAATTAGTTAATTAAAATTATAAAAATTATTGAATTAATTTTTTTTTAAATTTTTTTACCAAAATATTAACTAATTATTAAAAATATGGCATTTTTTATTTAATTTAATATAAAAATAATTAGTTTTTAAATTTTAATGGTTTTATACACTTAGTTAGTTGGTTTGTGTAGTTATTTCTTTGTACGATTGGAATAAGAAAAGATTTCAATAAACAAGGACTATATTGGATTGTGATTTTTTATTAGTAAAATACCATTGATGGGGGGTTTGGTAATGGAAATTCCATTTTGATGGGAGTGAAGCTCTATCAAATGTGAGTATACTCACCTTTGGGTAAGATATTTGTTTGACAGTGTGACCTATTGAGTTATTTGTCAACTCCATTGTGTTAATTATAGTGGGCGAATATATTGCGTATAGATCTAAGAGTGAGGTTTGGATTTTTGTGTTTTTACCTTCACTATTTATATATAAATCATAATGTGTGAGTTTGGTTGGTATGGGGGTATGAATGGTGGGTATTATATAAGTTGTGGTTCTGGATTATAGGGGTGTTTAATAGACCAGCCACATAATAATTGAAGGGAATGTGAGTAGATTCTTTTTTTCATGTGGGATTGTGAGTATATTTATTTTTAATTTAGGTGAGTCAAAGGATGAAACTAGGTTTTGTGGACTATGGATAAATTCTTTGGATGTGGTAATTATTCTCAAGTAAGGTGTGATTGATAATTTATCCACCCTTAATCATTTCCTTGGTTATGTTATGAATGGAGGAACTGATAATTTTGGATGAATGATGTGTCAGAATTTTAAGAATTGATAAGGCCCAATTTTCAGCTTGTGTATTAAATTAGGTAACCCATTTCAAGGGTTATAATGAGTAATGGACAATTTTTATGGCCCAATGTTATGGAATTCCTAAAAATTCATTGTATTTAGGATTATATTTATGTAATGTACAAATAGAATACTATAAAAGAATTATGAGGAATAAAAGTAGATTGATAATATGGATTGATCAGTGAGTTTTGGACCTTATGTGAGTAGTTAAAAATGTGTACATGATTTTAAATGTAATGCATCATGGAATGTATCATGTTGGTTTTGGTTGATGAAACTACCCTATGAATGAGGGTATTGTGAATGAGCATATCACTAAACACTGATCACTTGGTGGGTTGATGGTGATTTGAATTGGATATATTGGAAATTAATCCTACTAATATATTAGAGTGTTATAGGAACTCCATAATGAATGATTGTGTTTCTCTATGGTGTGTGTAATGACCCACTGATTCTCATTGGCTGGAGAGTACAACAAGTCATTACTAGGTCGTAAGTGACATCCCCAAATGCCAAAGGCTAACAATAAATGCCAAAAGGTTTCAAATACTTGTGGGAGACTATTTTCACATTATGAAATAAACCAATCATCCTACCAACCATAACCAAACATTCACTATATGATGCTTGAAAAAATGGAAGAAAACACAACAACTTCATGTATCTAAAAATCACATCAATGTATGAAATTGTAGAAGAATAACGAAGTATCAAAGTACATAGTGAATTGACTACAGAAGACTCTCCAAAGAACTCAAGACTCCATTATCCACAAGCACCATGCTCCAAAATCTCCAAACCTCCCAAACAACATGAGGTAATGCTAAACACATGTGAAACATTACCTTTTCCCTTGTCCCAGATTATAGAATCTGCAAAAGCACCAAAGTGCCAAAGTAGGGGTGAGTATAAAACTTAGTAGTTTTTCTCCAATGACATCCCTACTCATGATACTAGGATAGAAGAGTTAGAAACAATTATATAAAACTGTTTATATAAAGAAATTTCTCAAAAACAATTTTCAACTAGATATAAACAAGTTTCCAAAACCATTCTTTACCAAAAGCATACAAGTGGAATTGAAACCAATTTTCCCAGCAAGATATTTTCAAGAAAAATAACCAAACAATCATTAAAACCATTTCATAATAATTCTTTATCAGCATACCCAACCATTCCTCAGACCCATGCAACCAACCATTCATGCTACATTATGACAGTTCCATACTAATGAGCAGTTTATTGTCGATCTACCAAGTTGTCACAATGTAATTGATTCCCATGTGCCATTAACCCTTTGGCACCGAGCATATGGTCATATTTCAACCAAGTCCTATATATGAAACATCCCCTGTTCCATTAACCCTTTGGAACTAGGAACAAGGTTATATTTCAACCAGGACCCAAATATGAAACATGTACACACACTACATATGCCCAACAATCATGCCAAAATAACACTTTCAATAAAAACACCATTTTATTGAAAACCATTTCTGTCAAAATAATTTCAATGCCAAAACATTTCAATTAAAGACCATTTTTATTGAAAACCATTTCTACTAAAAACCCATTTTATACAACAATTTATCTATTCTAAAAAAAGTTAATTTAAAATATTCATTTTCAATTCATGAAAATAAACCTCCTTTTGCAAAACTACTCAAGAAGATCACACAATTTCAGACAAAACCATAAATCATCACTAAAGAAGAATTATTCCATGATTTTCACAATAAATACTATTAAAATAATCTAATTTTAAACTAAGGTAATCAATTCTAGCAAAAGGATATGAGAGTGGAGCCACCTACCTCATAGGTTTTCACAAAACTTTGACAACAAATGAAGAATGCAAACAAAAGCTGGTCGATTCTCCAAGAACGGACTTAGTTCTCTTATCCTAGAAAGATCAGGACTCAATATTGAATTATTAGGAATTCCAAAAAGTAGATCTAGCAGGTTCAGATATGAGAGAGAAAGCTGATCAGAGAAGAATATCTAAGAAGATCTAAGAAAACATGACAAATGTAGAAAGAATGGGGACATACATCTAGAATCAGACTCGAACTCACTAAGTGAAGGCTTTAGGTTGGCTCCAACTCAAGTGGGGAGGGTTCACCAGCCTTCTATGGAATGTAATATCATAATAGGAGTGTTTTGAAGAAAAAACTAATATATAGATCAAAAACGAGTAAGCACTAGAAAAATAGGATCTAGAATTGACCTTTGTGCATGGTTTGATGCACGGTCTGGGCCAACCATGTATGGATCGTGTGACATTTCTTCATGTCCCAAAACTCCTTATAAAAACCCCAAACTCTCCCATCCTTCACCTTTAACCTTTTTACGGAAACATCCCACATTATGGAAACACCTCACTTTATGGAAACAACCCACTTCATGGAAACAGCCCACTTTATGGAAACAAATAACCTTATAGAAACACACCAATTTATGGAAACAACCTACTTAATTGAAAATCTCTATATTATGGAAATTATCTATTTTATAGAAGCTCTCTATTTTAGGGAAAACTCTATATTGTATGGAAAACTCTATATTTTATGTGTCACGAACCAACCCAGGTCAACCCTGAACTGATCACCCTATCCGGTCCACGGCATGACCCGAGAGGCGTTCCTGATCCTCCTGAGCTGGCGACAAGTTCTAGGGCATTATTATAGGACAAGTGGGAATTATTTTTCCCAATAAAAATAAATAAAGCAGCGGAAAAGTAGAAATACACCATATAAATAAATGACCCTAAAATGAAAGAACAACCAACAAGACACACTAACCTGGTCTCGACCAAAACTTCTCACGACTCTGAGAGTCACTCACCAGTCCACAACCAACTCTCATCCACGATGACCAAGCTCATACCAAACCTCCAGAAAAGCCAAAAATTTGGAAAAAAATATATGTGTGAGTATTAAAACTTAGTAGTCGTGCCCAAAAAACTGTTCTCATTGCACTACCATTAAAAAAAGAATTTACCAATTTCAGGTTTGAACTAAATTATTTAAAATATTAGTTTCCACACACACTTTCATTTCAAAGAAATAATCAGTCCATTGCCCTTTTTAATATAAAAACAAGTTTAACGTTTGAAATGAATATGTATATATCTTTTTAAAACATTTTATATGAACCATTTAGAAACCAAACATTATTCATTATCCAAAAAATAAAATTCACACATAATACGCAACACACACCAAGGGAAATGGAAAGAGTGGAATAGAGTGGCCAGCAACCGAACAAGACCTCTCAATTATTTTCCACATACAAATAAACACTAAAGGAATCATGGGTCAAACCTAGGAGATCGTGAACAATACAAAACATACTATACAAGTGACTCATCCGGAAAGCATGCTCTAACTCGATGATGTCATAATTCCCTAACGCCTAGTATAGCCCTTCATGGCCTAATCGAGGGGACTAATCCCCATTGAAATAATAACTCAGTATTACCCTTCTATGGGGCCACTATATAGTGCGTAATCTAAACTAGTGAAGAAATCGTTCTCAGAAGATTAACTCACTATGTCAGGTTCCCATGTCAACACATATAATAAAAATGGGTGAATCTACAATGTAAATCAACCAGTCAGGAGGAACAAATATCACACACAACTCACGGTTCAAAACAAACCAATGACCACCCCTAAGTAACCACAATAAAAGTTTTTCCAAATTTATTTATTTTATTAAAGTTCCAGACGAGCATTCACCATCTTTAAAGAAAAACCTCATTTCTCAAGAAAACCCAAAACACTTGTTCAGAAGAAATCATTAATCTTTAAAACCAAAACTACAGTTGAATTTCCATGAATTATGTTCAAAGGCCAAACTAGCATTATTTCACTACTGGGTGACCACTCATCATGATAATATTTCAAGTGTCGTGTATAAAATAAACGACTCTTTTTACACTAAATAATCATTTAAAAATTAATTATCTAATATTATCTTCTATCTTTTAAAATTAATAAAACATCCAGAAATTAATAAATTATAAATTTAATGGTGAGTGTAGTGGGGGACCTACCTCGACTTGTAGCTCAGATATGATGACGCAACACATCTCACACTAGCACAAAAGCATGCGCAACCGGTTAACCATGGTATCTCCAACTTTCTCTGCCAACACGCCGTAGAAATCATAAAACAATAAAAAACCCATAAGAATAGATTTTATAAGATACAAACGAATAAATTGCGCAAAAATCATCTCAGCAATGGAGCATGCGAAACAGGGTGAACCCAAACAGCTCACCTTTGGCAGTGGCGTCCGTCGCATGCCCAATTGTGAACCAATCATGCAGCTAGTCATGCAAACAGGGGTGACACGGGAGTCGACGGATCCGGTCATTCTACCCTGGAGGACCGGTGAGGGGTTGTAGGGTGCCGAAAAAGAAATCGATAGAGGGGGCACATGGATAGGACGGGTGAGTGAACGGTTGGAGGGCATGTGATAGGACAGAAGTCACATGACCGGAGGGAACCAGCTAGTCGGAGATAATTGAAGGCCGGAAGGAGGCCTGACGGGTTTGTGGTGGTCGAAATGAGGCTCAGACAAAGGCATGTGTGGCCAAAAAGAATGGGTCAGCGCCCAGATAGGAGGAGATGGGGGTTGGCCCTCAGCGAGGGTGCGATGGTGCAGGGAAAGAGCTCGAATGGGGGAGGCAGCACTGGAGGACGGTCGAACAACGGCTTCAACCGGTTTGGGGTGCTGCTGACAGGGTGCGTGGTCATATCGGTGCAGCGCAGGCTGAGGGGAGGCATCTAGAGCAGGTAGTACACGGTGTAAGGGGGTGCAGGGTCCCATCCGAATGTGGAGGAGGCAAGCAGGGAGGCCGGAGGAGGAGGTGCGCATGGGCGAAGTAGGAGGGTGTGGTTCTGCGGGCTACCTGCTCGCGACAGTCAAGGAGGAAGGGGTGTCAGGCGTGGCTGTTGTGTGCACTGTAAGGAGCAGGTAAGAGGCGTTGTGCAGGTGACGGTGCAGCACAGACCAAGGTAGAGGGACCAAGAAGGAAGAAAAATGGCTGGGGGTGTGCTAGCCGGTGCTATTCTGGGCATCCGGGAGGAGGCAGGGAGTGCTGGCTGGAATGGGAGGTGGAGCAGGGTGTAGTGCTTCTGGGTAAGAGCGGCAAGGAAGAGGGCTAAGGGAGGCGCACTGGGTGAAGGGGAGGTTTTTCCGAGGATCGGGGTGGGTAGGTGGTTTGAATAACGTGCCAAATGAGTGCACGAAAATATGTATAACCTTAGCTTCCATCAAAGTGGCAGGATGTGGTCCTGGTGCGTTGTAGGTAGGGGAGAGGGAGAGTAGGTAGAGGGGGTGCTAAAGCACTGAGCAGCTATGAGGGGTGCTGGCATGTAGTGAGGCAGAAGGATAGGCGGAGAGGGGTGGTGACGGGCAGGGGGAGATCAGTATGAGCATTGGGTAGGTCGTGTGGGAGACCGAAGGTGGCAGCCTGTAGCTGGCGGTAGGAGTTGTGTGCTGCGCGGTGGAGCCGGAGGAGATAAGAGATGCGACTGGAGGCGGGCTGGTGTGAGGCAAAGCAAGGCCAATGGATATGCTGGAATGTATCTTTCAAGAGGTCTACTGAAAGAGGTGGAAGGCACCGCGTGTGAGGCAGAAGGGTGTGAGGAGGGTAGGGTGCAGCGGCTACTACGAGAAGAAGAAGTGGAAAAAAAGATGGGGGGGCAGCTGTTTGGAAATAAGGAGAAAAAAAGGGAAAGGTAAATAATAAGAAAAAAAATAAGATAAAATAAAATAAAAAAGAAACCTTAATAAAATAACATTGATAGGGATAATAATAATAATAATAATCATCATCATCATCATAATTACATTAATAATAATAACTAAAAAAAAAATTACTGATTGGCCAGGGCGTGACAATTTTCCCCACCTAATGCTTCCCATCCCCAGGAAGCCACAACAAGACCTAGACCCACGAAGAAATTCCATAAGTGTCACTCACCCCCAAAATATTAAGCGCCTCTAGATGATTGATCCAAACAAACACCAAAATCCCAGGATGTAAAAAACATCCTCAAAACATTAACACATTAAACACCACCCAAAACCAAACCCAAGGAAAAACATTGACACTGACATGGGGAGGCCCGACTGGACTCCCCACCATAAGAAACAAGCCACCTGAATTCAATGACACCCATGATGGTTCTCCCCACCATAAAGACTAACGAGAGTAACCGAACTTGAAGATTTTTTCCACAGAGTCCAGAAAACCCCACCATAAGGGGGAGAGGGGAAGGGCCCACCATTGTCATATCAACAGCGTCGTTCCCTCATAAGAAAATGAATCATGTCACACTAAGGACCATGATTAAGCCAAGGCTCTTTTTCACCGTTGGGGTTCACCTAACTACATGTCAGCTTGACTGATTACCACAGATCGACACAGAAAATAGGGGGTTTCTCATACACCCAATACCCCATTACAAGGGACCCGACTAGCAAAACTCAAACCCAAAAAAAGACAGCCATTAAACTAATAGCCATTAAACCCTTCTGGGGGGGGGGGTCCTAACTACGCTCCAGCTTCACTCTGAGATCAATGGATAGAGATCTATTGTTTGAATCATCTCCAGCCTCACGGTCATAATTTTGAAACCACAGAATGACACTTCTCCTTCTAGTGCCACAAGTTACCACACCACATTCCAAGCTGAACCAACATACCTCAACACATCCTAAGACCCCCTTTTCCTCAACATAGAACTTTACAACAACAGGGACTTAAAAGATGCTCATACATCACCATTTTCACTTCGAACAGCAAGCAACGACAAAAGCGACATAGGGGGAAACACTTTCGTTCAGAACTGAGAAGATCAGAACTCCCGATGGAAAGATAAAATTTGTCAAAATAGATGTCCCAAAAAGGATCCACAGCATCCACTACTGCATTTAAAAGAGTCTGCAACACTGCTTATCGCCACCAAACATGACCTATGCAACAGAGGGGAAACATTACTAGGAGAGGGATCTCTACCAAGGTCCCAACCGACACATGATTCTTGAAAACGTCCATATCAGGCTCTTACGACCAACTCACCATCATGCTTCTACTGCGAGAGAATCCGCTCAATCGAAAAAGGAATGAGATAGATTTAAGTTCCTGATTCCAAGATGAGACTCATTTAATTGATCAACTGGAGGGTTTAACACTAGGGAGGTCACTCAAAACCACATTCCAAACCAACATTGGTTCGTCTTGGGGGGCACAATCTAGCCAAGGACCCAACCAAATTAGTCTATTGTCCCAAACAGAGATTTTCAAAACATCTTTTGGAATGAAGGAGAAATAAAACAATCCACAAGGGGAAACTAGTAATGATGGGTGACTCAAACATATGGTTGGCGGCCATATTCTAGTCACACCCCCATCACTAAGAGTATTCTAGGGTAATGTCCCCAGATCCACATGGATTTCCAGACCATGAAAGTACACAGAGGACACTTGCTTGACAATAATTTCATTTCCCAATACCAAACAAACCATAAGAATCAAAATTCATCAATAAACCCAAACATCCCATGGTAACTCGAGGATCAAAACGATCAAGGGTTTATGATGTCCTTCTCATCTGTATGCCTTGAGTTCCTAAAATTATACTCCTTCTACCATGACATCCCCAAATAACAATGGGTGCTTTGAAAGACAAGGTCCAATCTGGAGCCGACCTCCTCTGATACCATTTTGTCACGAACCATCCCAGGTCGACCCTGAACTAATCACTCGAGCTGGTCTGCGACATAACCTGAGAGGCGTTCCCAATCCTCCAGGGCTAGCAACAAGCGCCAGGACATCATTAGAGGACATGTGGGAATTATTTTTCCCAATATAAATAAATAAAGTATTAGAAAAGTATAAAAACACCAAATAAATAAATGACCCTAAAAAGAAAGAATAAACAACAAGACACACTAACTTGGGCTCGACCAAAACTCCTCTTGACTCCGAGAGTCACTCACCAGTCCACAACCAACTCTCACCCACGGCGAGCAAGCTCGAACCAAACCTGCAGAAAAGCTAAAAACATGAAAAAACTATGGGTGTGATTATTAAAACTCAGTAGGCGTGCCCAACAAACTGTTCCCAATGTACTACCTTTAAAAAAGAATTTACCATTATCAGGTTGAACTAAATTATGTAAAATATTAGTTTCCACACACACTTTCATTTCCAAAAAAGTATCATTCCATTGCACTTTTTAATTTTAAAAACATGTTTAATGTTTGAAAAGAATATGTATATTTATTTTTAAAACATTTTTTGTGAACAATTTAGAAATCCAAACATCAGTCATTATCCAAAAAGTAAAAATCACACATAATACACAACACACACCAAGGGAAAAGGAAAGAGTGGCACACAGGGGCCAGCAACCAAACTAGACCTCTAAATCATCCACCACATAAAAATAAACACTAAAGGAAACATGGGTTGAACCTAAGAGATCATGAACAATCCAGAACGTACTATACATTTGACTCATCCTGAAAGCATACTCTAACTCGATGACGTCATAAGGGCCAGTATAGCCCTTCATGGCCTAACCGAGGGGCTCAATCCCCATAGCAGCAACAACACAGTATTCCCCTTATATGGGGCCACTATCCAGTGCGTAATCGAAACTAGTACAGTAATCATTCTAAGAAGACTCACTCACTATGTCAGGTTCCCATGTCAACACATGCAACAAAAAGGGGTGCGTCCACAATGCAAATCAACCAGTCATGAGGCACAAATATCACACACAACTCATGCAATCAATGCACACCAACAATCACCACTGAGTAACCCCAATGTGAGTTTTTTTAAAATGCTTTATTTTATTAAAGTTCTAGATGTGCCTTCACAAACTTTAAAGAAAAACCTCATTTCTCAAGAAAACCCAAAACACTTGTTTAGAAGAAATCAATTATCATTAAAACTAGAACTACATTTGAAATTCTGTGAATTATGTTTAAAGGACAAAGTGGCATTATTTCACTACTAGGTGTCTCCTTATCATGAAAATATTTCAAGTGTCGTGTATTGAATAAACGGCTCTTTTTACACAAAACAATCATTTAAAAATTAATTATATTATATTATCTTCCTTTTATTATAATTAATAAAACATCAAGCAATTAATAAATTCTAAATTTAATGGTGAGTGCAGTGGAGGACCTACCACGACTTACAGCTTGGTTATGATGACGTGGCATGTCTCACACTCACGCACAAGCATGCGCAACCGGTTAACCATGGTATCTATGACTTTCTCTGCCAACGCGCCATAGAAATCATAAAATAATAAAAACCCCAAATCATAGATTTCAAAAGTTAAAAATGAATAAATATTGCAAAACTCACCTTAGTAATGGAACAAACAAAACTAGGTGAACACAAACATCTCGCCTTTGGTGGCAACGTCCGTCGCGCGCCCAATTGTGAACTAGGCACACAGCTAGTCATGCGAACAGGGGTGACACGGGAGTCGATGTAGTTGGTTGTTCCACCCTGGAGGACTGGTGAGTGGTTTTAGGGTGCCGAAGAAGAAACTGATAGAGGGGACACATGGCTGGGAATGGTGCGCGACCGATCAGGGGGCCTGTGATAGGACGGAAGTCGCATGACTGGAGGGCACCGGCTAGTCAGATCTACTCGAAGTCTGGAATGAGGCCTGACGGGTGCACGGTGGCCAAAATGAGGCTCGACCAGAAGAGCGTGTGGCCAAAAAAAATGAGGCAGCGCTCGAACATGAGGAGATTGGGGCTAGAAAATAGTGAGGGTGTGACGGTGCATGGTAGGAGCTTGAATGGGGGAGGCAGTGCTGGAGGCTGGTCGAATAATGGCTTCAAGGTAGGAGCATGGGATTGGGGTTCCGCTGGCAGGGTGCGTGGTCAGAGCGGTACAGTGCAGGCTGAGAGGAGACGTCCGGAGTAGGCAGGATACAGTGCAAGTGGGTGCGGGGTCCCAGCCGAGCGCAGAAGAAGAAAGCAGGGAGGTCGGAGGAGGAGGCGCGCATGGGTGAAGTTGGAGCGTGTGGCACTGCGGGCTACCTTCTCGGGACAATAAAGGAGGAAGGGAGGTCATGCGTGGCCAGCGCATGCACAATAAGGAGACGGAAGGAGGTGTTGTGTGGGCGACGGTGCAGCACAGACCAATGGAGAGGGACCAAGAATGAAGAAAAATTGGTGGGCGTGCGCTAGCTGGTGCTGTGCTTGGAAGCCAGGCGGAGGTAGAGGGTGCTGGCTAGAATGGGAGGCAGAGCAGGGTGTGGGGCATCTGGGCAGGAGCGGCAAGGCGGAGGGCTAAGGGAGGCATGTTGGGTGTAGGGGAGGTGGCGCGGAAGGTTGGGGTTGGAAGGAGGTTTGTATAACATTCCAAATGAGTGCACGGGAATATGTTTAACCTTAGATTCCATCAAAGCGGCAGGAGGTGGGCCGGGTGTTCTGTAGGCAGGGGAGAGGGAGAGTAGCCAGAGGGGGAGCTAAAGCGTCGAGAAGCAGTGAGGGGTGATGGTGTGCAGTGAGGTTGATGGATAGGCGGAGAGGGGTGGTGACGGGTAGGGGGAGATTGGTAGGAGTAGTGGGCAGGTTGATTGGGAGACCGAAGGAGGCTGCCTGCAGCAGGTAGCAGGAGAGGTGCATTGCGTGGGGGATCTAGAGTATGCAGGAGGCGTGGCTGGAGGCGGGCTTCTATAAGGTGGAGCAAGGCCCGTGGACAGGCTGGGAGGTGTCATGCAAAGTGGGCCACTACAAGAGGTGGAAGGCTCCACGCGTGAGGCAGAAAGGTGCGAGGAGGGTAGGGTGCAGTAGCTGCTACGGGAAGAAGAAGAGGGAACACAATAAAGTGGGGAAGCCGTGTGGAAATAAGGAGAAAAAGAAGGGAAAGATAAAGAATAAGAAAAAAAGAAGATAAAATAAAATAAAAAAAGAAACTTTAATAAAATAATATAGATATGGATAATAATAATAATAAAAAATCATCATCATCATCATAATTACATTAATAATAATAACTAAAATAATAAAGAAAATTACGGATAGTTAGGGTCGCCACATTATGAAAACTCTCTTTTTTTTATACACTCTATTTTTTAGAAACTCTCTATTTTATGGAAACTCTCTATTTTATAGAAACTCTCTATTTTAAGGAAACTCCCTCAAAGACACACCATTTAGAAAAAATCACATCTTTTACATTAAAAACATGAGGAAAGGGTTATATACCCGAAACTGAGGGTACTAAATTCTCCCCACCATTGGTCTTTCCGTCCTTGAAAAGTAGAAAACCCTTGCTGGACAAAAAGAATTCCAACCCATACTCTTTAATTTATTTCCCATGATCCCAAGTCTCTTCTCAAATCTAACCATGTTTCAATAAAACCCACACTAGGCTGATGCTTTTTCCATGAAAGACGTTCTCTTATCTATCCATGATCTGCACTAGGATATGTACCAATGATGTATCTGGTTCTAAATCAATGTAATCTCATCTGATCACATGATCAAGATCAAGGTGATACTTTTTCTACTGGGATATATGGAACACATTATGCACTGAGATAAACTGTGGTGGTAATGACAATCGATATGTCACCTCTACAACCTATTCTAGTATCTCAAAAAAGCCAATGTATCTAGGAGATAACTTTTCCTACTTCACGAAACGATGATGTCCAAGGCTTGGAGAGATCCTCAAAAAGACATGATCACCCAAAGAGAGTGACAACAGTCTTTGATGGTGATTTGATTAAGATTTCTGACAACACTGAGCCGTATCCATCCTTTTTCTAATAAATTGGATCTTCTCTGTTATTTCCTGGTCAAGGCTTGTCATGACTAGTGATGTTTCACCCGTTTCCACCCAACATAGTGGATAACAACAAGGATACCCATACAATGCTTTAAATAGAGCCATCTGTATCAAGGCTTGATAATTTTTATTGTATGAGAACTCCACTAAGGGTCTATGCTCCTCACATGAGCCAGAAAAATCCATTACACAAGCCCGAAACATGTCTTCAAACATTTATATCATCTTCTCGGACTTTCCATCCATTTGAGGATGATACACCATGCTCATAGTCAACTGATTCATTAGGGAATGTTATAAGGATTTCTAGAAACGAGACATCAACCTCAGATATCTATCTGAGACTAGTGACACTAGTACACCATGCCTCTTTACCACTTCTTGGATATAGATTTTTGGAAGATCCTCCACCGTATGAGTTTCACGAATTGTTCTGAAATGATCCAACTTGGTTAGATGATCCACTATCACCCAAATAGAATCGTGTTTTGGATTGTTCATGGAAAACCTGTACCAAAATCCATTGCTATCTGATCCCATTTTTACATTGGGATGGGAAAGGATTGTTACATACCCACTGGTCGCTGATGCTCAGCATTAACTTTCTTACATGTTATGTACCGTGAGATGAACTTGTCCATATTCTTTTTCATTTCGCTCCACCAAAACTATGCCTTCAACACCTTATACATCTTTTGTGTACCAGGATGTACATTCCATCTCGAATAGTGGTAAGAATGAAAGAGTTCTTCCTGAAAAACAATAGGTACAACCTTCAGATCTATGAAACACAAAACTGAACCCCCATCATGTTTCCATCCCTCAATGGTCTCAACACCATTGAGTTTGGAACATATAACCAGACATTTTTCATCATATGTTTGTGCATGTTTGATCATTTTTACTAAATCAGGAACAACCGTAGCTGAAAAGAAAACCACAACATCATATTGGTATTCACATTCCACATGCATGTTATCTATTATTGACATAAATTTCCATTCATATGAAGCTTCTTTAACCAACTGAGCATATGAATTTCTACTCAATGCACCCTTCACCGAATTTCCTTTACCAGGTGTTTGCATCAAGTCAAATTCAAACATTTGGATATACTCCATCAATCTGATTTGCCTCAGATTCAAATCTCACTGTGAGAAAATGTGTTTCATGCTTTTGTGATCCATAAACACAGTAAATTTCTCACCAAAGAGATAATATCTCCTTGTTTTCAGTGCATGGATGACTGCAGCAAACTCCAAATATTGTGTTGTGTAATTCTTCTCAAGAAACCTCAACTGCCTTGAACTATAAGCAACCACATGATCTCTTTTCATGAGAACACAACCCAACCTTGATCCTGAACCATCATAATATGGCACATACCACTGTCCTAATTCTGGAACGATCAAGATAGGTACTGATGTATGCTAAACTTTTAGTTTCTAGAAAGAAATATGACATTCATCATTCCATTAGAATGGAGCATTATTCTTTTTCAGGGATATCATTTTTGAAGCTAGTCATGAGAAATAATTCACAAAGCAACAGTAGTAACCAGCTAGACTAAGAAAAATTTATATCTCAAAAACTGTCTTGAGTGGTTTACATGAAATAACGACTTATATCTTTTCAGGATCAACATAAATGCCCTTCTCAGAAATTACATGGACAAGAAAACGTACTTCTGGTATCCAAAAATCACACATTGATAATTTGGCATATAGATGATGATCTATCAAGATTTGTAACATTGTTCCCAGGTCCACCTCATGATCATCCCTTGTCTTTGAATAGGCCAAAATTTCATCCATAAACACCACAAAAGAAGAATCCAGATATTGTTGAGATATCTGATTCATCAATACCATGACAACCGCTGGTGCATTATTTAGACCGAAAGGCATGACAACATGTTCATAGTGTCCATATCTACTTTTAAAAGTTTTCATTGGAATATCCTTTTTCAAAACTCACAATTGGTGATATTATAATCACAATTCAATCAGGGAGAACCACTGAGCTCCCCTTAATTCATAAAACATATCATCAATTTTTGGAAGTGGATATCTTTTCTTTATCGTAACTTGGTTAAGGTTATGATAATAAACACATAGCTGAAGAGTTCTATATGTCTTCTTCATGAAGAAAAAACTGGTGCTACCCAAAGATACATACATGGTCAAATGAAACCCTTGATTTCTAGATCTTTTAACTGCACTTCCAATTCTTGTAACTCTATTTGTGCCATATTATTACACGAAAGTTAAATCAGGCTGGTCCCTAGAAAAAGATCAATCGTCATCTCCACTTTCCTTAGAGGTGGTAACCCTGATATGTTCTTGGGAAAGACATCTGGAAGTTTATCCACAATAGCTAGAAAACTATTTTTCTTGGTCTCTTCCATTGATGCCAAAGACAACTCTACCAAGTGGTAAGATAATGTTCCCACCATTTGTGCCAACAAACTCTTTGCACCCTCCTTTACAATCCTCTATCCTCAAAAGATATGCTTGATGCCTTCCTCAGTCATTAAACAAAATTTTCTAATATAATTGTCGATTTGAGCCTTGAACCTTGTCATCCAATCCGTACCAACGATTACATCATAGAAATCCATCTCCAACATTGTGAAGTCCCATTTCAGCTCAGCTCCATCAACAATTATAACACTTTCTCTACACACAAAGTCTTGACATTCCTTTCACCGAGAGGATTTTTCATTCGTATAAGGCATCATTTAAGGTTTTAATAAAATCTAATAGGTTCCCCACTTACTCTTCATCTTAGTTCTAGATTTCTCATCCTCTATAGTGAAGAAAACGACACTTCCTCCACTTGAATTTTCAGCAGTGAGATATATCATTAACCGAGTATCTATCTATAGTCTGAACTCAACAGTTTGAAAAGCATGAGTGATGATTTGGACCAACTATTGGTTCACCTATTGCTCGGGTGCAACCAAATTCTCAAAAACCTCTTCTGACTAATTCTATAGATTCTTATTAGGTTCCATTTTTTAATCCAACAAAAAACTCTATAAGTCTAAATCTATTGCCACTTATGGCTTAGCATTTCAAATTCTATCACTTCAACTATCACAACATTGTTTTCCCAATCAACCTTTTCCCATGTTCAACCATTTATTAAAATACATCAATTGCTTTGAGAAATTAAACCATTTCCGAAACACGATAAGGATTCTCCATTTCAAAATCATTCATTTGAAAACCAATTATATACTTTTTCAAAAAAATAACAATTTTTTTTCACAACAAGAATCATTCCTCAAAATGATGTATTCACTCATAGTGGGAATTCGTTCCTCTACAATGCATGTCTTGCTCGTGTCATTGGCTATACCCATGAAAATGTGTTTTCAAAATCCTAAAAGTGTCTCAAAGCACTTATTTACCAAACTCCATTGTAACATGACATTCACGATAAAAGTGTTGGCTATGTCCTTTTATGCAATACATTTCAATTTCCAACAATCCTACTCATTTCTATGATTCACACCCAAGGAATATACAATATGGTATTTCATATCCCAAACTAGGAACATCGATGACTGCTTGTTGGGCAAGGACTGAATGAGGTAATACAATTTGTACCACCAAGGAAGGACCAGATTGATACCATTTGTAATGACCCGTGAATTATAATTTTCTGGAGAGTACAATGAGTTATTACTAGGCCTTATGTGACATCACCAAGATGCAAAATCTTGGCAATAAATGCTGAAGGGTTTCAAATACAAGTGGGGGATGATTTACCCTTTAAAAAATAAACCAATAAACCTACCAACCATAACCAAACATTCACTATATGATGCTTAAACAAATGGAAGAAAAATAAACAACTTCATCTATCTCAAAATCACATCAATGTAAACAACAGTAGAAGAATAAACAAGTATCAAATTACACAGCAGATAGACTACACAATAATATCCAAAGACCTCAAGACTCCATGCTCCAAATCTCCATGCTCCAAAATCCTCGAACATCCCAAACATCATGAGGTAGTTCAAAACACATGTGAAATATTACCTCTTCCCTTGTCCTGAATTATATAATCTGCAAAAGCACTAGAGTTCCAAAGAAGGGGGAGTATAAAACTCAGTACGTTTTCCCCAATGGCTTACCTACTCATGCCACTAAGATAGAAGAGTTAGCAACAATTATATAAAATGGTTTATATAAACCAATTTCTCAAAAATAGTATTTAACTAAATATAAACATTTCTCCAAAACCATTCATTACAAAAAGCATACCAGTGCAAATGAAACCATTTTTTCCAACAAGATATTTTTCCAGAAAAATAACAAAACAATTTTTACAACCATTTCACAATAACCCTTTATCAGCATACCCAACCATTTCTCATACCAATGAAACCAACCATGCATGCTACGTTACGATAGTTTCATACTCATGATAAGTTTCTCGTCTATCTTCCATGTCGTCACAAGGTAATTGATTCCCATGTACCATTAACCATTTGGTACAGAGCACAAGGTCATATTTCCACCAATCCTCGTATATGAAACTTCCCATGTGCCATTGACCCTTTGGAATAGAGAAAAAGGTTATATTTTAATGAATCCCCATATATGAAACATGTACACACACCACATATGCCCAATGATCTTTCTGAAACAACCATTTTAATAAAACCCCCTTTTTATTGAGAACCATTCTTGTCAAAATAATTTCAATGAAAAAACAATTCTATAAAACTCTAATTCTATTTAAAACCATTTCTATTGAAATCCCATTTTTCATCAACAATTTATCAATATTATAAAACTCGTAATTTAAAATCATCATTTTAAATTCATGAAACTAAACAACCTTTTGCACAACTACTCACCAAGACCACGCAATTTCACCAAAAAAATAAATCATCACTAAAGAAGATTTATTCCATTATTTTAAGAATAAATAACATTAAAATAAATCAATCTGAAACTAAAGTAATCAATTATAGGAACTGGATATGAGATCAAAGCCACCTACCTTGATGTTTTTTTTTGAAACATTGACAACAGATGAAGAACGCAAAAGAAAGTGGGTCGATTCTCCAAGAACTGCCTTAGTTCTATTATCCTAGAATTATCACGACTCAATACTGAATTATTTGGAATCCAAACACATAGATATACCCACGATTGGTTTCTATATGAGAATGAAAGGAGATCATAGAAGTAGATTTAAGAAGATCTAAGAATACATGACAAATCTGGAAAAATGGTTACATACCTCAAGAATCGGACTCGATATCACCAAGGGAAGGCTCAAGGATCGATCCAACTCATGTGGGGAGGGTTCCCCAGCCTTCTAGGGAGAGGAATCTCAGAATAGGGGAGTTTGGAAGCCAAAAATAATTATATAGAGAAAAAACGAGTAAGATCTAAGAAAATAGGATCTACATTTGACATATGCGGAATGTTTCACCACACGGTTTGGGCCAACCATGTATGGATCGTGTGACCTTACTTCTTATCCCAAGACTCCTAATAAAACCCCAAACTCTCCCATAATTCACCTTTACCCTTTTATGGAAACACTTTTTTTTTATGGAAACATCCCACTTTATGGAAACACCCCACTTTAAAGAAAAAACCCACTTTATGGAAACACCCCACATTATGGAAACAACCAACATTATGGAAACACCCCAATTTTTTGATAAAACCAACATTATGGAAATACCTAACCTTATAGAAACTCTCTATATTATGGAAACTCTTTATTTTATAGAAACTATCTATTTTAATGAAAACTCTCTATTTTATGAAAAACTCTATATTTTAGGGTAACTCTCTATTTTATGGAAACTCTCTATTTATAGGAATCTCTTTATTTTATGGAAACATACTCAAAGACACTCAATTTTTATAAAAACATATCTTTTACATAAAAATATGAGGAAAGGGTTATGTATTCGAAATCGGGGGTACTATTGTGTGGGGGTTGGTTTTTTGGATATTCTCTGTATTGGTTCGAAAGTGTTGAGTGACTTCAGATTGGGGAAGTAACCTATGACATGTTATGAATAGAAATACAAAATATTATTGGGTTGGGAATTTGAAATAGATTTATAGGTTCTTTAGGGGTGTAATTTGGTTCGTCACCGAGTGCCCTAGGGAAGTTGAGTTAGAAGTCATGGACTACTTGGATGAGCCAAATTTGGTTCTATGGGTACTGTGACATAGTCAAGGTCCTGGGGTGTGTCAGTTTTTTCAGTGGTGTTTAGGGTATATTCATATCATATGAGGGGTGAAAAAAATAAATTTACCACTCATGACCTTCAAGTGCAGCATCCATTTTTCATTTGTTAAGGGTTTAAAAAATCTAGGTTTATTAGGGAACCCCCATATAAATTATCAATTTTTAATTGTGCTACTAAAAATATGATTGTATATGGGTAATCCTATGTGTTATAGGGTACACATTATCATGTGTATGGTGACCCTATGTTAGAAGTGTGATGGTTGGTATCTAGTGGTGACATACTCGAATTTATGGAAACATATTATAGGGTCAAACTATTTCATGTTCCGGTGATATAAGTGATAATTTTTTTGTTTTCTCACTATATTTGAAGATTCATTATTGATGGTTGATTTTTTCATTTAATTGTGTTGGTTGAGGGTTTTTTATTTGGTGATTAGGTTGTTTGTTGCTTAATTTTTGTATATTTAGTTACTAAAGAAATCTATTTCATAAAAAAATGGTATAGAAAGTTAATCATGGAATAAACCATGAAATAGGATTTTGTTCATGTTCTAGGAATTGGATATTATTAAGGGTTCATATATACATCACAGATTACAGTTTTTATTATATTTTTATGCTTCATTTTTGCGGAGCTCAGGTGTTCTCATGATATCACTGGGTTTAAGGAATTGTGCTTAGTGTATGAGTTGATATATTTATGAGAAAATTTAATTTTTAATAGAGATGGAAAAAAAATTTACATGATTTTTGTTAGGGAAACAGGGAATTCGTGTCATATGGATTATAGACAAATTTATTTTATATATTTTCAAGCAAACTAGGGTTTTTATGTAAAATCCTATGTGGTTGGATCGTTGTAGGTGGACAATTTTATGGAATCTTATCTATAATTTAGAATGACTAGTGGAATCAGGCTCTAAATTGTAGATGTTTTTTCAAATTATTCTACAATAAACTTCTCAGCGATAAGAAACCCTAATATTGGGATTTTATAATGACCCACATAATTACAGGTCATAGAAGTCTTGGGGATTTTTTATTTCTACCTATATATGTGGAGGCTTTTGTGAATTGGAATTTGATTAAAAATATAAGATCTTGGTAACCTATTGGATGTTTTTTATGTTTGTCATTGTATTTAGGGGTTATTGGGGGTGTAAAATAAGGATCTTAGTGCTCATGGTTTTGTTGAAATTAGAAAATGTTCAATATCGTATCCTATAGAGATATATTAGTTTATTTATGGGACCCATATAATCCAGGTTCCCCATGAGGTATGTCATGTACCAGGTGTCCTATAACCATTTTCCTAGTGGCTTTTTAAGATATTTTATAGTACTATTTTTAAGTTTTATTTATTTTATATTAGAAGACCCCTATCAATGATTCTCTTGAATGTATGCACTTCTAGCCCTCATCTTTCTTTTTACCCACTATACTATCCCTCATCCAAAGTCTCATTAACGATGTTATATTACCTGAATAAAATCCCATATAATGATGGAGTTATCTCAATGTGAGGATATTTTATTCACTGGATTTTATTTCATTTGTTTTATAAATTCCACACTATTTTGATGTTAAACCTATTGTAGTGATTATTTTTTCATTTTTTAATTTTCAAGAGATTGAGGATGTATGATTCAATGATATTTAATTACCTTCCTCATGTATAATTTATGGAGGTAGTTTCATAAATATTTAATTGTATTATTAATTTTATTATGTGGTATGTTTTATTGTGTGATTGGATATGAGATTAAGATATATGGAAAGGGATTAAATAATATCCTGATTGTGAAATAGGATATGGTAAATTTTATTTGGTATAAATTAAGATTGACACACATTTTTAGTGATTTATATTGGCTCAGTGGTTTTTTCCAATATATATTGAAACATACACATTGTTTTATTCGATTATATAAGGATTGGGAATGATGTGATTTAGGTTTAATGCCCATTGATGCAGGCATTAGAGTGAAATTGTGATCTCTCATGTGATGAGTGACTTCTGTAGAGGTTTTGGCAAGGAAATTTCTATGGATACTACGTGTAATGTCTTTTGGTGTGCCGTATTTTCCATAAAATCCATTTTTATCTATTGAGTGATGGTGATCTGGTTTTAAGGTGTTTAATCCTATATTTGAGGTTTTTTTGTACTATGTATTTATAGGAATTAATTGCAATGTCATGTGTAGTGTATTTGGTCAATTATCAAAGGGTACCTATTAGGGAATGAAAATAAGGTGGGTTAATTCATGTGATATGGTAGATAATATTTTTTCTAAAGAAATTTTGAATTCATTACATGACATTGGTAACCTTTGGGTGGTGAATCATGTGGATATTTTAGTGTGAAATTCATTTACTTCCCACATGGGGAAATTTCATGGAATTGTGGTATGTTTTATTGAGGATAAGAATGCCTTGGAGTGATGTTATGGCCTCATGATTTGTTTAAATGGTTTATTATGTATGTTACATTTTGTATTAGGTGTTGGGTGAATCTGAAGTGGGATGTTGTGAATTTGTATATTGATGTGGGACCATTATTTTTTTTGTGGAAGGACTTTACCCAAACGGATTCAGAAATCATTTTCAGATGTTTCACTACTAAAATTTATCAATGATATTTTTTTTATAGTGAGACGGGCCATGAAATATGATAATGTGTCATGTTTTTAAATTTAGAGTTCTAATACACTTGCATTAGATTCATGTATTTTCATTTTATATACATGTTTTATGTATCTAGTTTTATTGTGTGTGTGGGTGTGTTCATTGAAGGTGATCTTGGGATTAATGACGATACATGATTAGAGGCATTTCCCAGAGTGAGATGGTGTTGGCATGGGACACTATGAGGGATAGGTAATTATTCCCAATTATGTTCAAAATCACTAAACCTAATGGGGAGGGTTCATACCTAGGTTTCCCAAAAATGTATAGGTATTAATGCCTAACATTGTAATGAAACTATAATATGAGTTATATAGAAGGGGTATGAGGCATCTTATGTGATATTTGTTTAATGTATTGGAAGAACCAAATCATGGGTGAGAGGACAGTGGATTGAGATATATTATCATGGGACTATAGTTTTTGATACCCCCATAACATAGTGGTTTGGTCACATAGATAACGATGTGTTATTTCCCCTGAGTGAGAGGTTGGGGTCTGGGACTCGACATGTGACTTCATATGGGACTAAATATGAGATTATTTAATGAGTGAGAAGGTTCCATTCATGATACGGGATGAATGTGGGGTATTATATGATTTATCAACTAAAAATTTCTGAAATAACTATTATCTAGTGTCATGGTTTCCTCATTAGCATATAGTAACCTCACCTATAGTTTTGGGTGTATTATCCATTTACTTTCAAAGAATAGAAACAATGTAGATATTTCTAAAACATTGAAACCCCATTTTTTGTCTCATATTGTGATTATATTTTATAGCCTATATTGGAACCCTATTGATACTTCAAATCATCATATATTACTTTCAGTAGATAGTTTATGAAAGTAAATTGGATGGGATAACTGCATAGTGATTTCTAATAAATTTTAATAGAAGGAATCTACGGATTTATAATTAACTCTCCCTAATTTTTTTCATCAGTTTACTTTTTATACCATGGGCCTAGTGGGATTAACAAGAGATATATCTGGTCATATATCTAAAATGGATAACATTCAATTATCACATGTTGGTATTGAACATTATTGATTAATGGATATTTTCATTAATTACCTGCACTATATTAGATGTGTTGATTTATTTTGTTTTTTATAAGTTATTATATGTGATGACAAAAATATTATAGTCTCTCCATGTTTTTTAAAGACTCTCATCACTATTCAAATGCCTCTATCATATGAGGATGAATGTCACTGGTTATGTGACACACCCAACTCAAATTGATTGATGTTCCTCTTGGTTGGGGCATTAAAGTAACCACTCAAAAAACATTATCTTTATTTAATGATATACCAATAAATTTTAATTTAAAAATTTCTTAAATAATAAATCATATATATAACTAATGAAAACATAATATTTCTATGTAATTTGTTAATTATTTTTAACTATTAATATATATTAAAAACATGTTATTAAATTTTACTCATTAATATTTATTTATTCAAGGGAATTACATAGAACAAATTAATAAGTACTGAATATAAAATATTATGTAATTAAAAATATTAAAATTCTAATAAAAAATTTCCAATGGATGATAATAAGTAGTAATAAGTATTTATTGATTAATAATATATAATTAAAAACTATTAATAATATAATGTTAATTTTTCATTTTTAATTATTTAGAAATAAAAATTCATCAATAATACATTTATATTAATGAATCAATCATTAATATTTAATATTTAATAATTAACTAATAATATAAAAATAAAATTGATTTTCACTAAAAATTAAGTTTTAATAATTATTAATCATTAATTTTTAATTTAAATAAAAAATTATAATTAATATAACAATTTAATTTATATTTACATATTAATCATTTGTTACTATTTCTAATTTAAAATTTCATTATATTTTATAATAACTAGTTACATTTAATAATTTTGAATTGTTATTGATTAATTATTAAGTATAAAATAATATTAAAAAATAATTATTATAAACATGTTATACTTAATAATAAATATATTGTAATTAATAATAAATAATTAGTGCCTATTAAAATATAATTAATGTTTAGTAATTAAAATTGGGATGTTATAACTAATAATTAGAAGTAAAAAATAATTCTTAATGATAAATAAAAATTATATAATAATAAATACTACTAATAAACCAATAATTACTAATTAATAATCAACATTCAATTATCAATTGTAAAAAATTAGTTATATATTATTCATTATAAATTATTTATACTACCAAATTAATAGATACTATTAAAGATAAATAATTAATAATGACTTGCATGTAAATTATAAATGAAATTTTTTTAATAATAATTACATTATAAATAATTATTCAAAAGATATTATAAATATTTTATTAAAATAATATTTAATGGTTGGTAAATAATTAAATATAAGTCCATTATTTATAAAAATAAAAAATAAATATTTATTATTTTATACATAAATAAATCAGTCGATCAATTAAAGTGGTGGAAAAGGACCCAAGGGCCAATAACCGTGAATTTTATTTATATTGAGAGTTTTAGAGAAAAATTTAACTACAAATATCACAACAATAAGATGAATCATGAATAATAATAAAATACATCAATGCTTCATGACAAAATTGAATCAGATGCTTCCACAGCATGCTTTGAAATATCATCTTCGTGAATATTATGTTACCCAAATAATTTAGAGTCCACATATTGAATGGTTCTATGGTAGTTAATGAAACATAAAAATCTATGTAGAGATTTTATGGAACAAAATATTATTTTCATTTGAAGATTTTAAAAATAGATATAGAAAAACATTATACAAGAGTGTGTTTCATAGAAAATGAATAGAATACATAAAAAGATTAATTGATGTCTAAGTATCAACTTCAAATCAAATTTATTTTCTATGAAAATTTTAGGATGTTCCCTTAATAAATCTAATAGACTTTATAACCATTCTTCCACAAAAAAATGGCCATATAGAACACAAAATCATCACCATCAATATTACATTTTATTTTTAAGGGTCAATGGTGAAATAATATTATATATTTAGGATAAATCAACTTATTTGGGATTCTATAGATCCTGATAAGTATAATAGTATTGAGTTCTTCAACTAAAGTGTGTGGAACCCTAACCAAGAACATTGATGATATTCATAGACCATTAATTATAAAGGTGGAAGTGTGAACGGAAAAAATATCAAACCTTTAAACATTTTATTATTTATTACCTTAAAGGGATGAGAATATCGTAAGGAAATAAAAATATATAACATGTTTTCGAGCTGATCACTCTTCCCAAGGTATGACAGCAAAATATAAAAGAACAAATTTAAAATTTTGTTTCATGATTTTAGTGAAATAATGATGAAATATGCATCTTATTAAGTAGGATATAATATCATTAGAAGAATATATATTGAAATGAATAGAAACTGGAAAACACGATGTGTCACCCAACTGAGTTCACCACAAGAGACAATGTGAGTTTCCAATTCCCATGAGTAGGAAACTGTCCCTTTATTATAATTAATGAATACTTGGTAGTGATTTAACCTTTTTAATTAAAATAATCACATTACATATCCCACACAAAAATTTAGTGTGTAATATCCCTATATCAGACTCTCTTTCATAAAATAAGTATATTAAAAATAAATTAAAAAATCCAATAATAACACACTATGAATAAAAGTGAAAATTTATAAATAGAATAAATTCTTAAGATAAATAGTGTCCAAGCTTCACATATACTATATTTTAATAAAATATCAATACTTGTAAGTCCAATATATATTAATCCAAAAATATTATGAAAAGAACACCTGAAGAATTTCCAACTAAATTCATGCGACCCAGGACCAATCATCACATCCTAATATAATCCATCACTAAAAAATGTGTATATAAAATCCCATAAAGGCAACATCATAATAATCTAAAAAAATATATGATATCTACAAACACCCATTAGTTTATGTAGTGTATGAGAAATAAGAGCACATTAGTATCTCACCATGGAGTTTGAGTCATTTAATTTCAAAGCAAATTTCTTTAATTATATTTCAATTATAATATGAAAAATTGGTTTTAATATTTTTGTGAATGAAATAAAATAATATTTCACAAATCATTTTTGTAAAATATCCCCCTTCACTGAAAATGTGGGGGAGGAATAATTATTTTTTAAATGAATTGATTTCAAAATTAAGGAATGTAAATCCTTAAATAATTGTATTGAAATAAGATCAATTTTTATTCTCTTTCATTATAATTTATTGAAACCCATTTTAATAATAGACACCTCTTCCATTATTTGAAATCACATTTACAAAATTATTTTACAAATAAACTTCTATTTAAACAAATATAACAACTTTAATGGAATGTTAACACATTGTGGCACATAGATATAAACATATGATAATTAAAATAAATAGATAAAATAATAGTGAAAAATAAATTATCTAAATCTAGGAGATACAATCCTTTGATATAAATGGATTTTTATAATAATCATGATTGATAACATATAATCATAGGAAACATCCATGGATCAATGTATTACTAACATAAATTGGTGATTGGTATAACACCCTTAGTTTTTCTTAAATTTATTTTTTCAAATAAATTAAATCCTTATGATATATTTATTTATATGAAATGAATAGTTTATAGTACATTACAAGAAATAGAAATTTTATCATTTATGACATGCAACATTGAGGGTGATTTTTCTACATGCAACACCATGTTTATACTAATCATGACCTACTATTCAGATATTATTATTTAATGTTCATCACTTATTACTTGGAATGGTATATATAGATATGATTAAAAAAATATTGAAATATAAGTTCTTCCCATGTATAAAAATGATTTATTTACCAAAAAAATAATTATAAAAGAAAATAAAAACTATTTGAATATAGTGGGAAGCTGTTTAGAAAAAATATATTCATGCACACAAGCATGTATTACCTCAATAAATTAAAAAATGTATATTTATTGAATAATTTTATTTAAATTTATATATATTATATTCAATATATTTTTCAATAATAATTTTTTTTCTATAAAAGTTATTATAATTAATCAAATTTTACTCCAAAAATTAAATTTTTGAAAAAAAATAATTTTGTATTAATTTGCACACTTATTTTAAAATTAAAATCTTTCATCATTAAAAAATATATTTGAGAAAATATACTACATTTTTTAATTCATCTTTTAAAAATAATCTTATCATTATGTTTTTATCGTTTTGTGAAAAAATAAATTTTCTAGTGAATAGTGATAAATAAGGATTTATTAAAAAATTGTATTCTCATTCAAATAATTTAAAAGATAATTTTTTTTTGATTCTATTTAAAATAAATTAAAATTAAATTAAATAATATATTAATTTATACAATTTTTTTCATTATAATCTCTTTGATATGAAATTTTAATAAAAAAACTTTTTAAACATTTAAATATTTTATCATTGGAAAATCGCATTCTCAAAGGGTCTGTGGGTTTATTTTTATATAAAATTTTTATAAATCTGTAAATGGAATATGAAAAAGTGCATTCCATATTTTGAATCATCATAATTTATATTATATAATAATTTCAACTTAATTTTTGACCATAATCATTTGTGGAAGTTGTTACAATTATTTACTACGATTAAGGTAAAAAGGTGTTTTTTGGGGGTGTTATGCAAATAATCCATGTGTTATATATGACCCAAAAATGTCTACACCATATTTTATGAATATATTTATAAATAATAAACTATAATGTTTGAGAATGGATTATTTTCTAGCCTTCAGAAATGGAAAAAATGTGGGTCCACCTTTTTCATTTAAAAACATCCATGTGTGCCAATCACCTTACATTCAAACAGTCACCCCCTCTCCATTCCTCATAGCACTTTCAAAAACTATTGGTTACACCAGAAAAAAAACTAATCACTTTCTAACTTCCTTTATTTGATCCTATAAGAATTATTTGAACAACAAATACAACCTATGGATCATATTAATGAAATCCAAAAGATGTTGTGCGAAGAAGAGGTAACTCCCCTAGATAAGTGTTTTATTATAATTGTAACTTATAAAAATTAAATTTTAAATAAAAATATAAGATATAATAACCATATTATCTTTCAAACACTTATATTTTTTTATTTTAATTTAATAACCTACATATTTCTCTATTTCCATCAAATGGGATTTGAAATCATCTTTCACATGTACATAGGAAAACCACCTCACAAACTAATGCTATTCATTTTCCATCACCACATCCCATGGATGGATATAATTATTGATATAGGGTTTATATATGATATTTATGATATTTTTAGTGATATTAACTTATAATATAACATATAACATCTTATTATTCATTATGTGTGAATATGATATTGTCATTCTTATGCATGAAGGACAACTACCTCACGATTCCATGTCATTCATTCCTTAACTAATGATTTTACTTTAATTACAATGGAAAAAAATAATGAATATCTTTTTCACAAGTTAAATAAAAAATATTTTTTAATGATAATATATTATTTTCGTTTATTTCATTTAATCCATTGAGAAAACAGAAAAAGCATTCATGTGTACGTACAACATACTATCACTATAAATGGTGTAATTAATTTTCTGTCTCAAAAATATATTGATTAATTAAATTAAATTTGTTATTATAATATATTTTATTAACATCATGGTTAATATTATGTATATTTTGTAATCCAGATCAATATAATGGGACACAAAATTAAAAATCAAAACATACTTTTAAAACAGAGTTATTATTACCTGAAACATTACATTAAAATGGAATTATTAATAAATGGTTAATAAAAGGTAATAATTATATAATATATGGAATGATATATATATTTATGGTTTTATAGTAAATTTACAATAAACTTATATTTATTATAATGTAGGATATAATGTGTACGAAGGGATTCAAAACTTGATGTATTGAATTCACGTCTCAATTTTTACTTCGTTGAGATTCTTGTTATATTCAACACCACGTTATTTAATGTGATCTATGTACTAAAGTTGAATTTATATTGTTAATATTAAAATGAATATTATGGTAATTTATATATCTTTTTTATTATCTCCCTTTCATGGGGTTTTTGATGCAAAAGTTCCAAATGTGGTATGTGATTTCTATCCCAAATGGTCTTCTTTGGAAAATCCATTATGTTTTGCACCAATCATGTTTTATAATATGTATATAAATCTTATTTGACATATAATATGATGAATTTATTTATTATCACGATATTATTACTTTTAAATAATTTTATTCTTTAATGAGGAATACATATCATTTTACTAAATTGGTAATGGTTTTTCGATAAAATCTAGTTGTTTAGGGTGATTGTTTGTGATTATACTTCCAAATATGAAATCATAAAATATATCTCTCTCAATAAACTCTTTAATTTTCATATCCTATATTTATTTCATTATAATACCTATTTTCTGTTCATTTACATCTAATTTGTACACAATGTTCAAAAATAATTTTTTTAACGTAATCTTACTTTATTTCTCGCTTCTTTCAAAATACCCTTTCTCTTCATTATCCAAATTTCCTATAAAAAATTATTTAAAATTTTCCAATGAACTTATTAAATAAATTTTTACCCATTAAATTTTGTTAAATAAAATTTAAATAAATCATTATTTCATTTTTGATATAATTCATTTTTTCCTTTTACTAAAAATGGGAAAGGAATACTTTTTAAAATTCTAATTGAATGGATGAAATTTTCCACCTTCATGCCCACTAAATGTTTTGAAAATAATTTTATAAGTTTGCATGTTTTTAAAAATAAAATTACATCAAAAAAATTATGTTCTGTAAATTATTTTTAAATTTAGAAAGCATATTATAAAATTTAATTTTATTAATAATATTTTAGGTTTCAATTATATGTTTTCATGTTTATTTTTGAGGGAAAATTATTTCTTATAGATTTTATGAATTTTAGTTTTAAAAAATTATTTCAAAAAGAATTATTTTCCACATGAAATGTCATAAGTGATCGTCAAGAATATTATTCCATCTATGATGAAATTATAGGATGTTACTTATGCTTGGTTGGGTATATGATTCAAGAATATTATTAGCATGGCCCCCTCCCTCCTAAGATAACCTCCTAATATGGACATGAATAAAGGGAGATAATGACCCCTAGTCCTGCCTCCAATATGCCTTGGGGTGGAGACTATCAGCAAGGGTACAATGATCTCACAATATGGGAGACATTAACCCATATAAGAAAACAATATAGAGAGATAATATAGTTCATCTTAAAATAACTCCATGAAATATATAAATAAAAGAAAAAAAACTATCCCACATGCATGTTTAAAATATTAATTTTACAAAAAAAGACTCTCTAAATAAATACAAAAAACAAGGCTAAGCATCGACACATCATCTTTCCCAATGTTTGAGCTAGTAATGCCCAGCATGGTCCATGTGGTCCTCCTAGAAATTTGAAGGAAGATTTTTATACATTGGTTGAGAATATGAGTATACTCAATACATGAAAACCAAGGTCTCTCTTTCACAAGATGGATAAGTATACTATTTCCCCTATGAGAAAAAAATGTTAACCAACAACACATATCAAGGAATGATATACATCCCAATATCACCAAGGAACAATCACTAAATAACTCAAGTAAAGTAAGGTTAAATAGTATTCATATTGATGTTTGGGTACCCTAAACCACTTCCAACTGGTTAACTACCCATACGCTAATGGAAATCATCCTTGAGCTTCCAAACTCCTTCATAATACGCATGTCACAACCCAGTTTCACATACCTGATCCTCAGATCTATTCCCAAAACTTGGGAATATGAATCTCACAACATCCAACACATAGAAACCTATGCCACAACCAGACCACATCCCTTTTACAGACACCTAGGACACAACTACAACTCATCCCAAAGACAGCTGGGAAATCACACCATATCTAATCCTATAGATGCCTGTGAAATCACACCTTGCCTTCTAACACCTAGGCCTCACAAACTCACCACAACATTCTCAAGGAGTCTTGGTATACAAATTCATAGATGAGGGATAATGGAAGATCCCATAACGAGTCATTCATCCTCCCACTAGGATGTAAGTAAAGAACACCCCCATAACAATGGTGACGTTCGGAACATAGTTCTCAACTAGGGTGGTGTTCATATATAAGTATAAATGTAGTAAAGTTATATAAATATATAGGAATCAATCACTCATCCCAGCCTATGGGTTTTTTCAAACAAAATACCATCCCACAAAATATCATTTGCAGATACCTCTAAATACAAAACTGCTCAACAAGCCACAATTCAATTAATAATCCGAGCAAGCATATTTAACCAATTATCCTCCTTTATTAAGAAATACATTTTTCAATCCATCCCTACCCAGGATGCTACCAACAACATAAAATGATAAAAACCTAGTATAAAAACACATAAGAGGAAGCACAAAGTTAAAATAGCTGACTCTAAATTACATCTCCACTTTACACCCAATCCAACCACTTCTATCATTATTCACCAAAGTCATTCAGCCCAATCCACCATCGCAGTAATAAAAATCAACCAACAACTCCCACCCACTCCCTTTTAACATCCTTATTATAACCATAGGCAACCCCTCTATACTAACACACTACACAAAATAGAACTAACGAAACACAACCCAATTTTAGTCACACTACACAACACTACTCATCCATTCCATAATCAATCAATCTCTCAATGTGAGATTCCATTTCACCACTCGAACCACCCCATACACATAGCTGCACTCCAAAATGAAGAACCAAACAACCTGCACATGGCATGAGACAGAACAAATCCTCACAAATCACAAATACACAAAAAAAGGTAGCGTTTATTCAGATTTATCAAAAACTAATTCTTTAAATCCAGTTTGATATTTCAAGGGTTATCACAGAGCATGTTTGATCCCAAGGAATCCATTTATTTGACTAGGTATACATTGTTAATAAATTTCATACACATACATTTGTTCCCTAGTAGACAAAAAATACACATTCATAAGACATTCCAAGTGCACAAACAAAGACCACTAATGTCCTTTATTTTTAGTTGGCTATTTTTCCATAAAAAACTCTATATCAACAGATAAAAAAGAATAAGATGAGTCTATTTTCCCAGCAGTGCATGTTGATATTTTAACCAATTTAATTATCATTATTAACATTGTATCCTTTTATCATTCACAAGATAACCTTCATACACCCAACCCATATGAAACTCATATAAAATAGAGTCTATGGGTTCCCTACCTCAAAAAATAGACAATCAACACCACCATATTGCGCTAAACAGGGGGTGTAGTAGCCTCTATGGAAACGTGGTCCAATGTTGAAACAATAATTCATGGATCCTCGGGGAATAAATGTTCTGGGGATTCTTGGTGGATAGGATAAAGGGAAACATGCATGGAATAAAGGTTTTTGAGTTTTGGAAGTTTAGATCCTATATTAACAAAAGAAACAATTTTAAAATACATTAAACATGAATCACGATCAAGACTATGTGTTTTGACCATTAGGTGACCTACCATTGGATGACTCTCCTTTGGAAGAGTCGTCATTGGACAACTCAATGTTGGACGAGTCACTATTAGACGTGTCACCATTACGAGTCACTATTGGCGACCTAATATCAGTGAATCGCCATCAAGACTAACCATTTTGAGCTACCTATGGATGAAACACCATTGCGGGTCACCGTCATGACTCACCATTGTGACCGACCATTGCAACCTATTGGTGTCACTCTCCATTATTTGAGATACCATTGTAAAAGGTGGAAAGGATAAAGGGAAATATACATGGAATAAAGGGTCCTATCTTTATAAAGGTTATATCCTATATTAACGGAAAAAATTGATTCAAAATCCTTTAAAGATTAATCATGATGAAGACCATGAATTTTGACTATCTAAAGGCCTCCCAATAATTAGGAATTTAATGAAATATTTGATACCTTTTTAAATAGATTCAAAAATCATTTAATATGGTATTGAAACCAATTCATGCCAATGGAACCGTTAAAGAGAAAAACTCGAAAAACTAGGAAAACTATAAAATTGATAAACTATGGAAATGACTCACAAATGGACGAGATAATGTTAGACAACTCGCTATTAGGTTACCTACCGTTGGATAAATAACCATTGGGTGACATACCATTGGATTAATAACCATTGTAAGAGCAATAGTTGGATGAATCAACGTTGGACATGTCACCGTTGGATGAGTCACCACTGGATGAGTCACCCTCAAGAGTCAGCACTAACGACTTACCATCAGCAAATCACCGTCAAAACTAACCATTCTGAGATACCGATGGATGAATCACCATTTCGATTAACCTTCATGACTCACTGTCATGACCTACTGTCACCACCTACCAATGTGACTAACCATTAGATGAGAAACTATTGGAAAAAATGGATTTTGAAACACTTTTGTAATGATTTACCATTGCCTCCTAGAACACCTCAACCACAAAATTTTCACTAAGTAATGGACCCGAGAGGTTCAGTCCATTACAGTAGATACTGCTCAAACTATTATATCCCTTGAGAATTCAAAACCAAACCCAAATGAAATATGGGTTCAAAAAAACCACCTCGTAAGACACTTCTCAAAGATCAGGTTATACATGATATAATACTACTATTTGGACACCCCAAAGTCCAATGATAAACCACCCTATGTTGTTCAAATATAGAAGTGAAACCTCAACATCCAAGAACACCTCCTCTAAAACTTACTACCCCTAATCCAACCACAAGTCACAATACAAAAACACCAAAATCCACACTATTCAGACATATGAATTAGGTAATTCCTTCATTTATATCAATATATTATTTGTTATGGGTAGTGTTATCTCATCCATATGGGTTCAATCACATCTCAATTATTTTTTACCAATTAGGAATCATTTCCTCCCCTTTCTGCATGTCAATAATATATCTTATATTCCACCACACACATCACAATGTAAGGAGAATATCTCATCATATAAATCACGTTTCAAACATCACAACACAAGATAAAATATAGAAAAAAGAAACATAAAACTACTCTAGGTACTGGGCATGCATTTGTGTCTCTGTTTGCCATGTTCTCTCCCCCAGAACACCATTCCTTTACAACACACGAACCAAGGGAATGGTCCATCCCGGCAGCACCTTCTCTCGAAGATCCTGGATCTCTACTAGACTCTCTATGAGCATTGTTTCATCTTTGACATCCAACTCCCACATTCAATGACATTAGAGTCAATGTGAAGATACCGAAAAAGATCAGAGATGTGAAACATATCATGGACCTTCTCAAAATGTGGTGGTAGCTCTGACTACTATTCCACCTCGCCAACATTCCCCAACACCACAAAGGGTCCAATGAAACTAGGAGAAAGTTTTCTCCATATGCCAAACCATAACAACCCACAATGAGGGGAAACCGTTAAGAATAGGTGGTCCCCAAATTCGAGCTCCAATGGTATCCTCCTATGATCTTCATATGACTTCTGTCGATCTTGTCCTGCTTTCATCCTCCTACAGTCCAGCTGAATGTTTTTTTTGTCTATACTCAGTCGGGGACAATGTTACACCCCAATAATTTACAAATAGATTTATTATTAAATGCATAGATCACTAAGTATCTACAAACACAACGTTTTATAACATATCCCTATAAACATAATATTTTCACTTCAATGATGTGAATTTAAAAGAATTGACATACATTGTTGCAATTAGTAAGCTATTTGGAGTATGATAAGAAAAACTCAATTTTTGGTGAATAGTAACCAACCCTTATGAATAGTAACCTACCCTCAGAAATAGTAACATAGACTTTTGAAAATTAATATGAATATTATGAATGGTATCCATACCCAGGAATGTATAAATAAATTTAGGCACCATAAAATGATTATGAATATTTTAAGTGTTTGTATTTTTCGATAAAATAATGATTTTAATTAAAAAATAAATTTATCATATATAGAAAAATATTTTGGAAAAATGGATTTCTATTTTGGATACTACACATCTAAAAATGGTTAGGATAAAGTTTTTGTATTTTTCTAAAATTCAAGAATTTTTATGAATAGTGAAATACCATAATTTACAAAATATGATAAATACACTAATTATAGAGTCATATATGATGTTATGTTGATGTAAGCCCAATTGATTCAGATTCACATGATAAAATTAATATTAATGGTCATATAAGACTCGATATTCCTTGTCCTGTGGAGAAATATTAAATTTGTGAATATAATATAGAGAAATCCCATCTCCCCTCCATTATATAAACCACCCCTCACCCCTCTTCCTCCCACACTACTCAATCATCAAGACTTGCCTAAATTCTGCCAAATACTCTTCCCAACACCTCTCCCCACATCCAAGGCCTTTTGGTCTCACTATAAGTCCAAAATCAAATGTCTTAAGTAGTTTCACAAAGAGGGGATACTCAAGAGGTGGACCTCTCTTCCTTTTTTTCAATTTCTTTTCCAAGTTCCATTATTTTGTTCTCTCTTCTCGCCTCATCTCATCCAAATGCCATTATAATTCTAGTACCATACATGTACTGAATTTTCATTATTCTAATGAAATATTTCATCATAATCTCTCTTTTTTTCCTTTTATTTTATACTATAGATGAAAACACCGTCTGAGATGTGTTAATTTATCACACTCATGGAAGATGGGATTTCAATTTTCATTACTATTTTAAAGACTAGCCATGAAAACTTTTCTATGGTTGAACTAGATAAAAATATATTTATTTTATCTTGTATAATTTTTTTAAATCCTTACACACTCATAATATGGAATAATAATACAAAACAAGTACATTGTGCACAAAACCGACGAGCTAAATCCAGGTGTTTATCAATAACTTTTAACAAATAATTCATCCTCATGTATATAACCCAGAATCATTATAAGATCATTTATATAAAATTAATGTCCCTAATAGTATATATTATCAATTCTGGATTTTTATCCACATTTTAAATGAACTTCCATTCATGAATCCAAGTAAACATATCATGAAAACCAAGGAAGAAAATTCTTCCAAAACAAAAAAAAATTGATTCTCTTAAACCCATAAAAAAGTAAATTAATAAACCTAATAAAGTTATGACATATCAATTAAATGATTACGAGGTTCTGTAATTATTAATTAATGAAGATAAATTTTATTATTCAGGTCGCTAAGAACAATCAAGAACACCTTCGAGCTTAACGTAAGGGATTGCTTAACACAATTTTCATTCTTGGAGTTAACCATCTATTTCATTGGTTACATTGTTCCATGAATATGTGTGAATGGCCTATGATTGTTTTATAATGTATATCCAATTATAATTTTTTAGTTTTTATTTGTCACACATAAATATTTCATTGATTTATCATCACTATAATGACACAATCTTTGTAAGAGATTGCTTAACTCAATTTTCATTCTTTTAGTTAAACATCTATTTAGTTGGTTATATTGCTCCAAGAATATGTGTGAATGACCAATGATTGTTCTATAATATATACAGGCTTATATATTTTTTTTATTTGTCACACATAAATATTTCATTGATTTATCCTCACTCTAATGGTACAATCTTTGTAATGGATATCTTAACTCAATTTCCATTCGTTGAGTTAAACATCAATGTAATTGGTTTTGTATTTTCCAAAAATATGTGTGAATGAACTATGATTGTTTTATTATGTATATACACTTTTATTGTGTGTTTTTATGTTTGTTGGAAAAAATTATGTCATTGATGTTTCCACAATCTAATGATACTTTCTTGGTAAGGGATCCTCTCTCTCACTTTTAGTTAAGAATTCCCCCTATGTTTTGTTCTTCGATTTTTAATTCATAATGATGGGGTATGTTTTCACACCTCCCCCATACAAACCTTATGATATATAAATGATGTTATACCCCTTTTACCTCTAATTAATCCCTTATAAGAACACCCATTACCATGCCGAAATGTTTGTAAGTGGTTTTCCCATATCACTTTCATTTCTGTGAGATTTCCAATATTCTCCAGTTATTTCTTGTATGTGGTGTATGTGTACTACCATATTTCATATAATATCATGGCTCTCTTTATATTCACAATATTAAATGATTCATTATATGGTTATTACGTTTTTCTAATATGATTTGACTGATTAAATTGTGGTAAGGAACAATGTCTCAATTTCCATTTCGTTGTGACTTACATTGTATTGTACACCTAATAGTCCCTATGTGGTGTAACTATTTCCCATTTGATATCACCACTGATTTTAAATTATATTTCTATTAAATATACAAATTCTTATAACATAAATATTTTTATTGTCTAAACCGTATACCATTTTACATATGGTGTTTATTTGGAATGTAGTATTACTTGTGGAAGTGTTGATGAACCTGTATTCTCTATTCTATACAGATAATATTATGGAATATGTAAATTTTATTTAATCTATATATGAAGAATAATTTGGACATTTATTGATAGGTGGAGTCCACTATATCCCCTCAATGCCTTGATAGGTCTCATGAGATTATCAGTTTGGCGATAAACCCTTCTAGTTTGTTTCCCAAAATCGGACGGGTTTCTACCCAAAGAACTAAACTGTTTTATTGGTATTATGGCATCATATGCCAGATAAATGAATTCCAATTAATAATCATTATATTTATTTTTTATCAGTTATTAAAATCTATGAGGTTTTACCTATGAAAAAAATCTATGAATGGTGTTTTGTTCTCAGTTTATTAATGGCGTGAGTTATTCATCAATTCACCATGCCATATTGATTAGGCCATGTTGTTTATGATTTAGTTATTATTGATTGATTATTATTATATTTTTTTGACCCGTATAGAGCATTTGAGATCAACCTTTAATTTTAATACCTCCAACAGGTTATATAGAGGAGATCACTTATTGAGTTTCTTGGGATATAGTTTATAGTTTTTGATATCTGCTGTATTTTGTAACTTATTAAATGTAATTTGAGTTACATATATGTATCTAGTTTATTAAAGATTGCTAAACTGATCATTCCTTTGGGTTTTAATTCCTTCAAACCATGCCAATGTACTTAGTAATGCACTGGCTCCATTCTAGAGGGGTCGGGGCATTATATTTAGAATCAAAGGAAGTATAGTAGAAAATTTGGAAACTAGATTTAGAAGATGTAGATTAGGGAGGAGTCCTTAAGATACTCATTGAGGATAAAAATACAAGAATGTCCTGGTATTTTGGTAAGGAAATGATCATGTGGATCTTTTAAGCAATGCATCCCTATGTGCATACGAGCAGGTAGAGGTGGCTCTGGCAGAGATATACTTAGGACTGAAAGCTCTGATAAGGAGTTTCGGGCTTGACCCTAGGTATCCTAGTACACGACAACAGGCCTTGCTGCACTCTTGGTTATGAGAATCCTTGGGGATATCATTAGGATAATTCACATTTCTATTACCAGCTATTATGAAGGATTTTAATGTAAATTTTTCCACAGAGAAACCATGTCTATGATATTTACTATGCATATAATTTTTATTTATGCTAAGTACTATTCCAATTGAGAGTATAAATTATGATTCATAAGATAATATAGTGTATGAATTGTTTTTGAAATGGTGCCTATTGGAAGAAGGGGAATCAATACATGTATTCAACTTTAGGTATTTTGTGTTTTAATTAAAAATATGGTTAGTTACTATGACTATTCTTTAAGTTAAATACTTGTTTTATAACATTTCCAATCAATGAAATTCAGTTAAATGGATGGAGGAGGATCTAAAATGGCATTATTGTCCCTTCCTGATGACTTTCTTGCAATAATTATTGAAAAGTCATCTCCCAACGATTCTGAAACATTTTTTAACATACAACTCACTTACAAGAAATTTTTTGAGATATAAAACACCTCCACTATACCTCAATATCATCATTGGTCATGGGTTGTATTTAATCAAATCCAATTTTCTCAAAATTCTCATATTATAAAGAAAGGTAAATATTGTCAATGAATTTTCAAATATTTTACTTTATCAATGGATTTTGAAGCATATTATGAATTTGAAAAAGGTGCTGAAGAAGGAAACCCTTGCACAACCAATTTATAATTGATTTTAAAATATAATCTTTCAGAACATACTTATGGAATTTTAAAAGGACCGTTGATTGAAAGTTTCAACTCAAACTCAGTCTGAAAGTTTTATAAAAATCATGTTTTATGAGTTGTTTTGAAATTATATGCTATACATGATTATTTTCTGAAACAATTTTTCTGTGAACACCCATAAGACCCAATTTGTACAAGGTATATCTGGATGAAGGAAGAAAATGGTTTTGAAGGATCTCTAAATCATTGTTGCAATGCATGGACCTTCTATTTAAATGATCAAGATGATGATGAAATGAAATTAACACCACGGTCATGGTACCCTCAATTTTTAATAATTAAATAAAATTTTGAGGATGAAATTTGTAAAAGTGGGTATAATGTAACACCCCAAGAATTTAAAAATAGATTTATTATAGAATGCATAGATCACTAAGCCTTTACAAAAACCACTTTGTTATAACCTATCCATGTGAAAATAATTTTGTCACTTCAATGATGTGAATTTTGAAAATTTGACATAGACGGTTGCGGTCAATAAGTTATTTGGAGTCTGATAAGAAAAACTCAGTTTCCTGTGAATAGTAACCTACACTTATGAACAGTAACCTACCCTAATAAATAGTAACTTACCCTTATGTATAGTAATATGAATCTTATGAATGGTATCCATACCGATGAATGTGTAAATAAATTTACGCACATTAAAAATGATGAGGAATATTTTAATTGTTTGTATTTTTCGATTAAATAACGATTTTAATTAAACATTAAATTTATCATAATTTAAAAAATAATTTTGAAAAAAAGAGTTCATTTTTGGATTCTACTTGTTAATAAATTTTTGGGTGAATTTTTGGTAATACATTAATTTTTATGAATATTGAAAAACCCTAATTGACAAAATAAGCTAAATAAACTAATTATAGAGTCATTTATAATGTTCTACTAATGTAAGCCCAATTGATTCAGATTCACATGTTAAGATTACTATTTTTCAACATATAAGACTAAATATTCTTTGTCTTCTGGAGAAATATTAAATTAATAAATATAATATAGAGAAATCCCCTCTCCCCTCCACTGTATAAACCACCCCTCACCCCCCTCTTCCTCCCACACCACACAGGCTTCAAGACTTGAATAAATTCTTCCAAATACTCTTCCCAAGACCTCTATCCATGTCTGAGGCCTGATGTTATCACTAAAAAACCATAATCAAAGGACATAAAGAGTTTATCAATGAGGAGTACTCAAGAGTTGAACCTCTCTTCCTTTTTCTTTAAATTTGTTTTACAAGTTCCATTATTTTATTCTCTCTTCTAACATCATGTCACCCAAATTCAATGGACATTCCAGAAACATATATGTACTGGATTTTCATTATGAAAATGGAATATTTTACCATAATATCTATTTTTTCTGTCCTTTAATAATATAAATGCAAACACCGTCTGAGATGTGTTATTTTATCACAGTCAAGGAGGATGAGTTTTCAATTTTCATAACTATATTCAAGACATGTCATAAAACCATTTAAATGGTTGAACCAAATCATGATATATGTATTTTAGCTTGTTTAATTTTCAGGAATCCTTACTCACTCATAATATGGAATAATTATACAAAACAAGTTCATTGTGCACAAAACCGCCAAGCTAAATCCAAGCATTTATCAATAACTTTTAACATATGATTCATCCTCAAGTATATATCCTAGAATCATTATAAGATAATTTATATCACATTAATGTGACTAATAATATATATTTACAATTATGGATGTTTAACCACATTTCAAATGAACTTCTATTTTTAATTAGAAAATATTTCTAAATCATTTTAAAAGTGATACCCTTTAATGAAAATATATGTTCCCACATTTAAGACCAATTTTGGCCAAAATGACCAAGAATGAGCTATTTTATCAAGGAATCCTATCTTTAAACTTATATGAAATAGGATCTGTTAATAACACCCCATTTTTAAACTAAAAATACATTTTTTAGGAAATTTATTATCTATTTCCAAAGGAAACACACAATTAAGCATGGAACCCCATTTTCAAATAAAACTAAAAAGAATACAGTACATGAAATTAATTCTAAAAAACATTAATGCATCAAAAAATCCTATAACTTTTAAATAAAATTCAATGAACTAGAAACACCTACCACGTGTGATTGAATAATGTCACCTTTAATAAAAAAACATTATAAAGACACTCTTATATATATCGCAAACTTTATAAATGAAAATCCAAAATTTAAAAAAAAAACCAATAATGAAAATAAGAAAAACATTTAAATTATTATTATAGTAGATGTAAAAACGAGACAACCAATCTAAAACAAAAGGGAATCTATAACCATTCAAATCGAGTGAAGATTCATTAAAAAGACCCCCGAAAACAACACATATAGGATATTTGGAGAGAAAGAGATTCCCATATAAGGCACCCATGTCGGTTGAAATTGACTGGGGAGACTAAGGATGAAAATCCACATAAAAATAATGTTAAAGTAAAATATTTACCCCTCATAAAGAGATTCATATGGTTAACTCTCATGGTTTAACAAATTATTTGGTAACCATGGATATCCATACTATTAATTGAAGCACTGGCTGTAGGCATAGCCAGTATGGTTAGATTAACCATGCTCCAATCGTGTGACCTAGGGAAATCCACTATAAGATGTTACACAATTAATGTAATGGTGGACCATAATCACATGACCTAGAAAAGGCCTCCAAAATTAATCATGTTTAACACAAACCACCCCAAACTCTTGGGGATGAACCATCTAATAAATAACGCTGCATAAAAATAAAACTAATGTCACAATTTATTCTATTACTCATGTTGATAATCATTGATATGTACATTATTATTTTAAAATTTTATTATCTTGTTCTCATAACCTTTTTATCATAGCATATTGATATCTCCCTAATTTACCCTTATAGAGTATCTGACATATCCCTTTATTATGTTTCGTTTCGCAATGTTACAATGAAAGGTATTGTGTATAAAATTTATAAAAATTGTTCTTGTTATGAAGAACATTGTCGGAGATAACATGGAACTCTTATGAACCAATTGTTTATGATTCCATGTTTCTAAGGTCATTGCACATTTATAATCCTCAAGCATGTGTTTGTGTAATGAAATTAATATTTATAATAAAAATTACATATAATCATATGAAATGTTTATCTATTTATAGTTTCTATTAGAGGATAGTTTTAGATATAATTTGTAAAAAAGGATGAGAATAAATTTGTGAGATCCCTAGGGATACAACTGAAAAAGAGTAAATACGAAGAAAAATGTCCTAGAATTTTTTAAAGGATATAGAGAGTGGTTTCCATGAAATTTCATCCATCTTCTGATACCAAAACTGGATGTGGATCTATTATAGCGGTACCTAGGTGTAAAACCTCTATAAAGGTAACACTGTGCTAGACTCAATCATCACATGGTTCTTGAAATCATGGCTAGTTACACACGTAGTTTGACACTATTGGGGGATATTCTTTTCAAAATCCCAAACTTCTTATAATCCATCACTAATGATTTAAATAATGATAATGAATAATCGAGATTAAGGCTATGATTTCATATATTGATATAACATTATATGTATTTAGAAATCATATAAGTGATTTTTGAAGATTTTGTGGTTTCCAACTATGAATATTGTTACTCACGCTATGATTTTGGGTTTTAGTTAATAGTAAGAACAAAAAGGGAACTTGATTAATGTTGAATGTGACATATAATGTGTTGATGAGAAAACAAGTGGGATTATGAAAATAGTGAATGGTATTTTTTATTATTCTTATTAAGTTATCATGATTTATGATTGACTCATTTAACCGCAATCAACTCCTAGACTCAATAATGAAGAGAAGGATATAGTTCAACGAAATATCAGGTGGTGCAGACCATTGAGGAAAGATGATTATGTTTCCAATTTGTTGATATTGTGTCATAACTAACCTAAGTGGATGTATCAAGGGTATGGGATGTTGTTTCGAGTGTGTAAAATAAGGACATAGAGCCTAAAATTTACAAGGAAAAATGAAATGATTGGTTAATGATATGGATGAGAAAAAAGGTATAAAAAAGGTATCATCACCGGTAGAATATTTTAATTATGGAAAATATGGGAATTAAAAAATTGATGTTATCAGGGTAATGATCATAATGAAAATAAGAATTTTGTTAAGGATAACAGTTATACAATTGATTATTAAATTACTAAGAATGAAATATAAAATGTATGGAATTTTTTAACAGTATTTTTTTATTCATCATATGAAGAATTAATAAATTGAGTTTGGTGGAATTTAAATCCTGATTTATATTTATCATTATAGGAAATAGGTATTAATGAAAAAATGATGAAATCTAGTTAATAGTTTAAGAATGGATTGGGATGCATGATGTTTTTTTTATTTTAATTCAAGATAATTTTTGATTAAATTCTAAAATATATTATGATTTTTCTGTGTATGGTTTTCAATAAGGATCTTTCATGAAAACAATTCAATGTTACTGATGATCAAGAAAATTGATTTACTGGAAAGGTGATATCTTAAAAAAATACAAGACTAAGAGAATATAATCTATAATATTTTCTTGTTGTTTAGATAATGATTTTTGGATAATGTGATGATAGATATGAATAAATTAAATTTTATATTATTGAGGACCTTGGAAATAATTAATGATTTCTATACACACTGTATTATATTGTTATGGGTGGAGTATAAAACATTATTATATTTATGGAAAGTATTAAATCATCTATGGTTTTATTCAAGGAGTGAAGAATAAAAAAAATATTTCATTAAGGTTATAGTAATTTTATTATTACCATTTTTTAGGAAAATATGTGACCAACATATTAAAATTTCTGTTATTTGAAAACTGAGATCTACATTATGATATTTGGGCTATTAATTTTATGTTAATCTTCATAATTTTAGTGACCTTTATTAAAAAAAATTAATTTTGTATGATTTATAAGGTTAACTATTTATAAAATCTTTTTATTTGAACTTTGGATGAGGTTTTGTGTATATATTTCTTAACCATATGAATTTTTCTTCATATTGGATAAACATTGCAGAACAATTTTATTTCGATGATAATTACATTTTTATGGAATGAACTATTCATTCTAATATGGATATTATGATCCATTAGTTCTTATAGAATAAAAATTTTTGTCCCCATTTATAGGATTTATATATGAAGGGTAAATTGATCGAATAACAAATAAGGTTTGAAAATTATCTTATAATAAAAAAAATGTTAAGACCTAGGCATTTCATTCCCTATAAAATTATTTATTGTATTAGGATGGTAGCCTTTCTATTAGAGTATCCATTAAATCTCTACTAGGTTCATGTTTTGTTTCATGTATATCTAATTAGGATGTAGGTAAATGATCTATCAAAAGTACTGAAGATATAGTTCATACTGTTGGAGCATGATCTTTCTAATGAGGAACAACTTGTGGATATTCTAGACCTTATAAAAAATGTTACAGTAAAATATACCATAAATCTATAAAAAAAATGAGTTGCAGTGTAACCAACATGAAGAATCAATTTGGGGACATGGAGATGTAACATTATAGATGTATCCTTGGTTTCTGGTACCAAATTGGGAAATTTAGAGGAAAACATTCATGTTAAGATGTGTAGAATTTAACACACTGAGATTCTTTGAAATATTATAATTCAAATAAATTTATTCTTTGGATATATTGACTTAAATACAACAGAAATTTCTAGTAGTGTCACACACATTACTAATAATATCTTTCTTAACATGCAACACTGAAAATATCATTAATTACCTACATCGTTGAGTTTAAACTAAATGTGATATACAATTAAATTCTTATTACATAATAGTTATCACCTGGCAGTTTGAATGGATGTTATAGATATGACTATATAAACTATGAAATTATATGTTCTACACACAAATATATATATATATATATATATATATAATACACCACTGACTAATTAATTGGAAATTAAAATTCAAATAATATTTAAATAATAAAAATCTGTTAATGAAAAACTATTTTATCTTCACAAATTTGTTTTACCTAAATAAATTTTTAAAAACACCATTGGTGAATAATTTTAATTAAATTAATCTATTATATATTCAATAAAATATTTTCCACTAATCATAAATTTTTTGTAGGCATGAGATAAGAATTAATCCAATTTTTTTCTTATTCTGTATTTTTCTAAAAACATGGTTTACTGCCTATAGAGAACTTATTTTAAAATTATTTTTTTCCAACATTTTGATAGTATATTTGAAAATTTTATCTTTATTTTTTAAATAATAGGTTCGATATCATCTTATATTCATTTATTATTATTTTTAGAAAAGATAAATTATTAATTGAATATTAAAGAATAACAATTTTTATTAATAATTGCCTCTTTGTTCAAAACATTTACAAGATAAATATTATTTAATATTTTTCAAAAATTAAATTTATTGAAATAATTTTACTATAAACCCAATTCAGTATATTGAAATCTTTTACAAATTTATTTTTTAAATAAAACTCTTATTTTTGTTTTGATCATTTTTTCTTTCAAAAGACACTTTCTCATCGAGTCGTTGTGTTTGACATTAAATAATATTTTCCCACTAATGTCCCTGGAATATGGAAAAATGTATTCCATATTTTTAATAATAAAAAATTATATTATATATTAATTTATACATAAAATATGACAATAATTAATGGTCAAAAAAGTTATAATTAAATTCAATGATTAAGGTAAAATCGGTTTATCAGGGGTTAAACAAAATGATATTAGATTTAAATGACCCAAAACATTTCCCGAATAATTTAATTATGGTATATAGAGTATATCACCTATATTTGTTGATAATTTACAATTTTGGACCCCTTTCTCACATTAAAAACGTGGGTACACCTATTTCATTTAAAAAATTACATGTTTTCTGCTCACCTCACTTATAAAAGGCCACCCATATCCTCTCCTCTTCACACATCCAGAAACCATTGGTTTAGGAAATAACTACCCAATTAACCATTTTAATACTCTAATATCATCTTATAATCATTAGTTTGGTGAATATAAAACATATGAAATATTTTGGTGCAAACCAAAATATGTTGTCTGAAGATGAGGTAAATCCCTAACCGAGTGTTTTATTTTATTTTTACCTCCACCATATTTGATTTATAAAAAAAATAATATAATATACTAAATTTATTACATTTCAATATATTTTATTATCTTAATTTAATAACCTAAATCATTTTCTTCATCCATCAAACGGGACCGGAAATCAAGATTTGTGTGTAAACTTGACTACCACTTCACGAACTTATGTTATCTATTTCTACATCACCACCTTTCACTACAATATATAATGATATATTTAACATTTATATATTATATTTCTTTTATTAGTACACTTTTTTTATTATTATATCTCATATACCCTCTAAATTACCATTCCATGGTAATATGATAAAATCATTCGTTGATACAGAGGACTGCCGCCTCACAAAGCGATGTGATTCATTTTTTCACTAATGATTTCCACGGAAGGTAATAAGTGTAAATATAATCAATATATCTGATATATATGAAGTAATAATTATTTCTTAAGGATAGTATATTATTTACCTATTATCTATTTTATCAATAGAAAGAATGGAAACGGTGTTAATGCATATGTATAATATATCATCTCCATAACCAGTGTATTTTATTTTATATCTCTAACATTAATAGATTAATATAAATACATATAAACATAATATATAAGATATTTATATCATTTATTATATTATTAAAATTATTTAACCACGATCAAATTATGTGAAAAGAAAATAACAAATAAAACCCTACATAAATTAATGCTTCTATTACATGAAACATGACATTAACATGGAGTTATTAACAAATTTATAATGAAAGGTAAAACACAAATAAATTAATAAAATTAAATATATATATATATATAGTTTTATAATATATATGTAATAAAATTATATTTATTATAATGTAGAATCGAATGTGTATGATATAATTCAATACTTAAGGTAAGGGATTTTCATCTCACTTTTTACTCATGCGAGGCACATAACATATTCACCTTGTATGTTTGTTATGTGGTGTATATAATACCCTTGAATTAATTTTATGATTCTTCTCCAGAAATTTATAGATTTTTAAATATCCATTTTTTTAATTTCTCTTTTTTGGGTTATGTTGTTAATATTTTACCAAATCCATATTGTATTTTTGGCTTAATTTTTCTTCATTCGGGCAAACATTATGTTATAAAACGTTCTTCTTTTTGGAGGTGAATATAAATCAAATTTCTCATTTAATATTAGGTACATATATATTCTCCAATATATTTAATGATATATATAATTTTATTCTTTCTCATGTATTAGGATTCACGGTTAAAAAATTGGTCATTGTTTTATAAGAAAATATCCTCATTTATCAAGATTGTTTATGATTACGATTCCTGTAAGGAAATAATATGATCTATCTCTTGATAAAAATATAAAATTTCTTATAATTTGATTTTATCATTACAATACATTTTTTCTCTTTGTTATACCCTCTTTATGAACTCAAGATTAAAAAAAATTTAAATTAAACTGGAATTATTTACCTCTTCGACTGAGAGGCCCTATTTCTTCTATATCCATGTTTTCAAAAAAAAAAAATTTAACATTCCACAATATGGTTATTAAAGATATTTTTTACCATGTTTTACATTAATAAAATAAAATAAATATTCATTTCATCTTTCAAACAATTTTTTTTTGTATTTTATTGATAATATGAATGTAATCATTATTATAAACATGTATCGAATGAATGGAATTTTATTCCATCATGAACACTCATTGTTTCAATGGTTATTTTTTATATTTAAAAGTGTAATTTCAAACTAATGGATTTTGAAATAGGTTTTTGTAAAAAAATGTAATTTTTAACGTGGAAAAGTTATTTTTCTCAATAAATAGTTTTCATGATCTTTAAAATTTACGTTATATTTTTTCAAGGCTATTTTTGAAGAAATTTGTTTCCAGAATATTTTATGATTTTTTAGTTTTAAAATTTGATATTTGAAAAAATATTTTCCACATGAAATGTTCTATATGATATTTCAAAATAATTTTCAATCATTAATGAAATATTTTTATATTACCTATTATTTAATAGATATATAATCTTAGTATACCATTATTATTCTTTCTCTTTTTGGTTTTTCTTTATGTAGACATTATTTTTATGAAACATATTTATCTTTTACATATTATTCCCTTTTTAAATTTTAATGAAACCAAATTAATTTTCTATGTGTTATAACTTTATTAAATGATAAAATTATTATGAGTCATATTTCTTTACGACATGTTATGTAATGATGATTTTTTTTGGAAACAAATTTCTTTTCATGTGAGGTAATATGAAGAAGTTTTTATGATATTGTGTCACATATATGTATGATTTTTATTTTGTGATAGGTGGGGCTTATATCTCAATTAAATTAATTAGGTAAATGTTGATAAAATATGAGATAAAAATGACTTGAAAATATGGTAAACCTAGTTCAGTAAGGTACTTTTTCACCTATTTTGTTATTGGGTTTTGACTAATACTACATTGTTGGTTTGGAGAGTTATCCCATTCCCTATGATATCCTTTTCAAAGTGCTTCAACTATTGTGGAAATTATTTTCATCTCTTATCTTTATGCCACAATTTCTTGTATTTTTCTAGTAATCTTATCTCAGTTCGTGTTGTTTTATTCCATTATGATTCTTGTTTAATGAACATTCATGATTATTTCCATTACTCGTGTTTATGATAAATGGTATGTAGGTTATGGTTTTCAACTAGTATTATCATGTCCTTATACCCTTATTATCATATATTTCAGAATCTCCATGTATTCCCATTATAAATCATCTAATATAAACCATTATTATATTAAATTATCATAAATTATAATAAATTTCACTTTTTATGATATTCTAACATGGGTGAAAGTTATGAAGAAAAAAGCAAGAGACGATGTAGAGCCCTTATAAACCATTTTTTTATGTTTTTATGTTTCTAATGGCTTTTTACTATTATGGTCCTTAGTTGTCTTTTTATGTAATGTAATTAATATTCATCAAAAAAATTAATATCATTAAATAATAAGTTTGGGTCTTTAAAATTGGAATCCAATGATATAACTATAGAAACATTCAATTTCCTATAAGTCTTACTAAACTATCCAAGTTATCAATTTCAACTCAAAAGTGATAAAGAAACAAATATCTGCATAAATTATCCAATTTTGAAACATTATATTTACTTAAGATACATTCCCCCTTCAGTGTAAAATCTACACTAGTCTTCCACTTATCGTAGTAAAATATTATATTATTGGATTATAATAATAATAATAAAAAATTTGGATACAATTTGAGGAAGATAATGATCCATCACATGAAAAATTAAAAAATAATGAAATAGAACCCATATCTCACCTCCAAAACCATAGAAATAAATATCAAATTTCACATAAATATGAATGAAAAAGAATTAAATATATAAGCAACAACCACTTTGAGATCTACAAGGTATTAATATCAATAAAAACAGGGGGACTCAATTGTCAGTATAACATGTTTTAAAAAAAAAACAAATTCAATATGTAAAATATGAATTTCCATTTTACCCCATTTATAATATCTATCTATATCCCATAAATTTTTATCTCAATTAAAAACATTCCCTAAAGATAAATATGCTGTAATAATTCAAAAAACTCATTTTAAATAATAACATCATTTCAATAAAACCCATTTTAGTGAAATCTGACCACATTCATTTTTCCAAAAAATCATTATTCAAGTTATGACTTGTCCAAATTACAACCTAACGGAAGTAAAATACCTTTATAATCACATTAAATTAAATTAATCCTCTTTGTAATACTTTATATAACATGGTATTTTAATAAAATAAAAAATTTAGAAAAAAAAATTAATAACAATTATTCCATGAAAAAATTATTTATACAAATAACTTATGAATTTGTCTTTAGAATATATGGAATTTAAAACATTTATAACACACTAATATTCTGATTGAAGTAATTTAATAAAAAACATTCCTCAAACCAAGAAGAAATAAGTCACAATGCATCACCATTGAAGTAAAACATGAAACCCACTAATATTAAATCCAAAAAAATTCATCGAATCAAATAACTCATATTCATATCCACCCATGACCTTGATATTTCACAAGGATGACTAATGTTTTTTATATAAGTAGACTAATATGAAATTTGTTTTGGGTTAAAGAATAATAAGTAAAAAGAAAGGGATCATCTTACAAAATAATAATGGAATAAAATACTTAGGGATATACATTAAATAATACATATGATAGGAGTTCCCTTTAGGTTCCCTTGTATTATTTATGTTTGAAGGAGAGGTGAAGTGGGGTAAAAATATATAAAACAAGGATATCACTATAGAAAATTTATGTTATAATAGAATTAGTATGCTATCATAGTGAGGACCATGATGTTAGAACAAGAAAATTATAACACACTCATATTATATAGATACATGGTTTAACAATCCATATTACAACCATAAAATTCCCCCCATAAAGAACTATAGAACATATTTATGATTACTTATAAAAATTTTCCAAACACTGCACAGGTTTTCTGCCCACACTTCAGTAGAAAAAGGCATAAACAGTTTCTACTTTATTTTTCATTAATTGGGGAAAACCCTATTCAGCATATAAAATCTAATTTTTTTAAAAATAAAATGTAGCGTTTAATCCATTTCTCATTACATCCTGAATTATTTCATAGTTATCATGTACACCAACCATGAAAAATTAATAATTTTTAAAAAAAACTAAATTTAAAGTGTGACATGTTATTTTAATATCCAAAAATAAAATAAAAATAAAATTATATTGCCATAAGGGTGCTACAATTATACCTATAATACCATATTATTCTCGTTTAAATTAATTTTCTAAATTTAGATATAAAAGAAAACCAATAACATATGCACTATCAAAAGAGATAATATGGGAACTGAGAAATGTAACAGGTTCCAGAAAGAATTAATAAATTGGAAAATCTGAAAAAGAAACATCGATTTAATCCCAAATAATCATTAAAAATACCAAAATGATAATTCATTAAACCATTATAGAGAGATATGAATTTTTATAAAGGCCAATTAAATTTCTCTCTATGATTTGTAATTCCTTGTAAATTAAAATCTAGTGGAAAACCACTCACATGATAGAATACACATTAAGTAAAGCATGATATTACCATGAATTAAAGAGGGAAAAATGTTCATTAATAATCTACAACATCCTTGTAGTAATTTTTCCCATAACACAAATGGATGTACAACCCAACAAGAAATAAAATGAACATAAGGTAACACTTCTCATAATACCTTACAACCCATATCACTAAAATAGATAATTATACCATAACCAAACACATTCCTCAGTAATAAATGATTAGGGATCCAACTTTTCGTAACAAATATAAATGAATGGGAGTGACCAAGTACCTCATACTAGTAACATCATATGTTAGTGAACCTAAAAAAGATCCAAACCAATGTAGTCTTCTAAATAATCGCAGTTGTTTCCATATCCTTCTATGAAAACTATAAAACACACCTTAGGCCTTCCTATTTATAAATATAAAAATCAAAACATTATAATAATAACAATTCTTTCTCAATATGTATGATAAAATATTTAGGCATTAAGCACAAAAAAATACTAATACCTTATTAATTTTCATTTATTATTTAAGAAAATTTAATAGTAAAATAATATTTTCAAAGAACATAATTACCAAAATAATAATAATTTGTAACTAAAAATTTCTTTAAATAACATTTATTATACATAAAAAGCCTTTAATAAACCACAAATTAATGGTAACCAATGTTATTGTATGTATGAGAAATGTATGGGGAAACAAATTTTAGGGTAAATTTAGAAATATGCATGGTTTGTAAATTAAGGATGGAATATCAAATTCCATCCATGAAGCATCCTATGGAATGTTTTACAATCCCATCAGTGGAGATCCTCATTGTTTTTTATTCCATTTGAGATAACCATGTCATTATTTTATTCCTCTATTTCAAACCAAAAGTTGTATAAGACCCCCAAAACAATGATATAATCTATGGGTAACAAAAAAATAATATAAAATAAAACCCCATCAATGAAAATTAAAAAAAATCTCAAAACCATGACTGAAATCTCTACATCCCATGTATCTCATGTTTCTCCACGGATGGTGGTGAACATGAACCTACTATTGATCTTACCATCTATTCTAATAATGATCCTAATCACTATATTAACACGAAACATCTTGAAAAAGTATGTTCACCATCTCTATATTCATGAAACTATTTCTTAGGTATCACATATGAACAATATGGAGTGATTTTAAAATCTTCATCTAAATTATCACATCACGGATACAACAAGAAAATATTGCATTAACTAAAAATATATCATACATTAGTGCATAACATAAAAATATTTAATGTAAATGAATTAAAAATCAAATAAAATTATATAGGAATAATAATCCCAACTCTTAAATTACATAAATACATAATGTGAACATAAATTCAACCCCGCTTTTATAGTAATTAGTGGGATTATCATGTCCGTCCAGGCCAATACATAATCATCCCTAATGAAAATAAAAAATAATCCCAAAGAGCTACCAACCACCTCCATATGATCTACAGTCACTCATTGTATCCCCACATGATCTATAACTGAGAAACACAAAAATAATTCTCTAAATATACTAGATGTGATGAAACTAAAAAATGAAATGAGGGATTAATACATGTAGAGACCTGGAGCTTTACATACATGGAAATTTCATTACTTTGGCGAAATACTTAATACATAACAAAAACAGACACACAAGGACTATAATAGTTTAGTGTCTTTGGAAACTCGGAAAATAATCTTCTAATCATGTTGACAGATCTTCAACATCTCCCATAAGATCTCCCCTTTTTGTTTTCTTACCTAAAAGCATTCTTTAAATCTTGGGGAAAATAAAACATATAAAGGGTGAGCTCAAATTCTCAGTAAGGGTAATAATGGAGAAAATATAACAAACCATATAAATTTGAACTTAAATAAAACATGAACATAATGTTTAAACATCAAAATCTTGAGCAATGACATAAAACATGGCAGTACATAAGGCATAGATCATAATGGAACATCAATCATGATAAAATTTCATGGGAATAAAACATGTAATTGTGGCATCCATTAATCACATGTAATTATTTCCATAGTAGCCAAAGCATTGCTGCCAAGACCATCTTAGTGGACAGAGTCCCTTTCTGAATCAAGTTCACTCTTCGTTCAAGTCATGTATTACAGAACCGATTTATCTTGCCGCTCCAACCATGTTTATCTCATGAGATATATATCTTTAACCAATGCATTGGATGGAGATATAGGTCCCACACATCTCATAATGAAATCATTATTACTTGTGCCACAAAATAAACTTAAAACATTCATCATAACCCAAAGAATAAAATAGGTTTCAAAAACATCATCCCATCACCACATAATCAATATAAAAGAAATGGATATCATTTAATAATAAGAAAAGTGAAACCATGTAAATCATATGGAAATTATACTTGAAACATACACATATTAAATAATGTCCTCTTAGATGGAAAAACGGTTTTGATAAAACACTGGAAATGAATTCTTGAGGAAAATATCCTTTCTTCTTCAAAATCAATTTCTTTTCAAAAACAATCATGAAATTTTAAAAGAATGATATTTTTTTGAAAATAGAAATGAAATATTTTGGAGGAAGATACATGAAAATAAGGCTTTATAAAACTATAAAAATCCTTTCATGTCGTATAAATTAAAAAAACATTCTTCTCGTTCTTTTGCCGGAAAAGTCAAAAATAGTACCTCGTAACGTAAATAAAAGAAAGATTCCTTACATACCATGTAGTAAAAGTCAAAAATGGGTAAAAATGAATTTAAAAATACATGAAAAGTCTTTTATAAAACAAGTACATGAATGATAGAAATAATCCAAGTAAATACTTTTGACTAAGCAATCTCGAATAAAAATGAGATTTGAAAATTTGTCCATTACCTTTGGTCTGATATGCTTCGTATGTATCCGAACCTCCTATATAATGATTTAAATAATGTCATTGAATTATTTCAGAATCATATTCATTGTTATGATATCATATATGGTTCACTTATGACATTATATTACCCGTTCTTTTGTAAATACCATGTTAAAGCAGCATTTTTGGTAAAATCGTTACATTTATCGTACGTGTTTTGACTTGTTGTTCTTGATATTATTACTTATATCCTGATTTATTTAATTCAATAATGTAAAACTCAATTTATATATAATATATATTCATCATATACATATATATATATATATATGATAGATCGTTAAATGGAATGAAGTACACCGTTCAAGGAGACGGTAGACCGTACGTACGCATGAACGATATTTTCGTTTCCTTATTGAATTGAATAGAATTAAGTTGATGAAATAAATATATATATATACATAAATACAGTATCATTATTATGTCATATATTTCATTATTATCCATTATATATACTTTATAATCATTCATGAATGGTAACATGGAGAATGAATCTCATCACGTCGTGGAGACGGTAGTCCGTATGTATGCACGAGCGATGATATCGTTCCCATAAATATATAATTTTAGTGGATTGTATAATATATCAGAATAATTATGATGTTATAATAACCATATATAGTTATTCTTTACACCATTATACCCATCCATGTAAGGTGTTGGTGGAAAAACAGATTACACCACGACGTAGAGACGGTATTCCGTACGTACGCATGCGCGGTAATTTTGTTATCCATAGGATGGATAGAAGGTGAAATAGGGTTGTTTAATATTTATAATAACATATCATTATATGAGGGATACTGATCGTATTACTTCATAATGAAAAAACTAAAAAAGAGGGAGTAGAAGAAGAATGGAACTTTGAAGAAAACGGTAGAACGTATTACCTCTTTCTCGAAGTGCCTCCTTTAAACTTTCTCTTAGGGCACTAGAGTTTTTCTTTTGAGAAGACCAGTACCTCTATTAGGTTTATAAGGAAGTGGTGAAGTAAAATGGCCAGATTTTGGCTGAGCTTGATCGCTCAAATTGGGGTGAGGAGGAGCGGGAGGAGGTTCCCTTTTATAAGGGGGGAGAGGGGCACCATTGGAAATCTAAAAAATATTAATTTATATTAAATATAACCCCACTTAAAAACCTACAAAAATGACTCATTTTCGAATATTATATGATATAGGGTTGTAATATCATCAAAAATAAAATTTATACTTGTTTTGATTTTATTTTAAACCATATCATTTTGATTTAAACTTATATAATCTATTTAATTTTATTTGTGGTAATAAACTTCTAAATTTTAAATGGTTAAAAATAATCACTTATATGTTGTTAATTTTCCATAATTTGATACTTTACAATATTTTAGACTATATAAATTTTAATTTATAATTTTTTAATTATTTTTGTGATTTTTAAACAATTTCATAATATGTTATTTTTATAAAATAACAATAGTGTCAATTTTGACACTTTTCATTAATTTCAATTTACATTAACTCCACAGAGAGGATATATTCAAACTAAAATATTTAATAGGTTCCATACATGTCATAGTAACCTATAAAATTAGTGTAGCACATTAAATAGTTCATATAATATTGATTTTACTATTTTTAAAACCATTTATTTGATATTTCTCTTAATAAAATATTTACTACAACATTTTTGTATAATTATTTAATATACTTATTTGTTGCAAAAAAATTAAAAATAAAATCCTATAATGAATATAAATCTGTTTCATTTCCCAATAATACTTTTACTCGAATTTAAAATCTTAAAATAACAATATTTAAATTGTTATATTTAGTAAATTATGAATATGAATACTTTGGAATCATTTAAAATAAAATAATATAAGTGTCATAATCGCTTTTATAAGGCTCTAAATGGTCAAATATTCGACCATTGGATGATTATGGTTTAAATTTACATGACCAATAATTTTTTGTCAGGTTTTTGTGCCTTTTACGGTCACTATTAGTTTAATAAAAACTATATTCCTGAGTTTTCACTAGATAAACAATTTTTGCATCAATATTGTGTCACATTTATTGATAATTATTTAATCCCTAAAAACTATAAATAAATTCATATGATGTAGATAATTATATTATATTTCTGGAGACTATTCATGTTTGAAGTTTCATGTAGTTTATCACTAAATTAAAATTAATATACTTATAAGATTTAAGAGAGTGACATGTTGTCACTTTCTTTGGTTTTAATAATAATTAAATAATTTTCAAGGAAACAAGTCCATAAAATGAATCTATTCCGACCCTTAGGTGATATTGGTCGACTTTTAGTCATTAAATAGGATTTTGGAAGGTGTTAGGTTAATTTTATAATCTTATATTTACCCTTAATTACCTGATTTACCTTTAACTATTGTAAATAAAATTTACCATAGTTACTATTCATAAAGCCCAAAAATAAAAAGTAGATTATTAACATAATTTGGACCCACTGATTCTAAATTTGGAATCCATTTTTCAAAATTCAATACGCAAAAGCTGCATAAATTAAATTAAAATTAATCCCATTGTCGAAAGAAAATGGTTTTTTGTTTAAAACTTTGCAAAATATTGATTTGATTTAACCTACGAATTCAAGGTAAAATCAATGCTAATGACATAAATTATATTAAATGGTAAAAATATATTATATTTATACTTTAAAACAATTCAATATTATAATTTAACCACATAAATTATTACGATGAAAAAAGTTGTTTTTAATTAAAATATAGTGTGTTTTTACTATTCATTAAAATATGAATGTTATCAGAATAATGTGAAAATTTTATAAAAGGTAAAATTTTATATCCTAATTCCAAAGAATAATTTTATTTTGTAAAATTTAACTTATAAACATTTCAAAAACTATATTTAAAGTGGGTGCGCCATCAAAAGGCTGCAAAACTGCATTTTTTTAAAAAATTCTTATTTTACCCGAAAAATTTAATTTGTTCACATAAAATGTTTTAAAAAAATTATAATATGAATAATAATGTTATAAAATTAAACATTTGGTTAATTATATTCATAATGGCTAGTTCGTGATAATATTATAACCATATATTGTTTTTTAGTGAAACCTGGTATTGTGCACAACACACGCTATCGAGGAAGGTCGCGATTGTATGTAAAGAAAGCCAAGTCAGGGTTGCGTGTAGTGCAATACTCCTTTGTTGTTGCGTATAAAAAAATACAACCATATTTCATTTATACATTGAATATAAATATATATATACACTCAATGTTGCGTAGAATAACCTCTAGCAAATGAACATGAAATTGTGTATAACACGATCCAAGAATTGTGTTGCGTATACTGCAAGCTAATACGGTGTTGCGTATAGCACAAGATAATCTTGGTGTAGCATAAAAAACTTGAAATAAAATAAATTAAGAAGAATACTTATCGTAAAATCTCGGGGTGTTACATTCTACCCCCCTTAAAATGAATTTCGCCCTTGAAATTCGTCGGGGTTATAAATGGTTTGTTACTTGAGAATTTCATTCATAGAAACCCACATCGTAAAAAGGAATGATAAAACATAATTTTAAAAAGTGAAGTATGAAACATAATGGCTACCCAAATTAACTCATCACTAGTTTTCCACATAGGATATCATAGGTGAAAATATGGATATGGAGGAGAAATCTAACCAACATGTTCTGATAGAGAGTGGTAGAGAACATGGCTATGAAAAAGCCAACAATCACAAATCCATAGATTTGTGATGACATAAGGTACCATCTGATTCATCAGATATAAGAGAACTAGGAAAACATTTTTGGTTTTCAATATCATTTCCCTAAAGTTGAAAATTTTGAATTAGAAGAAACACTTACTTGATTTTGGTATAATCTCACTATTTTTCTTGCTTTGAAAAATTTCCACTTCATCTCTTAAAGAAATGAAGTTGACTTTTTTTTTTCATGAAGTGTTAATAGATCATGTGATAGAATGATGGGTCATTCCTTTTGTTTCAAAGAAAATGTTAGCAAAAGTTATCAAATATACATAAGTCCATTTATGGTGAGGTTAATCGTATACGATTCCAAAAATGAACTTATACTTTATCTATCATGCTGCTTAACAAAATAAAACTAGTTTCTACTAACCAGGGACTTCCTGTAGGCCAGTGGTATGCGATAAAGGCCAGTCGCACTTCAGTTGTGTGTTCGATTCCCACAGCCTTGTCCGACATGAAGGGTTGTCACCCGTCCTGCAGGTTGTCCTTTTTCTAATACTACATTATAAATAATATCGAAAATAAAATTCTACCCTTAAACAATACTAACTTATGTCCAACATAATTCATTCCAATATTTAGTCGTATCCAAAATACATGTGTCCAATATAAAGAAAACGATTACTTGAAATGTCATCAACCAAGCATGTGAATACCATCATTTATCCCCCATATATATTGCTGGTCACATTCCAATCATGTGAATACCACAATAATGTATTCTCTTTAAAAATGAATACCCATTAAACCTTAGTGAAAACATGAATGCTGTCAAAAGTTAACTCTTTCCACATACCAAAATCCAAAAATTCTATATACTCAAACCATGATATAACCTTCTCCTTATTTCATTCATGAGCTCATGAATACTATAAAACATTTAATTTTCTCCTTATCCCTTCATTATGCGCATATCATATACTTTCCAAAAATATCTGAATAACCTTTCATGGTTACTGGTACCATTCATCATACCCTTTAAAAACATAAGGAAAGACAACAGCGTAACAATCCTTAGATGTCTCTTTATTCTATAGTACCATGAGATTACTTATACAACATTACACTTGATAAACATGTAATCATTCCACTACCTTCATAAATCATTGACCGAGCTTCAACAATTCTTTCATCTCACATATCATTTGTAGTCTCTTCATCATCATTAACATAAATACTACCAATACAACCATAATGATTCTCTTCATGAGACTTTCCCTTATGGAATTGGTTTGCATAATGCCCGTACATTCCACATTTAAAATATTTAACCATTGTTGGTGTCCTAGAAATACCATTATCCTCATCCATGGTGTTAATTGAACCTTTTTCTTTGCACTTACTGGATTTGTGTCCTTCTTTTCCACACCCAAAGAATCTTCTAGTTCCTTTAATAAATTCTCCTTGATGCCTCTTCCCACATGATTTACATAGGGGAAATTTAACTTTCTTTCTTCTATGATCATCATGAAACTCCATCTTTCTCTTATTAGCCGAGTCAGGAAACTTATCAAATATGAGTTTATTGATCATATTATGAGATTGCTGATTCAACATAATAATAATGTTTGGACTTCAAAATCCAATTTCATTTGGTTCCTCATGAAGAATATCATTCCATTGTCTATAATATCCTCTATTATCGTGAATCATCTTGTTTCCAGCCATTTTCTAAAACCCAAAAAGAATAGTGTGAGAGACAAAAACATAATCAAGGGGGAGTAACATCAATATCTAACATCTTAGGTTTAATCTAATATTGTTACCATAATTCTAGGATTATAACCTATACTTATACTTAACCTAGGGAAATCCCTAGACATACCGTATAAATATCTCTAGAGATCTCCCTGACGTTTTGGCATCCTAGTTTCCAAAGGTTAACAAAAACTTTCCTCTGATACCAACTGTAGAGACCCGGAGCTTGACATATATGGATATTTCATTACATTTGAGGAATACTTAATACATAACAAAAACAGACACACAAGTAGTGTAATATTTTAGTGTCTTTGGAAACTAGAAAAATAATCTTCTAATCATGTTGAAAGATCTTCAACATCTCCCATAACATCTTCCCATTTTTGTTTTCTTACCTAAAACCTTTATTTAAATCCAGGGGAAAAGAAAACATATAAAGGGTGATCTTAAATGCTCATTAAGGGTAATCATGGAGAAAATAAAACAAACCATATAAATTTTAACTTAAATAAAACATGAACATAATGTTTAAACATCAAAATGTTGAGCGACGACATAAAACATGGCAGTACATAAGGCATAGATCATAATAGAACATCAATCATGATAAAATATCATGGGAATAAAACATGTAATTGTTGAATCCATTAAGAACATGTAATTATTTCCATAGTATCCAAGGAATTTCTGCCAAGACCATCTTAGTGGACAGAGTCCCTTTCTGAATCGAGTTCACTCCTCGTTCCAGTCCTGTATTTCTGAACCATTTTAACTTGCTGTTACAGAAATTTTTATCTCATGAGATATAAATCTTTACCCAATGAATTGGAGGGAGATATAGGTCCCACATATCTCATAATTAAATCAGTCTTACTTGTGCGACAAAATAAACTTAAAACATTCATCATAACCCAAAGAATAAAATGGGTTTCATAAACATCATCCCATCATCACATAATCCATATAAAATAAATGGATATAATATCATAATAATAAAAGTGAAACCATTTAAATCATAGGGAAATTATACTTGAAATATACACATATGAAATAATTTCATCTTATATGGAAAAATGGTTTTGATAAAACACTTGAAATGAATTCTTGAGGAAAATATCCTTTATTCTTCAAAATCAATTTCTTTTCACAAAGCTTCATGAAATTTTAAAAGAAACAGATTTTGTTGAAAATAGACATGAAATAATTTGGAGGAAGATACATGAAAATAAGGCTTTCTAAAATAGTAAAAATCCTTTCATGCCGTAGAAGTTAAAAAAACATTCTTCTCGTACTTTTGCCGGAAAAGCCAAAAAAGTACCTCGTAACGTATACAAAAGAAAGATTCCTTATATACGATGTAGTAAAAGTCAAAAATGGGTGAAAAGGAATTTAAACCTACATGAAAACACTATTATAAATCATGGACATGGATGATAGAAATAATCCCAGTAAATACTTATGAATAAGCAATCTCAGATAAAAATGAGATTTGCAAAATTATCCCTTACCTTCGGTCAGATATGCTTTGTATGTATCATAACCTCCTGTATAATGATTTAAATAATGAAATTTACTTATTTATGAATCATATTCATTGTTATGATATCATATATGGATCACTTATGACTTTATATTACCCGTTCTTTTGTAAATTCCATGTTAAAGCATCATTTTTGGTAAAATCGTTACATTAATCGTACGTGTTTTGACTTGTTGTTCTTCATATTATTACCTATATACTGATTTAAATAATTCCAGAGTGTAAAACATGATTTATATATAATATATATTTAGAATATACATATATATATATATGATAGATCGATAAATGGAATGAAATACACCGTTCATGGAGACGGTAGACCGTACGTACGCATGAACACTGTTTTCATTTCCTTATTGAATTGAATAGAATTAAGTTGAATAAATACATATATATGTATATAAATAAATCCAGTATCATTATTATGTCATATATTTCATTATTATTTATTATATATACTTTATAAACAATCATGAATGGTAAACATGGAGAATGAATCTCATCGCGTCGTGGAGACGGTAGTCCGTACGTACGCACCAGCGATGATATCGTTGCCATAATTATAGAATTGGAGTGGATGGTATAATATATCAGAATAATTATGATGTTATAATAACCATATATAGTTATTCTTTACACCATTATACCCATCCATGTAAGGTTTTGGTGGAAAAACTGATTACACCACGGCGTGGAGACGGTATTCCATGCGTACGCACGCGCGGTGATTTTGTTTTCCGCAGGATGGATAGAAGGTGAAATAGGGTTGTTTAATATTTATAATAACATATAATTATACGAGGGATACTGAAGTTATTACTTCATAATGAAACAACTAAATAATAGGGAGTAGAAGAAGAATGGAACTTTGAAGAAAACGGTCGAAGGTATTACCTCTTTCTCAAAGTGCCTCCTTTAAACTTTCTATTTGGGCACTAGAGTTGGTATTTTGATAATACCAGTACCTCTAGTAGGTTTATAAGTAAGTGGGGAAGTGAAGTGGGCAGGTTTTGGCCGAGCTTGATGGCACAAATTAGTGTGAGGAGGAGAGGGAGGAGGTTCCCTTTTATAAGGGAGGGGAGGGGCACCTTTGGAAATCATAAAAATATAAATTTATATTAAATCTAAACCCACTTTAAAACCTAAAAATATGACACATATTCGAATATTAGATGATATAGGGTTGTAATCTCATCAACCAATCAAATTTATAGATGTTTTGTGTTTATTTTAAACCATATCATTTTTATTTATCCTTATTTAATCTATTTAATTTTATTTGTGGTAATAAAATTCTAAATTTTAAATGGTTACAAATAATCACTTATATGTTGTTAATTTTCCATAATTGGATACCTAAAAATATTTTAGACTATATAAATTTCAATTTATAATTTTCTAAATATTTTTGTGATTTTTAAACAATTTAATAATATGTTATTTTTATAAAATAACAATAGTGTCAATTTTGACACTATTCATTAATTAGAATTTACATTAACTCCACAGAGAGGATTTATTGAAAATAAATTATTTAATAGCTTCCTAACATGTCATAGTAATCTAGAAAATTATTGTAGCACATCAAATAGTTCATATAATATTTATTTTACTATTTGTAAAACCATTTATTTAATATTTTTCTTAATAAAATAATTACTACAACATTTTTGTATAATTATATAATATAATTATGTGTTGCATAAAAATTAAAAATAAAATACTATGATGAAGAAAAATATGTTAACTTTACCAATAATACTTTTACTCGAATTTATCATCTTAAAATAACAATATTTAAGTTGTTATATTTAGTAAATTATGAAAGTGATAACTTTGGCATCATTTAAAATAAAATAATATAAGTGTCATAATCACTTTTACAAGGTTCCAAATGGTCCTATATTATAACATTGTATGATTATGGTTTAAATGTACATTACCAATAAGTTTTGGTCCGGGTTTTGTTCCTTTTATGGTCACTATTAGTTTATTTAAAACTATATTCTTGATTTTCACTAGATAAACAATTTCTCCATCACTATTGTGTCACAATTAATGATAATTATTTTATCCCTAAAAATTATATATAAATTCCTATGATGTTTATAATTTCATTAGCGTTTTGGAGACTATTCATTTTCGAAGTTTCATGAAGTTTATCAGTAAATTAAAATTAATATACATATAATATTTAAGAGCGTGACATGTTGTCACTTTCTTTGGTTTTAATAATAATTAAATTACTTTCAAGGACATAAGTCCATAAAATGAATCTATTCCGACCCTTAGGTGATATGGGTCGACTTTTAGTCATCAAATAAGATTTTGGCAGGTGTTAGGTAAATTTTATAATATTATATTTATCCTTAATTACCCGATTTACCATTAACTATGGTAAATAAAATTTACCATAGTTACTATTCATAAAGACCAAAAATAAAAAGTAGATTATTAACATAATTTCTCCCACTGATTACAAATATGGAATAAATTTTTCCAAATTCAATACACAAAAGTTGTAGAAATTAAATTAAAATTAATCCCGTTGTCAAAACAAAACGGGTTTTTGTTTAAAACATTGCAAAAGATTGAATTGATTTAACCTACGAATTCAAGGTAAAATCATTGCTGATGACATACATTATATTAAATGGTAAAAATATATTATATTTATACTTTAAAAACATTAAATATTATAATTTAACCACATAAATTATTACGATGAAAAAAGTTGTTTTTAATTAAAATATAGCGTGTTTTTACTATTCATTAAAATATAAATGTTATCAGAATAATATGAAAATTTTATCCAAGGTAAAATTTTATATCCTTATTCCAAAGAATAATTTTATTTTTTAAAATTGAACTTATAAACATGTCAAAAACTATATTTAAAGTGGCTGCGCCATCAAAAGGCGTCAAAACTGCATTTTTTTAAAAATACTTATTTTATCCGAAAAAAATTATTTTGTTCACATAAAATGTTTTAGAAAATTTATAAGATGAATAATAATGTTATGAAATTAAAAATGTGGTTAATTCTATTCATAACGTCTAGTTCGTGATAATATTATAACCATATATCTTTGTTTAGTGAAACCCGGTATTGCGTACAACACACGCTGTCGAGGAAGCTTGTGATTGTGTGTAATGAAAGCCAAGTCAGGGATGCGTGTAGTGAAAGACTACTTTGTTGTTGCGTATAACAAAATATAACCATATTTCATTTATATATTGAAAATATATATATATATACACTCAATGTTGCGTATAATAACTTCTATCAAATGAACTTGAAATTGTGTATAACACGATCCAAGAATTGTGTTACGTATACTGCAAGCTAATACGATGTTGCATATAGCACAAGATAATCTTGGTGTAGCATAAAACCCATGACATCAAATAAATTAAAAATAATACTTATCATAAAATCTCGGGGTGTTACAATACACACATTGGTTCATGTAGGGTGTGAGAAAATGGGGCCTCCTAGAAATTGACCAATGAGTTTGAGTCATTCCATTTCAAAATCAAAATCAATAATACTTTTTATAATTATATATTGAAATTAAAATTATCTATTTCATGTATAGGATATAAAATAACATATCATAAAATAGTTTTAAAAGTATCCCCCTTCATATAATTTTTGAGGAATCAAACCCATTTAATTTATATATGGGTAATATCATGAAAAGTAGATCAATTCATAACTTTATGGAAATAATGTAATTTATTTTAATGATCCAAAAAATTTATAAATCTTGTTCTGAAAAAAAAACACCTGTTTACATTTTAAAAATATCCCATTCAAATTCATTTAATATGTAAATACATAGAGATTCCTAAAAAAATGGAAAGAAATACAATCAAAAACATGTACCAAGATATCGATAAATCATAATTGACATAAACAACTAAATTATTAGTTCCACGGAAATAATAATAAGATTGGGGTTATAAACATGTCATATGATAGGATCCCATAAAATATTCTTCAATAATAATAAGTAATCATGGAAACATTCAATGGAATACAGTATCAATGAATTGAAATGGTAATTTAAATCATAATTTGGAACTAAATAATCTTCTAACATGCCATTATTTCTCTTGAATAACTCTAGTTATAAAAAATCACCCTTGTATAACTCAATGTACCATGGGCCAAAACAACTATATTGTGCGAAATCGTAATATAAAATCAGGCCCTATTCATAAGATATCACCTAATCTTTTCTCAGGCTTAAAATTATCTAATTCATCAATTAAGACATAGGATTTCTAATATATAAATTATCATGTATGTGAGAACATGATAATTATATTGAACCATAAAATTAACAATAAGAAAAATAGATCATACATGTTACATATGACAACCATGAATGAAACATTACTATTTCACAAACATATGAAAAAGAAATATAAAACAATTAAGAATCATTCACTTTAGGGTCTAAAATTTGTAACTATCAACACAGGGAATTGTTCTCAATAAATAGTATCACTTGATACAGAAAATATTCATAAAGGATTCAAGACAGACCATTACTTTGAATCCCAATCAAGATTCCAAACCATTTTCTATCATTTAATATTTTATTTTGAAACATATGATGAAGTATAATAATAAGAAATAATACATAAATCTAATTTGAAAACAAAACATCATTTATTTCAAACCCATTTAAGAAAATGTGACAACTTCCCCATTTTGTGAAAATTTTATGAAAACTATGCCTTTCACTTTTTCCTGGCCCAAATAATGTAAAATATCTATAAATATCATGTTAAATATAAAAATCTCAATTGTTATTCTTTCAAAATTCATGGAATTCAAAACAATGCTTTAAAATAAGATTAAGAATTTTACGCACCACATTTTCAAGTGACAAAACCATTAATGCCTCTATAAAATATATTACAAGGGTCAAATATAAATTTAATCTAACAAAACAACCCATTTACAAAACTGAAAACTCAAATATATTCTAATTAATTGAATTACATAAACATAACTAAAATAAACCAGGATGAATCCAGTTGAAACATCTCATATTCAAGGGATAACACATAAACTACCCTAGTTGAACATTTAATATTACACATATACAAATAATTCAATGTAATATCCACCCATAAACCTAATCATGGTTATAGAAGATTCAATGGTTCATGAATGAAACTGATTTAATAGGAAATTAATATAGGGGTATTGAAGGACCCTAGACCGCCCTGATAGGGGGTGAATCAGGGTGTCCAATTTATCTATTCTACATTAGATCTTGTTCCCATGTTGGTAGTAACATTCTTAAACCTCTATAATGGATATGTACAGTAATAAAAACATTCACATTCCTAAGGACAACACCACACTTTTATTTGGTTCACCACTAAGGGCTATATCCAAGGAGTATACGCTAAGAGGTTGTCAGTAGTACCAAATTCCACTAATCTTCAGTAGTTTTGGATTAAAAGGGTTATAGCATAGTCACTCTATCCTAGGATCGTTGCCTAATGTTTTATTGATAGCTCATTACTTCCCTCAGATCACTTCTGTTGACTCACCCTAGCTCACTGCCTTAGGAGAGGTCTCACTCAGTTTGTCGACTTGAAGGTATATTCACCAGATAGCCATAGAAGTATTTTCTCTTACTCAACATGAGAATTTTATTTCATCAAACTCCATAACTAATGATCTCTTATATTCAATCTTCTTCTTTAGTGAAAAAACTAAATGCACAAAATCTTCTTTTGTCCAGAATCACCAGCTCTTGTTTGATTATTCATGAAATGAAAATCAGATTACTTGACATCATTATAGTCAATTACCCTTTATTCCTTTAATGTATGTATGGGATCATGCATATGGAAATTAGGTTGACTTATTCCCTTTCTTTTTACTTCTATTTTACACATGTTCACTCACAATCTTGATTCCTTTCATTAAATGAACACACGTGTGCATGTGCATGAAAGAGTCCATGCACTGTCATCTTTTTCTCTCTTATATGAAAACCCTAATGGGTATAACTCTTTGTAAACACACAAATACTCTTATCCTTGTACCTTTCATTGATTTTCACTTTCTTCTAGTTTCTTAAGGTTATATATGTGTTTTTCCTAAAACCCAAATTGGTGCATCCCACAGTTCACCTTGTTTTTTGTCACTTTAATGGATGGAGTACTTTATACACCCACTAACCTTTCCCTCTCACTTATGAATGTATGTGTGTGTATACTTCCCCTTGACACTTGAGTTATTATTCTTTAGAAAACCTCAAAAGGCCTCAAGCTACTTAAAAAATTTAATATAAGCTAGATAACAGGATGGAGTTCTCTATATTTTTCATGAAACCAGGTTGACCACAAATATTCTTCTTCAATAATATGATGTGTGGTTACTCATTTTATAAAGTGTGATTGTCTTTTCAAAGTGTAGTGGGAGGTTGAGGCTCAACCAGTAGATCATAGTTACACTTCCTAAGAAAAATAGAGTGAAGGATTAGGCAACCAATTTCATATTTTTGATAACCAGTTATTTGCACAGAGGTGTTGTTCTTCTTCGCGATATTCTTCAAGTGTGATTTGAAATTTTTAAAGGTATGTAGCATTCCTTCTCCACATAGTAGAAGGATCATGGTTCTCTGCTTTCTATTCTCAAATTGGAAGCACAGAGAGGTGATCTGTTTTGAAAACATGAGATCTTGGAAGCTTGGGAGAATTAGAATTATCTTGGCTCGGTGCCTCTCCATTTATATGCAATAAGCACTTATTTTTTCCAAATTCAAATCAGTTGAATCATCAAGGATCATCTCTTTGATTGAATAAAATCTTTGGTGCTTAAAACATTAAAAATCGTAGATGAGATATGCAGATATTTTATGTGTGTTTACTTTTCAACCTAACTTTTTCTTATTCCATGGTTCTCGAACATGTGCATGCATTAGGAATGGAATTAATCTTGTTTTAAATCCTCGCAGGAATCTATGTGGCCTCGAAAACTCCATTTTACTTGGTTGAAACTTCTTCTTCAATATATTTTCTCACATGAATGACATAATTTGCTTGAATGGTTTTAGAATGTTTCATTGGTCCCTACAATACCGAAATGATCTTCCATGGTGATCAGATCATTGTTCCTTATATACTTCAGCGAGATACAGCAGCACCATAGAGAACTAGAAGAGGAAGATGATGGGTCAAACTGGTTCAAATATCACTGGAGTATTGGATGTATCAAGTGCATACCCACGTGGCATGGGATAGATGAGCGGCCACAATTAGATCCATCTTCCTTGAGTGATCATACGGTCGAGACAGACATGATATTAGATGTATGGATGAGATCACATCTAGGTTTTTTAAAACTCATCCCACATTAAATCGTAAACATGGGTTAATCTCGGTCTATGCATCATCATACTCTTCTCCATCACCATATTACTCCTCCTCCCTCAATGGTACCACCCCATACCATGTTCTGCAGGCACACTCTGCACGCACCCTCTGCATGCTTCATCCCTTAATCTGTGGGCGCTCTCTAAACCCACTCTACTTCTCTTGGGCTAGCTTTGTCTGGCTTCCCCAAGGGGTTGTTTGACACCTGTTTTCTCACATGTTCCTTGGGTTGAGGCTTGGTATCTAGCTCATGGGATGGCCCATTTTTTTAGTGTTCCACAAAAAAAAATTTAATGTAAATGTTTACATGAAATAAGATGCATGGAAAACTTGTATGACAAATTTTATTCAAGGACACCATTAGAACACCAAGTCTCTTCTTCATTCTCATTTTCATTTTGGATTATCAATTCCAAAGAACACTTAATCATTCTCCTTCTTTGTTTTTGTAGACAATGTATCAACTATGATACAAGTTTGTCGATCTTTGAGATCAATTCACCAATCTTCTGATTTTTCAATTCTCCATTACCGTTTCAAATAAGAGAGCTCATTATTCATATTGATCATCATTTAAATCATTGAAAAAAATACAACTCAATACACTAAAGTTTTCCCAATAGTTATTGAATAAATGAAAAAATAAAATTAGGGGTTCACCTTAGGTAAACCACTTGGAATAGATTGAAGAAGCACACAAAATAATGAAGGAATTGTTTAGTCTCTCATCATGTGTCTTAGTATTGGATGGTGAGGGGATGCAAAGAAGAGACATTAAAACAATATAAATCAAGGTGGGAAAAAACTCCACTACTATTAAGAGCATCATTATCACGATGACACACAGATTATTTCTCTATATGATCCATAATCCATGTTTCAACCCTTCAAGAACAAAATCACTATCATGGTTTACAATGGACTTGACATGGTTTAAACTGAAATATGTAATACCAATGAGAAATAATTTTATACCAATAATATGAACTTGGAAACAGTATGCATATGAATTTGAAATCAATTTCCTTGATCCCATGACAACCAAATATGAAAAAATGAAATTTTCAAGTCCTAAAAAACAAAGAAATTAATATATGAAAAAATTATATGAAAGGTAAAACCATACTGACATGAGGGTGTCATAGATGATAATATCAATGATCACATTTATTTTAGTTCTCAAATAATGGGGTGTACATGAAATATCACAACCTTAAATCAATTTTTATTTGTATTTTGGTTGTTCTATGTCTCCTGGATTATAATATTTTTTTAAGGTTAAATAATTTGATTCTTGAATTTGATGATAAATTGGATTTTCATAGGAACATGACTCTTCAATGGAGGAGAATGATATAACTACTTTCTGACAATATAAAAATGATAAATTATATAATTATACCTAACTTAAAATCAAAAATATATTGTTCATTTATTTGGTGGAAAAGTTATACAAAAATATGAGCTTCATCATCAGATCAATTCCTTTTCAATGACGCTACTTTTTATTCTTCTTTCTACTGATAGTTTCGATCAGACTTGAGAATCCAATTTGAACATTTTTCCACCCTAATTAGTTGAGAATTTCCTTTTGTATATAAACATTACTGGAAGAAGAAAGGTTATGTAGATAAAGGGGATATTTTTTGAGTAAATGATTGCACTCTAATTTGGATATGTTTTAGTTTGTAGTGTTGATGGGCATGAGTTCTTGACTTTTTATATGAAATATACTATTTATGGTAACTATTTTCCTATTTTTTACTGACTTCATAATGATGTTGTCAGTTTTAGAAACCTATAATATCATATAATTTTAATTTCTCACAATGACACCTATTTATGGTATTGAGTATATATAATATGTAAGAGGATGTAATTGATGCTTTGAGATATCTTAATCAAATCTCTCTAAGGAATCATAAATCACTTATGTCTACATACAACATGTTAATTAGACTTACTAAAGATTTATAATTTTTCTATAGGATAGATTACATTTTTGATTAAACTCCCTGGATTTCTGTTTGTAATGTGCATTTAGATTTTTGGGTAGTAGTCTTCTTTAATAATTCACCATGTATTATTCTGAGTTTTTTCTTATCTAATTCACATGAGAGTCAGTTTGTTTAGGCCTTCTAGTTGTAATGTTTTAAATCCTCTAATTTAGTTTTGTTTAATTGTACTCTATTATCTTCATTTGATAAACTTACTCAGTAGGATACAAAATATCTATTCTCCAGATTTTTATGTTTTTCTTCGAGATATATGATGTTTTTTGTTGATAATTTAATGTACTTATAATTTATAAAATAGGGATGTATTATTTATGCTTTATAACATGTATTTTTTCTACAGTACTGATTATTAAAGATACAATAACTTGAATGATTTTTGCAGACATGAAGAAGATTTCTTTTCTAAATTTATTTTATTCTAAACATATGGAATAATGTTTTAAATGGGTATGTTTCATTCTGTCCTTTTTGATGTATCATTTTCTTCCTTTAATCTTTTTCTCCCTCAATTCATAGTTTTTGGGATCTTTTTACACCTCGTTCTTGTATTATTAACCTTTTATTTTAATAATTTTCATTATAGAATAAATTGGTGGATTCATTCATTTCTCATTATGTTGACAAGATAGAATATTACTATATATATATTCTCCTATATTTTACAATGAATCATGATAATTTTTAATTTAATGGATTCTTTTGGAAGAAAGAACCTCAATGTAATCATCAATTGATTAATATATTGATATAGAGTGGAAAATCTCAAACAATATTTTTTTAAAGGAAACTAGTGAGTTTTTATAATATCTCATCATATGGGTTACTGATAACTTTGTAAATTGAAGATCCAATGTAAAAGTAATTATCAAATATGAGTTTATCAATTAGCTGTTATCTGAGGAAATTAGATTCATTTTTATAGGATCAAATAATATTTATGTCATTTCTTCTAGTCAAAGCACTGTTATAGAGTGTTATGCTTTTTATTCCCAAGCCACCAAGGATAATATCACTGTTTATCCACTTTTATGTACCTATTACCACAGTTCTTTCATGAATGAATCTATACTAAAAAATTATAAATGAATATAAAGTCATTTAATAGATCATCTAAGTAACAAATAATATCTTATAGTCAAGGGATAATGATATTCCCTTCTATGCTCTCATTCAAGATTAGATTTATCAAACAATCCCCTCTAGATTAATTAACATAACTATTAACTTACTACTAAATAAATGGGATTACTCACTATATCAACCTTAAGGATTTAATGATATACTTTTTTCTACCATTATAATAATATTTTTCTATAATAAATTTATATTTTCTCTAACAAATCGGTTTTCCAATGTAATTATCTTAGTGGTTGAGGATTTAATAAATTAATAAAAAAATTTATTATCTTTCTCATAGTAGAAGATGAAATCAACATCATAAAATAGATTTCTCAGGGAGTTCTAATTATATGTTGCTTTCATTATACTTATCGAACATGGATCCATAGACTTAAGCAATCATCTGCTTATGTAATCCTACAAAATTATATATTAAAATATCACAATGGTTCCCCTTTTTTACTAAAACATGAATATTTAATGAAAACATTTGGTGGTACACTGATAATGATGGATTGTCCATATATAACAAGTTGAAATTGAATTATCTACAAAAATTTAAAAAAAGAAATTATATATAGATAAAATCTAGAGAATAATGTTTTAGACGAGTGTATAAATGTTCATTAGAGATATCTATTTAAGGTAATTGTTCTTATTCATGTATTTTTTTAGAAAAACCATACAGATTGATGTAGTAGAAATAATGCTAATGATTTTCCTTCTAAAGGTGAAACAAAACAAGTTAAACAATATAATTTAATTTTCTCATTAGTCATTAGTAATATGTTATAAATAATCTATGAGAGTGTATTAAAAACCAAAATAGTTATACAATCACTTGAATATGAGGACTGATTGACAATGTAAATGATATTAGTGAGCTATGAGTTAACACTAGTGGGAATGAACATACTAGAAAAAAATTATAAAATATTAACATATATTTGTTTGCGTAATATCAAACAATATCATAAAATATTTCTCAAATAATCCATTAGGACCTGAAATAATATCTGAACTAATAGAAAATATGAAACTCTAGTTTACACATCTAGAGGAATGGATGTAATAATATAATTTTTCACTTAAGAGAATGCGTTGTAAATCACATCTACCACGTACATCTCATTTGGTGAAGAGAGTGGGTCAACGAAAAGTTGAATAAAATATTCAATCATTTATTTTTCAAAAAATCCATATTATATAAATTTTAAACTATAAAATAAAATGGATGTGGTCAACTCATTCTCCATTACTTTTCGCTGAATCAGGCAATGAAACATTGAATTTATATCCACGTATTTGAGACTTATCAATCATAATTATTCATTTAATATGCAGTACAAACCATTAGATAACTTGTCAAGATTAAACATATTTTGAATTTAGTCATATATGGGAAAGTTTTGGTGAATTTACCAAATTTAACATTCTCATATGTCATATCATACCTGTATAATTTTATTATATATATTACCAAACATCTAAATACTCAAAACATTTAATAAATGTTTTTATCATTTAAGATTCATTATATATTTGTTGAAGTATATTCCCCCATCATGTGTGATATATGATTTTTAAAAAATTCCAAATAAGATTTATATGAGACAAAAAAAATTGAAGTGAAAAGTTGGAATAGTCCTTCCAAAAAGTCATCATATAAATCGAAAGGGGAATTTGATCAATGTAAAGAAAAAGAACAACCTTAATGGAGAGAAATATACTTATTAAACCACCCATGAGAAAGATGAAAACATTATCAATATTAAAAAAAATTACTTGTGAGTCAAGGGATTGTTAATTTTCACCCACAAGTCTAATTCTATATTAATAACCCATGCAAAAATCCTAAAATTCAATTGAATCCAACATGTGAAGATTATTTTGAATTCGGTCAATGTCAGCTAAATTAAGCTACTTTCTATGGAAAAATATCGAATGTAGAATAACTCCCTCAATAGTGTTATTCTTCTTACATATTGTTTATGTTAAAAAATAAATGATACCATAATGTCTGAATTCCATTTATCAAATCTAAATGTGACAAGGTGTTCCCCAATTTAAATTGTAGATGCATGGAGTCATTGAATCCTAATAACCAACCAGGTCATAAACACTACAATTATATAGATTTTGGAAACCAAATCATACCCAATGATAGACTCGTTTAAAATTATCATATTCTAAAACTTGACTATGGATTTAATAATATCAACTAAAATGGGGATATTTTTCTTAATGATATATTGTAATTTCAAAGATGTATTGATGTTATTGATACCATGAAAACTCTAAAATATAAAACTTTTTTTTGAGATGGTATATCCCCAAGTCTAAGAAATATTGGCCACACCAAATATTGACCTCTTTCCTAAAACCATTCAGTAAAGTCCCATCTTGGATTCCAGTAAAACTGGTTCTATAACCCAATTCAAGAAAAGTACCTAAGTGTGCCTCTACATACACTATAGGTTATCAACTATCAGTGAGGGTATAATGGTTGATGTTTGTAAGGACTATAAACTTATATCATAGTGAGAACAGATAAGTAAAAAACCAAAAAAATAAAAATCATGGAAAGTGAAAGAATAAATAAAACAAAACTAAAACATGATGTAATAAAATGAAATATAGTAATCACCCATAGAGTCATGTTATACATACAACACTGACTATCCACTGGGATGAACACATATACAAAAATGAAAAAATGAAAAATAAATACATTAGATCCTACTACCAACACTTATCCAAAAAACAATATCAATCTCATGTTCTCTTTCAAGATACATCAGCTTGACCAATCAACTCCACATGAGCATTCTGATCAAACATGAAATTTGAGGACTCGGATAGATCCATTATGAATTAATTCTCAACCAAAAATCATACAGAATATCTTCACACACACCTATCATTGAAAAATGTGTTGATAAATAAATTTTAGTTCTCTACCCACAATGGTGAACCTCTAAACTTAAACCATAAGTTTATGCCCTTGCAGTATGATCAACCGGTGTGATAAATAATTGAAAAAATAAAAATAATTTTTTTTTAAACCATATGTCTAAGTCCTAGATCAAGAATATCTAATTCTGACAATGTTGGGTTTTCTTTGGTCATGTATCAAGGACCATGCAGCCAAAATAACCTACAATCTCTATATCAATGGGACCCAAACCCAAAACTAATTATTCAAGTGGCTCATCCTATGATAGTCCTATCATCTGGGAGAATAATATAATTCGTCCCATACTAAGTACTCATGGTTATAACTATTATAGCATACTTGGTACCTTAACTCAACTTTCCTATTTAACAAAAAAAATACTACCAATCCAAGACCATCACTCTATCATTTATCACATGAATCATTAAAAAATTCCTAGAGAATAAGTTCAAATACATTCACCATAAGTCCAAACCATCTATATTGATATAGAAAATTGGGTATATCACACCCATCATATAATATAAATGTACTTTCTATAACCTTCATAGATAAACCATATATACATAAAGTTGATGGCTCCCAGAACATAAGTCAGTCACATCCCAAATAGAAGGATAATTAGTCCAAAATCCAAGTCCATATTTCATTCCATAATCACCCAGATCATAAGTATAAACACTAACCATGAATTATACTATGACTGTTTAGAGCCTCAGTTTGACACCATATCTGTAGTATACCACTTATTCCAAGAACATCAATCCATCACCAAACCACATCCATAAGACATCACATCCACTATAACAAATAGTATTAATTTTTTTTCCTATAGCCTCATTCTAATACTCACACCATGGATATGAAGCATCAGTCTTCCATCCATCCAGCTGGTATACCATCATCTCATGTAGAGTTAGTCTAGATTGTAACCAACAATGAATATTGTTTTGTGTCTAGAGCCTTGTCCAGACACCTAATCCTTATAGTAAACTATCTATGCTCAGAGCCCCATGTCCAAAAAACTGAATTTCATTTATATTCAACTATATCTGTGGATAATGTATCAATCTCTCTCATCCATTGAAGCCTTTATTAATAAATTTTCCATCAAACCATAGAAACCAAACCATATCAATACCACCCAATACACATAGACACAAACTCTACCTAAAAAAACTAATACATAAAAGGGATAGATAAATTTCAAACTGGGATAAAACTATCTCATTCCCATTAGAGCATACATAAAATAGGGTCCCAAGGGAACCTCTATATCCAAAACTACATAAGTACATCCACCCACTCAAGATCATTGTATCAATCATGGACGCACTTGGACCTCTCGATCCTTGGAAAAATAGGGGAATCCTTTATTTGAACATAAAAACAAGAAATTAAGAAGAGGAATCATGCATCCAATTACCTAGTAATAACAAACTATCAAGAATTTTCAATCTCAAGAACATCCTTAATTAGACCTTAGTGGCATCAAACTAATCCTCGATCAACAATTCACTAAAAAGGCATCCAAGAATCACACAACTAGAAAATTTCCCACTTGGGGAATCCTCAAAATACCTTATAATAAAATCAACAACATAATGGAACCTAAACATAAATTTAATCATATGAATTCATCAAATCCCAAAGGTTCCCACAACCCTGATCTTCAGAAATAGGCTCGAAAACTCAAGTACTCTATGCTTGAGAAACTGGTCTCAATAAGCAGGGAAAAACCATAATCTCCCCATAGATACTACTCATTCCAACATTTTGGGATCCATCCAAGAAACTACAAGAAAAAAACCAAGAAATTACTACTATATTCCAACCACTATGATCTTAAATCTGGACCATGCATCATAGCTCACCCCCAAACCCACCGAAATACATGATATCAAATCCTTGATTAAATCCTCCCACTAAAAAAATTGGTCTAAATCACCACCTATATGACTTATCTATGTCAAAAGGACCCAACAATTGATATATATATGGAAAAACTCAAATTTAATTTTATAGTGTCTAATCCTAACTCAGTGATGTTTGACCATTCAAACACCGAAAAAGAGTAAAAAAGGTTTAGTGAACTGTGTGTATGCATAAAAAAATGGTGTCTCATCCCATATCCTCACATGACATGTTCTCTAGGATAATGTGTTCTCTAGAACCCATGTACACTACATGTACCATACAAGGTGTACTTACCCTTGTACCTCACATGGAACTCCCATGTGTCCCTATCAGGTCATGTAATCATAAAGGATGTGTCACCCACATGGGAACTAGTCGTGTGTATGGGCATATTTCCCCTACACGGGTTTTCAAGCCATGTAATCAACCACACGCCAAGTGAAACAACATGGTGTGTTCACTATACTATATGATGTGCTGTGATATTATCCTCTTCTTTCCCAAACATTAAGAACACACATCATAGGTTCTTTAAAACCCATTCCATATAGTGGGGTTATATGAACCGAAAACCCCTATAATCCTCCCCAAACCCCCATTTTCCCCTGTTTTTGAATAGTTCGACCAACATGGGGTTTATATAAATCACAATAGGGATATAAAACATGGCAAAAAAATTATTGGGATCGAGGAATAACAAAGTCGACATATCTCAAACATTGACACTAAATCTTTTGGTATAAATATTCTTTCCTAGATATTCTTGCACCATGATATGGTCCTGATCTACACCAAAGATGATGTTTGGTAGAATCTCCTCATCCTCCCTTCTGAGTCTATCCATCATGTGTAAGGGGGTCTCCCTCCCCTCCTTATCCATTTGTATAAATGACATAATGGGGGGGGCACTTTTATTTATTTAATTTCCCATCTTAATACTCATCCCGAGTCCCAGAACCTGAAGTTAGCTTATACCTCACCTAAGTAAAACCCCTCATTATAGACTCAGTCATGGATTTATAATCTCAATTCCACACTCTCTTTAAAATATATCACCACCAAAACCCACACCAATAATTTAATATTTTATAAATGTTATATTTATTATTCTTTGAAACCTCAAAATTCACAAAATTCCACCAAATTCATGTACTATGGTTAATTCCCTATTTAGGGACCAATGTAGAAGTCATAAATATTATCATAGATCATATTCTAAGGAATAAATTACTATTTTAATTATCATCAATAGCTGAATTTTTTTTTTCTCATAAAATAACAACCTAGAAAAACTCAAGTTTCTACAACATCCCCACTGTAAAACATCTCATCCTTGAGAATTATTATTTTTATGAAAATAAAACATCCCAAACCACATTGGTAATAAAATAAATCTCAACTAATTTCCGCATGCTTTTAGTGTAAGAACACAGTTTTTGCTGCAAAAGACTTTGGAATATTCTTGATGTTATTCCAGAGCAGCACCTTCAGACGGCGTGCGATGTCGAGCCCCGTAGTGGCCGAAATTAAATTTTCAGTGCGTTCAAACAAGAAAAGACAAATGAATGGGATAACTCCTAAATGGTGATCCGGATCAGAGATCTGAGTGTACAGATGGGTCCAGAACGCGGTGTTTATCCTAGGAATGACTTAAAAATTGTCAGCGCATGACGTTTGGACCCCTCACTCGCTTTCGGAACGTGAACCAGATAAATTAAATAATTAATTTATTAATTTAATGTCTTAGTTCTGTATATCCTAAATGTTGGATCGGATTGGGAAACTGAGGGCACCGTTGAGTTTGGAGTGTGCTGTTTACCCTAGGAGGGGTGGAAGTTTCGCGGGCGCGGGCCGTCCGTGAAAAATGGCCCAGGGGTGTTTTCGTAACTTGGCGGCCTCAGGTGTGGTTGTTGAAAATTTTGAATGGGACCTCAGATTAAAATTCTGAGACCATCTTTGCGCTCGGAGCATGGTTTTTAGCCGAGAGGAGCTTTAATCCTGACCCCGCCGAAATTTCGGGTTCAGGGCTATCGGGCGGGCGTTTAAGTATTTTCTACTTAAATGCATCCCCTCCCCTCTTCTTCTCCTTCTTCCTCAAACCCTCCCCTCACCTCTAGATCCAGAAAAATACTCTGGCGAGGCACCTCTGGCGAGGATACTCCGACAAGGCAGCGGTGCGGCGGCGGACTCCCCGTGAAGCTTCGGGCATCACCCAAGAGGTTGGAGTCGTTTTTGTTTCTTTTTATTTCACGCACCATGTTCGTCCTAAATATTTTTTGTCGAATTTCTTCCCAATCTTCGATCCAAGACCATAGTTGCATAGATCCTATTCCGAGCATTCCATAATGCTATCCGGATTGAATTTTTGACCACAGGATCGTTTTCGGTGGTCCTCTGAAGTTTTTCGACCACGAGGATGGATACCGGCGGTCGGCAAGGGGGTCTGACGGACGGCGGCCCCATGGTGAACGAAGGCACGACAGCAGCCGCATAGGAAGGCCAGACGGCTGGGTGGAACCTCGCCAGTGCGGGGCGGCGCAGGCGGACCGGTCGTGGGAACCGACGAGGGGGATCGTGATCGGGGTCGCGGCTCGCGACTCTGTTGGGCGGACCAAGACCCGCCACATGCGGGTCTCCGCGTGGAAAAATGACCGGCCGTGTTGGCCGATCGGAAGAGGAGGCGCTTGCACGGCGCGCGGGCGAGTGCCTCGTGGGAGGCGGCGGGCCGTGTGCAGCAGCCCGTGGGTTCGTATGGGCCGCGGCCTAGCGGGCTGGCCGGAGCGGGTCGGTCCGGCCCTAGGGTAAACCCCCTTAAAATTTTGGACGCCCGTAACTTTTGCTGCGGGCGTCCATTTTGTGCACTGTCTGCGGCGGCGCAGACCTGATGTTGAGCCGGACTCTTTGAGGTGGTTTTGGGAGATTTTACTTCTAAGACTCGGGGCTCATGGGCATGACACGTGCGTAAAGTAGCTAAGCGGGCTTCCCGGGAATTCTTGTTTTGGACGGCGCGAACGCGTCCGATGTCGATTTTAAGCGCCTTCAGTGGCATTGGGACACTGGCACCGAGGCAGATCTTACTAGGGTTGTTTCGGGCTTTGAGGCTGAAGTTGAGGCTTGGGGCGCATGGCCCGTCTTTTTAGCTGTGAATAGTGTTTAGCGACTTTCTCATTGGGCATTAGTTCGGGGTGTACGAGCAGTCGATTGTGGATGTTTTTTCAAGGGGATTATAATGGTGGAATCCCCCCACTCTAATTCGGCACGATGGTGTAGGGCCAACGAGGTTCATTTGGGTGTCGACGGTGATTTTCCATCTTTATCACCAGGCGACCTTTTGGACTAGTGAATAGTCCATCTTGTGTGCTTTTTCGAGAGGATCTCAATGGTGTGATCCGTTCATTGAGTTTCGGGACTGGGTTGCGGGTCCTACGAAGCACCGCTCGTGTGCAGTGCGCCAGAATGCATCTTTTTCTCTGGATATCCATTGTGCTCAAATTATCATCCTTTTTGACGTGACTTTACAGGGAGATCGCAATGGTGCGATGCACCCGACTGTTTTTGGGGCTGAGGCTCGGGATCACGGGATGTCGTTCGGGCGTGAGGTGGTCTTGGTGACTTTTCCATCAGATATCTGTTTGAGGCGAGTAAGTAGTCTATCTCGTGTCCTTTTCCATGAGTATTACAATAGTACAATCCGTTTGTTTGTGCGGAGCCTCATACGCGATCTTATTAAATGTGGAAATGTGAAGGTTCCCCGGGGGCGGTTCTTCTACTGTGTTTGTAGCGGACCCTTGGCATGTGATCGCGTGCACTCCCGTGTGAGTGAAGAGATGTGGTTGGTTGTTCCCTAGCTGTTGAGGAGGCAGTTTGGAGTTGTTACGCCACGCATTCGCGTTGACGTTGGGTGTCGTGTGCACGATAGCCTTTGGGCTGGAACGTGGAATACTCTTGGAGTATACGGGAATGCTTGGAGGTACATGTGGTTGTTTGTACCTGAGGACGTTTGTGCGCTCAGTTGGGGTTGACTTGGGTCCACACATTGTGTGGGCCCCATGTGCATGTCGTGTTCTGCTTTACGTACTTTTGATCTCTCACGACGTAGAGGGTTCCTCTGTTCTTGTTTGTTGACCAGCTGGGTTGAGTCTTCCCCTAGCTTGGTGCTCATTTGTTTGGCCAGCAGGGTTGAGTTTTCCCCTGGTCCTGTTATTGTTTGGCCGATAGAGATGGTTTGTTCCTCTGTTTCTTTAGTTGTGAGGGGTTTCAGTACTGTGCCCTTTCACCGGACAGCGGCACCATTTGAAACTATGTGTACTCATACTGCGTGGGTGTTTTCATACTTTCTGGGATGAGTTGTCTCGGTCCACTTTGACAGTGACTCAGTGAATTGTAGCGTGATCACCTTGAGAGGCATGGGGAGTTTATCCCGTTCTTTCATGACCCCTGGTAGATTTCTTGTGGATTCAGTGTGACTAACACTTTACGCCGGCAACGATCCTCTACCTAGGATGTTGTTTCCAGCAGGGCTAAGATTGTTTCCAGAAGGGATGAGGTTGTTACCAGCAGGGTTTAGGTTGTTTCCAGCAGGTCTGAGGTTGTTTCCAGTATGGCTGAGGTTGTTTCAAGCAGGGCTTGCCAGTTTTACCATCCAGTAGGGATGGCCAGTACAGCGGTGTTCACCGAGCAGTACCATCTAGCAGGGATGGCCAGAGCAATTCTGGTCTTACCTCCAGATGGGCTGGGCAGTGGTCCCCGATGTCGGGCGTACCTCCAGCGGGGCTGGGCAGTGGTCCCCGATGCCGGGCTTACCTCTAGGTGGGCTGGCTAGTGCTCCCCGATGCCGGCCTTACCTCCATCTGGGCTGGGCAGTGGTCCTCGATGCCAGGTTACCTCCAGCTGGGCTGGGCAGTGGTTCTGTCGCTGACTTTAGCTGGGTCACCCTCTAGTGGATTACACTTTTACAGTACTAGGTAGTGTGGCACCTGTCGACTCTTTCCGGGTATCCCTGTAGTGGAAACCCATTGACTTCCAGGGACACTCCAGTGGGGCTAGGCAGGGGGTCTCCTGTCGACTTTGAGAAGATCTCTCGACTGTGGGGCAATGACGAGTTGTTGTTTGATGTTCCCCCAGAACTCTCAAGTACGGGGAGCGCTTTCCCCACCGAGATGCGTCCTTGTGACATGACCTAAAACCGTGAAGGTGAGTCAGTGCCGCCCAAAGAGGATAGTGTCGAGGTGTGGTGATTGAGCCTTTGACTTGTAGTTCGGGGCAGACGTGTGTGATGCTGGGCATCGATGGTGTTTACTTCTGGGAATGTTGGATACTCACTTTATTGGGCTGAGCTACGGGATGTAGATCCCCTTATGATCTTGTTTGGGCTTCTTGATTGAGCATATGGACTTGTATATACCTTGTTCTAGTACCCATTTCTTGGGTTTGGTTACTCTCCTTCCAGGAGAGGTGAAGACGTGCGGTGTATTCCACGTGATTTCTGTGTCTAGATTCTCGTGGTTGTAAGAGTCTACTATCCTATTATAGGTAGCGAAGACTCGACGGGATGTTCATCTTCTCACCATTTCCATATCCTTGTGTCTGGATGAGTCTACCTTCTTTCCTCTTGTTGGGTTGAGCTGGACTCTTTACTGCACTCTCAGTTGCACCTTTATTCTTTCCCTGTTCGATCTACTGCTCACCCTTCGGTACCACCTTTGTTACTCCCTCGAGCCTTCGGAGTATCCTACTGAGTATTTTTATACTCACCCCTTCTTGGGCTTTTCCCTCACATAGTGTGCCCTTGCAGACGATGGACAGGTTGGTCGTGACGTCAGAGGATCTTAGGAGCTTGGGTGCTTGGATCGTGTGCGGTGGTCGAAGACGGGTTCTAGGTGGGGGACCCTTCCAACTGTTTACTTTTTGTTCACCTATTTTCGGGTTGTGGCACTATTTTGGTTGGGCGCATGTTTTCCCCTTTTCCTTTTCAGTTTACATTCAGTACTTTCTTTGTACTTTTAGAGGTCGATGCACATTGTGGATTATTTATAGCAGTTTCCCTTTACTTTACTTGTCTTTTCTCTTTTGCACTGCACTTTCGCATTGAGTGTGCTGCGTGTTTGTGTGTAAAGGTACTCAGTCAAAGGCCTCTCCAAATTGTTTCACCTTCGGTGCTTATCGCCAGCCCCTGACATATGGAGGCAGGCTTGGGGTAGTTGCGGCTCGAGCCCGGGTAGGGTCGGGTCTTGACAAAGTGGTCTCTGAGTTGGTTCGTTCCATGGGACGTTGTTCAGACATCCCTAAAAGGGGAATTGGTTGGGATCTAGGGGAAACCGTGTTAATGTGTCTCAAGAGTGGCTCTCAGGCCAGGAAGTCCAGTGATGGTGCGGCATCCAATGTATCCATTCACTCGGACCTTGATAAACCGCTTGTCGACTCGGCATGCTGAGACACTTGTTACAAGGAAAAAATATTTGTGCATCACATAGGATTGAGTCTTGATTTCCCTTGTTGAGTCAGATCCCCATGATTGTTGTTCTTATTGGTATATACAAATATTCTCATCTGACCGCGACACTCCTTGATAATTTTCAGGATGTCTCCGTAAAGATAGTCAGACAGGATACCAGCATTGGTTCGTGAAAAAGACCGTGTGAGCTATGAGGCCACAGTCTAGGAACCATCATGTGAGCCCCTTTCTCCGGTTGGGACGGTAGCAGCACCCCCACCTGTTGAGCAGCAGGCAGTTTCAGCAGAGCAGGCTGAGCTTGAGCGCAGGTTGAGCGCACTTCGTGAGTTCCAACGGTAGATTTTGCTGAGGTTCAGTGGTGATCCAGACCCTCAGGTAGCAGAGGTTTGGATAGAGGTTGTGGTTCACCTTTTTAGGCTTGTGCTGATGCTGACAGATCGGAGAGTGGCTTTGAAAGCCACCCTTTTTTGTGGAGCAGCTTGGCGTTGGTGGAGTCTGGTGACTCAGCTTCTTGACGAGTCGTCACTTTCGTGGGGAGACCTTCAGTTGTTGTTCCATGATGATTTTTCCCCTCCCACTTGTGTTCTATTCGGATTCAGGATCTCCTGCAGTTTTATCATGGAGGGATGACGGTGGCCGAGTACACGACTAGTTTCGCAGACTGTGTATGCTTTTACCCAGACTTGGTCCATGACGACAACCTCCGAGCGTAGAAGTTTGAGCAGGGTCTCTGCTGAGAGATTCGTTTTTTCATAGTACCCTTGTGCATTTCCACATATGTTGGGGTTTTAGATCAGGCGCTGGTGACAGAGAGCTCCCTGTCATGTTCTAGAGTTGGTGGCGGCAGCAGGCACGTTGGAGCCGAGACGTTTGTCATAGCTAGTGGTTGTTGACACGCATGACCTCAACACAGGTGGATTTATGCCAATCGGACTCAGGGGATTGTCGTACACCATAGTGGTGCTGGAGGGAACCAGTGTATCCCAGAGAGAGTCGGTTCTATGCATGTGATGGGCGAGGTCACCTGGCACGAGACTACCCGACTAGGTGTGCAGAGAGCTTCAAGAAAGCAGCAGGTGCACCACCACGGCAGAGGCAGCACCGTGATTGGAATAGCACCCAAAGTGGTTGTGCCAGCAGAGGAGTGGGAGAAGCTGGGAGTGGGGGACAACACCACAAGGTCTTCCCATCACCACTAGGCAGTCCACGTCAGGCTCTAGGAGATGACAGTTGGGACTGCTGACAGCCGTGAGCTTTGGATGTCTACGACCCTGCAGAGCATGAGGTGGAAAGTGGTATGCTTTACAGCTCTTATACTTTTTGAAGCAGAATTGTAAGACTCTGGGTGTGCAATGCTTTTCTCCCTGCTCCTCGCTTGCGGTGTTACCAGGGTGACGTTGGGCGTCAGTTGTAACCCTGTGTTGGTAAAGTAGAAGGTATGAGACCCTTCTCTTTAGTCGATGGTGGTGACTCCTTCGCCTTTCGAGCGTGTAAAAAAGTCCTGGTCATGGGAGATCGACTGTGAATCTTGCGTGACTAGATATCCTTGGGTGCTTCACCATATGGATATTCTGAAGGAGGGAATCACCGGGCCCTGTCCCATGTACAAGTGTTGATTCTTGTCGCGGTATGCGACGTAGAGGTTTGATCGGGGAGGTGAGCTACCCCCGAGAGCCTTCGGGCTGTTTGAGACTGTGCAAAGGGATGGAGAGGTTCCCTACCGCCTTGACCTAACCCCAAATCCGGGAGTGGGTGCACGATGTCTCCCACGTGGTTTACCTGAAGATATGTGTACGTCCTCCTATGCACGTCATCGGCGAGGGCAGACCTCACGTGAACAAATCAAATCCTTTAGTCTGTTTGCAGTGGCGTAGAGCTATGCGAGAGTTCTTCCGGGTACGGGAGAGCCAGGTGTGGGCTTAGTACCATGAGTTGTTCCTTGGATTTTCTTTTCAAGGACGAAAATATTAAATGAGGGAATGATGTAAGAACCCAGTTTTTGCTGCGAAAGACTTTGGAATACACTTTATGTTATTACTGAGCAGAGGCTTCAGACGACATACGATTCCGAGCCCTGGAGTGGCCGGAAATAAATTTTCAGTGCATTCACACTGGAAACACAAAATGAATGGGATTACTCCTAAACGGTCATCCGGATCAGTGATTCTAGTGTACTGATGGGTCCATAATGGGGTGTTTACTCTAGGAACGACATAAAACTTGTTGCTGCGGGACGTTTGGACCCCTCGCTCGCTTTCGGAACGTGAAATGGATAAATTAAATAATTAATTTATTCTTTTAATGGCTTAGCTCAGTATCTCCTAAATGGTATATCAGATTGGGAAACTGAGGGCACCGTTGAGTTCGGAGCGTGCTGTTTACCCTAGGAGGGGTGGATGTTTCGCGGCTGCAGGCCGTCTGTGAAAAATGGCCCCTGGGGCGTTTTCTTAATTTTGCGGCCTCGAGCGCGGTTGTTGCAACTTTTGAACGGGACCTCGGATTAAATTTCGATACTTCCTTTGCGCTCAGAGCATGGTTTTTAGCCTAGAGTACCCTTAATCACGACCCCGCCGAAATTTCGGGTTCGGGGCTATCGGGCGGGCGTTTAAGTATTTTCTACTTAAACGCATCCCCTCCCCTTTTCTTCTTCTTCTTCCTCAAACCCTACCCTCTCCTACAGCTCCGGCAAAGCACTCTAGTGAGGCACCTCTAGTGAGGTAACTCCGAAAAGGCAGCGGTGCGGCGGCGGACTCCCCGTGAAGCTCCAGGCATCACCCAAGAGGTGGGAGTCATTTTTGTTTTGTTTTATTTCCCACACCATGTTCGTCCTAATTTTGCTTTGTCGAATTGATGCCTAATCTTTGATCCAAGACTATAGTTGCGTAGATCCTATTCTGAGCTTCCGTAATGCTATCCAGATCGAATGTTCCACCACCGGATCGTTTCCGGTGGTCCTCTGAAGTTTTCCGGCCATGAGGCCGGATTCTGGCGGTCAGTCAGGGGGTCCGGCGGACGGTGGCCCCATGGCGGACGGCGGCGCGGCAGCAGCTGCGGCGGAAGGCCGGCCGGCCATCCAGCCAGCTGGGCGACACCTCATTGGTGCGAGGCGGCATAGGCATACCAGCAGAGGGCACCGGCCGCAGGCACCGGTGAGGGGGAGCGCAATCGGGGTTGCGGCTCGCCAGCCCACTGGGCAGACCGAGACCCGCCACAGGCGGGTCCCCGCGTGGAAAAACGATCGGTCGTGTCAGCCGGTGGTATAGGAGGTGCCCGCGCGGTGCGCGGGCGAGTGAACTGCGGGAGGAGGTGGCCTGCGGCTCAGCGGGCCGGCCCGAGCGGGGCGGACCGGCCGGACCGGGCCGGTCCGGCCCAGGGGTAAACACCCTTAAAATTTTGGACACCCGTAACTTTTGTTGTGTGCGTCCGTTTTACACGCTGTTTGTGGTAGTGCGAACAAGACGTTGATACAGACACTTTGAGGTGGTTTCAGGAGTTTAAACTTCCAAGATGAGGGGCTCGGGGGCATGACACATGCGTAAAGAAGCTAATCGAGCATCCCGTGATTCTTGTTTTGGACGGCGCGGACACGTCTGACGTTAGTTTTAAGCACTGTCAGTGGCGTTGGGACCCTGGCACCGAGATGGAGCATACCAGGGTTGTTTCAGGCTTTGAGGAAGAAGTTGAGGCCTGGGCCCCACGACCCGTCTTATGAGTTACGAACAACGTTTAGTGGCTTTCTCATCAGGAATCCGTTCAGGGCGTGTGAGCAGTCAATTCTGGATGTTTTTCCTAGGGGATTGCAATGGTGAAATCCCCCCCCCACTCTAATTCAGCACGATGGTGTGGGTCTCATGAGGGATGTTTGGGCGTCGAGGGTGATTTTCTATCTTTATCACCGGACAACCGTTTTGGACAAGTGAATAGTCCATCGTGTGTGCTTTTTCGAGAGTATCAAAATGGTGCAATCCATTATTTGAGTTTCCGGACCGGGTTGTGGGTCCTGCAAATCACCGCTCGTGTGTGGTGTGCTGGAATGCATCTTTTTCTCTGGATATCTGTTGTTCTCAAATAATCAGTCTTTTTGATGTGTCTTTCCGCGGAGATCGCAATGGTGCGATGCACCCGACTGTTTTCAGGACTGAGGCTCGGGATCACGGGACGTCGTTCGGGCATGAGGCTATGTTGGTGACTTTTCCATTGGATATCGGTTTGAGGCGAGTAAGTAGTCTATCTCGTGAGTTTTTTCATGAGGATTACAACGGTATGATCTGTTTGGTTGTGTGGAGCCTCATACACGATCTTATTAAATGTAGAAATGTGAAGGTGCCCTGGGGGCTGTTCTTCTACTGTGTTTGTAGTGGACACTTGGCAGGTGATCGCGTGCACTCCCATGTGATTGAAGAAATGTGGTTGGTTGTAGCTCAGCCGTTGAGGTGGAAGGTTGGAGTTGTTACGTCACACCTTCGTGTTGACATTGGGTTCCGTGTTCACGATAGCCTTTGGGCTGGAATGTGGTATACTCTGGGAGTATACGGGAATGCTTGGAGGTACATGTGGTTTTTTGTACCTGAGAAATTTTGTGCGCTCAGTTGGGGATCACTTGGGGAAACACGTCTTTTGGGCCTCATGTGTGTGTCGTGTTCTACTATACATACTTTTGATCTCTCACGATGTAGAGGGTTCCTCTGTTCGTATTTGTTGACCAGCAAGGTCGAGTCTTCCCCTAGCTTGGTGCTCATTTGTTTGGCCATCAGGATTGAGTTTTCCCCTGGTCCTGTTCTTGTTTGGCCGACAGAGATGGTTTGTTCCTCTGTTTCTTCAGCTGTGAGGGGTTTCAGTACCATTCCCTTTCACTTGAATACGAAACCATTTGTGACTACGTGTTCACATACTGCGTGGGTGTTTTCCAACATTCTGGGATGAGTTGTCTCAGTCCACTTCAATAGTGACTCAGTGGATTAGAGTGTGATCGCATTGAGAGGCCTGGGGAGTTCCTCCCTTTCTTTTGTGACGCCTGGTAGAGTTCTTGTGGATTCGGTGTGACCAACACTTTATGCAGGCACCGATCCTCTACCCAAGAGGTTGTTTCCAGCAGGGCTGAGGTTGTTACCAGCAGGGTTGAGGTTGTTTATAGCAGGGCTGAGGTTGTTTCCAGTAGGGCTAAGGTTGTTCTAAGTAGGGCTCCCCAGCTATACCATGATGTAGGGATGGCCAGTACAGCGGTGTTCACCGAGCTATACCATCCAGCAGGGATGGCCAGAGCAGTTCTGGGCTTACCTCCAGCTGGGCTGGGAAGTGGTCCCCGATTTCGGGCTTACCTACAGTGGGGCTGGGCAGTGGTCCTCGATGTTGGGCTTACCTCCAACTGTGCTGGGCAGTGGTCTCTGATGCCGGTCTTACCTCCATCTGGGCTGGGCAGCGGTCCCCGATGCCGGGTTACCTCCATTTTGGCTGGGCAGTGGTTCTATCGCTGACTTTAGCCGGGTCACTCTCTAGTGGATTACCCTGTTATGGGACTGGGCAGTGTGGCACCCGTCAACTCTTTTTGGGTCTCCCTATAGTGGAAACCTGTTGACTTCCAGGGACCTTCCAGCGGGGTCGGGCAGGGGGTTGCCTGTTGACTTTGAGCAGAACTCTCGACTGCAGGGCAGTGACGAGTTGTGGTTTGATGTTCCCCCAGAACTCTCAAGTTCAGGGAACGCTTTCCCCACCGAGACACATCCTTGTGACGTGACCTAAAACTGTGTAGGCGAGTCAGTGCCACCCAAAGCAGATACTCTCGAGGTGTGGTGATTGAGCCCTTAACTTGTAAGTCGGGGTAGACGTGTGGGATGCTTGGCATTGATGGTGTTTTCTTCTGGGACTGTTGGCTACTCACTTTGTTGGGATGAGCTACGGGGTGGAGATCCCCTTACGATCTTGTTTGGGCTTCCTGATTGAGCATATGGACTTGTATATACCTTGTTCTAGTACCCACTTCTTGGGTTTGGTTACTCTCCTTCAAAAATAGGTGAAGACGCGCGGTGTATGCCACTTGCTTTTTGTGTATGGCTTATCGTGGTTGGACGAGTCTACTCTCCTACTATAGGTAGCGATGACTCGATGGGATGTTTATCTTCTCATTGTTTCCAACTCCTTGTGTTTGGACAAGTCTACCTTATTTTCTCTTGTTGGGTTGAGCTGGACTCTTTACTGCACTCTCAGTTGTACCTTTATACTTTCCCAGTTCGATCTACTACTCACCCTTCGGTACCTCCTTTGTTTCTCCCTCGAGCCTTTGGTTTATCCTACTTAGTATTTTTATACTCACCTCTTCTTGGGCTATGCCCGCACTTGGTGTGCCTTGCAGACGACGGACAGGTTGGTCGTGACGTCAGGGGATCTTAGAAGCTTGGGAGCTTCGACCGCAAGCGGTGGTCAGAGACGGGTTCCAGGTGGGGGACCCTTCTAGTTGTTTACTTTTTGTTCACCTGTTGCTGGGTTGTGTCACTTTTCTGGTTGGGAGCGTGTTTTACCCTTTTCCTTTTCAATTTACTTTCAGTACTTTCTTTGTACTTTTAGAGGTCGATGCACGTTATGGTTTATTTATAGCAGTTTCCCTTTACTTTACATGCCTTTTCTCTTTTTCTCTGCACTTTCGCATTGAGTGTGCTGCGTGTGTGTGTGTACAGGTACTTAGGAAAAGGCTTCCCTGAGTTGTTTCGCCTTCGACACTTGTCTCCAGCCCCTGGCCAATGGAGGCATGCTTGGGGTAGTTGCGGCTCGAGCCCAGGTAGGGTCGGGTTGTGACAAAGTGGTATCAGAGGTGGTTCATTCCATGGGACATTGTTTGGACATCCCTAATAGAGAAATTAGTTGGGATCTAGGGGAAACAGTGTTAACGTGTCTTGAGAGCGGCTCTCAGGCCAGGGAGTCCTGTGATGGTGCGACTGCTGACATATCCATTCACCAGGACCTTGATTACCCACTTGTCAAATTAGCAAGATGAGACACTTTTTGTAGGGAAAATTTGTTTGTGCATCACATAGGACTGAGTCTTGACTGTATTTCTTGATTCATCTCCCCATTTTTGTTGTTATTAGTATATACATATATTCTTATCTGACCGCGGCACTATTTCGATAATTTTAAGGATGTCTCCGTGAAGACAGACATCCAGTATACCAGCTTTGGTTCGGGATGACGACCATGTGAGCTACGAGGCCATAGTCTAGGACACATCATGCGAGCCCCTTTCTCCGGGTGGGCCAGTAGCATCACCCCCTGTTGAGCAGAAAGCAATTTCAGTAGAGCAGGCTGAGCTTAAGCGTAGGATGAGCACGCTCCGTGAGTTCCAGCGGCAGAGTCCACTGAGGTTCAGTGGTGAGAAAGACCCTCAGGTAGCAGAGGTTTGGTTAGAGGCAGTGTTTTGCCTTTTCAGGCTAGTGCAGACGCTGATAGATCGGAGAGTGGCTTTGGCAGCCACCCTTTTTTTGGAGCAGCTTGGCGTTGGTGGAGTCTAGTGACTTAGCTTCTTGGCGAGTCGTCACATTCATGGGGAGAATTTCAGTTTTTGTTCTGTGAGGAGTATTGCCCCTCCTGCTTCTGCTCCGTTCGAAATCAGTATCTCCTACAGTTTTAGCAGGGAGGGATGATGGTGGCCGAGTAGGTGGCTAGTTTCACAGACTGTGCACGCTTTTACCCAAACTTCGTCCATGAAGACAACCTCTGAGCATGGAAGTTTGAGCAGGGTCTCTGCCGAGTGATTCGTGCTGTCATAGTACCCTTGGGCATTTCCACATATTCCAGGGTGCTAGAGCAGGCGGTGGTGACAGAGATCTCCATATCATATTCTTGAGTTGGTGGTAGTAGCAGGCACGTTGGAGCTGAGACGTCTGTCGCAGCTAGTGGCCATCGACACGTAGTACCTCGACACAAGTGGCTTTATGACCACCGGACTTAGGGGTGTGGTCGTACACCAAAGTGGCGTCGGAGGGCACCAGTGCAGCCCAGAGAGAGTCGGTTCTATGCTTGCGATGGGCAAGGTCTTCTGGCACGATACTGCCTGACTAGGCATGCAAAGTGCTTCAGGAAAGCAGCAGGTTCACCACCACGGCAGAGGCAACGCCGTGATTAGAATAGAACCCACAGAGGTTGTGCTAGCTGAGGAGCAGAAGGATCTGGGAGTGGGGGACAACATCACGAGGTCTTCCCATCACCAATAGGCAGTCCACGTCAGGCTCTGGGAGATGACAGTGAGGACTGCTGACAGTCATGAGCTTTGGATGTCTAGGACCCTGCAGAGCATGAGGTGGAAAGTGGTAAGCTCTATAGCTCTTCTACATTTTGTAGTAGAATTGTTAGACTCTGGGTGTGCAATGTTTTCTCCTTTCTCCTTGATTGAGGTGTTACCAGGGTGACACATGGTGTCGAGTGTAACCATGTGTAGGTAAATTAAAATGTATGAGACCATTCTCTTTAGTCGATGGTGGCGATTCCTTCGTCTTTCCAGCATGTAAAAGAGTCTTGGTCGTGGGAGATCGACTGTGAATCTTGCGTGACCAAATATCCTTGGGTGCTTCACCATATGGATTTTCTTGAAGGAGGGAATCATTGTGCATTGTCACATGTCCAAGCGGTGATTCCTGTCACGGCGTGTGACATAGAGGTTTGATCGGGAAGGTGAGCTACCCCCGAGAGCCTTCGGGTCATTTGAGACCGTGCAAAGGGATGGTGAGGTTCCCTACCGCATTTCCCTAACCCCAAAATCTGGTGTAGGTTCACGATGTCTCCCACATGGTTTACCTAAAGAGATGTGTACGTGATTTTATGCATGTCATCAGTGAGGGAAGACCTCGTGTGAAAAGATCAAATCCTTTGGTCTATGTGTGGTGGCGTGGAGTTGTGTGAGAGTTGTTCTGGGTACGGGAGAGCCAGGTGTGGGCTTAGTACCCTGAGTTGTTCCCTGGTTTTTCTTTTCGAAGAAGAAAAGCTTGAAGGAGGGAATGATGTAAGAACCCAGTTTTTGCTGTGAAAGACATTGGAATATTCTTGATGTTATTTCAGAGTATCAACTTCAGACGGTGTGCGGTTCCGAGCCCCGGAGTGGCCGAAATTAAATTTTCCGGGCTTTCACACTGGAAATGAGAAATGAATGGGATAACTCCTAAAAAGTGTTCCGGATCAGATATCTGAGTGTACAGATGGGTCCAGAACGAGGTGTTTACCCTAGGAACGACATAAAACATTACGGCATGGGACGTTTGGACCCCTCGCTCGCTTTCGGAATGTGAAACAGATAAATTAAATAATTAATTTATTCGTTTAATGGATTAGATTAGTATCTCCTAAACGGTGGTTTGGATTGGGAAACTGAGGGCACCGTTGAGTTCAGAGCGTGCCGTTTACCCTAAAAGGGGTGTAATTTTCGCGGGCACGGGCCGTTTGTGAAAAATGGCCCCAGGGGCGTTTTAGTAATTTGGCAGCCTCGGGCGCAGTTGTTGCAACTTTTGAACGGGTCCTCGGATTAAAATTATGATACCGCTTTTCTGCTCGAAGCATGCTTTTTAACCTAGAGGAGCCTTAATCTTGACCCCGCCAAAATTTCGGTTTTGGGGCTATCGGGCGGGCGTTTAAGTATTTTTTTCTTAAATGTGTCCCCTCCCCTCTTCTTCTTCTTCTTCCTTAAACCCTCCCCTCTCCTCCAGCTCCGACGAAGCACTCCAGTGAGGAACCTCGGGTGAGGCAACTCTGGTAAGGCAGCGGTGCGGCGGCGGAATCCCCGTAAAGCTCCGGGCTTCGACAAAGAGGTAGGAGTCGTTTTTGTCTCGTTTTATTTCTCGCACCATGTTCATCCTAATTTTGCTTTGTAGAATTTCAGCCTGATCTTCGATCCAAACCCATAGTTTCGTAGATCATGTTTGGAGCTTTCCGGAATGCTATCCATATCAAATTTTTGACCACCAGATCGTTTTCGGTGGTCGTCTGAAATTTTCCGACCACGAGCCCGGATTCCGGCGGTCGGCAAGGGGGTCCGGCAGACGGCGGCGCGACAGTAGCCACGGCGGAAGGCCGGCCGGCAGGGCGGCACCTCGCCGGTGTGGGGAGGCGCATGCGTACCGGCCGAGGATACCGGCCGCAGGCACTGGTGAGGGGGAGCGCGATTGGGGTCGCGAGTCGCGACCCCACTGGGCAGACCGAGACCCGCCACAAGCAGGTCTTCGCGTGGAAAAACGACCTGTCGTGTCGGCCGGTCGGTGGAGGAGGTGCCCGCATGGGGCGCGGGCGAGTGCCTCGTAGGAGGCGGCGGGCTACGGGTTCGGTTGGGCCGCGGCTCAGCTTGCCTGCCAGATCGGGCCGGACCGGCCCAGGGGTAAACCCCCTTAAATTTTTGGACGCCTGTAACTTTTGATGTGGGCGCCCGTTTTGCACGCCGTCTGTGGCGGCACGGACCTGACGTCGAGCCGGACTCTTTGAGGTGGTTCTAGGAGTTTTAACTTTCATGACAAGGGGCTCATGGTCATGACAAGTGCGTAAAGAAGCTAAGTGGGCTTCCTAAGAATTCTTGTTTTGGACGGCGCGGATGCGTCCGACGTCCGTTTTAAGCGCCTTTAGTGGCATTGAGACCCTGAAACCGAGGCGGAGAATACCAGGGTTGTTTCAGGATTTGAGGCCGAAGTTGTGGCGAGGTCCCCACGACCCATCTTTTGAGCTGCGAATAGCGTTTAATGACTTTCTCATCGGGCATCCGTTCAGGGCGTGCGAGTAGTCGATTCTGGATGTTTTTTCGAGGGGATTGCAATGGTGCAATCCACCCACTCCAATTTGGCACGATGGTGTAGGGTCCACGAGGGCCATTTGGGCGTCGACGGTGATTTTCCATCTTTATCACTGGGAGACCATTTTGCACAAGTGAATAGTCCATCTTGTGTGCTTTTTCGAGAGGATCGCAACGGTGCGATCCGTTCTTTGAGTTTCGGGACTGCGTTGCGGGTCCTATGAAGGACCGCTCATTTTCGGTGCGCCGGAATGCATCTTTTTGTCTGGATATCCGTTATTCTCTAGTGATCAGTCTTTTTGACGTGTCTTTCTGAAGAGAGCACAATGATGCGATGCACTCGACTGTTTTCGGGGCTGAGGCTCGGGATCACGGGACGTCATTCGGGCGTGAGGCGATGTTGGTGAATTTTCCATCAGACATCTGTTTGAGGAGAGTAAGTAGTCTATCTCGCATGTTTTTTCACGAGGATTAAAATGGTACGATCCTTTTCGTTGTGTGGGGCCTCATACGCGATCTTATTAAATGTGGAAATGTGAAGGTGCACCAGGGGCGGTTCTTCTACTGTGTTTGTACTGGACCCTTGGTGTGTGATCGCGTTCACTCCCATGTGAGTGAAGAGATGTGGTTTGCTATGCCTCATCTGTTGAGGTGGTAGGTTGGAGTTGTTACATCACTCCTCCACATTGACGTTGGGTGTCGTGTGCATGATAGCCTTTGGGCTGGAATGTGGTATACTCTAGGAGTATACGGGAATGCTTGGAAGTACATGTGGTTGTTTGTACCTGAGGATGTCTGTGAACTCAGTTGGAGTTGACTTGGGGCCACACGTCGTGTGGGCCCCAAGTGCGTGTGGTGTTCTGGTTTACGTACTTTTGACCTCTCGCGACGTAGAGGGTTCCTCTCTTCTTGTTTGTTGACCAGTAGGGTTGAGTCTTCCCCTAGCTTGGTGCTCGTTTGTTTGGCCAGAAGGGTTGAGTTTTCCCCTGGTCATGTTCTTGTTTGGTCGACAGAGATGGTTTGTTCCTCTGTTTCTTCAGCCGTGAGGGGTTTCAGTACCATGCCCTTTCACCGGACTGCAGCACCGTTTGCGACTACATGTGCTCGTACTGTGTGGGTGTTTTCCCACTTTCTGGGATGAGTTTTCTCAGTCCGCTTATACAGTGACTTAGTGGATTGGAGCGTGATCACCTTGATAGGCCTGTGGAGTTTCTCTCATTCTTTCGTGACCCCTGGTAGAGTTATTGTGGATTCGGTGTGACCAACACTTTACGAGGGCACCAATCCTCTACCCAAGATGTTGTTTCCAGCAGGGCTGAGGTCGTTACCAGTAGGGATGAGGTTGTTTCCAATAGGGATGAGGTTGTTTCCAACAGGGCTGAGGTTGTTTCGAGTAGGGTTCCCCAGTTCTACCATCCAACGGAGATGGACAGTACAGCGGTGTTCACCGAGCAGTACCATCCAGCGGGGATGGCCAGAGCAGTTCCGGGCTTACCTCCTGCTGGGCTGGGCAATGGTCCCCTGTAATAGCCCGAGATTTTATAAAAAAATATTCTTTTTAATTTCATTAATGTCTTGTGTTGTACGCTACACCAAAAGGAGCTTTCTCAACACCCATCCTTGACTTTCCTTGCATTACACGCAATCGCAACCTTCCTCGATAGCGTGTGTAGTACGCAATACCAAGTTTCACTAAACAACGATATGCTATTAATATTATTATGAACTAGCTGTTATGAATAGTATTAACTAAATTTTGAATCTTATAACATTATTATTCATCTTACACATTTTCTAAAACATGGTATAAGAACAAAATAAATCTTTCGGGTAAAATAAGTATTTTTAAAAAAATGCAGTTTTGCCACCTTTTGATGGCGCACCCACTTTAAATCTAGTTTTTGACACGTTTATAAGTTCAATTTGACAAAATAATATTCTTCTTTAGAATAATGGTATAAATATTTACTTTGGATAAATTTTTCATATTATTCTGATAACTTTCAAATTTTAATGAATAGTAAAAACACGCTATATTGTAATTAAAAACAACTTTTTTCATCGTAATAAATTATGTGGTTAAATAATAATATTTAATGGTTTAAAAGTATAAATAGAATATATTTTTACCATTTAATATAATTTATTTCATTAGCATTGATTTTACATTGAATTCGTAGGTTAAATAAATTCAATATTTGGCAATGTTTTAACTTTTAAAACCTGTTTGCTTAAACAACGGGATTAATTTTAAATTAATTATTGAAACTTCTGTGTTTTGAATTTTGAAAAATGGATTCCATATTTGGAGTCAGTGGGTCCAAATTATGTTAATAGGTTACTTTTATTTTTTTGATATTATGAATAGTAACTACGGTAATTTTTTCTAATTTACTGAGGTTAAAGGTAAATAGGGTAATTCAAGGTTAAAAGAATATTATAATAATTCCAAATTACCTTTACACTTGTCCTAACCTTATTGGATGAGTAGTGTCCAACCATGGGCATCCTTGGGTCGATTTTGGGACCCCATGGAGCCACTTATGAAAGACAACGACACATTAGATTAATTAATGTAATGTAAAGACAAAATTGACATTAACAAAAATCTTTTAGTAATTAATATTTATAAGGGGTTATATAAGTTATATTTTCGGCTATAAATATTATTTGGAAAGATAAAGAGATTCCCTACATCATGGTAATTTTTTCATAATTTTTAGACATTAAATGAATTTAATTATTTATGACACAATAATGATGTAGTTTTTAACTCATTAATATATAATTTAAATAAATAAGATTAAAATGATTAAAATATCATCCAAAACCTGTCCAATTCCTATTGGATGATTTTATTTAGAATATTAGTCATCTTATCGTCGGCATTAATGTGTTTTGGACCTCTTGAAACCGAAGATAAGTTTATAATAAAATAATGTTTTCACACTTTCCTAAAGAGCCCCTCCACTCCCTTATAAAAGGAGACCACTTCTATGCAATTCCTCACACCTCTCAAGCCTTTTGGCTCGTCCAAACTCTGACCAACTAATCTCCCTACATCCCTATCCTCCTCCTTGAATCCTTACATTAGGCAGAAGACTCTCCAAGAAGTACTTTTGGTTCAAACCAAAGGAAGTTACCAAAATTAAAGGTAACAGTTTCTCTTAAGTTCTTTTCTTTTATTCTACTTCTCCAACCCCTAAACTCTTTTTAATCCTTCCTTTTGTAACAACACCAATATCATAAATATACTAGGATGTTGTTATGAGAAATATTCAATCTACACTTACACACACATCCATCTAATGGATGAAGAACATAATGTTTCTGTCATGGTAAACTAACGCCTCACGAAACGATGATTGTTCGATTTTCCTCTACCACCTCTCATGGTAGCCATTATGATGTCACTGTATTTATATATAATATATATTATGTTTATTATTTCTTTATTCTTCTTTACTTCCCAATTATATCAAGCCTTTACGGTTTCCATAGTCGGTAAATACGATAATATCATTTGAGGAAGTGCGGACTACCGCCCCCTCAAAGTGATGTGATTCGTTAATACCTTATGTGGGATGTATAAAGGATGTGGGTAATGATATTATATATGATATTATACTGTAATTATAATATACCTATGTATAATTATGTTTTGATTCAATTAAAATAAGAAATAGAAATGAAAGTAGTGTTCATGCGTACGTACGGCTTACCGTCTCCATGAACGGTGTGTTTCATTTCTTACCTTCATATGCTATGTACTTTTATAAATTCTTGTATATGATGGATATATAATTAATTTATATGATATATAAATCATAATTTACATTTTTGAGTTAATTAAATCATGATATATGTAATAATAACATCAAGAACAACAAGTCCAAACACGTACGATAAATAAGATGATTTTACCCAAAACACTACTTTAACATTAATTTACATAAGAATGGGTAATATAAAGTCATAAGTGAACCATATATGATATCATAACAATAAATATTATTCTTTAATAAGTCAATGACATTATTTAGATCATTATACATGAGGTTCGGACTCTTATGAAGCAAATTGGACCTAAGGTAAGGGAAATATCACAATCTCATTTTTATCCAAGATTGTTTATTCTTTGGTATTTACTGGGGTGTATTTTATCATCCACATCAATTTTTCCTCAATATGTAATATTTATATCCTTCTAAAATAGTTTATAACAAATTTTACCCTTCGGTGATTTTTTAGTAAAGGATATGAAAGGAATCTTTTGTCGTTTTTCGTACCAGTTACTTTTTGACTTTTCCGACAAAAGTACGAAGAATGTTTTTTTAAACTTATACGGTGTGAATGGATTTTTAAAACATTATTTCCAAAAAGCTTACTTTACATGTTTTCAAGTTCATTTTTAATCAACTTCTTTTAGTTTAGAATTGTATGACATGTTAAGAAAGGAAAAGTGTTTTTGAAGCAGAAAGGATATTTTCCTCAAGAATGGAGTTCAAGTGTTTTATCAAAATTATTTTCCATATAAGATAATAAAGGGTTCTATTTATATCCCAATTATTACATTGATTTGATTATTTTGTGATGGAATTATATTTTTATGAATTCCTTTATCTTATATGAATTGTTTTATGATGTCATGATGTTTAAGATTCCCATTTTTCTTACATGGGTTATGCTATGATGTATGGTTTCTGATTTTGTGGAACACATAAGAATGGTATCATTATGAGATGGGTGGGACCTATATCTCCCTCCAATTCATTGGGTAAAGGTTTTATATCTCATGAGATAGACATAGCTGTAATGTTAGTTTATACCGGTTCAGTGAAACAGGACTAAAACGAGGAATGAACTTGGTTTAGAAATGGACTTTGTCCACTAAGATTGTCTTGGAAATGAGTCTTGACTAACAAGAAATGATTATCTATGATTATGTGTGTATGCCACCAGGTTTCATGTTTTATGTTATGATTATTGGGATTCCATTTCACTACTATGATTTATCACATGTTATGAAATTATGCTCTCTTTTGCAGGTTAAGTTTTCCAAAAGTTATGTTCTTATGAATATGATGTGATTGATATTTATTTTGTTTACTCTTACTGAGCATTTGATCTCACCCTTTTATGTTTTCTTTTCCCCAGGACCTAAAGAAAGGATTTAGGTTTAAAAAAATTAAGATCATTATGGGAGGTGTTGTAGATCTTTCACCACGATTAGAAGATTATATTCCGAGTTTCCAAAGACACTAAACTATTACGGTCCATGTGTGTGTGTTTTTGTTATGTACTAAGTATTCTGCAAAAGTAATGTAATGTCCATGTATGTCAGGCTTCGGGTCTCTACAGTTGGTATCAGAGGAAAAGTGTAGTCAACCTTTGGAAACTAGGATGCGAAAACGTTAGTGAGATCCCTAGAGATATTTCTAAGGTATGTCTAGGGATGTCCCTAAGGATAAGTATACGTATAGGATATAGTCCTAGAACTATGGTAACAATATTAGATTAAACCAAAGATGTTATATATTGAAGTTACTCCCCTTTATTATGATTTTTTCCTCTTACACTATTCTTTTTGGGTTTTAGAAAATGGCTAGAAACAAGATGATTCACGATAATGGAGGATATGATGGACAATGGAATGAAATTCATCATGAGAAAACAAATGAAATGGGATTTGGAAGTCCAAAATAATTATTATTCCGAATCAACAATCTCATAATATGATCAATAAAGTAAAATTTGGTAAGTTTCCTGACTCAGCTAATAAGAGACAGATAGAGTTTCATGATGATCATAGAGGAAAGAAAGTTCAATTTCCCCTATGTAAATCATGTGGGAAGATGCATCAAGGAGAATGTTTCAAAGGAACTGGAAGATGCTTTGGGTGTGGAAAAGAAGGACACAAATCCATTAAGTGCAAAAGAAAAGATTCAGTTAACACTATGGATGAGGATAAAGGTATTGCTACGACATCAAAAATGGTTAAATGTTTTAAATGTGGAATGTACGGGCATTATGAAAACCAATGCCCTAAGGGAAAGTCTCATGAAGAGAATCAGTATGGTCGTATGGGTAGTATTTATGTGGATGATGATGAAGAGACTACAAATGATATGTGATATGAAAGAATTGTTGAAGCTCGATCAATGGTTTAAGAATGTAGTGGAATGATTAAATGTTTATCATGTGTAATGTTGTATAAGTAACCTCATGGTACTATGGAATAAAGAGACATCTAAGGATTGTTACACTATTTTCTTTCCTTGAGTTTTGAAAGTGTATGATTAATGTTACCAGTATCCATGAAAGGTTATTCAGATATTTTTGGAATGTAGATGATATGCGCATAATGAAGGGATAAGGAGAAAATTAAATGTTTGATAGTATAAATGAGCTCATGACTGATATACGGAGAAGTTTATATCATGGATTGAGTATATAGAATTTTTGGATTTTGGTATGTGGAAAGAGTTGACTTTTGACAACATTCATGTTTTCACTAAGGTTTAATGGGTATTCATTTTTCAATAGAATACATCATTATGGAATTCACATGACTGGAATGTGACCAACAAGATATATGGGGGATAAATGATGGTATTCACATGCTTGGTTGACGACATTTCAACTTATCGTTTTCTTTATACTATGAGCTTAGACCGAAGTATTTTAGATAAGCCTAAAGATTGGAATGGATTATGATAACCATAAGTTAGTATTGTTTAAGGATAGAACATTTTTTGATATTATTTATTTGATGTTATAATAATGTAGTTTTAGAAAAAGGACAACCTGCAGGACGGGCGACAGCCCATCGCATCGGACAAGGCTGTGGGAATCGAACCCACAACCGAAGTGCGACTGGCCTTTATCGCCTACCACTGGCCTACAGGAAGTCCCTTCTTAGTAGAAACTAGTTTTATTATATTAAGCAGTATGATATATGAAGTATAAGTCCATTTTAGGAACTATATATGATTAATCTCACTATAGATGGACTTATGTATTTTTTGATAACTTTTCTAACCTTTTGTTTGAGACAGATGGAATGACCTATCATTCTATCACATGATCTGCTAACACATCAAGAATGACAAATTCAACTTCATTTATTTATGAGATGAAGTGGAAATTGTCCAAAGAATGACAAACGATGAGACTATACCAAAATCACGAAAGTATTTCATCTAATTTCATCAACTTTAGGGAAATGATCTTGAAAACAAAAAATGTTGTCCTAGTTCTCTTATAACTGATCAATCAGATGGTACCTTAGATCGTCACAAATTTATGGCTTTGTGATTGTTGGCTTTTCCATATCCATGTTCTCTACGACTCTCCATCAGATCATGATGGTTAGATTTCTCTTCCATATCCTTTTTTCACCTATGTGGAAACCCAGTGATTCGTTTATTTGGGTAATCGTAACATTTCATACTTTAGTTTTTAAAGCCAAGTTTTGGTATTCCTTTTTACGATGCGGGTTTCTATTAAAGAAACTTTCGAGTAGTAAACCATTTATAACCCCGACGAATTTCGAGGGCGAAATTTATTTTAAGGGGGGTAGAATGTAACCGACCAAGATTTTATAAAAAAATATTATTTTTAATTTCATTAATGTCTTGTGTTGTACGCTACACCAAAAGGATCTCGCTCAACATGTATCCTTGACTTTCCTTGCATTACACGCAATCGCAACCTTCCTCGATTGCGTGTGTAGTACGCAATACCGAGTTTCACTAAACAACGATATGATATTAATATTATTATGAACTAGATGTTATGAATAGTATTAACTAAAATTTTAATCTTATAACATTATTATTCATCTTACACATTTTCTAAAACATGGTATAAGAACAAAATAAATTTTTCGGGTAAAATAAGTATTTTTAAAAAAATGCAGTTTGCCACCTTTTGATAGCGCACCCACATTAAATCTAGGTTTTGACATGTTTATAAGTTCAATTTGACAAAATAAAATTCTTCTTTAGAATCAAGATATAAAAATTTAATTTGGATAAATTTTTCATATTATTCTGATAACTTTCATATTTTCATGAATAGTAAAAACCCGTTATATTTTAATTACAAAAAACTTTTTTCATCGTAATAAATTATGTGGTTAAATAATAATATTTAATGGTTTCAAAGTATAAATAGAATATATTTTTACCATTTAATATAATGTATGTCATTAGCCTTGATTTTACATTGAATTCGTAGGTTAAATAAATTCAATATTTGGCAATGTTTTAACTTTTAAAACCTGTTTGCTTAATCAACGGGATTAATTTTAAATTAATTACTGCAACTTCTGTGTTTTGAATTTTGAAAAATGGATTCCATATTTGGTATCAGTGGGTCCAAATTATGTTAATAGGTAATTTTTTTTTATATTATGAATAGTAACTACGGTAATTTTTTTTATTTACTACGGTTAAAGGTAAATAGGGTAATTCAAGGTTAAAAGAATATTATAATAATTACAAATTACCTTGAAACTTGTCCTAAACTTATTGGAGGAGTAGTGTCCGACCATGGGCATCCTTGGGTCGATTTTTGGACCCCATGGATCCACTTATGAAAGACAACGACACATTAGATTAATTAATTTAATGTAAAGACAAAATTGACTTTAACAAAACACTTTTAGTAATTAATATTTATAAGGGGATATATAAGTAATATTTTCGGCTATAAATATTATTTGGAAAGCTAATTATATTCCCTACATCATGGAAATTTTTTCTTAATTTTTAGACATCAAATGAATTAAATTATTTATGACACAGTAATGATGTAGTGTTTATCTCATTAATAGATGATTTAAATAAATAAGATTAAAATGATTAAAATTTCATCCAAAACCTGTCCAATTCTTATTGGATGATTTTATTTAGAATATAAGTCATCTTATCGTTGGCATTAATGTGTTTTGGACCTCTTGAAACCGAATATAAGTTTATAATAAAATAATGTTTTCACACTTTCCTAAAGAGCCCGTCCACTCCCTTATAAAAGGAGACCACTTCTATGCAATTCCTCAAACCTCTAAAGCCTTTTGGATCATCCAAAATCTACCCAACTAAGCTCCCTACATCCATATCCTCCTCCATGAAGCCTTACATTAGGAAGAAGACTCTCCAAGAAGTCCTTTTGGTTCAAACCAAAGGAAGTTACCAAAATTAAAGGTAACAGTTTCTCTTATGTTGTTTTATTTTATTCTACTTCTCCAACCCCTAAACTCTTTTTAACCCTTCCTTTTGTAACAAAAAAAAAATCCTAAATATACTAGGATGTTTTTATGAGAAGGATTCAAACTAAACTTACACACACCTCCATCTAATGGATGAAGAACATAATGTTTCTGTGATGGAAAACTAACGCCTCACGAAACGATGATTGTTCGATTTTCCCCTATTGCCTCTCATGGTGGCCATTATGATGGAACTGTATGTATATATAATATATATTATGGTTATTATTTATTTATGCTTCTTTACTTCCCAATTATATCAATCCTTTACGGTTTCCATAGTCGGTAAATATGATAATCTCATTTGAGGAAGTGCGGACTACCGCCCCCTCAAAGTGATGTGATTCGTTAATACTTTATGTGGGATGTATAAAGGATGTGGTTAATGATATTATATATGATATTATACTGGAATTATAATATAACTTTGTATCATTATGTTTTTATTCCATTAAAATAAGAAATAGAAATGAAAGTAGCGTTCATGCGTACGTACGGCTTACCGTCTCCATGAACAGTGTGTTTCATTTCGTACCTTCATATGTTATGTGCTATTATAAATGCTGGTATATGATGGATATAAAAACGAATGTATATGATATATAAATCATTATTTACATTTTGGAGGTAAGTAAATCATGATATATGTAATAATAACATCAAGAACAACAAGTCCAAACACATACGATAAATAAGATGATTTTACCCAAAACACTACTTTAACATTAATTTACATAGGAATGGGTAATATAAAGTCATAAGTGAACCATATATGATATAATAACAATGAATATGATTCTTTAATAAGTCAATTACATTATTTAAATCATTATACAGGAGGTTCGGACTCTTACGAAGCAAATTGGACCTAAGGTAACGGAAATATCACAATCTCATTTTTATCCGAGATTGTTTATTCTTTGGTGTTTACTGGGGTGTATTTTATCATCCACATCCATGTTTCCTCAAAATGTAATATTTATATCCTTATACAATAGTTTATATCAAATTATACCCTTCGTTGATTTTTTAGTAAATGATATGAAATGAATCTTTTGTCATTTTTCGTACGAGGTACTTTTTGACTTTTTCGACAAAAGTACGAAGAATGCTTTTTTAACTTATACGGAATGAATGGATTTTTAACACATTATTTCAAAAAATATTCCTTTACAAGTTTTCAAGTTTATTTTTAATCAACGTCTTTTATTTTAGAATTGTACGACATGTTAAGAAAGGAAGAGTGTTTTTGAAGCAGAAAGGATATTTTCCTCAAGAATGGAGTTCAAGTGCTTTATCAAAATTATTTTCCATTTAAGACAATAAAGGGTTCTATTTCTATCCCTATTGTTACATTGATTTGATTATTTTGTGATGGAATTATATTTTTATGAATTCATTTATCTTATCTGAATTGTTTTATGATGTCACGATGTTTAAGATTCCCATTTTTATTACATGGGTTATGCTATGATGTATGGTTTCTGATTTTGTGGAACACATAAGAATGGTATCAGTATGAGATGGGTGGGACCTATATCTCCCTCCAATGCATTGGGTAAAGATTTTATATCTCATGAGATAGACATGGCTGGAATGGTAGGTTATATCGGTTCAGTGAAACAGGACTAAAACAAGGAATGAACTCGGTTCAGAAATGGACTTTGTCCAATAAGATAGTCTTGGAAATGAGTCTTGACTAACAAGAAATGATTCTCTATTATTATGTGTGTATGCCACCAAGTTTTAGGTTTTATGTTATTATTATTGGGATTCTATTTCAATACTATGATTTATCCCATGTTATGAAATTATGCTCTCTTTTGCAGGTTAAGTTTTCCAAAAGTTATGTTCTTATGAATATGATGTGATTGATATTTCTTTTGTTTACCCTTATTGAGCATTTGAGGTCACCCTTTTATGTTTTCTATTCCCCAGGGCCTAAAGAAATGATTTAGGTTTTAAAAAAAGAAGATCTTTATGGGAGATGTTGAAGATCATTCACCACGATTAGATGATTATATTCCGAGTTTCCAAAGACACTAAACTATTACGGTACTTGTGTGTGTGTTTTTGTTATGTACTAAGTATTCCGCAAAAGTAATGTAATGTACATGTACGTCAGGCTTCGGGTCTCTACATCCCCGATGTCGGGCTTACCTCTAGCGGGTCTGGGTAGTGGTCCCTAATTCCGGGCTTACCTCCAGCTGGGCTAGTCAGTGGTCCCCAATGCTGGGCTTACCTCCAGCTGGGCTAGACAGTGGTCCCTGATGCTGGGTTACCTCCAGCTGGGATGGGCAGTGGTTCTGTCGCCAACTTTAGCTGGGTCGCCCTCAAGTTGATGACCCTGTTACGGGACTGGGCAGTGTGGCACCCGTCAACTCTTTCTAGGTCTCCCTATAGTGGGAACCCATTGACTTCCAGGAACCCTCCAGCGGGGCTGGGTAGGGGGTTGTCTGTCGACTTTGAGCAGATCTCTCGACTACAGGGTAGTGACGAGTTGTGGTTTGACGTTCCCCCAGAACTCTCAAGTACGGGGAGCACTTTCCCCACCAAGACGCATCCTTGTGACGTGACCTAAAACCATGCAGGCGAGTTAGTGCCTCCCAAAGCGGATAGTGTTGATGTGCGGTGATTTAGACCTTGACTTGTAGTTCAAGGAAGACATGTGGGATGTTGCGCATCGATGGTGTTTACTTCTGGGACCGTTGGCTACTCACTTTCTTGGGCTGAGCTACGGGATGGAGATCCACTTGCGATCTTGTTTGGGTTTCTTGATTGAGCATATGGACTTTTATATACCCTTTTCTAGTACCCAATTCTTGGGTTTGGTTACTATCCTCCCAGGAGAGGCGAAGACACGCGGGGTATGCCACGTGCTTTCCATGTCTAGATTCTCATGGTTAGATGAGTCTACTCTCCTACTATCGGTAGCGAAGACTCTACGGGAAGTTCATCTTCTCACCGTTTCCAGCTCCTTGTGTCTGGACGAGTCTACCATCTTTCCTCTTGTTGGGTTGAGCTAGACTCTTTACTGCACTCTTAATTGTACCTTTCTACTTTCCATGTTCGATCTACTGCTCACCATTCGGTACCTCCTTTGATGCTCCCTTGAGCCTTCAGGGTATCCTACTGAGTATTTTTATACTCACCCCTACTTGGGCTTTGCCCGAACTTGGTGTGCCCTTGCAGACGACGTACAGGTTGGTCGTGATGTCAGAGGAGATAAGGAGCTTGGGAGCTTGGACCGCGTGCGGTGGTCGTAGACGGGTTCCAGGTGGGGGACCCTTCCAGCTGTTTACTTTTTTTCACCTATTGATGGGTTGTGGCACTTTTCTGGTTGGGCACGTGTTTTCCCCTTTTCCTTTTTAGTTTACTTTCAGTACTTGATTTTTAATATTAGAGGTCGATGCACAATGTGGTTTATTTATAGAAGTTTCCCTTTACATTACTTGTCTTTTCTCCTTTTCTTTGCACTTTTGAATTGAGTGTGTTGCATGTTTGTGTGTACCGGTACTCAGGAAAAGGCCTCCCCGAGTTTTTTCGCCTTCTGCACTTGTCGCCAGCCCCTGGCCTATAGAGGAGGGCTAGGGGTAGTTGCGGCTCGAGCCCAAGTAGGGTTGGGTTGTGACATGTAGGCAGATAGAGAGAATCCACATATGACTCCTAAGAAAGGTCATGTAAGCTATCAAATGCCAGGAAACCACATTCCACCATAAAAAAACCACTAGGATTGTGCCTAACCACACTCATACATCTAGATACATCAAAAAAATAATTTTAAACTAATTATCAAAATCATGGTTGTCCCCACCATTGAATTCAACCCACATCTATTGATTTTATTTCAAGATGCTCCCCATCATCTATGATTCCTTCCAAAACAATTCCTCGCCGATCCATTAGATCGCTCGATATCATTTCCTCTGAAATGTGAACCCTACCCACATAATGGCAGAACCACCATGATCAATTTTACACTCCCTAATATATGAGTTTCCTTACATTCTCCAAACAACTGAACACCTTTTACACATCCCACTCCCCAAATAGAACCAATACTTAGAATTGGAAATGGACATGTCATTCCAACCAGAGTGAAAAATGGAAACCCAAACATTCATCTATTCCTTATATCATGGATTAAAACCCATGGTATTTTTTGACATATGCTCTTACATAGGGACCTCACCAATATAAATATGATGGTTCTATGTCCATCACGTGACTTCACACAAATAGCTCCATGGGAACAACCCCCCATGAGTTCCATATAATCCCAAGGAAACAGATCTGCATCATGGCATAAAGTCGGTACTCTCATGGAATACAAAGATAATATCATGATATTTGGAGTTATAATCACTAAACAATGAGTATATTATAATTTCATTTATTAATACCATCCCAAACACATCCATTCTTGATCTTTTCATTTCTATCCCAAGGGTATTATTCACCATTACCACAATCCTCTCATCACACCTACAATGATTCTCTACCGAGTCATGGAATCCTTACAACTCAAGAAACGTGTAAGTAAACTCCCATGGCATCTAGTCCACACAAAAAAGAACATAATGTATCATAATCTCTCATGTCTATAAGATTTAAATATCATAAAACTATTATGCACTTTTGTGTAACCTAACGAAAAACCTGATCCAACTCCAGTGAGTCACGTCTCAAGAAAAATAATCCATAAGCCTCAACAAAGAAGATCAAGCACTTATTTTGATCCTAATCAAACTTAAATACACTAGGTTCAACTCACCTACCTAACTATTTTTCAGGGTTAGGCACCATAATGAACCTTCCCATCTCTAAACTAACAAAAAAGGATAAAAAACTAGAACAAAAGTGTCCAACCAGAAAAAGATAAATGCATCCAATGATCTAAAACCACAAATACAAATTCACCCTTGATTAACCATTTTCATTATCCCAAAGCATCCATTTGTACCTACAACAATCAAAGGAACATGTAACTCATCCTACCCCTACCATGGGTCACACTTGAATGGAAAACTATTTTAACTGCCTAATATAGACTTATATCCAAAGGACACTAGTAACTCACACCTTGGACTTTTGTTCATGTCTCATGTTAAACCACTAGGTCCAACTAATATGTATTATAGTACTCATAAAAGGAAACATATGATGGGGAATTAGTATAAACTATCCACATCATCACATGACATCATAAGAACACCCTCCTCTAGGTTCTATCACCCAAAAATAATTATATAACAATAAATTTCCAAAAAAAACTAGCGATTATATCCTCTCAATGAATCATCATACCAGATTGGTCCCTAGAGTATGTGAAAATAAAACTAATCCTAAACCATCACTATTCAAAAAAAATTCAAAATCCAAACACTTATACCATACTAACCCACCAATATCACTACACAGACCCTACACTAGGACCACATCGGCATCTTCTTTGATGAGAAACTCAACAAAAGTCTATGTGACCTTCCATCAAAAGTAAATCTAGGAAATAACACACTATAAGGCTTTAAACATGTGAATCCTACATACCAAAAATGATTCATGATATGCCTCTTGCCTATACTGGACAAGAGTCAAAACCAACTCACATGCCACATTTCAATTGGCCAAGATCCCAAAATCCATCATAAACCGTAGAATGCAAACAAAAAGGGTGTTGTTAGAAGAGAAATTCATATATAACTTTAACACGACTTAACCATAAATCAATCCTAGTCCTTAATAATTTGGGCATCCAACTTTATTAGGTGTTTGAAACACATCAACCCAATATCCATTACAATATCTACCATTTTCTTATATATTCTATCTAGAAGTCCTTAAATAGTGAAATAATAGCAATTTAACTCCTTTGATAGCACTTTGTAATGTCCCATCTTGGAAGCCACTAAAACTAGTACTCTATGATGATTCACAATAAGGCCTCAATAACACCTACTCGTACTCCATATCCTGGAAACAATATGTGGGAGTCTAATGGTTGAATTGTGAAAAGATTATACCCTTATATCAGAGTGTACAACCAGACGTAAACAACCAAACATCATAGAAAATTGAAGAATATGTGAAATGAAACTAAAAAATCATGTAGTAAACTAAAATACAATAAAGGTCTGAAAAACCATTTCGTACAATCACCACTAATCTCTCAACTGAAAAATAACTATATCAGGCAATACATCCAGCATAGAGCCAAATCTTATACCCAGTGTCCAGTACCCAATCATGATACTCGATCCACACCATTCGTCACTAAATTAGAATCCCACTCATCCATTCAATCTAGGGCCTCATCCAAATCCCTCAAGAAAATATTATCAACATGAAAGTAGACATAATTCCATCTTTCACATTTAGGTGTACATACATGGGGTGTAAAATAAATCTCATTAGGAGAATCCCAATGTTTACCCTATAAAACACTATCATAAGTAAATGCTCATAATATATGATCAACATAGTTTATAAATAACTAAAAAATATATACAAACAAAACATTTATCTAACCATAGGTCCAAGACCTTGATCAATGATACATTATTCGACTAATGTCGAGATGTACAAGAGAATGTCTAAATGATAGTACATCTTAAAAAAATTGTGGTCTCCATATCAATGGAATCCAAAAAAAAACCTGATGATTCTTGGGGGGAATCATATGATAGTCATGTCATCTAGTATACTAATCTAATTCATTCCATAAAAATTCCTCATGATCCAAATTGTAATCACATAGTTGGTAACTCAATATATCTACCCTAGTTACAAATATTTTTTACAAATCTCAGACATTTGGTGTAATATCTATCTCATGAATCATAATAACAATGAATCGGGAATCAGCCCGAATACCTTCACAATAAATCCAAAAATTTGGTATCAAGCCTGAACATTGGCCATCTCGACATAAATGTAGTTTCTAGAACTTCCATCTAGCATCCATCTATACATAACATTGGTAGTTCGTAGCGCATCATTCTAGAACCTCCCAAGGATATGAATCATTAGACATAAATTATATTAATTATGGTATACCATAATCACCCATAGCATCAGTCTGGATTCTAAACATGAAGTATACTATTATATTCCATATCCTTAGTCATGAATCATATTCGTAGTAAACCTCTTGTTCCCAAAACATCTGTCTGAACCAAACCAAATACATGTGCTGTCAAACACACTACACACAAAATTATATGAAAACATCCCCAAAACCTCATTCCAGCACTCAAACCATAGACACAATAAATTATCCTACCATCCAACTATCTATTATACTATCAACTCCTAAATCATCAGTATGGAACATAACTAATTATCTATTCTATTATATATCTAACGCCTTGTTGTGACACCTAATCCCGATAGTATATTATCCATTTCCAGAGCCTCATGTCCCAAAAAGACAATTTCAGATATCTGTAACTAAAATTATGTATAATTTTTCCATCCTTGATAATATTTGTAGCTTTTAATAATAAACTAGGCTCAAAAACATAGAAATCCATCCATAAAAAATTTTACCTAGGACGAACCTAAAACTCAACCTAAAAAACTAAAATATAGCAAGTAATTTCTATATATCCATCCCAACAAGAAATATCTCATCCCCATTGAATCATACATCAAATGAGGTCACAAGGGAACATCCATAACTAAAACTATGTAAAAAAGACACCCACATAGGTTTATCCTATCAATTGAGTATGCACTTTTCACTGTAGATCAACACATGAACAGTGGAATCCTTGTATCATCAAAATGTGCAATTAAGTGGAGTCACCTACCATCCAATTCAATGGTAATAAATATCTTTTAGGGAAGTCATATCATAATAACATCCTCAAGCAGCCCTTAGTGGAATCCAACTAATCTATTCCACGATCAACAATGCACTGTCAAAGCTATCTGACAATCACATAACAAAATACCTGCCCACTATTGGTTTCTTCAAGAGTCCATTAGAATAAACTCAACACCAAAATGACTCCGGGCCATAAACAACATCTAATTATGTCAACCAAGCCTAGATATTCCAACCACCCGGATCCTCAAACAAATATTTTAAACCTCAACTAATATAACCTTGAACAGATTGTCATGATACGCAGGGAAATACCAAGATCTACCTAGATATAATACACAATCCAATATTTTAGGACCCATATAAGGAACATCAAGAAAAACACAATGGAATTCCAATTCCTAGAAAACCACTGACTTAAAATTTTTTTACTTGGTCATTGTGGCTCACAACACAAGGCACTGATGGAATTTAAATACAATCCTTGTGTAAAACCTCCCACTGAACTATATTAGACCAAAACACCTCCCATATGAGATATATATGTTAAACGGATCCCACTATAATGATATATAAAAACCCACCAAATGGAATCCTCTTCTCTCCACACCCGACTCTAGGGTGTTAAAACATCTAAATCCCTAAAAAGGCTAACAAACAGGATGTGCACAACATGTATTCCTAGGTACATGGATTGTGCTCCCATATCCCCTCATGATATTTACTCTAGATGAGATTGGAGAGTAACACCAAAGTACACAGCTTGTATGTTAGGTACATGGAATGTATTTTAGGTTCAAAGTGTGCACTCTACATAGTCTACCTACCCATATAGCTCATATTCCAAGGCCATGTTTCCCTTTTTCATTGTGTACACATACATTTCATGTCACCCACATGGGGTGTGCCCATGCACCCTACCCATCCATGTCCCCCCCTACATAGGTCAACTATCCATGTACTCGACTATAAACCTAGTGACACTATATGACATGTCCTATAGACTACATGTCATGTAGACATCTTTTCCTCTTCTTCCACAAACATGAAGAACCCATGATGTGTGTTCTGCAAACAACGCACCATGTGGTTGGGTTCTCTAAACTAGAAACCCCCACGAACAACCCAGAACCCCCATTTTACCTTGATTAATCAAAAATAAACCCCAATGATGTCCTTTGAAATCATAATAGGGATATAAAAAATAAATCAATTAATTATTGGGTATTGGAGAATAAATATCAAAAAAATATCCTACCACATTCCATAAATGATGATACTTCTGGTGTAAACACACTCTTGAAAGCTGCTAAACCTCGATCTCATCCTATTCTATGTCATGGTGATGTGTGAAGACATATCATACTTCTACCCTCTTCATCCGGCCATTACATACATGGGTCACTCCCTCCACTATTCTATCATGTGTAGGAAACCCAAAATGGGGGTGGGTACTATTTTAATTAATTTGACTAACTAATTAGTTAATTAATTAATTTATTAGTTTCCATCTTAATACCTATCTCGAGTCCCAGAACCTAAGGAAAATTTATACCTTGCCTAGGAAAACCCATTTATTCTAGGATAAACCTTATATATAGAATCTAAATATGATGCTTCGTTCAAAGGATATAACAACCCAAACCAACATGAATAATTGCATTTTTAATAATTCAAAAATCAATCATACTTCTAAAATAAGAACTACTTGGAATTCAACAAAACACCTATTATAGGTTACAATCCCCATCTAGGACCAACCTAGTTGTCGAAAAAACTATCCAAGATCATGTTATTGGGAAAAAATAACCGTTTTACCCCTCATGAACACCCAAAAATAAAATAAAAAATTTCATATCAAAAAATCAAACCCTATAAACACACTGGTCTCCATAACTTCTATTCATTTTGAAGCTATTTCTCATAAATTTATCCATATCAACCACCCCCTAATCCTTTAAATTTAATTTCTTTGTAGATTCATTATTAAGAAAAATAAATTAATTTTTAATTCAATATTTGAGGGGTGTGACTCAACCACCATTTTTTTAATAGATTTTATTGATGGAACCATTATAACATAGTCCAGGGATCTATCCTAATCTTCATTAAATGGATGTAAATTAGCAAGAACATCCTATTCTCTATTGGAGGACGAAATATTACTATATGGGTTCACATTATATCCATATACATTAAGCATAAAGGTAAAAATTTACTCCTAGAAAAATACCCATAGCACATGATAACATGATAATGGTAAGATGGACACATATAACACATTGAACATTGTTGACAATTGGAATAAATTTATACTGAAGAAGTTACTACCTAATCACAAGGATTAAATAATTTATTACTTTATAATACATTACCAAGATATTTTTTGATTAAATTTATAGATAATAAGGAAAAAAATATTAACTATAAAAACACATTCCATTTTTAACTAATGGATATTTTTTGTAGTATATAATTAACTTTTTAATATATATCAAGAATTCAACATCATGCATAATTATCTACATAAGTTACTTTACTTAATGTCTAATTTATTTCATATATTCATAGAATTGGGAAATGTAAACATAAAAAATGTGGGGAACTAAAATGATTAATAAATTTAAACATAAGAGTTAAATATAAATGATCATAAGTGGGAATATATTGAGAATATGGGTATAATAAAGATACATAAGAATATCGTAAAAAATAAGTTAGTGATCCAAAATCATGTGTCATAGATTAAATATAGGTATAATATCATACAAAAATCAAAAATGTGTGAATCGTATGAAAACAATCATAATCCATGATAGATTTACATATACATAAAAATTAACACAAAATAATTACATATAATTTAAAAAATTGGTGATATTGTACATGAAAAAAAAAATTGTGGAACATGTAATATAAATTGAAACTTATAGTGGATCAAAATTCAGTCACATTTTCTCCCAGGACAATCAATATTCACTACCTATCTCCCTTAGATTATCTAACATCACTTATCAAATCTCCAGTATCTAATGAGATATAATTAAATTTCCAATGCATTGTAGGGTTATATATTTCATACACATCGCTTCATTATTGAATATATACATTGGTTTTGAATAAAAAATATAATAAAAACCCATAGATGTAAAAAGGGTTTTATATGTAATATTATAATAAAACCATGAAAATATTTATATTCAATGAAATCTTGTAACTTTTTATGAAAATAGAATTATATAAGCATAATTTAGAATGTGTATTTTAAAATATAAATATAAATATTATTTAGTTATGAAAATAATTTCCCAAGTCAACTTATGAATATAATCTTCATGAACACCCTTCAATCTAATGAAATTTAGAGTCTTCATAAAGAAAAGGCATTGTAAAAAAAGTTTTTTCCATTCAAGGTGGTACGTTCAGAAGAAAATGGAGTTGATGGATCATATATTACATATAATACAACATTACATAATACATATAAGGAACGAATGTTTATGGTAACATCTATATAATACCCTTTATCAGGAATGGTATTTTATAAATGATAATGATATAAATGAATAATTCTTTCTCAAATTTTTACAAATAATATTCTAAATTAAAAAATATCATATATCATTTAAAATCATTTTATAATTAATTTTTTAAAAAGCATAGAGGAAAATAATTTATTTTTCAAACCATTATTATTTGGGGAGAAGGTTTCATATAAAATTATTAAGGCAGCAAAAATATATATTCCAATTTAATAATCTATACCTAAATATTTTAGAAAACATTTATAACAATATTGAAAAAGGATAAGTTAAATGCCCTTAAAAAGGATATTTTTAAAGTGTTAATCAATTACTTTTTAGAATAATATTCAATAATGGATCCTATTATATGACATAATTTATTTCTATAGGAAATTAGGGGTCAAATATAAAAAATTTGATAATTGAAGGTAAGAAACCATTAAAATAATTTCAAAATACCATATTTTAAAATAGAAATATTAAATAATTTTATAATAAAACATAATTTCACATTATATTAAAAGGAAAAAACTTTTAGGAAAAATTTTCAATGGTATAACCCTAGAAAAGTTCTTATTGATACATAAAAACTAAATGAATTAAAATTAAATTACCAAAAAGAACGTTATTGGGCTAACAGTTCTGAATATTGAAATTTTTTTAAAATGAACTTTTTTGGCATAGTATATCCCATAAATTAAAAATTTATATGATAATGATACATTCTTGTATATTAAATAAAATATATAACTAAAAAATGGTGTATTAAATAAAGTGTCTCAAATTGATGAATTTGGGATGAAAAATCTTAACTTATTTCCATAATAATTTAAATTAACTCAAAGATCCTATATAAAAAAAATCAATATCATAATAATTTATGCCATAGACTCATATATATAAATAACCATTCATAAATTTCTTTTATAATTATTATATACTTTAATATTAGTTATATCTAATCAATATTCAATATCAGGTAAGAGGAATCAATGATTTTTTACAACAATTTTTGTCATAAAAATGTCACGTTTTGTTCTTCTCCAAAAGATCCTCATTATTGGACATTAAAAGTTACTATAAAAGATTATTTATGGTCACCAATAATGTCATAATAAAGTTATATCGTAGTTTTATTTTTGAAACATGAAGGTTAAATCAATATTGTACATGTTTCAATGATGTCAAACAAGGAAAAATTTTATATTAATCAATGTGATTAATATTAATATTATCAGTACTAAATAAAAATATATGAAATAATTATTTATATCATATATCAAAATTTATTTATTTCTCAAATCAATATCTTTTTGTGGATGAAGATCATTTGTTGGAGAAAATGACCTAATGATCAGGGATGTATATATTTCTAATAAATATATTCTTGGTATAAACATGACAAGGTTATACATGTGTTTTTCATGTTTTGGAAGGAATCAGAGGTGGTTTCGGATTTTCTTGTAGTAATTGGGTTGAAATCTATCTACTGGACACTTCCACTTCATGAATGTTTTATGCAATGTTAAACTATTTCTTGGTAGAAGATGTTAGCAAGTTCATATCATGAAATGTAAGAAGTCGTTAAACTAGTTCTCATCATAAAATGGTTGATCATTGTTATTTTATCCTGAGGTAAATTATATTTTGGAATATATCATTAATTGATAAATTCATATTGTTAGATAGATTCATGTCATTTCTAAGTAGGGATTTTTACTTTTTACCATGTTGTGTGTATGATTTATTTTTCATACACTATGAATATCCCTCCCTCAATCCCGGTTGTGACACAATATGCTTTTGGAGCGATTAATTACATTTAAGACATTTTTATTATTAATTTAATCTCGAATGAGTTTCTTCACTTTTGTTTTCCTTTTTCATTTTTTATACTATATTTTAGCGGTTTGATATCTTAACCATGGTTGAATATTCTTAATATCATGATGTTTCAATAATCATGGTTTTCTGTATGAACACCAACACATTCGTTCATTGTTGTATTTACCTATTTGAATCATTTATTCAATCACAATATAATGTAATGTTATCTAAATATTGTGCTATCGTCTATTTCTATTTGTTCTAGTATGTGTGATATTATGATATTGTGGTGACAGAACATAGTCATTATTAAATAAAATAATCAGTGATGAAACTCATGTTGTTGGACAACTCATTGGATCCCTTTGGATCCAATGGTGTTGAGATTTGTCTTGTATCTAATTGTAGGGTGAGCATTTACATTAATAGAAATGAAATAGGTAATGTCTTAAAGGTATGTTTTACTATGACATGAGAACTCGGGAAACATATTGTAATAGATTCGCCATGGAAAAGGAATTACTTAATTTTTGAGATGATTGCTGATGATTCGATATTAAAGGGTTTGTACACTGGATTTATAATAGAATAAGTTATAATTTAATAATTGAATAAAAAAGTTAAATAAAAATGGTAATTGGACAAATTGAACATTATGAATTTTAATGTTATGTTGTGTTGTATTGTATGTTATGAATTATTTTGTGATTTATACTAAAATGATTATATAAAGATAATTTCATGGTGATACTAACACTCTTATATAAAGGGATTTTTCTGGTGATGTTGAATTGATTATATAAATGTATTCTTACAATTATATTTAAATTCCTCTATAAATGTCTTTGTTTGGTTATGCTGAAATACTTATAAAAAGGTATTGACCCAGTTATGATGAAATAACAATATAAATGGATTTTCCTGGTTATACTATCATAATTACAGGGATTGGACTAATTTCATGATTATTCCTTAGACTATGGTTGTGGTTGGTATGGTTTGTCTATATGCTCAGTGTTATTATGGCATGGTGCTGAAGAAGTTTTATCATCGTATAAATTGATTAACTAATACCCCTTATTATCATTTTATTTCTTGCACTTGTTATCAAACAGGTTTTTTATTATTACTAATAGTGTTGAAAGACTGATGTTTACTCACACACTCTTCAGGACACCATACGGTGCCGGAACAGATTAAATGGATGCTTATTTAGACACGGGAAAGTGACCTTGTTGCTAATTGTTTCCTACTAGATGGGTTATATATTAGAGACATGATCAACATGGGGTTCATGATCAGGGACTTTTTCATGTGCTTCATCATGTTATTTTATCTTTATTTCTTTCTAGTTATTTTTTAGATATTTTACATCCTTTAATTACAATTTTCTTTTATTATTATTGTCTTTTTTCATGAACATTTATTTTTTTGGTCTATCAAATATTTTATATTTTTTATGATATTTTATATTTATCTAGTATTGGTTTCATTTTTATGTATTAAAAAATTTTACCATGGGGTATAGTCTCTCTAATATATTCTCTACACCACCATTGATATCCTGAAACCTATAGAATATTGGGAGGATCACTTGAGGTATAATAACCAACATGCTTTCTCCACGTGAGTGTTGGATCGGTGGACATTACCAAGTATTATTAGAGGACTTTTTTGTTCATTTATATCTCATTACTACTTTTAATATTTAAATTAGATAATTATGTGTCAAGAAAGGGTAATTATTTTGTGTGTAGGAGTAGCTAACCCTTGTATTGGGGGAATCCAAGTACCCAAGGATGGGATTATTGTTCATGTTGTTCATTTTTTACAGTTAATATTATTAATAAATGGATGATTCACATGTTGTGTGATTTTATTGTTTCTTGATATTTATACTCATTGCTTATGATGCCCTCAGATTAGTATCAATTCATCATGACAAGAACATATGACATATCTTAACATTCAATATTCAAGATAGAGACATATTTATTACATGTGATATGTTTTCCCTATAAACGTTTATATGAGATACCAATTATATATGATAAATGAAAATGAAATAATTGTTATGTGTTTCTAATTAAATTGTTAATCAATGTTTATATTGGCCATGATCTGGTGTTTCTCTATTGTTGTCTCATGTTGAGGTTAACCATAAATTTAATCAGTGTTCTATGAAGTTACTTTCTTTATAAATAAAATTCCATTTCATCATCCTCTAGTTGATCTTCAAGAGGGTGTCAAGTAGAATGAACCTAACACAGACAAACTAATTATTCTTATTTACACTAGTGATCAGATGGATGATCACATTCAAAATAGATTCCTGATGGTCAGGTGTTCCTAGGAAAAGGATAATTTTCACACCATACCATTTTTGTATGAGATGATGAGAGAGTTTCAACTACAATATATTCCTACGTTCACTAGTAGTGAGGCCTCCATAAATCCATGATCTACATCGATCAAATCATGATGACATTCGAGCACCTCAAGACACCAATAGGCATGAGGGTGAAGGACTACTATATACATGCTTCATGGACCAGCCAACAATGGTGTGAAACTATGGAGAAAGGTTTATAGAGAGATAAATTATTCTTTATGGAATTTGAGTCAATGATTTTGAGTCACAACTATCATAAAAATTTGATGGATGAGAAGGATCACCAATTAATACACCGAACATGGAAGATCATGTAGTGATGAAAAATGATGGATCATTCACAGACCCATTGCACTTTACTCCATCCTAAAAAATAACGGATATCTACAAGGAGTGTAATTTCAAAGATGGGATTTTACACAATCTCATCCCAATAATGTGTACCCATCCTAAGCTGAAAATAGGATAAGAAACATAGTGCCAAATGAGTCCCAACTCCAGTAGGTGCTGGGTTGGTGACTAGCAACGTGGGTCTAATATACATGTAGATGGGAAGAATTAACCTCTAAGATGACACTTAAAAAATATAGAGATATGATAAAAATCAATCAATATTTTTTCAGACTTTAGTATAGAATAAAATCAAATTTTTATTTATGTATTGTCATCCAAAAACTACTACAACTGAAAGGAAAACTGAAAGTACTGAAAGATAGGTAAAGATGGTAGAGACCACAAACCCCAAATAGCTCTTGTTAAACCTTGAGCTAGTAGTAACCAGCCCAATCTTCAGCCTACTCCAACTCACGTGAAAATAAATTATATATACATTTGGTGACTATAACAGTATACTCAGAAGGGTCCTCCCCAGATCTTATTGTGGAAACGATAAATAATGAAAGCTAAATCATGGTGGACAACAAGTGAAACTAACTCGTCACCTAAACAATTATAATAAGCATCATGTATCACCATGGATACTCTAAGAAAGTATCACACGTTTTTAATATATAATAAAGAATATCATGGTACCCCACAACTGCTTCCCCCTTTATTTCCACTCAACCCCTACATTGCACGTCCTAAGCATCTCTGTCTAAAAAGGCTATCCCACAGACACCTGGGTGATGCACCACAATATACACCTAATGCAACACACCCCCACGTTCATGTAACAAAAAGTATCCCGATAGTACCTAGTATCCACCAAAAAATGTATTACACATAACATACATAGAGTATTATACCTTAATCCATCACATCCCATACACCGAGTAATGATCCTCAAGCCATCACATCGTATACATGTTATACCTATTGTAGTCCATAAAAATCTATATCCATAGTACATGTCTCGGGAATAACCACAAGACATTAAAACCCTTTAGATGCATATATGTTAAAAACTAACTATCATTCATACCAGCCCAAGTAACTACCACGAAGAGAGTGTAGGGAGAAAGGGGGTAGCTATCCGTCAATCCTCTCACTAGGGTGATGGAGAAAACACCCCCTACGTCATTGAATACCTCGGGTGTTAGTCACCCTAACCGATAAGGTGGAGTTGCATATACAAACACAAAAAGTAAATGATATAATATAGCTCAAAACAACAATATTGGCATAAAATAGTCACAGTCTCAACTATAGATAACATATCTTGGACTCTCGTATTCCTCAACTAAGACCATATATCCTATAAGAACATAACCATTTAAAAATCAAAATTTATTGATTTTGTTCTCTTTCAACAGTTTTACATTATGTTAATTAATTATTTAATCATTAATTAATCATTAAGATCTCCACGATAAATTACATTATCATTATAACAAATTTACATGACCTCTAAGAAGGAGAAAACTGAGTCCTTGACTTTTTAAAATTATAAACTCATTATTTCATCCCATCAATCTCTAGCCCCATTGGTTAGTCATTCATTCATTAATTAACATCATTAACTTCTATATACCCATGTACTCTAGGAAAACATACGAAGCTACCAAAAAACACAAGAAACTGAACACATAAAACCGACTCATGATGTGGGGAAAATAAATAATATAAATCAAAAACAGATTCATCATCCAATCAAAATATTCTAATAAGAACCGAAATTTCATATCAATGGGTAAGCCCAGCTTCAGTCCATTCCATCATCTCTAGTGTCCTCCCTGACACCCACATGAATATCCCAATTCATCATTCCACTCAAGGCATAAACTACTACCATGAAAACTAGGATATAGTGACCCAATCCTTTTACACATATCATTACATCATTTTAAGCATAATAAAACATCTTATTACAATCCAAGGATCATAATTTTTTAGGTTCTTGGAAGACTAGGTACATAAAACTGTAAAACGTGGGACTAAATAAAACATTTCATTATTGTATCTTCATAAAGCGATCCTAACATATAGTGTAATCATACATTATCATAGGATATCCTAGGGATAAAATTATCAATGTAATGAGCTAAAATCCTAATAAGGGAATAAGCATAATAATAAAGCTTTAAAACATAGGTTATAAGCATGAAATAATGAGATAAAAATGAATAGAACTTATGAAATAAAAATATATAATCATGGGATAACATCAAAATGGAGTCATAATAATGTTTAAGAAACAGAAAACATGACATAAGCATTAGTTAAGACTTGCTGCACCTATAAGAAAACAAGTCAATGTTAACCACCAACACTGTTGCACATGGTAGCATGATTCAAGGTTAACTGCTAAGACTGTTGCACATAACGTCTCATGTGACTCAAATTTATCCAATGAATTGGAGCTCTATGTGGGTACACCAATCATAAAATGTCCATGAGTATTATTTCCCCGTTTTGAATCATAAAAAACCAATCATACATAAACAAAAGGGTTTCCCATTGTAAGAATTAGGTATCACAATCATGTCATAAAGCCTATAAAATGGTAGTATCATATAAATGACTATAAAGGAGAGGAATTAGATCATTAATGGAAAAGAATAGGGTATAATATGAATATAGACTAAAAATTTATATCATAATGAAATAATAACATGTAAAAAAGAGTACTTATGAAACATTAGAATTAAGGCATTTTAGAGCGGTTAAAAGAAAATATCAAAGGTAATTTGAAACATAAAAGGGAATAATTTTTATTTTAACCCATAAGTTAACCAAGATGGTTTTGATAATAAAAATAGTAGTTTTATAAAAATAATAGTGTCTTAAGACCATATTATATAGTTTACTTGAAAATGGGTAAGAAATCAAGAAGCTCCCTTAAAACGGGTTTGTTTTTCAGAAAGTATTGAGGAGGGAAACATTTAAAAAACATGTATATACCCAGATGATAATGATGAATTTATCTTGATACATGAATTAGGATAATTAAAACAACATTTATAAAAATTAATTACAAATATGACTTCATTTTGGTAAAAATAAAGATAGAGAAACCTGAAAGAATAATGGTGGTTCAGGTAGAATCCCTTACCTTAAGTCTGATAGTGTCCTTAAAATGATGTTAATATCATGGATAACCAAATTAAATTCATTTATTAGTAATTATATAATGTATCCTTCATGTAATTGATTTATTATAACATTATTACGTTCATTCATGAGCTTTTTTATTGGTTAAGTAGTTCAATTTTGTTGTTTGGGAGCGTTTGCATCTTTGGTTTTCCTGATTGGTTTACTTATATACATGTGAGGATAAAAATATAAGATGGGAATGGTTTTCCAGAATTGGATATATATTTAATTAGTGAAAATGCATAAGATTACGTGGTTATAAAATTTATTTGGTTATTTGGGATGTAGATGAATTATTAAACAAAATATTAATTATAAACGTTTTGGTTAATTGGTGGTTTTTTTATCACAACAAACTAATTTTTCTTTATAAATTAGTATAATGTGTAAAAAATATCAATAAAATTAAATAGGATATAATACATACATTATAGTTTATTTCAATCATAAAAATGGATTGACGACCCTAATTGGGGATACAAAATGAAAACCATGCATCCTTGAATTTGTTAAATTAACACATCTCAGATAGTTTATTCATTTCTAGTATAAAAGGAGGGGAATGGAGATATGGTGATGAATAATTATATTATAATAATAAAAATACATTATATTTAATGTAATTTAGTTATAATAACAATTTTATGAAAGTATGTGAGGATATAAAAGAAAACAAAGGAATTTGAAAAGAGATTAACAGAAAAGAAAATAGGATTTTACCTCTTGAGTATATCTTCATTGAGAGACAGTTTAAGGGAGAGGTTTTGGTCTTTTATGAGAAAAAGAGATTAGGTACATTGGATTGGGTCATAAGAAGATTTTTTAGAAGAATTTTGACTATCCACAAGGCTTGTGAGGTGTGAGGAGCGGAGGTACATAGGGGTTGTATTTATAGTGGATGAGAGAAGGGTTTCTATTTTTTTAATCATTAATTTAATATTTTTGGTCAACAATTTGAATAATCATGATTCATGTGACCAATAATAGTAAATATAACCTGTGATTTCTAACCAAGGTTTATTACCTTATCATAAAATCATCCATGACTCAATAATTAATGTATTTAGCTTAGTTTGTAAATTTTTGTATTTCACTATTCGTAAAATATTCATGTACTTCAAAAAAAACCAAAATTTACCCTAACAATATTTCAATGTATATAATATAAAAATAAAATACATTTTACAAAAATAATTTTCAAAATTTTCAAAATTTAATTTTTAATTAATCTAATTATTTACATGAAAAATAGAAATTTTATAATTAAAACTATTTTTCTAACACGTTGAAAAATTAATTGAGGTCCCAATAAATTACCTTACGATCATAAGACATCAAAATAATAATTAAAAAATTCATTTTATGGGAAAAAATCTTTTAAATTTATTAAATTAATCCTAAAATTGTAGTTAAATATACCAGACTTACAAAAATGTCAAAACTTTATAAGTAATTTTAAAAAATAGTTATTCTTAATATGACATAATTATATCATAGGGTCACTTATATATTGGATAAATTTTATTTATAATTTTAGTTTTTTGGATACTGATACATTGTATAGTTTACTACTCATAACTATCACATTATTATTCCAAAGGTCAAGTTACCATTTCATCGGTATGTGTTCTTTAACTTCAAGAGATACTTCTTATTTCGTTTGTTCTTCATTTATAAGGTTTTTATTGTTTTCTATAAGTAATATTAAGTGATTATAATACAAAAAATAATTATAATAAGATAAATCCATTGATAAAACATTGGTTTATTACATTCATCCCCTCTTATGAAATTTATCCCTTGAAATTTTATTTTACATTCTATGTCATAAATATGTGTGGGTACTTTTCCTTCATTGAATCCTCCAGTTCCCATGTTGCCTCTTTATAATTATGGTCCCGTTATAGTACATTGACCTAGTGAGTAGTCTTGTTGCGCAGAACTATATCTCTATGATCCATCTTCTTTACTAAATTATTTTTATAAGAAAGATAATTATCCAACTGTACCACCCTTGAAGATAGTACATGGGAAGGATCTGGTATGTACATCCTTAAAAAGGATACACGGAATACATCGTGGACTTCATACATTGAAAGTGGAAGTGATAGTCGATATTTCACAGCTCTGAAATGATCATGAATCTTGAAGGGGGTGGTTTACTTGGGACTTAGCTTTCCATTCTTCCCAAATCAGATGATCTTCTTCCATAGAGATATGTGGAGGAATAAAATGTATCCATCATTGTACTCAAGGTCTGGTCGATGACTGTTTGCGTAACTCTTTTGTCAAATTTGGGCCACCTTAATGTTTTGATGAATGGATTCCACTTTCTCCACCATTTCTTTGACATTTTTCAGGTCCTAGTAGCTTATGTTCACAAACTACATCCCAACACACTTGTGTTCTATACCTTTCCCATAAAGGGATTCCTATAGTTCAATTCGGATAATGGAGTGGAAACTATTATTTTAAGATAATTAAACTATTGTAATATGTTGGTATCATGCTACATTAAATTATAGAGAACATTTTCTCAACATATCTTCCAATGTTTGAATAGTTCATTCAGATTGGATATCAGTTTGAGAATGATAGGTCATGATTAATTTCAACTAGATGCTTATAGCTTGTAGGAGACATTTCTAGACCTTTGAGGTAAATCTTAGATATCGACCAGATATAATACATACTGTTACTCCATGTATCATTACCTCATATTTTATATATATCTATACAAGTTGATCTAATGAGAAGTCCCCTCTAATTTTTTATATCCTGAGGTGTATTTGTAAGGCGATCTACAATGACCCATATTGCATTGTTCCCTCTGGATTTCCTTGGATGTCCAGTGACAAAGTTTATGGTAATGTTCTCCAACTTCCATGTTGGTATTGGTAGTGGTTTCATCATCCCATTATATGTCCTCCTTCCATCCTTCATTTTTAGACATATCGGACAATTTGATGTATATTTAGAAACCTTATTCTTCATATTGTCCCACAAAAGGTTCTCTCAGAGATGTCGATACATCTTTATGCTCCATGGGTGAATAGGGAAGGTTTACATATGTGCATTATTAAAAATATATTTCTTTATATTTGGATTGTATAGAACACATAATCATGTCCAAAAGTTTACAACTCATTCCTCATCAATTTCTAACTCAGAGTATTTCTCATTTCTAATAGCATTCACCGTTATCAGAATTTCCACATGTTTTGTTTGAGAATCTTTTATTTTCTCCATAAGTAATAGTTGAGAAACCATTTGAGAAATTATTTATGATGTTCCTACCTTAATGATTCACATTTTCATCCTGTAAAAATATTAAAAAAATTTGATCCTTCTCAACTCTCATCGTTTATAAAGATGCAGGATCCTTTCTACTTAGTGCATTTGCGACCATATTTGCATTACCTGGATGGTAGAGGATTTTGGAGTCATAATATATCATGGGATCTGACCATATTCACTATCACATATTATGATCCTTCTATGTGAATATATATTTGAGACTCTTTAAATCAGAATATATCTCAAACTTCTCCACATAAAAATAATTCCACACGATTTTCAATGTAAAGATCATAGATTCCAACACTAGATCATAAATGGGATAAATTTATCATGTATTTTCAACTATATTTAGGCTTAAACTATAACTTTATCAATTTTCATTAGTACATATCCTATTACATTCATTGAAGAACCACTATACACCCCAAAGAGTTCTCAACTTGTTGGGAGTGTTAGTTCCAGTACTGTGAAAAGCCACCTTTTATGCTCCTTAATGATTTCCTTACATTCTTATGTCTAGAAAAACATCACCCCCTACTTTGTCATCCTTTTCATTGGTTTTAATATTGATTATATGTTTTTCAAAAATCATTGAAAATACCCTTCTAGACCTAGAAAGCTAAAGATCACCATTACTGATGTTGGAATATTCCACTCTATAATTTTATTTATATTTGAAGGATCCATAGATATCCCTTTAGTGGTGATAACATTACCCAATAATGATACTTCCTCTCTCCAGAACTCACATTTACTGTATATTTCATAGCATTTCCCCCTTTATAAATTCATCATCATAGTATTCAAATTCTCCTCGTGTTCCTCCTTGATCTTGAAGTATATTAGAATAACATTGATAAAGACTACCCCAAAATTGTTAAGGTAATCTCTAAAGACTCTATTAATTAAATCCATGAACATTAATGGAGAATTAGTGAGTCCTAAGTACATCACTATGAACTCACAGTCTCCATACATTATTCAAATGGTAGTCTTGGGAATATCTTCCTTCCTCACGTTTAATTGGTGATATCCTAGTATGAGGTCCACCTTAGACAAATAAATGGCCCCACAAAGCTGATAGAAAAAGTCAACTATCCATGGTCGGGGATACATTTTCTTTATTTTTTTAATGAGATAACTATAATAAATTCATAGGTGCAATGAACCAACCTTCTTCTTAACAAAGATGACTAGTGCTCTTTAAGGTGATGCACTGAGTCTTATAAAACCCTTGCCTATATTCTCCTATAACTGCTTCTTGAACTCTTCCAACTCTATAGTGGTAGTTCCATATGGTGTCTTTGATATAGGTATAGTTCCAGTAATATGTTAAATTTTGAACTCAACCTCTCTATTAAAATTAATACAAGGAAATCCATTGGGAAATACAATAGTGTCGTCTATTTCAATGGGAATGTATTCAAGCATGACTCTCTCCTTTATTTAAATCATTTGATCTAGAATTTCTTACTCATAAGGTAGTAATATACACACTGGAGATAACGATTCTAAAGGAAATTCATCTTCCTCTCTACACTTGTAAATAATTGGAAGATTCTTTGTGATGTGAGGAGCGATCTCCCTTTCTCGACAGTTGATGTCAGCTTTGTAAAAAGATAGCCAATCCATGCCCAAGATAACATCAAACTCAACTAATAGAAGTATAATGTTATTTTTTGCGATGTTTATTCCAAAAATGTTAAACTATGAAGAGTTTTATACATTGGATGAAATAATTTCACCATATTTTGTTCTCAATGATAACTCAATCTCTAAATTTTGTGGTGGTGTTTGAATGGTTCTACTAAACATACATGATATGAAACAATATTTATCACCTAAATCAAATACCATATTCAATATTATTTTATGAATTACCAGAATACCTATCCTGACATAATTTTCTTGATCCACCTCAGTAGTAGTGATAACAAATGCCGTTCCTTGTTTCCTAGGTGGTTGTTGATGATTTCCTCTAGTAATCCATGGATTAGAAAAAACTTTCACATAATCGTCATGCTCCTTATTATTGAAAGACTACACTACTATATGATCTTTGATTTGAACCTTACATTCTTCATCCATATTTGTGGAATTATTCATATTCCTTCAGCTACTCTTTTCTAGATGTCACATTTTTTCACATTTGAAACAATTCAGGGTTCCCTTTAGACAGTTCCTAGGATTCATGTTCCCACAATTACAACATGTGGGATGTTTGATCATCTTTCCATCATGGGATTGTTTTCCCAAATCACTGTTATTAGACTCCATTTCCCACTCTTTATCACTATGACCACAAGGGAACTGGGAGTCCCCAATCTTCATTTCATCATTGAGGGTACAACAAAAAATATCCTCAAAACTGTAGAAGTCCCAAATTGCAAACACTTTTTCCAGAAATGAAATTAGTCCTATAAATAAGTGATCCACCATGCATTCGGTGTTCATTACAAATCCATAGGCGTATCTTTTAATCCTTGTCATGTTTTCTTCATAAAACCTGATGGACTCATCATCATTATTCTCAAGTGTGAGGAACACTCATTTCATCTTGAGATGGAGGGTTCCAGGATAATAATTATTAATAAAACATTTTATGAATTCCTCCTAGTGCATGGAATCAATTTCCTTTGGGGAGATCATATTTTTTATCAGTACCCACCACTGATCATCATTCCCATCAAAATAGTAGACCAAAAACATGAATTTCTCTTCTTCTAAGCACTGAAAGATAGATAATATCATTCCAATTGAGTTAATCCATTGTTCCATGTGGAGGGGATCAGAAGATCCACTAAACATGGGTGGCCTTTTCCAAATGAGGGATCTACCGAAACATTTTTTTTCCATAGAAGAATATGGTGTTCGACATTATTCAAGTTATTATTCATACCATGATCCAACTATGGAAGTATTCCCATAATGATTTAAAAACCTATTCACATCATATCAGGTAGATCATTAGGGAAATTGTCACATTTCTTATCACATTGATTGTTGTAACATGTTCTTCTATTTACCACCAATGAATACAAAAAATAACACACAATTAGAAGGCTCAAGTACATAGATAATATGCATAAAAAGGAAACATTAAGAATAAAAGTATAAACAAGCAGAGGAAAATTATATCCTAACTTGTGATTCCCTATGTTTCAATATAGGTTATCCACTATCATTTTCCCCGCATTTATTCTAATTGGATTATTCTTTTTTTTTCTCCCTTAATTATGGTTCATACTGAGCTTATGATTTTAGCAACACATATCCCCTAGGAGTGTCAAACCAGGAGTGTAGCAAGGCCCGTAGTTGTGCAGAAGTTACCAATTGAGTCTAGATCAAAGCAATGTCCTTAGGTTTTACCCCTAGATACATCAGTTTTGGATCCACATCGAATTGTTCATATCCAGATAGGGATGTATTTTCTTGATAAACCTCTTACTCTATAATTACTAAAATTTAGGGATGTTTTCTAATACTTAGTTCTATACAAAAGGTTGTTATTAAATTTCTCTATTCCTAATCTCCAAAAATGACTAGACCTTCCTCTGATAGCAACTATATAGAGCCTATCCTTTTACACATATCATTATATGATCTTAATCATAATTAAGAATCATATTATAAGATAATGATCGTAATATCTAGTGTCTTGGAAGATAAGGTACATAAAATTATTAAACACGGGATGAGATAAAACATTTATTTATTTAATATTCATAAAGAGAACCAAAATTACATTATGAATATTCATATGCATAGGATACATAGGGATAACATGAACAAAGGGATGAGATAAAATATTAGTAAGGGAATAAGAATAATAATAATCCTTTAGGAAATGGATTAGAAGGAATGAAATAATTATATAAAAAGTCACAAAACATATGGAATCATAACATATAAACATGTGATCTTATATACATGGAGTCACAATAATGTGACAGAAACATAAAACATGACTTAAGAAGAGGTCAAGTCTTGTTGCATATTGAGGAGCACAATTCAAGGATAACCACCAAGACCATTTCACAGAGTAGCACATGTCAAGTCCAACCACCAAGACCATTTAACATAACATATCATGAGAATTAACATTACCCAATGCATTGGAGAACTATATAGGTGCACCTATCACAACCTATTCATGAAAATGATTTCCAAATATACAATCATACATAAACATAAGGGTTACCCATAGTAATATTTGTTTATCAAAATCATGTCAGAAAGCAGAAAAAGTGGGAGTATCATAATAATTTCCATGAAGAAAAGAAATTAGATCATTTATAGAAAATAATAGGATATAAAAGGTATATATAATTAAAATTGATGTCAAGATGAATTAATAACAGGTAAAAATAGTACATAAGAAACTTTAGAATAAAAACATTTTAGTGTGGCAAAAGGAAAATATCAAAGGACATTTAAAACAAAATAGAGAATAATATTTTATATAAACCCATAACTGAACCAAGAATGTTTTGATAATAAAAATATTAGTTTTATAAAAATAATGATTTCATAAAAATAGATTAAATAGTGTGAATGAAAATGTGAAAGATATTTAGAAGTTCCCTTAAAATTGGTTTGACATTCAAGAATTATTGAGGTGGGAACCATTTAATGACATGTATATCCTCAAAAGAAAATGGAGAATTGATCTTCATAAATTAATTATGAGAATTTATAAAGAATTTATAATATGTACATAAAAAATACAGCTTCATTTTGGTAAAAATAAATATAGAAAACCCCAATAGAATAATGGAGGTTCAGGTAGAACCCTCACCTTAAGTATGATGGTGTCCATAAAAAGATATCAAGATAACCATATTAAATCCATTAATTAATATTTATATAACATATCCTTAATGTAATTTAGTTATTATAACCATATTATGTGCATTTATGAGCTTTTTTATGGGTTAGAGGTTCAATTTCATTATTTGTGAGCGTTTGTTTCCTTGGTATCCATGATTGGTTTACTTATATACATATAAGGATAAACATGTTAGATGAGAATGGTTGTCTAGAATTATATTTATATTTTATTAGTGATCATCTAGAAGATTACATTGTCATAAAATTAATTTTTTTATTTGGAGTGATGATAAATCATTATATAAAACATTAATTATAACTAATTTTGTTAATTAGTGGTTTTATTATCAAAACGAACTCATTTTTCATTATAATATTACAGTCATTCTCATCCATAAAAATGATTTTTTGACTAGAATTATGGAAAGAAATTGAAAACCCTTCGTCCTTGAATGTGATAAATTAACACATCTCAGATTGGGTTTTCATTTCAAGTATAAAAGGTGTGGAAATGTGAGATGATGATGAATTAATCAATTATCATAAGAAAAATCCAATATATGTAAGTTACTAGAGTTATCATAGATTTTGTATGAAAGGATGTGTGGATAGAAATTAAAACTGGGGAACAAGAAAAGAAAATAGTAATTTACCTCCTGAGTATATCTTCCTTGAGAGCCTTTTTAAGATAGAGGTTTTTGTCTTTTCATTAGACCATGAGATCCTTTAAATTGGGGAGGTTATTAAGGGGAGATTTCAGAAGAATTTGGAATAGGAAAAAGGCTTGATATGTGTAAGGAAGAGATGTAAAGAGGGTTGGTATTTATAGTGGAATAGAGGAGGGGTTTCCCATTCTTTTAATCATTAATTTAACATTTTCTGTCATCACTATGAATATTTATGAATCTTATGAGAACATATAGTAAATATATCATGTTATTTCTAACAAAGTGTTATTACATAAGAAAAACATCCCCCATGACTCCATATATCATATATTTAGCTTATTTTGTAAATTATCATATTTTACTATTCATAAAAAACATCAAGTATTTCAGAATAAAACCTAAAAATTCACCATACGAAATTTTTAATTTTTAGAACCCAAAAATGAACTCAATTTTTCAGAAATAATTTTCTAAATATGATAAATTTAGTTTTTAATTAAAATCAAAATTTACATGAAAAAGAAAAATTTTATAAATAAAACTTCTTTTCTAACACTCTAAAAAATTAATTCAGGTCTGATAAAATTATATTACCATCATATGAAATGAAAATAAAAATTGATGAATTCGTTTTATGAAAGAAACATTATTTTTATTTATTAAATTAATAATAAAATTGATGTTAAATATACATCACTTACAAAAATTACAACACTTTATTAATAAATTTTTTTAAAAATTGTTTATTTATACTATAACATAAAAATATCATAGGTTCAATTATAAGTTGGATAAATTTTATATATACTTTCATTTGTTATGTTACTATTACATTGGTTGGTTTACTATTTATAAGAGTCACATTATTAATCCAATGGTCATGTTACTATTTCATCAGTATATGTACCTTAACTTCAAGAGATACCCTTTACTTAAATCATTATTCATTTATAAGGATTGTATTGTGTTCTATAAGTAATATTATGAGATTATACAGTAATATATAACTATAATAAGGTAATTCTATTGATAAAACATTGGTTCATTACATTTATCGCCCCTTAATAAATTTCTCCCTTGAAATTTCATTTTACACTCCAAGTCGTAAATAGGTGTGTGTTCTTTTCCTTCATTTCGTCCTCTAGTTCACATGTTTTTTCTTAGTATATATGGTACCATAACTATACTTTGACCATGTGATTAGTCTTGAATTTTATATCTTTATCTCAATTATCTAACCTCTTCGCTAGCTACACCTTGTATGAAAGATCATTCTTCAACTATACCACCTCTGAAGATAGTACATGTAAAGGATCTGGTTTGTACATCTTTAAGATAGATATATGGAAGAAATTGTGTACTTTGGACATGGAATGTGGATGTGATTGTTGATATTCCCTACCTCCGACAAGATTACAAATCTTGAAGGGGGTGATGTACTTAAGACTCAGCTTTCCTTTCTTCCCGAATCTCATGACCTTCTCAAATGGAGATATGTGGAGGACTAAAATGTATCCAATATTAAACTCAAGGTCTCGTCGATGATTGTCTACATAAATATATTTTTAACTTTTGGATTCCATGAGGTTTTGATGAATGTTTTTAAAATTCCCCACCATTTCGTTGACCATTTTGTGCCTTAGTAGCTTATTCTCACCGACTTCATCCCAACACACTGGTGTTCTACACCTTTTTCTATAATGGGATTCATATAGTTCTATTAGGATGTTGGAGTGGATATTATTATTTTAAGGGAATTCAAAAAGTGAAATATGTTGGTCCCACCGTCCTTTAAAAATAATTGAATATTCTTTCAACATATCTTCCAATGAATTAATAGTTCAATCAGATTGACCCTCAGTTTGAGAATGATAGGTTGTGATGAATTTTAACTCTTTTCTAAGAGATTGTTGGAGACATTTCTATAAAATCAAGGTAGATCATGGTATGGGTAGTGGTTGCATAATCCCCTTAGTATTTTCTCTGTCATCCTAATTTTTTGTCATAACAGACACTTTGATGTATATTCAGCAATCTCCACTTCATATTGCCCCACAAAAAGTTCTCTCAGAGATCTCAATACATCTTTGTGCTCCCTATGTTAATAGAGAAGGTTGAGCTATGTGCGTCACAAAAAAGATCATTCTTTTTCTTTATTTTGTATGGCACACAAAATTGTGACCTAAATCTTACAACTCCTTCCTCATAAATTACAAACTCAGAGGATTTCTTATTTCTAATAGGTTCCACCCTTTTCAAAATTTACACATATTTTCTTTGAGTATCATTTATTTTATCCATGAGGGATGGTTGAGAAACCATTTGAGAAAGTATTGATTATTTTACCCCCTGAATATCCCTAGGTTTATCCTCTGCAAATCAATGAATATTAGATCCATCTCAACTATCATCATTGATAAAGATGCAGGATCTATTTTGGTCATTTCCACTATATATCTCTTACTAGGATGGTAGTGGATTGAGAAGTCATAATCTTTTATGACATCTATCCATCTTAACTGGTGCAAATTAATTTCCTTCTATGTGAATATATATTTGATACTCTTGTGATCAGTAATATTAGAGAATCTTGTGATCAGTATATATCTCACACTTCTACCTATAGAGATAAAAACACTTTATTTTCAAAGCACATATCATAGCTTCCAAATCCAGATCATGTGTGGGATTGTTTTACTCATGGATTTTCAAATATATTGAGGCATAAGATATCACATTATCTTTTTTTCATTAGTTCAAATCCTATAAATTTCATTGAAGCATCACTATACACCACAAAGTGTTCTCCACTTGTTTGGAGTTTGAGTAATAGCACAATTAAAAGCCTCTTTTTGAGCCCCTTAAATGATTCATCACATTCTTGAGTCTAGGAAAACTTCACCACCTTCCTTGTTAGATTTTTGGTTGGGCTTAAAAATCATGATATGTTTTTTTATAATCATCGATAATACTTGTTTAGAACCAAAAAGAAGAAAATATTTGTTACCAATGTTGTCCCTTGCCACTCTTCGATTGCATTTATCTTGGAATGGTCTATAGATATCCTTTTAATGGTGATGACATTCCCCAAGAATGATACATCCTCTATATAGAACTCACATTTTTTGTACTTTTCATAATATTTCTTGATTCAAAAATTCGTCATCATAGTAAAAAAATGATCCTCATGTTCCTCCATGATCTTGGAGTATATCAGAATATCATCGATAAAGACTAGCACACATTTTTCAATGTATGTTTTAATGAATATATTAATTAAATCAGTGAATATTATTGAAGGATTAGTGAGTCCGAAGGGAATCCCTGTGAAATCATAGTGTCCAAACATCATTACAAGGTATTCTTAAAAATATCGTCCTTCCTCACATTTAATTAGCGATATCCTAGTTGGAGGTCCACCTTAAAGAAATAATTGGCCTCAAAATGAAAATATAAAATGTTATATATTAATGGAAGGGGGTAATTTTTCTTTATTTTTAATTTATTGATCTCACTATAAAAAATGTAGAGGTGCATGGAACCATCCTTCTTCAGGAAAAAGAGGACGAGTGCTCCCCAAGGTGAAGCACTCAGTCGTATAAAACCCTTTTATAGATTCCCCTAGAACCGATTCTTCAACTATTCCAACTCTCTGGTGGAAATTCATTAAGGTGTCTTTTATATAGATAAAGATCTTGGAATAAGTTTAATTCAGAACTCAACCTCTAGATAAACTGGAAGACATAGAAACTCATTGGGAAATACATCAGTGTAGTCCAGTTCAATGGGAATATACTCATGCATGATTCTCTTATTTGTATCAATCATTTGAGCTAGACATGCTTACTCATAAGGCAGTATCCACATATGAGATAATTATTTTAAAATATATTCATTTTCCTCCAAACACTAGTATTGAATTTGAGGATTATTTGGGATGTGAAGAGTGATCTCCCTTTCCCGACAGATGATGTTAGATTTGTATAAATATGGACAATCAATGCCCAAGATAACATCAAACTCTACTAATGGAAGTATGATGAGATTTTTTTGGAGGTTCATCCCACAAACGTTAACCGGGGAGGAGTTATTTACTTTGGATGTAAATTTTCCCCGTATTTTTTTCTCAATTATAACTCAAACTCTAAATTTTGATGTTTTTTAATGGTTCTACTAAACTTTCATGATATGATAGAAATTGTTACACCATAATAAAATAGTACATTCACTATTCTTGAATGAATGTCTATCTTACATGTCACCACATCGTTGACTGGATCCACCTCAGTAGTAGTGATAACAGAAGACCTTTCTTGTTACCTTTATGGAATTTCATGATTGCCCATGACAACCATTTTCTTAGGGAAATTGCTCGCAGAATTCCCATATTCATTGTAGTTGAAACAATGCACTACGGAATGACTGTTGATCTGAACCATCCTCTAATATTCCAAATTAGTGGAATTCTTCATATTCAATCATCAGTTATTTTCTAGATGTCACATTCTTCTACATTTGAAGAAATTCCAAGATCTCTTTAGACAGTTCCTAGGATGCTTCTTCCCACAATTCTATCTTGTGGGTTGTTCGATATTCTTTCCATTAAGGGATTTATTTGTTGAATCACCCATATTAGAATCTATTTTTTCTCTTTTTTCATTGGGCACACAAGACCACTGAGAGACTCTAATATCCATATCATGGAAAATTTAAAATTAAATAATTTTATTGAAATCCTTTCAATCCATGGAATCAATTTCTTCCTAGGATTTCATATTTTATATCAGGTCCCACCACTGATTAGCTTTCCTATCAAAATGACAGACCACTAGCATGACATTTTATTCTTATGAGCACCGGAGGATAGAGAATATATATTTAATGTAGTTATTCCATTATTCTGTGCGGAGGGTATCAAAAGATCCATGAAACATGGGAGGCATTTCAGTGTGAAGTATTCTGCGACAATGTTCAATTTATTTGGAGGAGGAGAGTGTCACACATGATTCATGTTATTATCTATAACATGATCCAGCTGAGGAAGTATTTTTATAAAGTTTTAAGAACCCATTCCCATTATATTAGGAATATCATTAGGGGAATCGTCACACTGCCTATCACATTGATTTTTGGAACGTGTTCTATTTTCCACCATTAACTAAGAAAAAGAACATATAATTAGAGGGCTCTAATGATTAGCTTATAAAATAAAAATAAGCGTTTAAACATAAAAATATAAACTCAAAAAGGAAAATTATATCCTAACCTGTGATTCCCTATGTTTCAATATAGGTTATCCGAGATCTGTTTCCCCACATTTATTCTTATGGGATTATTATTTGTTCTATTAATAATGGTTTCTACTATGATAATGAGTTTACAGAATCATATTCATCGAGAGTGTCAAAATAAGAGTGCACCAATGCCCATTGTCATGCACCAGTCCCCGTCTGATTCAATATCATAATAGTGTTTTTGGGTTTTACCCAAAGATACATTTGTGCCAGATCAACATCCACTTGTTCATATTCAGATAGGGATTTATTTTCTTGATAAACCACTTACTCTATAATTTCCAAAATTTAGGGATGTTTTCTTATACTTAGTAGTATCAATAATGTTCTTACTAAACTACTCTATTCCTAATCTCCAAAAATAACAAGAACTTACTCTGATAGAAAATATATATACCCTATCCTTTTACACATATCATTACATTATTTTAATTGTAATAAAGAATCATATTACAAGCCAATTATCTTAAATTCTAGTGTCATGAAATACAAGGTACATGAAACTATTAAACAAGGGATTAAATAAAACATCCCTTTATTTAATATTCATAAAGATCTCCTAAATTCCGTTGTTCTCGTGTATCTTCATAGGATAACATAAGGATAACTTGGACAAAATAATGAGCTAAAATCCTAGTAAGGTATTATGTTTAATAATAAAGCTTTATCCCACTAGTTAGAAGGCATGGCATAATGATATTAAAATTCATAGCACATATAGAATCATAACTTATAAACATGGGATCATATAAACATTGATTCTTAATAATGTGGTAGAAACATAAAACATGACTTAAGAACCAGTCAAGGCTTATTACACTTCAAGGAGAACAATTCAATGTCAACCACCAAGACCGTTGCACAAGGTAGCACAAGTCAAGGCTAACCCCCAAGACTGTTGCACATAACATCTAATGAGACGAAACTTTACCCAATTTATTGGAGTACTATCTGGGGGAACCCATCATAACCTATTCATTAATATTCTTTCTAAATGTATAATCATATATAAACATAATGGTAACCCATTGTAAGAATTGGGTATCATTTTCTTGTCAAAAAGCACAAGAAATGGGAGTATAAAAAAATGTCCACAAAGGAAAGGAATTAGATAATGAATAGAATATAATAGATTAGAATAGGAATATAACATGAAAACTGAGGTCAAATTGATGTAATAACGTGTAAAAATAGTACGTAAGAAACTTTATAATTAAAATATTTTAGTGCGGCTAAAGGAAAATATAAAAGTTCATTTAAAACATAAAAGGGAATAATCTTTTATATAAAACCAGGAGTGAAAAAAAATTCATAATAAAAAGTGTGGTCTTATAAAAATTGGCGTCTTATAAATAGATTATATAGTTTACATGAAAATGTGTAATAATTTGGTAAGTTCAGATAAAATGGGTTTTCTTTTTGGGGAGTATTGAGGAGGGAACAATTTTAAAACATGTATATCCCGAAAATAGTTTGATGAATAGATAATGATACATGTGTTTGGAGAATGTATATAGAATTTATTATATGTTCATAAAAATAAATTTAACTTCATTTGTATAAAAATAATGATAGTGCAACCCAATTGAATAATAGAGGTTCAAGTATAATCCCTTACATTAATTTTGATGGTGTATTTCACATGATCTTAATGTAATTGATAACCAAATTAAATTCATTAATTAGAATTTCCATAACCTGTTATTCATGTAATTGATTTATTATAACCTTTTTAATTTCATACATGACCTTTTTGATGGGTTAAGAGGTTCAATTATGTTGTTTGGGTGTGTTTGTTTCTTTGGTTTTCATGATTGGTTTACTTATATAGATGTAAGGATAAAAATTTATGAAGATAATGGTTGTAAATAATTATAGTTATACATTATAATAGAACATAAAAAATATTACATGGTTATGAAATTCATTTGGTATTTTGGAGTGAATATAAATCACCATATAAAACATTAATTATAACCATTTTGGTTAATTTGTAGCTTTTGAAAACAACGAAGTCATTTTAATTTATAAATTACTATAATGTGTAAAAATTATTATAGAACCATAAATAAGATATAATAAATTCATTATAGTATGGTTCAACTATAAAAATGGTTCATGAATTGAATTGAAGATAGAAATTTAAAACTCGTTGTCCTTGAATGTGGTAAATTGACACATCTCGGATGGTGTTTTCATTTCTCGTATAAAAGGAGGGGAAAAGAGAGATGATGAGGAATTATTCCATTATAATAAAAACAATTCTAGTGAATTTAAGGTGCTATAGTTATCATAACATTTTGATGAAAGGAGATGAGGATAAAAATGAAAACAATGAAACATGAAAAGAAAAGAAAAGAAAATAAAAGTGGAACTTACCTCGTGAATATATCTTTTTCGAGAGCCTATTTAGGGAATACATTTGGTTTTTTATGAAACCAAAAGCTCCTAGATGTGAGATATGGTCATAGAGAGATATTTGAGTAGAATTTGGACTATTCACAATGCATGAGAGGTGTGAGGAGTGGAGGTAAAGAGGGGTGGTATTTATAGTGGGGGAGAGGAGGGGTTTCCCATTAGATTAATAATTTTTTCAAGACGATGAATGGTCTTGATTCTTATCCTCAAAAACATTAAAGAGAGTATCTAATTTTGACGTAAGGGTGATTACCTCAGTAGAACATCACCCATGACTGAATAATTCATGTATTTGGATTATTTTGTAAATTATAGTATTTCACTATTAATCAAAAAAACAAGTAATTCCGAAAAAAACCTACGAATTCCCCCTAAACCATTTCTTGATGTATAGAGTCCCAAAAAAAACTACATTTTTTGAAAAATAATTTTATAAATATGGGAATTTTATTTTTTAATAAAAAATATATTTTAGTTTAAAATTACAAATTTTAAAATTAAAACTGGTTTTATAACACATTAGAAACTTAATTGAGGTCTCATAAAAATATCTTCTGATCAGAAGACATGAAAATAGTAATTTATGAATTTATTTGTTGACATTAAATTTTCTTTTTATTTATTAAATTAATCATAAAATTGTAGTTAAATACACAAGACTTACAAAAATACATACATTTTATTAATAATTTTTTAAAAAAGTATTTATTTATTATATAATATGATTATATCACAGTGTAACTTATAAGATCAAAAAATTGTATTTATACTTTCATTGGTTAGGTTAAAATTTCATTATCTTGTTTACTATTCATAAGGGTCACATAAATATTCGAAAGGCAATGTTATTATTTCATCAGTGTATGTTCCTTAACATCAAGAGATAACCTTTATTTTACACATTCATATTTTATATGGGTTTTATTGTGTTCTATAAATAATATTATTTTATTATACTATAATAAATATTTGTAAGAATTTAATTCTATTTATAAAACATTAGGTCATTACACAGGCCTCCCCACACATCATACCACAACATCCCTCTAGGCTCAGCCATTCTAGGCTCACGTCACATTTGGGCTTCCTCACCCCACACACCAAAATATACCTTCAATATCAGTCATCCGAGTCTCAAATCACATCACAACCAGTAGGAAACAAAAATAGAAAATGGTATCTTATCCCTAAAACATTGATTTCAGCATTGAAAAATAATGACCTCACACAAATCCATGGAATAATCACTCAGCCTTTACAATCATATTAGAAACTGATGCCCTAAAAATGAATCATCATTAATCACACAACCTTTTCCTATTCCATCTTGAAGTAATTAATTCATGACTCAAAGGCTTCTATCTATGGGAAACCTAATAAAATATCTATCTCAAGCTATTAAAATTATTTAAACAATTAATTTGACATGACATTATTTCTTTTATCAATAATAAAAATCATGCTTCATGTTTATTAAGCTATTCAATTAAACATGCATACTTGAAACAATTGATTTTCATAAATTACAACAATAATAAAAAAACCAAATGGATTCATTAAACATGATTCTTTAATCATTTATCTAATTATTATCCATTAATTCTAACTTTACATTATTTACCAATTTCCTTCAAGAATAGTATTCTAAACCATGAAGGGCATAAATATCACACTCTCTAGAAAATAAAGTGTCAAACTAATATTATGTTACAAAGTAGAAAAATCCCCATGAAATCAATACTGATTATTTAATCTCGTTTCCATAATTATTATGTTATTTCCATTTCGATCCAAGGGGGTAAATTGTGATAGTTATACGATTTCACATAAATAAACAAATAAGAAATGAAACCTCTACCTCACACAACCAGAAAATGGGTTATTTCCACGATACAGAACAGTGACAATAGGCCCCAAAACTGTGGTAAAAGGCTATGCCAACGGTTTTGGCCGACCATAGCTGCTATCACCATAGCAGTAGGTCCTAGCCTAGTTCCACAGGTTTCAAAAATGTGGCAATATGCCTCCAAATTTTACACTATGGCGGTTGACCTATTTCCCTTGGTTAAACTGTGGCTATAGGTGGCTATGGCTAGAGTTTCAACTATGGAAATTGCCTCAAAAAACCAGTTCAATGGAATAAAAAAATGTCCCCATCAAGTTTTGAAGCCTACATTTCCACTTTTCAATACGCACTTACCACTACACCACGCCACAATTCGGGTATATAAATATAAATAAATATATATATATATATATATATAATGATATATATATTAACAAAAAATGTGGGAATAGACTAAAAACATTGGTGGTAGGGCTTCCCGCCAAATGTTTGGTAGGAATTTTTGTTCCTGCGGAAGCGTGGGGACCCTATAGCCACAGTTTTGGAAAAATGTGGCTATATAGTGTCGAAACAATTGGCATATTGCCACAGTTTTAAAAACCATGGCCATAGGCCACAAAACCTTGGCAATATCCCATGGTAATTACCACAGTTCTGAAAACCATTGCGATAGGCCAAGGAAAATAGGCCTAGAGCCACGATTTTAAAACCATGGATATAGGCCACAGAACCATGGATACAACCACCTATAGCCATGGTTTTAAAAACATGGATATAGTTTCGTGTTAGTTTCTCCATTTTATAGTTGTGTCAAAAGGGTGTCAATATAAATTGTTTAAGAATGAACCACACATCAGATCTCCAACCACCCCTCCAACAAGAACTCCATCCAACCATGGACATCATTCCACAACTATGCCAAAAAAACAATAAAACTATTTTATAATCTTGGAAATCAAGAACCACCAAATGAAATAGAGTAAGTAGAGGAAAAGGATCTGATAAACCACAATAACAGAGTTCGAACAAACCTAGTATTGATGACGAATCGAAGTAAAGAAGCTAGAATCGATCCTTGAAAAAAGGAATCCCTAAAACATTGAAGAGGGGGTTGTATCATCACATTTAATGAGATGGAGACCTGAAAAATTGGTTAGATATGAATAACCAATGTGGATAAAAACAATTTAATATCACTACAAAAGAGAATTACATAAAATGTAATCCCATTTCATTTCATTTAATACATAGGGTTAGGTTTTCGCCCGAAAATTGGTTGCCTCTTCAATTTATTTTACCCTAGAACCATACAAGTCATGAACCTACCATAACCAATGTGTAATTATTAAATGATTTGAAATTCATCCTGTTTCCATAAATTAATAGTCAAACTACCCTAGACTTCCTCCAACCCTCCCCTGAGAAACATGATCTTTAGAAACACATAAAGGGTTGATTCGTATAAAACAAGACCCTTACATTAGATACCTCTCAAAACATTCTCATCCTTGAGAATCCAAAACAAACCTAGAGAAGAACAAAATGGGTCATTTGAACAAATACCCAAGGTGATACTTCTCAAAAGATCTCTTCACCGTAGGAGCTCAAACACCCCCAAGCACATGCGGCTCGATACGATGAGTCGAACTACCTTTCGTGTCTTTTCCACCTCTAGAATGATATTAGACCCATCTAAAATTAGGAATCTAAACATGTATATCAAGTAGAATACCTTATATGTATTCACCTCCCATAGAAAGAGATAAATCCACAACAAGTAACAAGGGAGAGTTCCATTTCATAATCCAAAAAAGGTCTACAACCACAAAACGAACAACATTACAATATAATATCTAAACATAAAATAGCTTGGGTTATTGAGCATGCATCTACGAATAATGTTCCCATGTACTCTCCTTCATGCCAGTATGCTTCTATAAGACATGATCCTAGGAGAAAATATGCCCATGCAATGCCTTCTCCTGGCAGTCCTAGATCTCTACATGTCACTACTCAATGATAGCATCATCATCAAAATTGATCTCACACAAATTTTTTATGTGAGTTTCACCATGATGATAATGATGAAGCTATGAAATGTGAAAAACAGTGTGTATTCAGATAATCTGTGTGGGATGTATTATTTGATACACCATGGATCCAAAAGAAGATAACACCTAAATACCCAACAAACTGGGGAGAAAGCATTCTCCCACAACCAAACCATTACATCCCATGATTATGAGACAAATTTAGGAAATCATTATCCCCAATTAAAAACTACATAGGTCTCCTCCAATGATTGTAATAGGATATATGACAATATTGTGCTACCTTCACCCTCTGTAAAATCACTTGAACCATCACTATTGTATTTCATATCAGTTTTGGTCTGAGTATAGCTAACTCTACAACCCTAATCTAGGACAACCGAGAATGATAAGGTCATGCGTACAAAGCTTCAGGTGATTCCATATCGATGGTGGCGTGAAAAATATTGTTCTAAGAGAACTCTACCTAGTCCATGTGACTTATCCACAAACCTCCAAAATCTAGGACACAATAGTTCAACATGTATTCAAAATGATAGATGGGGTGCACTGCCTGACCATTTTTCTAGGTATGAAAACATGTTCTAAGTCACAGTTGATAACCAAAATCAATATAGGGATCCCTCCACACCCTAGAGGTAAAACAAGTATCTCGATCAGAAATGATCATCCTTGGGACCCTATGGCGTCCCACCACCCCCTCCAAATACGTCCTTTACAAAACCTCTATGGAGCTCAAATCATTTATCACTAATGGGTGGGTTGATGTTTTCAAAAAATTTACTACCACCCATATAGTGTCATATCCTCCCTGAGAATGATGTAAACCAGTAAAAAATTTCACCAAGATGACCTCCTGATTTAACTGAGTAACACCTAACAATTGTAGAAAACAATCGAGAATAGGATTTTCATCCTTCACCTTCTTGCGGACCAATCATCAAGACACTAAATATGAAACTGCATGCTTCAACCCCGTCAACCAAAATAGACTTCTCAAATCTTGATATATCATTGTCACTCAAGGATGTGCCACCAAAGGATAAATATGTAACTCTCTGAGAACCATCTCACGCATCGCCAAAGCAACAAAAAGCCTTCCCAAGAACAACACCTAGTGTTGTTCATCTTCATTAAAACCATTAAGGGACTTAACAAAAACAAATCAGTCTCTCTAGACCACCACATCAATATCCCCAAATTGGGTCTTCTCCACAAGCTATAGTAGATATGATTACACCATTATTTGAAAATTACAACCTCCACCACCCATCTTCTCCCATATCTAGATGAAATGATGAAAGTTCTTCCATCAAACTCCAAGAATCACATAATTCATTAAATACATAATTTTTTGACATCCTATTCAGCACGTCATCCTCAAAATTCCCGTTTCCTGGTGTAAACAAAAGCAAGAATTAAAAATCTTGTAAGAACTCCATCCACTAATGCAGCCACAAGTTAAACCCCCATCGACTGAAAACATACCTTAGTGTCTTGTGATCAGTGAAGACCACAAACACTCGTCGATGAAGTAATGTCTCAACAACTTTAGGGAAAACACTACCAATTTCATCTCAAGATCATGGGTGGAATAGTTACACTCATGACTTTGTAACTATGATACCCATAAGAAATGAATGATATAAGCTGCATCTGATCCCAACCCAACCCAAGACATAAAGTGTTAGAGAAAACCTCAAAATGAACTCCTCCTATTGGGAAAAATAAAATCGGATAATAGGCCAAATTATCCTTCAGATACTTAAAATTCATCTGACATGTATCTGTCCATAAAAATTCTTGATCCATTTTGGTTAAATCTTCCAGATGAGTCGTGACCCAAGAAAAATCAGCTACGAACCTCCTATAATATCCTACAAGATGAAGGAAACATCACACCTCCTCCACTGCCTTGGGGGATTCCAAAGACACAATATCTTCAACCTTTAAAAGATACATAGAAACTCACTAATGGGATAAAACATGACCCAATAAATAGACATCTAGAGCCCAAAACTCACACTTAAAAAATGTACCAAATAGATGCTCATGATGCAAGACTCCCAAAACAACACAAATTTTATCTTTTAATCCTCCTCAGAAGCCATGTAAACATGGATTTCATCAAAGAAATCCACCAAGATATTATCCAAGAACTCCTAGAGAACAACATTCATTAACCCCATGAAAATAATGGGATCATTCATCACAGCAAACAGCATCACAACAAATTCATAATGCACATGATGATAATGGAATGAAGTTCTCTTAATATCTACAACCATTACATTTATCTAATGATATCAAAACCACAAATAAATATTCAAGAACCAACTTTCACCCTTCATCTAATCAAATACATCTTCAATTTTTGATGGTGATATAAGTTCTTCACTTTCACTTGTCACAAACGATGATAATTGATACAAAACCACAAACTGCTAGTATCCTACATCACGAAGAAGAAAGGGGCACCCCATGGTGACACAATCAGTCAGAAAAACCACCCAACAATAGACCATTGAGCAATATACCCAGTTATAGCATCTCAAAAGGCACCATACCATATGTATATATTGAGATACAAGACATTCCTGGTTGTAGTTCGATCCTGAACTCAATCTCTCATAAAGGGGACAATGCAGAAACTCCTTTAGAAATACATCAGGGTACTCTCCCACGACCGTGGGAAACACCAACTATTGGCCCTCTAAATAACATAGCATCAACTCATCCATCAATGATGATAATAATGAAACACATCATTGAACCATATGAGGGCCACACTCACCAATAATCTTTGTTAGATTCCCATAATCATCAAAGAACATAGGCTACCTCTTGATGTGATCAATAATAGCCTACAAAAAATACAACCAATCCATGATAAGGATGATATCATATGGTTTAATCCATAATAATTGGAAATACCCCCAAGAGTAGTGCTTCCCCATCACTTTCTCAAAGTCTCTACATACATTAAACAAGTTAGCTTGACCTCCAACTGGATTAGTCAATGAAAAGGTCATTAGAAGAATCTCTACCTTATATACCAAAGCATGGAAAATGGAAAGTGATAGGGAGTTTGTTTCTCTTAGATCTAACAAGGAATTCTCCCTAGATAAAATCAAGAAATGGGTGCCTCAAAAGACGACTAGCTTACTTATAGCTGGAAATTTTAAAGCATGAATCCCACCACAACCTTTTCCATGGACTCTCTAACCCTTATAAAGACTACACCCATGGAAGATATCCACTCTATGGGGATGGGAAGCATCCTAGGTTTTTCCTCTTCCATCCCCACCTACATTCTACTGTTCAAAAATTATAGCAACACAGTGCTAGTGTCTCAGCAAGAAGTGTTTCAGTGGAGAAACATGAAGTGGAACAACTGGTTTCGGATGACTACTCAGATAGTTTGGGAACTATCTCCACTGATGACCATAGCCTCCATAAGAAAAACATGAATCTTGTCCCTAAACATAGGCATGTGAGTCTCCTTCCTTAGAGAAACAATAAATTCAGGGATGAGACCTACCACCAGTGGATTGTAAGCTCTTTTGTCCTGACAAATGGGAACCTTGAACCACATATCTTCTTTGAGAAGAATCTTGAGGATTCTCCTCTTGGGATAATATACTTCTGGTTAATGTCCTTTGGATGACATATGTCTATGTTATCACAAAAATAAATTTCATCAGTATAAATGGGGTGACCTATCCCAAGATCTCTAGTAGCAAATACTCCTCGAAATGGATTAATATGGCTTCCTCATATGGAAATAGGTCCAATGGAAGTTATAGAATGTTCTTCAAGTGGATCCAGAACTCCCAAACATTGGAGATCCCCTGCTAATGGGAAAGTACTTCATGAATACTAGCCACCTTTGTGGTTAATTAAAGGAAATCAGTGATGAACAGGTCTCATAACTCCTACCACGAGACTGTCGACTCCTCATAGTCCCCGAGGAAAAAAGAACTATCACTGCCACTCTACCCCACATAGCATCATCCCAATAAATGATACCCAATTCTCCTTCTGATAACAGATCAAGCTTAAGGCTCTCTCAGCCTCCTTCAAACTATCTTATGTGATTGTATCTGAAATAGATACCTCATATCTCTATAGACACTTGTACTAAAAATCTTAAAGTTTCCTTCACTATGTGTCATCATCATCAACCTCTACTCTATGGAGATATTTTGGAACAACTTTCTGAATATATTTTATGCCAACCTAATGGGAAAAATATCCCGGAGTTATGCCTGAAAAATAAAAAACTATTATAGCTCTTAGATATGGAATATGGTAGACTTTAATAATAATTAATTGTTTTATTTTATTCATTTTAGGTTTAACAATCCCAAGATCAACCAACCCAAACATAGAATCAAATAAGAATGATGAATGATATTTTCATAGGTCTCTAATCTATAAGTAGTATCACCTTGTTTAATTACTATTGTAATCATAAAGGTCTATGCACCATATCACATGGAGCCTAAATACCTGTGTTTACTATAACGACCCACACTTTACATACATTGTTAATACTTCAAAATTGAATCACACTTATTACAACATATGACAAAACCACAAAGGACCGTATAGGTATAGTGTCTTTAGAAACTAGGAAACATAAACAACTGGTTCATAAATCTTCTAAAGTGTCTCCCATTTATTTCATCATATCTAGGGTCCCTTTTAGCATATTCTACTTAATATCCATCTTCCTGGCCTGGGGAAAAGAAAACATAAAAGGGTGAGCTCAAATGCTCATCAAGGGCAAATAAAGGAAATAAAAATCATATCATATCTTTTTGAAAATTAAAACCTGCAAAAGAGATCATAATATCTTAACATGGAATAAATCATAGAAGTGAAAATGAGATCCCCATAATCATAACATAAAACTTGAATCTTTGTGGCATGCACACATAATCATGGAAAATCATTTCTTGTTAGTCATGACTCATTGCCAAGACTATCTTAGTGGACAAAGTCCCTTTCTGTACCGAGTTCACTCCTCGTTTCAGTCCTGTATCACTGAACCTAAATAACCTTCCGTTCCAGCCATGTCTATCTCATGAGATATAAAATCATTACCCAATGCATTGGAGGGAGATATAGGTCCCACCCATCTTATAATGAATCCTTTCTTATGTGTGCCACATAATCATAAAACATACATCATCGCATAACACATATAACAAAAATGGGATTCTTGAAACATCATGACATCATAAATCAATTCATATATGATAAAGGAATTCATAAACATAATTCCATCACAACATAGTCAAACCAATGTAAAAATATGGATAGAAACAGAACCCTTTATTATCTTAGATGGAAAATAATTTTGATAAAACACTTGAATTGAATTCTTGAGGAAAATATCCTTTCTTCTTCAAAAACATTTTTCCTTTCATAACATGTCATACAACTTTAAAATAAAAGAAGTTGATTAAAAATAAACTTGAAAACTTGTAAAGGAAGCTTCTTTGAAGTAATGTTTTAAAAATCCATTCATGCCGTATAAGTTAAAAAAATATTCTTCGTACTTTTGTCGGAAAAGTCAAAAAGTACCTCGTACGGAAAAACGACAAAAGATTCCTTTCATATTCTTTACTAAAAACTCACCTAAGGGTAAAATTGGATTTAAACTATTTCAAGTGGATGGAAACAATATTACATATTGAGGGAACATGGATGTGGATGATAAAATACACCCCAGTAAATACTTACGAATAAATAATCTCGGATAAAAATGAGATTGTGATATTTCCCTTACCTTAGGTCCGATTAGCTTTGTACGTGTCCGAAGCTCCTGTATAATGGTTTAAATAATGTTATTTACTTATTCCAGAATCATACATATTGATATGAGATCATATATGGTCATATTATTAGCTTCTTGTTAGTAATATTTCATTTTTACTTGTTACTCGGGTCTTTATAACTTTTTGTTCTTATGTGTGTTTTGTCGAATAAATTCTTATTCTTATCTTTAGGTTATAGATAATTCATTTCCAGAATGGTATTAGTGTAGTATATACCATATTCATTCATTCAATTCATTTATATAATCATTATGAAATGAAGATCATGTAGAACGAGTCGCATCACATCGTGGAGACGGTATTCCGTACGTACGCACGAGTGATGATATCGTTCCTATGATCGTGGAATTGTATTGGAGTATATATATATATTATTTCAGTATCAATATTACTTAATAATAATCATATATAGTTACTGATTACACCATTATACCCATCCTTATAAGGTGATGGTGGAAAATAGATTACACCACGGCGTGGAGACGGTATTCCGTACGTACGCACGCGCGGTGATTTCATTTTTCCGTAGGATGGATAGAAGGTGAATTAGGGTTGTTTCATATTTATAATAACATATCAGTATGTAAGTAATACTGATGTTATTACTTTATCATGAAACAACTAAAGAAGAAGAAGTTGAAGAAGAAAGAAATTGAAAAGATCGGTAATGGATATTACCTCTTCTTTGGAACGCCTTTTTGAATCCTCCACTTAAGGAACTAAGATTGGTCTTTGGAGAAGACCAGGACCTCTAGCATTATTCTAGGGAAGTGGATAAGGGAAAATGGCAGGGTTTGGCCGAGCTTGAGTGCTCAAATTGGTGTGAGGAGGAGGGGGAGGAGGTGCCCTTTTATAAGGGAGGAGAGGGGCACCTTAGGAATATCTCAAAATATTATTTTATATTAAAGTAAAAATCGGTTTATAATGGTTCCAAAGGGTCTTATTTCGAAGCTAAAGTGGGGATGGGTCGAAATCCTATCAACCAATAGGATTTAGACAAGTTTAGGGTATTATTTTAACCTTATCAATTAGATTTAACTCTAAGTTAATTAATTTAACTTTTACCGTGTCTTTTTGTTTTCTTTCACTATATGGTTAATACACTTACTATAACATGCCAAACGAACCCCAAATTGTTTATTATTAATATATATATCCTTATCTAAGTCATTTGGCCGAACCTTAGATTTTTAGGAGTAAAATAACAATTAATAATATAATATTTGATTTAAAAACTATTTTGTGTCAATTTTGACACTATTTGATATATGATTTCTGTGAAAGTCATAACAGAATTATATGTTCGAACCAAGTTGATTAAATCAACAATAATATATCATAGTAACCTAGAAAATTAGTGGAATTCATAAAAAGTCTCAAATTACATTTATTTAGGTATTTATATTATCAATTTTGTCAATATTTCATTAATAAGATAATTACTGCATCATCTTTGTGTCATAAATAAATTAAATTATTTGATGTCTAAAAATTACAAATAAAATACCATCATGTAGGAAATCGTTTTATCTTTCTAATGAATATTTACAATCGAATTTATCTTATGTATAACCCTATATTAAAAATGATTTACTTATTAAACTTTGATTTTAACTATTTTAACCCTTCTTTAAATAAATTAATAATAAATGTCCTAATCTAATCCAAGTGGGCCTAAATGGTCATATTTTATTCCTAAGTTTGTTTTTGGTTGAATTACACTTGTCCAATAGAATTAGGACATGTGTTAGGGTAATATTAATATCATATTTATCCTTAGTTACCCTATTTACTATTAACCGCGGTAAAAAAAGTAAAAAGTTACTATTCACCAAAAAATTATTTTCATCTCATTGAACCACATTTTAGTCCTTGATATTAACCGTGTCTCTCGGATTTTCGAAATTCCATTCACAGAAGCGGTAAAATTAAGTTTTATGCAAAATTCAGTTTTTAACCTACCACTTAGTGGTTTCACTATTCATCAAAAATTGAAAGTTTTCAAAAAAATACCAAAATTTCACCCTAGGCTAATTTCGATATTCTAAGTCCAAAAATGAAGTCCATTTTGAAAAATAAAATTTATAAAATTTCAAAAAGTGGTTATTACTATTCATAACGGCTAGTTTTAATAGCATATTGTTATTTATTGAAACTCGGTATTGCGTACGATGCAAGCTATCGAGGAAGGTCGCGATTGCGTGTAAAGAAATCCAAGAAAGTGTTGTGTAGAACAAGATTCCTTTGATGATTTATATAACATAAAAGTCTCAGGTGTTACATTCTACCCCCCTTAAAAAGAATTTCTCCCTCGAAATTTGTCACTTTGCAACAAACAAATGAGGATACTTCTCCCTCATCATATCCTCAAGCTCCCATGTAGCTTCTTCAAGTTGGTGGTTTCTCCATAAAACTTTCACCAAGCGAGTGGTCTTGTTTCGTAGGACTTTTTCGCTACGATCCAGAATCTCTATCGGCTGTTCTTCATAAGAAAGATCTTGCTCCAGCGGTACAACTTCTGAGCTGAGTACATGTGAAGGATCTGGTATGTACTTTCTCAGGAGAGATACATGGAACACATCGTGAACTTGAGAGAGATTCGGTGGAAGCGCCAATCGGTAAGCTACCTTCCCAACACGATCCAGTATTTCAAAAGGACCGATATATCTAGGGCTCAACTTCCCCTTCTTTCCAAATCTCATAACCCTCTTCCAGGGAGATATTCGTAAGAACACTTTATCACCCACTTCAAACTCTAGGTCTTTTCTTCGGTTGTCGGCATAACTTTTCTGTCGACTCTGAGCTGCTCTTATGTGTTGTTGAATAGATCTGAACTTTTCTGCCATTTCATCAACGAGATCAGGTCCTAATAGCTTTCTTTCCCCAACTTCATCCCAGCAAGTTGGAGTCCTGCATTTCTTTCCATAGAGAGCTTCATAAGGAGCCATCTGAATACTGGAGTGAAAGCTATTATTATAAGAAAATTCCACCAAAAGTAGGTGTTGATCCCAACCTCCTTTGAAATCCATAGAGCAAGCTCTCAACATATCTTCTAGGGTTTGAATTGTTCTCTCAGACTGACCATCTGTCTGGGGATGATAAGCAGTGCTGAAACTCAACTCTGTATCCAGAGTATGCTGAAGACTTCGCCAGAACTTCGAGGTAAATCTCGGATCCCGATCAGATATAATAGAAAGTGGTACTCCATGCAATCTTACCACTTCCTTTACATATATCCTGGCAAGCTGATCTAGAGAGAAATCCTCTCTAATAGCAATGAAGTGTGCAGACTTTGTAAGACGATCAACTATGACCCAGATAGCATTATTGCCTTTGGATGTTTTAGGAAGTCCTGTGACAAAGTCCATAGTGATGTTTTCCCATTTCCATTCGGGTATGGGTAATGGTTGTAACATCCCCTTAGACTTCTGTCTCTCAGCTTTAACTTGTTGACAAACCAAGCATCGAGAGACATATTCAGCAACATCTCTTTTCATGCCATCCCACCAGAAGTACTCTTTCAGGTCCCTATACATCTTCGTGCTTCCAGGATGAATAGAGAATGAAGAACTATGAGCCTCATCCAGCAGCTCTTTCTTTAATTCGGGGATGGGAGGAACACAAACCCGATTCCTGAACTTTATTATCCCATCACAATCAAGGTTGAATTCAGGAACATTTCTGTAACTCGACATCTTCTTTCTATGCCTCTTTAATCTTCACATGTATAGATGGTTGAACATTCATTTGAGAAAGATAAGATTTTTCCCCTTCCATTATAATTCCAAGATCCATCCTTTGTAAATCCATAAATATTGGATCTTTTGTGATCCTCATCATGGATAAACTAGCATGGTCTTGTCGACTTAATGCATCTGCCACCTTGTTTTCTTTCCCAGGGTGGTAATGGATTGAGCAGTCATAATCCTTAATCAGCTCCAACCATCTTCTTTGGCGCATATTCAACTCCTTTTGTGTGAAAATATACTTTAAACTTTTATGATCAGTATAAATATCACACCTTTCACCATAAAGGTAATGCCTCCAAATCTTTAATGCAAAGATTACCGCAGCCAACTCCAAATCATGTGTTGGGTAATTTTGCTCATGGATTTTCAACTGTCGTGAGGCATAAGCTATCACCATATCATTTTGCATAAGAACACACCCCAATCCCTTCTTGGATGCATCACTGTAGATCACAAACCTTTCTCCACTACAAGGCAGTGTGAGCACAGGTGCACTGGATAACCTTCTTTTCAACTCCTGGAAATTCTCTTCACATTCCTCTGTCCAGACAAACTTAACTCCTTTCCGAGTCAACTTGGTGAGTGGATTAGATAATCGTGAAAAATCTTTTACAAAACGTCGATAATATCCAGCCAAACCAAGAAAACTTCGGATCTCAGTTACTGTTGTTGGTCTCGACCATCTTTCGATAACCTCTGTTTTTGCTGGATCCACAGATATCCCCTCTTTTGAGATTATATGACCCAAAAATGCAACTTTTTGAAGCCAAAATTCACACTTGGTAAATTTGGCATAAAGCTTCTCCTTTCTCAGGGTCTTCAATATAATTCTCATGTGATCTTCATGCTCTTCTTTGCTCTTTGAATAGACAAGAATATCGTCTATAAAGACTACCACAAATTGATCAAGATAGTCTCTAAAGACTCTATTCATTAGATCCATGAAGATAGCAGGGGCATTAGTAAGACCAAATGGCATCACTATAAAGTCATAGTGTCCATACCTTGTACGGAAAGCCGTCTTTGGTATATCCTCCCTTTTGACCCTTAATTGATGATACCCTGAACGAAGATCAATCTTGGAAAAGTATTGAGCTCCGCGTAGTTGGTCAAATAAGTCATCAATGCGTGGGAGAGGATATTTGTTCTTGATAGTGATCTTGTTAAGTTCTCTATAATCAATGCAGAGTCTCATTGATCCATCTTTCTTCTTAACAAATAGAACAGGTGCTCCCCAAGGTGACGCACTAGGGCGTATTAATCCCTTATCAAGATTCTCTTGGAGTTGCTTCTTCAATTCCTGCAACTCAATTGGGGCCATTCTATAAGGTGTCTTTGAAATAGGCAAAGCACCCGGTACGAGTTCTATTGAAAACTCAACTTCACGATTTGGTGGAAGACCCGGTAATTCCTCCGGAAAGACATCATCAAACTCCCGTACAATGGGCATATTCTTAATCGTGAGTTTCTCACCAACTATTTGAGATAAATAACCTTCATTTAGTGGAATCAATACCCATAAGATGGAAGAAATTTCCACTGGAAGGTTATGTTCATCCTTGCATTGATAGACGATCGTAGGTTGATCTGGAATATGAAATGTGACTTCCCTTCTTTGGCAATTGATATGAGCTCCATGTAGAGAAAGCCAATCCATGCAAGAATCACATCAAATTCCACTAAAGGAAGGATCACAAGATTTGCAGGAAGCACTTTCCCACAAACTTCGATCGGAGAAGAATTATAAACTTCTGATGCGATTGATGTGCCATTAGGTGTTGTCACAGCTAACTCAACATCTAATTGTTGAGGTAATACGGTGATACCCTTAGAAAATTTTTCAGAAATAAAAGAGTGGGTGGATCCAGAATCAAATAAAACATTTGCTACTTTAGAGTAGATGGTAAGTGTACCTTTCACCACATCGTTATCGTACTCCACGTCGCTGATAGAAATTGCATGTGACTTTCCTTTTTCTTTAGCCTTAAGAGTTTGTTGACGTCGACCATCATCATCAACCCTTGGATTTGGGCATTGATTGGCATAATGCCCCATCTCCTTGCACTTGAAACATTGAAGTGTAGCAGGTTCATTCTGTGTATCCCTTCCTTTGTTTGCATCATTAGACATCTTCTTCCCAGTATCACGGCATTCAAATGCCCGATGACCTTCCTTTCCACATTTAAAACATTTACTTGTCCCTTTAAGACAACTCCCTCCATGTTTCTTTCCACACTTTGAGCATAAGGGAAAGTTCATCTTCTTTTCCGTGTGCTCTTTAGATTTTTCTTTGAATTCCATCTTCCTCTTCTTATCAAGCCCATGTGACTGATGGGTTACTCCAATCTCCATCTCGACTTTGAGAGCACATCGAACGATTTCCTCGTAGCTATTGAAGTCCCTTATGGCTAACGCCCTTCGAAGACTTGGTTTTAAGCCACTAAAGAATCGATCGATCTTACTCTCAGGTTGGATAATAATACCAGAAGCGTACCTTGCAAGTCTGGTAAAATTTGCTTCATAGGTACCAACAGATTCATCATCCCTTTGCTTCAGTTCAAGGAACTCTTTCTCCATCTTTGTTCGGAGAATACGAGGGAAGTACTTATTGAAAAATAAGTTCTTGAACTCGTCCCATTCCATAGACTCAATTTCATCCCTTTTCCTTGTATTCGTAACAAGATTCCACCATTGATCAGCATCTCCTTCCAAACGATACACTGCTAGGATGACTTTATCATGCTCAGAACATTGAAGAACTGAAAATATCTTTTCAGTAGTACTAATCCATTGTTCAGCAACTAATGGATCAGTAGACCCGCTGAAAGATGGTGGACGCTGCCTCATGAAGGATTCAACAGAATGTTGCTCCCTCCTTTGTTCGTTTGGAAATCCTGCATGATTCATAGCTTGAGAAAGTTGTGTGAGCATGGATACAAGATTTTGCATTCCAGCTCCCATATCGTTTGGTTGCTCAGGGGGACAATCATTGCATTGCCCATCGCATTCCTCATTAACACGGTTCCTTCGGGTTCCAGCCATTGACTAAAACCAAGAAGAATAGTGTGAGCAACACTAATTATAATAGGAAACCACATAATTCAAGAATAAAATTTTCATGCTTATGGTCTTATCCTAGGTTATTCATGGCCATTTCTAAGATTGTGTTCTATGCTTAGACTTATCCTTAGGGTTCTTACTGAGGCTTTCACATCCTAGTTTCCAATGGTTGACTATACCTTTCCTCTGATACCAACTATAACGGTCTGGAATTACTTCCAGTGGACTACAATTGATACCTATCAGGGCACTCCATGGGCGGCTACACCCCCTGGGCGGGACACACCACCATCCCCAGTGGCAGCCATTTCCACATGAAGCCCTTGGGCGGAGAGCCATGCTTCGTCCAACGCTCACATGTGAGAGTTCCCAAGGATCGGATACATTCCTACCTCCTTTGCCTCTGATACCAACTATAACGACCCACACTTTACATACATTGTTAATACTTCAAAATTGAATCACACTTATTACAACATATGACAAAACCACAAAGGACCGTATAGGTATAGTGTCTTTAGAAACTGGGAAACATAAACAACTGGTTCATAAATCTTCTACAGTGTCTCCCATTTATTTCATCATATCTAGGGTCCCTTTTAGCATATTCTACTTAATATCCATCTTCCTGGCCTGGGGAAAAGAAAACATAAAAGGGTGAGCTCAAATGCTCAGCAAGGGCAAATAAAGGAAATAAAAATCATATCATATCGTTTTGAAAATTAAAACCTGCAAAAGAGATCATAATATCTTAACATGGAATAAATCATAGAAGTGAAAATGAGATCCCCATAATCATAACATAAAACTTGAATCTTTGTGGCATGCACACATAATCATGGAAAATCATTTCTTGTTAGTCATGACTCATTGCCAAGACTATCTTAGTGGACAAAGTCCCTTTCTGAACCGAGTTCACTCCTCGTTTCAGTCCTGTATCACTGAACCGAAATAACCTTCCGTTCCAGCCATGTCTATCTCATGAGATATAAAATCATTACCCAATGCATTGGAGGGAGATATAGGTCCCACCCATCTTATAATGAATCCTTTCTTTTGTGTGCCACATAATCATAAAACATACATCATCGCATAACACATATAACAAAAATGGGATTCTTGAAACATCATGACATCATAAATCAATTCATATATGATAAAGGAATTCATAAACATAATTCCATCACAACATAGTCAAACCAATGTAAAAATATGGATATAAACAGAACCCTTTATTATCTTAGATGGAAAATAATTTTTATAAAACACTTGAATTGAATTCTTGAGGAAAATATCCTTTCTTCTTCAAAAACATTTTTCCTTTCATAACATGTCATACAACTTTAAAATAAAAGAAGTTGATTAAAAATAAACTTGAAAACTTGTAAAGGAAGCTTCTTTGAAGTAATGTTTTAAAAATCCATTCATGCCGTATAAGTTAAAAAAACATTCTTCGTACTTTTGTCGGAAAAGTCAAAAAGTACCTCGTACGGAAAAACGACAAAAGATTCCTTTCATATTCTTTACTAAAAACTCACCTAAGGGTAAAATTGGATTTAAACTATTTCAAGTGGATGGAAACAATATTACATATTGAGGGAACATGGATGTGGATGATAAAATACACCCCAGTAAATACTTACGAATAAACAATCTCGGATAAAAATGAGATTGTGATATTTCCCTTACCTTAGGTCCGATTAGCTTTGTACGTGTCCGAAGCTCCTGTATAATGGTTTAAATAATGTTATTGACTTATTCCAGAATCATACATATTGATATGAGATCATATATGGTCATATTATTAGCTTCTTGTTATTAATATTTCATTTTTACTTGTTACTCGGGTCTTTATAACTTTTTGTTCTTATGCGTGTTTTGTCGAATAAATTCTTATTCTTATCTTTAGGTTATAGATAATTCATTTCCAGAATGGTATTAGTGTATTATATACCATATTCATTCATTCAATTCATTTATATAATCATTATGAAATGAAGATCATGTAGAACGAGTCGCATCACATCGTGGAGACGGTATTCCGTACGTACGCACGAGTGATGATATCGTTCCTATGATCGTGGAATTGTATTGAAGTATATATATATATTATTTAAGTATCAATATTACTTAATAATAATCATATATAGTTACTTATTACACCAATATACCCATCCTTATAAGGTGATGGTGGAAAATAGATTACACCACGGCGTGGAGACGGTATTCCGTACGTACGCACGCGCGGTGATTTCATTTTTCCGTAGGATGGATAGAAGGTGAATTAGGGTTGTTTCATATTTATAATAACATATCAGTATGTAAGTAATACTGATGTTATTACTTTATCATGAAACAACTAAAGAAGAAGAAGTTGAAGAAAAAAGAAATTGAAAAGATCGGTAATGGATATTACCTCTTCTTTGGAACGCCTTTTTGAATCCTCCACTTAAGGAACTAAGATTGGTCTTTGGAGAAGACCAGGACCTCTAGGATTATTCTAGGGAAGTGGAGAAGGGAAAATGGCAGGGGTTGGCCGAGCTTGAGTGCTCAAATTGGTGTGAGGAGGAGGGGGAGGAGGTGCCCTTTTATAAGGGAGGAGAGGGGTACCTTAGGAATATCTCAAAATATTATTTTATATTAAAGGCAAAATCGGTTTATAATGGTTCCAAAGGGTCTTATTTCGAAGCTAAAGTGGGGACGGGTCGAAATCCTATCAACCAATAGGATTTAGACAAGTTTAGGGTATTATTTTAACCTTATCAATTAGATTTAACTCTAAGTTAATTAATTTAACTTTTACCGTGTCTTTTTGTTTTCTTTCACTATATGGTTAATACACTTACTATAACATTCCAAACGAACCCCAAATTGTTTATTATTAATATATATATCCTTATCTAAGTCATTTGGCCGAACCTTATATTTTTAGGAATAAAATAACAATTAATAATATAATATTTGATTTAAAAACTATTTTGTGTCAATTTTGACACTATTTGATATATGATTTTTGTGAAAGTCATAACAGAATTATATGTTCGAACCAAGTTGATTAAATCAACAATAATATATCATAGTAACCTAGAAAATTAGTGGAATTCATAAAAAGTCTCAAATTACATTTATTTTGGTATTTATATTATCAATTTTGTCAATATTTCATTAATAAGATAATTACTGCATCATCTTTGTGTCATAAATAAATTAAATTATTTGATGTCTAAAAATTACAAATAAAATACCATCATGTAGGAAATCGTTTTATCTTTCTAATGAATATTTACAATCGAATTTATCTTATGTATAACCCTATATTAAAAATGATTTACTTATTAAACTTTGATTTTAACTATTTTAACCCTTCTTTAAATAAATTAATAATAAATGTCCTAATCTAATCCAAGTGGGCCTAAATGGTCATATTTTATTCCTAAGTTTGTTTTTGGTCGAATTACACTTGTCCAATAGAATTAGGACATGTGTTAGGGTAATATTAATATCATATTTATCCTTAGTTACCCTATTTACTATTAACCGCGGTAAAAAAAGTAAAAAGTTACTATTCACCAAAAAATTATTTTCATCTCATTGAACCACATTTTAGTCCTTGATGTTAACCGTGTCTCTCGGATTTTCGAAATTCCATTCACAGAAGCGGTAAAATTAAGTTTTATGCAAAATTCAGTTTTTAACCTACCACTTAGTGGTTTCACTATTCATCAAAAATTGAAAGTTTTCAGAAAAATACCAAAATTTCACCCTAGGCTAATTTCGATATTCTGAGTCCAAAAATGAAGTCCATTTTGAAAAATAAAATTTATAAAATTTCAAAAAGTGGTTATTACTATTCATAACGGCTAGTTTTAATAGCATATTGTTGTTTAGTGAAACTCGGTATTGCGTACGACGCAAGCTATCGAGGAAGGTCGCGATTGCGTGTAAAGCAATCCAAGAAAGTGTTGTGTAGAAAAAGATTTCTTTGATGATTTATATAACATAAAAGTCTCGGGTGTTAAATTTACAACCCTGGAAAAATATAGCTGACATTGTTTCCTACCAACCCATGAAACCTCACATGTTACTAACTACAAAATCCATTCCCTACAACAACTAAACCTTGATACCACTTCAACATGACCCCCTCCCAATAAGGTGTACCCCTCATGGGATGAAAATGGGAGAAGAGAGACAATGACACATGTGTCCCACCTCTAGTAGGACTAGGGTTGGTAACTAGAACCTAGAGTATAGTAAACCCACTTATTAGAGGAATTACCCTCTAAGAGAACACATTTTATAGATATAGATAAGACATAATTTAACCAAACCCTTATAATACAACATTATATAAAAAAATTCAATGTGCACATATGTAATTCTATACAAGAATTGCAACAACTGAAAGGAAAACTGAAAGTACTAAAAGAAAAGTTAATATTGTAGTGACCACAAAGCCCAAACAAATCCTATTAAACCCCAAGCTAATAGTAACCGTCTAGATCTCCAAACTACTCCAACTAACATGAAAAATAGTTTATATATACGTAGGGTTAGTGTAAGTGTATACTCATTAGAATCCTCCTTAGATATTCCCATATAAAAGGAAATAAAGTATGCTAAAGCACTGTGAACAACAAGTGAAACATTCTCATCACCTAAAAAGGTATAATACCTTCCAAACCTCACCATGGTCATTCTCACCAAGTATCTCATTCTAAATCATATAACACAATAAAAAAAATCTAGGGTTCCCCATAACGGCTTCCCTAATGACATTCCCTTTTCCCCAACATCTCATGTCCTGAGAATATCTCTCCAAAGGGAATAGCCTGCAGACACATTTGCAAAACACCACAATATGCACCTTGGGAAACACACCACCACATCCATGTAACCAAAGTGTAACCAGGTAGTTTATGGGTTCCACTATTTCCCATATAATTTGTATCATATATTGGTTATTATACCTCTGTCCATCACATCCCATACACTAGGTAGGGATTCTCAAACCATGTAGTTTATGGGTAGTCGGTCATCCATCCTCCCACGAGGATTTTGTGGAAAACACCCCACTATGGCTCAGAATCCCCGATGTGTTAGTATCCCTAACCAATAGGGTTGAGTAGCATATAGAAACACAATAATTTACATGATATAATATATTTCACAAACACACTATGGTAATAACCTAGTATTAGAATCAACTACAACAAATGTCTCTCAGACTTCCAACTGCCACTAAAAGACTACATATCCTATAAGAACACATCAATTTAAAAAGAGAAAGTAAATAATTGTATACCTTTTCTTTTGTTTAAATTTTTTTAAATTAATTATTTAATCATTAATTAACCATTAATATCTACAAATTACATTAAATTTTCATTGCAATAATGTTCCATGCCCTCCAAGCATGAGAAAACTGAGTCCATAGATTCTCATAATTATAACCATGGCATTACATTACCACAAGATCTATCTCTATGGGTTAAACATTTATACAATAATTAATATAATTATTTTCCACGTTACCTAGTACTCTTGGTAAAAATCCTAATATACCAAACAAGTAAATCAACCATGCACATCCACATGCCTCAAGATGTGGGGAAAAGAAAGTAGATATACTAAAAACTAATCATTAGTGAATCAAAAAATTCAAACAGTCATCTATCTTTCATATCCATGGGAAAGCCTATCTTAAACCAATTTTTTCATATATGATGTCCTCCCAGACACCCACATGCATATCTCAATTCATCTCGGCACTGCAACCGTCAACTACTGCAACAACAATTGTGCCTCCCCACCCCTCATACCACAACATCCCCTCACGGTCATCCATCCTAGGATCACATCACATCCAAGACCCCTAACCCCACACACGACAACATCCTTCCTAGTTCAGCCATCCCAGGATCACGTCAAATCATAAGAAGCAAGAAATAATCATTGAAACTATGGTCTTGTCCATAATACAAGTCATTCAGTCTTCTCACACAACAAGCTCTCACAGCTCCAAAGCACAACACACGTAGTCATTACAAGAAATTAGGAAACCCATGCCATATAAGATCATTATCTTTGATCAATGAACTCATTATTATTCCATCTTGAGTAAACCAATTCATTATTTAAACGTTCCAACTTTGGGAAACCTAAGAAACAAGCTATATGATGCTATAAAAAATTAATAAAATAGATAATTTAACGAATCATTAATGATTTTATCAACAACAATCATCATGTTTCAGGTTCATTGACCAAATAAATTAAACCTGCCTACCTACTACAATTTATTATTATCAATTACAAAAACAACAACCTAATTCATTAAACATCACACTTTCATCTTTTGTCCAATTAATTATAAATTAATTGCATCCTTATCTTATTTACCAATTCCTATAAATTACAACATGATAAACCAAGATATATTTTTATATCATTAAATATTGTAAATCAAGAGGAATCTTGTTATCATGGTAAAAAGAGGCACAATGTCCATGTGATCTATACAAATTATTTAATCTAGTTCAAGTAATTATTAGGTTAATTTTATTATGATACAAGAAGAAAAATCATGTGAACTCTTTGATTCCATGTAAATAAATAGAGATGAAATGAATCCATTAACATAAAAGGGTTTCAACGTTATTTATACTTGAAAAAATTACACTACAGATCTCTGATCACCCCTCCTAGAAAAACTGTATCCACCTTAGGATGACACTCACAACTACACCAACTAAAAAAAAATCCATTACAAACATGGAGATCATGAAACATCACATGGATAAGAGGAAGACGCAAAAACGGATTGATGAAAATATAAGAATTATGGTAGATCATACCTTGGATTGGAGAAAAATAGAAGGAGGGAAGAAAGATATCAATCAATGATAAAGGAATCCCCAAAATATTGAAGAGGGGGTTTTTAGGTCATCTAGGACAAGAATTTGAGCCGTTGTAGCTATATGGTTATGAAAACCATATGTGGATAAAAAACATAAAACATAACATTTGTGGAAAATTACATGATGTGTAATCCACTTTCACATTATCTAATCCTTAGGGTTTGTTTTTCACCAAAAACTGTGTCACCTATTCATTTTATTTTTCCCTGAAAACAGACACCCCATGAACCTCACATACACGACATTAAATTCTTTCTGTTTCTATAAATTCAGAGCCAAACTCATTTATACTTTATCTGAGCCTCCTCTAATCACCTTGATATTAAAAAACGCACAAAGGTTTGATCCACTCATATCCAGGCCCTTAAAATATTTTCTATGAGATGAGGCCACATATGAATGATTATCATTTCTGTAGATTTTTGGACATGATGAATCTTGTTATTATCATACAAGATAATCTGAGAGATCCACTGAGTAGTAGCTATGTAGTTTCAACAAGTTGAATTGGAAAAACTATATTTTATTTCATGAAGAGATTATATTATAATTATCTCCTAGGAAAGAAATGGGAAGAGTATCCCGGGTACTGGGAAGATATCACAAGACTGCATTGTGTTGATGTGAGATATGTGTGGCATGTTTAGTCACAAGATTCCACTCTTTCGGCACCCTTCCTTGTATTTTTGTTCTGAAGGTAGGAAATGTTACTCATAGATATTTTATATGGGGATTAAATAGTATAGAATTGACATGTGATCAGGAAATTTTCCAGAGTCTTAGAAGAAATCTCCTTCCTCTCTATAGATTAGTAGCTTGAGTTTCTGTGGATGTTTATGTCACAGTACGGGTGTGATTCCCCAGTGCAAGAGTAAAAGTACCAGGAAGAGGGTAACATATAGGGGTTTCATACTGGATCCCATAAAATTGGAGAAAGTATGATACAATATATATAGTCTAATATGACTTGTTTTTATGTAGGGAATTATACCATCTTAGATACGATTATTGTATCGCCTACCCTTTCTTGTATATTATTCGATACAAGAGAGACACATTTCATTATATTTTCTCTAATTGAAAATGGATAGGTATTTGTTTGGGAAATATTAGATTATGACATTACAATAAATACACCATTGGGAGTATGGTTAGTAAATATCAAACATTTCCTGTTTTGTTCTCTAGAAATGGGTGGTTAAATTTTCTTTTCATTATCATTTGTTCTAGAATGTAAAGGTTACATTTTGATCCTTTGTGTGGATGGGATAGTTCTACAATAGAAAAACATTGTCTATTACTAGATGATAGTTAGTTTTCAATCTTCATATATTGGATAATATTTTCACTTGGTTGAAAAAGATCTCAAGACTGATTATGCTAGGTCAATTCAACAAATATTGAATTTTCTAATAGATCAGATAGAATGCATTGATATAGATGATGGTGTATTATAGAATTATAATTTTAATATAGTGGTATAATTTCATTAGTTATTATTTACAGGAAAGTTATATGGATTACATTCTGATTGATCTATCAATTTTGTGATCAGATTATTTCCCAGAGCTTATCTTGTTTCTATTCCACCTTATAAGATTGCACCAGTATAGCTTCAGGACATAAATTTTTAGTTGTGATACATATATATGAGGGTTTCATATGGATTATTATATTTTCTTTTTGATATATAATTATTTACAATAATAAGGATCATGGGACATTTCACTTATGTGTGGTTTATCAGAGGTTCAACAAGATGATGGTCATGAAATTGTATCCCCTTCCATGTGTCGATGATGTCTTCAATCAGTTCTAAGCTGCACATATTTTCCTGATGATTGACTTGTGATCAGGGTATAGTTAGTGGATTGTGAGACCCGCTTACAAAACTCAGACTCATTTTATGATCGGGAATGGATTGAATGAGTTCATGTTTATATCATCTAGTTTGATCAATTCACTAGTGGTATTCAACTCCTTGATGAATTAGATCTTATAAAATTTCATAGATTAGATTTTGGTGGTTTTTGTTGGTGGAATATTTGTGTCCCCATAGTTAAAAAATGATCACATCCAAAATTTTGACATCATCTTGGGAACAATAAATGGATTTTTTCTGACCTAAACAAATGTTTTTTATAAATTGATGATGTGATTTTTTTGTGTCATGTAACTTCTGAGGATGTATTGTTAATTGATCCAGAGATGGATACACCTGTGGAAACTTGGGATATTACCATGAAGGTCTTCAAGATTTGGTTTTTTCTAGGTTTTTAAATATATTATTAGTGTCTTATGCAGGAATTATCCTATTTTGAATCAATGATTTCTGTGATGATGAAAAAAATGGGTTATTGTTTTTTGGCCAGATATATACAAGATGTATTTTCAAGAGATCAAGGGAAGACTAAACAGAGCACTGATCCACACCTTACATATGCTGAGTAAGGAATATATCATTTATCATGACACATATAGAGTTTAACATGAATCAGATATAATATAGGATGACCTATTTGTTTCTTATAGCTCTAGATAACTAAGACTCCAACAATGAAATTATCTCACTCATGGTCTAATGTTAGTTTTGGTTGAACATGCCCTAAGAAGCTAAAAAAATATTCTTTTGTGTGATATTTGTTTCATTTTAACAAACAGTAAGTGGTATAGGTGCATATTTTCTTAGAGTACCAGAAAATTTTGTAGAGGATTTGGAATGAGTATCTATACTTTTTGGACTTCAAGTTTTTATATAAATTGAGTAGAGAAAATGTTTTTTCAATTCCTAGATTCATAAGATTCATATAGAGATAGTGTGGGATGGTATTAATGAGTTTCGGATTATGGCACTCTTTTTGCACAAAAATATTGATATTTAGGTGTCCCAAGGATGAGTGGCTCTAACTTCAACACCAATTATACCTGTTCCTCTTAATCAGATAAGGATATAATATTTATTTAATCTTGAGGGATTAGATATGTGATATTTCATATATGGTGGGGATATTTTATCAATATTGTTTCTTGTATGTGGTAATATTTTTATTTAAAGTTGTCACATATCAACCCCTATAGTCTTTTGTGAGAAGATGAGGATATAGTTTCATGATTCAATATTGGTGATTTTTCTAGGGATGAAAAATATGTGTCATGAAATTTATAGATAGTACAATTTTCCAAAGATTAAGAATGAGGTGGTGATCTTCATGGGGATATGTAACACCATACAATAGGTCAAGGCTGAGCATCATGGTATTGTTGGGTTATTGTAGCCTCTTCCCACTCTACAATAAAAATGTGATGATGTCACTATGGATTTTGTGATAGGAATACCTAGTACACATTGTAAGAATTAGAGAGTATATTTAATTATAGATCAACTGAAGAAGGTATCACACTTCTTTTTTACCAAGGGTACCTTCACTCTTTGGGATTTGTGTAGTACATATATTTAAGATATAGTCTCAATGAATTGATTTATTATGAGTATAATCTATGATAGATATCCTCATTTCATGTGTTCTTTCTAGAAAGGTATTCAAAAGGCTCTAGAATTTCATGTTAATCATTGTACGACATATCATACTTGTAGAGACCCGAAGATTAACGTACATTGGGATTACATTACTTTTTCAGAATACTTAGTACATAATAAAAACACACACACAAGGACCGTAATAGTTTAGTGTCTTTGGAAACTCGGAATATAATCTTCTAATCGTGGTGAAAGAACTTCAACATCTCCCATAATGATATTCTTTTTTTTTAAAACCTAAATCCTTTCTTTATGTCCTGGGGAAAAGAAAACATAAAAGGGTGATCTCAAATGCACAGTAAGGGTAAACAAAAGAAATATCAATCACGTCATATTCATAAGAACATATCTTTTGGAAATCTTAACCTGCAAAAGAGATCATAATTTCATAACATGGGATAAATCATAGTAGTGAAATGTAATCCCAATAATCATAACATAAAACATGATACTTTGTGGCATACACACATAATCATAGAGAATCATTTATTATTATTCAAGACTCATTTCCAAGACTATCTTAGTGGACAAAGTCCCTTTCTGAACCGAGTTCACTCCTCGTTTCAGTCCTGTTTCACTGAACCGGTATAACCTACCATTCTATCCATGTCTATCTCATGTGATATAAAATCTTTACCCAATGCATTGGAGGGAGATATAGGTCCCACCCATCTCATAATGATACCATTCATATGTGTGCCACAAAATCATAAATCATACATCATTGCATAACCCATGTAATAAAAATGGGATTCTTAAAAAACATGACATCATAAAACAATTCTTATAAGATAAAGGAATTAATAAAAATAATTCCATCACAACATAATCAAATCAATGTAATAATAAGGATAGAAATAGAACCTTATATTATCTTAGATGGAAAATAATTTTGATAAAATACTTGAACTCCATTCTTGAGGAAAATATCCTTTCTACTTCAAAAACATTCTCTTTTCTTAACATGTCTTACAATTTTAAACTAAAAGAAGTTGATTAAAAAGAAACTTGAAAACTTGTAAAGGAAGCTTTTTTGAGATAATGTTTTAAAAATCCATTCATGCCGTATAAGTTAAAAAAAACATTCTTCGTACTTTTTTCATAAAAGTCAAAAAGTACCTCGTACGAAAAACGACAAAAGATTCCTTTCGTATCCTTTACTAAAAACTCAACGAAGTGTAAAATTGGATTTAAAAATTTTTAGGTGGATGGAAATAATATTAAATATTGAGGAAACATTGATGTGGATGATAAAATACACCCCGGTAAATGCCAAAGTATAAACAATCTCGGATAAAAATAAGATTGTGATATTTCCCTTACCTTAGGTCCGATTTGCTTCGTATGTGTCCGAACCTCCTGTATAATGATTTAAATAATGTCATTGACTTATTCCAGAATCATAATCATTGTTATGATAACATATATGGTTCACTTATGGCTTTATATTACCCGTTCTTTTGTAAATTCCAAGTTAAAGAGCGTTTTGGGTAAAATCGTTTCATTTGTCGTCCGTGTTTTGACTTGTAATTATTCATATGATTACTTAGATCATGATTACTTAATTATAGAATATAAAACATGATTTATATAATATATATTCATAAAATATTTATATATATATATATTAGATCAGTAAATGGAAAGAAATACACCGTTCATGGAGACGGTAGACCGTAAGTACGCATGAACGCTGTTTTCTTTTCCTTATTGAGATGAATGGAATTAAGTAGATGACATACATATATATACACATAAATCCAGAATCATTATTATGTCATATATTTCATTATTACTTATTATATATACTTTATAATCATTCATGAATGGTTAATGTGGAGAATGAATCTCATCGCGTCGTGGAGACGGTAGTCCATACGTACGCACGAGCGATGATATCGTTCTCATGATCGTGGAATTTTATTGGAGTGTATGTATACTATTTCAGAATAAATATCACTTTAAAATAATCATATATAGTTATTATGTACACCATTATACCCATCCAAGTAAGGTGGTGGTGGAAAAGAGATTACACCACGGCGTGGAGACGGTATTCCGTACGTACACACACGCGGTGATTTCATTTTCCGTAGGATGGATAGATGGTGAAATAAGGTTGATTCATAATTATAATAACATATCAGTATATAAGTGATACTGATGTTATTACTTCATAATTAAACAACCTAATAAGAAGAAGTGGAAGAAGAAATAAAGATGAAAGAATCGGTAACGGACATTACCTCTTCTTTGAAGCGCCTCTTTGATATCTCCTTTTAGGGCACTAAAATTGGTATTTGAGGAAGACCAGAACCTCTAGGATGTTTCTAGGGACGTGGAGGAGGGAATTTTTCATGGTTTGGCCGAGCTTGAAGGCTCAAAGTGGTGTGAGGAAGAGATGGAGGAGGTGCCCTTTTATAAGGGAGGAGAGGGGCACCTTTGGAATTACTAAAACTATTATTTTATTATAATGTAAAATTCGGATTTAAATAGATAAAAATTGATTCATTTATAAGATAAGGTGGGTATGGGTCTAAATCCTCTCATCCAATAGATTTTAGACAAGTTTAGGTTCCTATTTGAACCTTATCATTTAGATTTAACATTAAGTAAAATAATTTGACCTTTACCGTGTCTTCTTGTGTTCTTATACTATAAGGTTAATAAACATACTATAAGAAGCCAAACGAACCCCAAGTTGTTTATTATTAATATATATAACCTTATCTAAGTCATTTTGCCGAACCTTATATTTTTAGGAATAAATTACCAATTAATAATATATTATTTGTTTTAAAAACATTTTTATGTCAATTTTGACAATATTTTGTAATTGATTTTTGTGAAACTCATAACAGAATTATTAGTTCAAAAAAAGTTAATTAAATAAATACTAACATGTCATATTAACCTATAAAATTTTTTGATTTCATAAAAAGTCTGAAATTACATTTATTTGGGTATTTATAACATCAATTATGTCAATATTTTATTAATAAGATAATTACTGCATCATCTTTGTGTCATAAATAAATTAAATTATTTAATGTCTAAAAATTAAAAATAAAATACCATTATGTAGTAAATATTTTTATCTTTTTAATGACTATTTATAGTCGAATTTATATTATTTATAACCTTATATTAAAAATGATTTACTTATTAAACATTGATTTTAACTATTTTAACCCTTCTTTAAATAAATTAATAATAAATGTCCTAATTTAATCCAAGTAGGCATAAATGGTCATATTTTATTCCTAAGGTTGTTTTTGGTCGAATTAAACTTAGCCAATAGAATTATGACATTTGTTAGGGTAATAATAATATCATTTTTACCCTTAATTACCCTATTTACTTTTAACCGTGGTAAAAAAAATAAAAAGTTACTATTCACCAAAAATTATTTTCATCTCATTGAACCAAATTTTACTTGCTGACATCAACTGTGTCTCTCGGAGTTTTGAAATTCCACTCACAGAAGCGGTAAAATTAAGTTTGATGAAAAATTCATTTTTCTTAACTACCACTTAGGGGTTTCACTATTCATCATAAAATGAAAGTTTCCAGAAAAATAACAAAAATTAGGCCTAAGATATATTTGATATTATGAACTCAAAAATGATGTCTATTTTACCAAATTCAAAACATATCAGTTGCATTAATTAATTTAAAATTTAATTCCAGTCGTCAAAACAAATAGTGTGTTCTTAAGAGATAATAACTATCAAAAGATTTACACTTGTTTATGTCTTGTTTAAATGTGAAATTACATCCAATGAACAACATTGTATTAAATTGTAAAAATATATTCTAAATATACTTTAAAACCATTAAAATTAATAATTTATCACTATTAATTATTTCTATTAAAAAGGTTGTTTTTAAATAAAATTTAGTAATTTTCACTATTCATCAGAAAATGAAAGTTATCTGAAAAGTACTAAAATTTCACCCTAAGATAATTTCGATATTACGAATCCAAAAATGAATTCCATTTTGAAAAATAAAATTTACAAAATTTCAAAAAGTGGTTATTACTATTCATAACGGCTAGTTTTAATAATATTTTAATAGCATATTGTTGTTTAGTGAAACTCGTTATTGTGTACTACACACGCTATCGAGGAAGGTCGTGATTGCGTGTAATGCAAGGCAAGTCTAGGTTGCGTGTTGTGCAAGCTCTTTTTGGTGTAGCGTACAACACAAGACATTAATGAAATTAAAAGGAATATTTTTTATAAAATCTCGGGTTGTTACATTCTACCCCCCTTTAAAATGAATTTCGCCCTCGAAATTCATCGGGGTTATAAATGGTTTACTATTCGAAAGTTTCTTTAATAGAAACCCACATCGTAAAAAGCAATACCAAAACCAATCTTTAAAAACAAAAGTATGAAACGTAATAGTTACCCAAATAAACTAATCACTGGGTTTCCACATAGGTGAAAATATGGATATGGAAGAGAAATCTAACCATCATGTTCTGATGGAGAGTGGTAGAGAACATGGCTATGGAAAAGCCAGCAATCACAATGCCAAAAATTTGTGAAGATCTAAGGTACCATCTGATTCATCATATATAAGAGCACTAGGACAACATTTTTGGTTTTCAAGATCATTTCCCTAAAGTTGATGAAATTGGAATTATAAGAAATACTTTCGTGATTTTGGTATAGTCTCATCGTTGGACGTTCTTTGGACAATTTCCACTTCATCTCTTAATGAAATGAAGTTGAATTTGTCATTCTGGATGTGTTAGCAGATCATGTGATAGAATGATGGGTTATTCCATCTGTCTTCAAACAAAAGGTTAGAAAAGTTATAAAAAAATACATAAGTCCATCTATAGTGAGATTAATCATATATGGACTTATACTTCATATATCATTCTGCTTAATATAATAAAACTAGTTTCTACTAAACAGGGACTTCCTGTAGGTCAGTGGTAGGCGATAAAGGCCAGTCGCACTTCGGTTGTGGGTTCGATTCCCACAGCCTTGTCCGACGCGATGGGTTTTCGCCCGTCCTACGGGTTATCCTTTTTCTAAATCTATATTACTATAACATCCCATCAACAAAATCAAAAAAGTTTTTTCCTTAAACAATACTAACTTATTTCCACCATAATCCATTCCAATTTCTAGGCTTATCTAAAATACTTCGGTCCAAGCTCATAGTATAAAGAAAATGATCATGTGAATGCCATCATTTATCGCCCATATATCATAAGATATATCTTGTTGTTCAAATTACAAATATGTGAATACCTTAATCATGTATTCTCTTGATGAATGAATATCCATTGAACCTTAGTGAAAACACGAATGCAGTTAAAAGTTAACACTTTCCACATACCAAAATCCTCAAAATTCTATATCCGCAAACCATGATATAACCTTCTCTTTATATCAGTCATGAGCTCATGAATACTATCAAACATTTAATTTTCTCCTTATCCCTTCATTATGTGCATATCATATACATTCCAAAAATATCTAAATAACCTTTCATGGATACTGGTAACATTAATCATACACTTTCAAAACTCAAGGAAAGACAATAGTGTAACAATCCTTAGATGTCTCTTTATTCCATAGTACCATGAGATTACTTATACCACATTACACATGATAAACATGTAATCATTCCACTAAATTCTTAAACCATTGACTGAGCATCAACAATTATGTTATCTCACATATCATTTGTAGTCTCTTCATCATCATCCACATAAATAATACCCATACGACCATACTAATTCTCTTCATGAGACTTTACCTTAGGGCATTGGTTTGCATAATGCCCATACATTCCAAATTTAAAACATTTAACCATTGTTGATGTCGTGGCAATACCATTATCCTCATCCCTGGTGTCAACTGAACCTTTTCCTTTTCACTTACTGGCTTTGTGTCCTTCTTTTCCACACCCAAAGCATCTTCCTGTTCCTTTGAAATGTTCTCCTTGATGCCTCTTCCCACATGATTTACATAGGGGAAATTAAAATTTCTTGCCTCTATGATCATCATGAAACTCCATCTTTCTCTTATTAGCCGAGTCAGGAAACTTGCCAAATTTTACTTTATTGATCATATTATGAGATTGCTGATTCGGCATAATAATGATGTTTGGACTTCCAAATCCCATTTCATTTGGTTTCTCATGAAGAATATCATTCCATTGTCCATCATATCCTCCATTACCGTGAATCATCTTGTTTCAAGCCATTTTCTAAAACCCAAAAAGAATAGTGTGAGAGGCAAAAATCATAATAAAGGGGGAGTAACTTCAATATATAACATCTTTGGTTGAATCTAGTATCGTTACCATAGTTCTAGGACTATATCCTATACTTATACTTATCCTTAGGGACATCCCTTGACATACCTTAGAAATATCTCTAGGGATCTCACAAACGTTTTCGCATCCTAGTTTCCAAAGGTTGACTAAACCTTTCCTCTGATACCAACTATAGATACCCAAAGCTTAAAATACATTTACATTACATTACTTTTGCAGAATACTTAGTACATAACAAAAACACACACACACAAGGACTGTAATAGTTTAGGGTCCTTGGAAACTCAGAATATAATCTTCTAATCGTGGTGAAAGATATTCAACATCTCCCATAAAGATCTTCTTTTTTTTAAACCTAAATCCTTTATTTATGTCCTGGGGAAAATAAAAAATAAATGGGTGAGCTCAAATGCTCAGTAAGGGTAAACAAAAGAAATATAAATCACGTCATATTCATAAGAACATATCTTTTTGAAATCATAACCTGCAAAAGAGATCATAATTTCATAACATGGGATAAATCATAGTAGTGAAATATAATCCCAATAATCATAACTTAAAACATGAAACTTTGTGTCATACACACATAATCATAGAGAATCATTTCTTATAAGTCAGGACTCATTTCCAAGACTATCTTAGTGGACAAAGTCCCTTTCTGAACCGAGTTCACTCCTCGTTTCAGTCCTGTTTCACTGAACCGGTATAACCTACCGTTCCATCCATGTCAATCTCATGAGATATAACATCTTTATCCAATGAATTGGAGGGAGATATAGGTCCCACCCATCTCATAATGATACCATTCATATGTGTGCCACAAAATCATAAATCATACATCATTGCATAACCCATGTAATAAAAATGGGATTCTTAAAAAACATGACATCATAAAACAATTAATATAAGATAAAGGAATTCATAAAAATAATTCCATCACCAAATAATCAAATCAATGTAATAATAAGGATAGAAATAGAACCCTATATTATCTTAGATGGAAAATAATTTTGATAAAACACTTGAACTCCATTCTTGAGGAAAATATCCTTTCTACTTCAAAAACAATTTCCTTTATTAACATGTCTTACAATTTTAAAATAAAAGAAGTTGATTAAAAAGAAACATGAAAACTTGTAAAGGAAGATTCTTGGAGATAATGTTTTAAAAATCCATTCATGCCATATAAGTTAAAAAACATTCTTCGTACTTTTTTCGGAAAAGTCAAAAAGTACCTCGTATGAAAAACGACAAAAGATTCCATTCATATCCTTTACTAAAAACTCACCGAAGGGTAAAATTGGATTTAAACAATTTTAGGTGGATGGAAATAATATTACATATTGAGTAAACATGGATTTGGATGATAAAATGCACCCCAGTAAATTCTAAAGTATAAACAATCTCGGATAAAAATGAGATTGTGATATTTCCCTTACCTTAGGTCCGATTTGCTTTGTATGTGTCCGATCCTCCCGTATAATGATTTCATTAATTTCATTCACTTATTCCAGAATCATAATCATTGTTATGATATCATATATGGTTCACTTATGGCTTTATATTACCCGTTCTTTTGTAAATTCCATGTTGAAGAGCGTTTTGGGTAAAATCGTTTCATTTGTCGTCCGTGTTTTGACTTGTAATTATTAATATGATTACATAGATCATGATTACTTAATCATAGAATATAAAACATGATTTATATAATATATATTCAGAATATATATATATATATATATATATATATATATATTAGATCAGTAAATGGAAAGAAATACATCGTTTATGGAGACGGTATACCGTATGTAAGCATTAACGTTGTTTTCTTTTCCTTATTGAGTTGAATGGAATTAAGTAGATGAAATACATATATATACACATAAATCCAGAATCATTATTATGTAATATATTTCATTATTACTTATTATATATACTTTATAATCATTCATGAATGGTTAATGTGGAGAATGAATCTCATCGCGTCTTGGAGACGGTAGTCCGTACGTACGCACGAGCGATGATATCGTTCTCATGATCGTGGAATTGTATTGGAGTGTATGTATACTATTTCAGAATCAATATCACTTTACAATAATCATATATATTTATTATGTACACCATTATACCCATCCAAGTAAGGTGGTGGTGGAAAATAGATTACACCACGGCGTGGAGACGGTATTCCGTACGTATGCACGCGCGGTGATTTCGTTTTCCGTAGGATGGATAGATGGTGAAATAAGGTTGTTTAATAATTACAAAAACATATCAGTATATAAGTGATACTGATGTTATTACTTCATAATGAAACAACCTAAGAAGAAGAAGTGTAAGAAGAAATAAAGATGAAAGAATCGGTAACGGACATTACCTCTTCTTTGAAGCTCCTCTTTGAGATCTCCTTTTAGGGCACTAAAATTGGTCTTTGAGGAAGACCAGAACCTCTAGTATGTTTCTAGGGAAGTTTAGGAGGGAATTTGTCAGGGGTTGGCCAAGATTTAAGTCTCAAAGTGGTGTGAGGAAGAGAGGGAGGAGGTGCCCTTTTATAAGGGAGGATATGGGCACCTTTGGAATAACTAAAACTATTATTTTATTATAAAGTCAAATTCGGTTTTAAATAGCTCCAAATTGATTAATTTCTAAGATAAAGTGGGTATGGGTCAAAATCCCATCATAAAATAGAATTTAGACAAGTTTAGGTTCCTATTTTGACCTTATCATTTATATTTAATATTAAGTAAAATAATTTTACTTTTACCGTGTCTTCTTGTGTTCTTATACTATAAGGTTAATAAACATACTATAAGAAGTCAAACGAACCCCAAGTTGTTTATTATTAATATATATAACCTTATCTAAGTCATTTTACCGAACCTTAGATTTTTATGAATAAAATAACAATTAATAATATAATATATTTTTTAAAAACTATTTTATGTCAATTTTGTCACTATTTGCTAATTGATTTTTTTGAAACTCATAACAGAATGATTAGTGCAAAAAAATTAAATTAAATCAATAATAACGTGTCATATTAACCTATAAAATTATTTTATTTCATAAAAAGTCTGAAATTACATTTATTTGAGTATTTATAACATCAATTATGTCAATATTTCATTAATAAGATAATTACTGCATCATCATTGTGTCATAAATAAATTAAATTATTTAATGTCTAAAAATTGAAACTAAATTACCATTATGTCTGAAATCTTTTTAGCTTTTTAATGACTATTTATAGTCGAATTTATCTTATGTATAACCCTATATTAAAAATTATTTACTTATTAAACTTTGATTTTAACTATTTTAACCCTTCTTTAAATAAATTAATAATAAATGACCAAATCTAATACAAGTGGGCCTAAATGGTCATATTTTATTCCTAAGGATGGTTTTGGTCGAATTACATTTATCCAATAGAATTAGTACATGTGTTAGGGTAATAATAATATCATTTTTACTCTTAATTACCCTATTTACTTTTAACAGTGGTAAAAAAAATAAAAAGTTACTATTCACCAAAAATTATTTTCATCTCATTGAACCAAATTTTACTTAATGACATCAACTGTGTCTCTAAGATTTTTTAAATTCCACTCACAGAAGCGGTAAAATTATGTTTTATGAAAAATACATTTTTCTTAACTACCACTTAGTGGTTTCACTATTCATCAAAAAATAAAAGTTTCCAGAAAAATACCAAAAATTAGGCCTAACCTATATTTGATTTTATGAACTCAAAAATTATGTCTATTTTACCAAATTCAAAACATATCATTTGCATTAATTAATTTAAAAATTAATTCCCGTCGTCAAAACAAATAGCGTGTTCTTAAGAGATAATAACTATCAAAAGATTGACACTTGTTTATGTCTGGTTTAAATGTGAAATTACATCCAATGAACAACATTTTATTAAATTTTAAAAATATATTCTAAATATAATTTAAAACCACTCAAATTAATAATTTATCACTATTAATTACTTCGATTAAAAAAGTTGTTTTTAATTAAAATTTAGTAATTTTCAATATTCATCAGAAAATGAAAGTTATCCGAAAAGTACCAAAATTTCACCCTAAGATAATTTCGATATTACGAATACAAAAATGAATTCCATTTTGAAAAATATAATTTAAACAATTTCAAAAAGTGTTTATTACTATTCATAATGGCTAGTTTTAATAATATTTTAATAGCATATTGTTGTTTAGTGAAACTCGTTATTGCGTACTACACACGCTATCGAGGAAGGTCGCGATTGCGTCTAATGCATGGTAAGTCAAGGATGCATGTTGTGCAAGCTCCTTTTGGTGTAGCGTAAAACACAAGACATTATTGAATTTAAAAAGAATATTTTTTATAAAATCTCAGGCTGTTACATTCTACCCCCCTTAAAATAAATTTCACCCTCGAAATTCATCGGGGTTATAAATGGTTTACTATTCGAAAGTTTCTTTAATAGAAACCCACATGGTAAAAAATAATACCTAAACCAATCTTTAAAAACAAAATTATGAAACGTAATGGTTACCCAAATAAACTAATCACTGGGTTTCCACAGAGGTGAAAATATGGATATGGAAAAGAAATCTAACCATCATGTTCTAATGGAGAGTGGTAGAGAACATGGCTATGGAAAAGCTAGCAATCACAAAGCCATAAATTTGTGACGATCTAAGGTACCATCTGATTCATCAGATATAAGAGCACTAGGACAACATTCTTGGTTTTCAAGATCATTTCCCTAAAGTTGATGAAATTGGAATTAGAAGAAATACTTTCATGATTTTGGTATAGTCTCATCGTTGGTCGTTCTTTGGACAATTTCCACTTCATCTCTTAAAGAAATGAAGTTGAATTTGTCATTCGTGAAGTGTTAGCAGATTATGTGATAGAATGATGAGTTATTCCATCTGTCTTCAAACAAAAGGTTAGAAAAGTTATAAAAAAATACATAAGTCCATCTATAGTGATATTAATCATATATGGACTTATACTTCATATATCATACTGCTTAATATAATAAAACTAGTTTCTACTAAATAGGGACTTCCTGTAGGTCAGTGGTAGGCGATAAAGGCCAGTCGCACTTCGGTTGTGGGTTCGATTCCCACAGCCTTGTCCGACGTGATGGGCTGTCGCCCGTCCTGCAGGTTGTCCTTTTTCTAAATCTATATTACTATAACATCCCATAAACAATATCAGAAAAGTTTTATCCTTAAACAATACTAACTTATTTCCAACATAATCCATTCCAATCTCTAGGATTATCAAAAATACTTCAGTCCAAGCTCATAATATAAAGAAAATGATCATGTGAATTCCATCATTTATCCCCCTTATATCATAAGATATATCTTCTTGGTCAAATTACAAATATGTGAGTACTTTAATCATTTATTCTCTTGAGTAATGAATATCCATTGAACCTTAGTGAAAACATGAATGCAGTTAAAAGTTAACACTTTCCACATACCAAAATCCTCAAAATTCTATATCCTCAAACCATGATATAACCTTCTCCTTATATCAGTCATGAGCTCATGAATACTATCAAACATTTAATTTTCTCCTTATCCCTTCATTATGTGCATATCATCTACATTCCAAAAATATCTGAATAACATTTCATGGATACTGGTAACATTAATCATACACTTTCAAAACTCAAGGATAGACAACAATGTAACAATTCTTATATGTCTCTTTATTCCATAGTACTATGAGATTACTTATACAACATTACACATGATAAACATGTAATCATTCCACTAAATTCTTAAACCATTGACCGAGCTTCAAAAATTATTTTATCTCACATATCATTTGTAGTCTCTTCATCATCATCCACATAAATACTACCCATACGACCATACTAATTCTCTTCATGAGACATTCCCTTAGGGAATTGGTTTGCATAATTCCCATACATTCCACATTTAAAACATTTAACCATTGTTGATGTCATAGAAATACCATTATCCTCATCCCTAGTGTAAAGTGAACCTTTTCCATTGCACTTACTAGCTTTGTGTACTTATTTTACACACCCAAAGCATCTTCCAGTTCCATTGAAACATTTTCTTTGATGCCTCTTCCCACATGATTTACATAGGGGAAATTGAACTTTAATTCCTCTATGATCATCATGATACTCCATCTTTCTCTTATTAGCCGAGTCTGGAAACTTACCAAGTTTTACATTATTGATCATATTATGAGATTGCTAATTCGACATAATAATGATTTTTGGACTTCCAAATCCCATTTCAATTGGTTTCTCGTAATGAATATCATTCCATTGTCCATCATATCCTCCATTATCGTGAATCATCTAGTTTCCAGCCATTTTCTAAAACCCAAAAAGAATAGTGTGAGAGGAAAAATCATAATAAAGGGGGAGTAACTTCAATATCTAACATCTTTGGTTTAATCTAATATCGTTACCATAGTTCTAAGACTATATCATATACATATACTTATCCTTAGGGAGATCCCTAGACATACCTTAGAAATATCTCTAGGGATCTCACTAACATTTTTGCATCCTAGTTTCCAAAGGTTGAATAAACCTTTCCTCTGATACCAACTGTAGAGAACCGACGCTTAACATACATTGACATTACATTACTTTTGCGGAATACTTAGTACATAACAAAAACACACACATAAGGACCGTAATAGTTTAGTGTCTTTGGAAACTCAAAATATAATCTTCTAATCGTGGTGAAAGATCATCAACATCTCCCATTAAGATATTATTTTTTTAAACATAAATCCTTTCTTTATGTCCTGGTGAAAAGAAAACATAAAAGGGTGACCTCAAATGCTCAGTAAGGGTAAACAAAAGAAATATCAATCACGTCATATTCATAAGAACATATCTTTTGGAAATCTTAACCTGTAAAAGAGATCATAATTTCATAACATGGGATAAATCATAGTAGTGAAATGTAATCCCAATAATCATAACATAAAACATGAAACTTTGTGGCATACACACATAATCATAGAGAATCATTTCTTATTAGTCAAGACTCATTTCCAAGACTATCTTAGTGGACAAAGTCCCTTTCTGAGCCGAGTTCACTCCTCGTATCAGTCCTGTTTCACTGAACCGGTATAACCTACCATTCCAGCTATGTCTATCTCCTGAGATATAAAATCTTTACCCAATGCATTAGAGGGAGATATAGGTCCCACCCATCTCATAATGATACCATTCATATGTGTGCCACAAAATCATAAATCATACATCATTACATAACCCATGTAATAAAAATGGGATTCTTAAAAAACCTGACATCATAAAACAATTCATATAAGATAAAGGAATTCATAAAAATAATTCCATCACAACATAATCAAATCAATGTAATAATAAGGATAGAAACAGAACCCTATATTATCCTATATGGAAAATAATTTTGATGAAACACATGAACTCCATTCTTGAGGAAAATATCCTTTATACTTCAAAAACATTTTCCTTTCTTAACATGTCTTAAAATTTTAAACTAAAAGATGTTGATTAAAAAGAAACATGAAAACTTGTAAAGGAAGCTTCTTGGAGATAATGTTTTAAAAATCCATTCATGCCATATAAGTTAAAAAAACATTCTTCGTACTTTTTTTGGAAAAGTCAAAAAGTACCTCGTACGAAAAACGACAAAAGATTCCTTTCATATCCTTTACTAAAAACTAACTGAAGGGTAAAATTGGATTTAAAAAATTGTAGGTGGATGGAAATAATATTACATATTTATGAAACATGGATGTGGATGATAAAATACACCCCAGTAAATTCCAAAGTATAAACAATCTCGGATAAAAATGAGATTGTGATATTTCCCTTACCTTAGGTCTGATTTGCTTCGTATGTGTCCGAACCTCCTATATAATGATTTAAATAATGTCATTGACTTATTCCAGAATCATAATAATTGTTATAATATAATATATGGTTCACTTATGGATTTATATTACCCGTTCTTTTGTAAATTCCATGTTAAAGAGCGTTTTGGGTAAAATCGTTTCATTTGTCATCCGTGTTTTGACTTGTAATTATTCATATGATTACTTAGATCATGATTACGTAATTATAGAATATAAAACATGATTTATATAATATATATTCATAATATATATATATATATATTAGATCAGTAAATGGAAAGAAATACACCGTTCATGGAGACGGTAGACCGTATGTATGCATTAACGCTGTTTTCTTTTCCTTGTTGAGTTGAATGGAATTAAGAAGATGACATACATATATATACACATAAATCCAGAATCATTATTATGTCATATATTTCATTATTAATTATTATATATACTTTATAATCATTCATGAATGGTTAATGTGGAGAATGAATCTCATCGCGTCATGGAGACGGTAGTCTGTACGTACGCACGAGCGATGATATCATTTCATGATAGTGGAATTGTATTGGAGTGTATGTATACTATTTCAGAATCAATATCACTTTACAATAATCATATATAGTTATTATGTACACCATTATACCCATCCAAGTAAGGTGGTGGTGGAAAATAGATTACACCACGGCGTGGAGACGGTATTCCGTACGTACGCACGGGCAGTGATTTCGTATTCCGTAGGATGGATAGATGGTGAAAAAAGGTTGTTTCATAATTATAATGACATATCAGTATATAAGTGATACTGATGTTATTACTTCATAATGAAACAACCTAATAAGAAGAAGTCGATGAAGAAATAAAGATGAAAGAATCGGTAACAGACATTAACTTTTCTTTGAAGCGCCTCTTTGAGATCTCCTTTTAGGGCACTAAAATTGGTATTTGAGGAAGACCATAACCTCTAGGATGTTGCTAGGGAAGTGTAGGAGAGAATTTTTCCAGGGTTGGCCGAGATTTAAGGCTCAAGGTGGCATGAGGAAGAGAGGGAGGAGGTGCCCTTTTATAAGGGAGGAGAGGGGCACCTTTGGAATATCTAAAACTATTATTTTCTTATAAAGTCAAATTCGGTTTTAAATAGCTCTAAATTGATTCATTTCAAAGATAAGGTGGTTATGGGTCGAACTCCTCTCATAAAAAAGAATTTAGAGAAGTTTAGGTTCCTATTTTAACCTTATCATTTAGATTTAACATTACGTAAAACAATTTTACTTTTACCCTGTCTTCTTGTGTTCCTATACTATAAGGTTAATAAACTTACAATAAGAAGCCAACAGAACCCCAAGTTGTTTATTATTAATATATATAACCTTATATAAGTCATTTGGTTGAAATTTAGATTTTTAGGAATAAAATAACAATTAATAATATATTATTTGTTTTAAAGACTATTTTATGTCAATTTTGACACTATTTTGTAATTGATTTTTGTGAAAATCATAACAGAATGATTAGTTCTAAAAAAGTAAATTAAAAAAATAATGACATGTCATATTAACATATAAAATTAGTTTATTTCATAAAAAGTCTGAAATTACATTTATTTGGGTATTTATAACATCAATTATTTCAATATTTCATTAATAAGATAATTACTGCATCATCTTTGTGTCATAACTAAATTAAATTATTTAATGTCTAAAAATAAAAAATAAAATACCATTATGTAGGAAATCTTTTTATATTTTTAATGACTAATTATAGTCGAATTTATCTTATGTATATCCCTATATTAAAAATTATTTACTTATTAAACGTTGATTTTAACTATTTTAACCCTTCTTTAAATAAATTAATAATAAATGTCCTAATCTAATCCAAGTGGTCCTAAATGGTCATATTTTATTCCTAAATTTGTTTTTGGTCAAATTAAATTTATCCAATAGAATTAGGACATGTGTTAGGGTAATAATAATATCATTTTTACCCTTAATTACCCTATTTATTTTTAACCGTGGTAAAAAAAATAAAAAGTTACTATTCACCAAATATTATTTTCATCTAATTGAACCACATTTTACTTACTGACATCAACTGTGTCTCTCGGATTTTTTAAATTCTACTCAGAGAAGCGATAAAATTAAGTTTTATGAAAAATTCATTTTTCTTAACTACCACTTAGTGGTTTCACTATTCATCAAAAAAAATGAAAGTTTCCAGAAAAATACCAAAAATTAGGCCTAAGCTATATTTGATATTATGAACTCAAAAATGATTTCTATTTTACCAAATTCAAAACATATCAGTTTCATTAATTAATTTAAAAATTAATTCCCATCGTCAAAACAAATAGCGTGTTCTTAAGAGATAATAACTATCAAAAGATTCACACTTGTTTATGTCTGGTTTAAATGTGAAATTACATCCAATGAACGACATTGTATTAAATTGTAAAAATATATTCTAAATATACTTTAAAACCATTGAAATTAATAATTTATCACTATTAATTATTTTGATTAAAAAGGTTGTTTTTAATTAAAATTTAGTAATTTTCACTATTCATCAGAAAATGAAAGTTATCCGAAAAGTACCAAAATTTCACCCTAAGATAATTTCGATATTACGAATCCAAAAAAGAATTCCATTTTGAAAAATAAAACTTAAAAAATTTCAAAAAGTGGTTATTACTATTCATAACGGCTAGTTTTAATAATATTTTAATAGCATATTGTTGTTTAGTGAAACATGTTATTGCGTACTACACACGTTATCGAGGAAGGTCGCGATTGCGTGTAATGCAAGGCAAGTCAAGGATGTGTGGTGTGCAAGCTCCTTTTGGTGTAGCGTACAACATAAGACATTAATTAAATTAAAAAGAATATTTTTTATAAAATCTCGGTTTGTTACAATACTCAAATTGATGGTCAATATCAATGGAATATAAAAATTATAGAAGATATATTATGAGTTTGTATTTAGTATTTTTTTGGTTACTGGGAGATTCATTTGTAACTTATTATATAATTTATGTTATAAATGATTCCCACCATCGATCCAAAATAGAACCATTCATGGATTTGAATATTATTAAATTCCACTCAACCTTTTGTTAGATGAAATAAGGTGAGTATGAACATTTTGGAACTAGTCTCATGCAAGAGATATATTAGCATGTTTAGTTGATCTAGAGAAAATTTGTTCTCACAGTGAGTTAGAAGAAATATTACACTAACTAGCAGAGGAAATCTATGGAATTTTTGGTTGGTCATTGTGTTTTTCTTTCAGTGTCTACTTGGTTGAGGAATCACTATATTAGGAGACATGTAAATCTATCAACCAGGATTCTTAAGACATTCTAGATAGTGGAAAGGTTTATTTTAGTGGAATACAGATTGGCTCTTCCCCAATGCAATAGTTCCATGAAAAATGTGTTATATGGGTTGTAGAATCAAAGACATACCCTGAAACCTTTTCACGTGCTACTAGATGATGATATTGACTTTTGTGAAGAAGAATCCTTTGAGGAGTATCTAATACAGATTTTGTATCGTAGTTAGAATTACCATTATGGATGGACCATACCTCCAATAAATGTATTTTGAATGCATGGTTGTGTTCAATTCTATTACTAGGAAATGTAATATGATATGTGAGAATAATGTACATACTAGTTCAATGAATCCCCATAGTAAATCTTGGAGTACCTTACAATTTAGGTATTATATGGTTGGGAGGTTGAAATATCTTTTTTTTCTTGGTAAATCCCTCTATGAGTGTTGGATGACAACTTTTAGTTTGGAATTTCTTTTTTTATAAAAATTGGGGGTCGAGTTCATTTCTAGGTAATAGAGATAATTTATTGAGGAAAAATCTTGAAGCATCTGTGGTGAACTTTTTTTAATGGTATCTGGTAATAAATATTTCAAGGTGGTTTGATGGTTTTACGTTGATTGAAAAGAATTAAATGTATATTGACATTTTCCAATAAAATCTTTTTTGAGAGATATCTAATGGACACTTTCACCTTCTGAATGGTTTACACAATGTGAAACAATTGTTGGGTACAAGTTATGAACTGTTTCAAAGCATTAATGGTTACATGCCATGAAACTGGTCCATATCATGAAATAGTCGATCAGTTTTAATTAACCAAAGGTGATTCCTTTTTTGGAAGACCACATATATGGGGAAATTCACATCGTGATAGGGTTTGAAATAATGAATTTCTCTGGTTCTTTGGTTTTAATGAATTCTTTGTGTATGATTTTTTTTCATCCACCGACCAGCTTCCTCTATTGAAACATACATAGACTCTATGATATTTTTTAGTGATTACTTTAATTTTGAATATCTATATCATGTGTTTATATCTAGCTAAGTTTCTTTTATTTAGTTTTCCCTTTCCTTCTTCTATCATCCATTTTGATTGTGTGATCTGTTAACCCTTATTAAATCTGATTCAGATCATATTGTTTCTATGATCTAGGGTTTTCTTTATGATCACCATTCCATTAATTATTTATTGGTGTTACCTATTGGAGGAGTTTATTTAATCACTAGATAAAGGTAGGTTGTCTTAAATATGTCCCTTTGGTCTACTTTTGTTTGTCCAGATATTAGAAATATAACATGATTTCACTAACACAACATGTCTATTTAAAAATAGAATGATGGATATTGATAATATTTTCCATGTACTACCCTTTGGAACCTTCTAGATCCAATGGTGTTCACATCTGGCTTGTATATAACCATTAGTTGAGCCAACCCTTGAATAATAAAGAACTGGATTATGGATTAATGATATTTTTATCATTCTATGATACCTCATCTGATTAATTTCGACAGATTTACCTTGTAAAATGGATTACATGATTTTTGAAATCATTGGTGATGATTTTTAATAAATGGGTGTGTACACAGGAATGATAATGGAGTAAAGTAACATTTATTCAATTAAGGGAAAATTGATTGAAAAATGGAAATTAGATTAATTATCCATTGATAATTTTTATATTAGGTTGTCTAATTTAGGATGTTGTGAATTAAGTTGTGTTTTTTTCGGATATTCATTTATTTTGGGCTTTTCTTGCTGATGACTAAATACTTAAATAAATATATGTTTCCCAGGGATATTAGAGTTGTTAAATAAAGGGAATTATTAGGTTATGTATTAATTCTTATATAAATGGATTTTCTTGGTAATACCTAACATAATATATAAATCAATCATGCTAGTTATTCTTAAATTATTATATGAATGTCCTTGACAATTTATGTTTTAATTCTTAAATGGATTTACTTGGTTATGTGATTATACAATGGACATGTTGTTATGGTTCTAATTTTTAAGCTACATTATCAACGATATTCTAACAAGGCTTCAAAAAAATTATAGTGTATCAATTTATTAATTAATACTTCTGATTATCTCTTTATTAGAACTAATTGTTATCAGATGGGTTTTGTTTAGAAATAGTGGCTCTGAACTAATGAGTTTTAATCAAAACCTATTCATCCTTCCATTTGGTACCTAAGAATATTACAAGGATATAGTTTTGGATAATGTTTGGGGACCTTGATGTTGATTGTTTCATACTGGATGGATTGAATCTTGGTGACAGGACAACCATGGGGTTCAAGATAAGGTTCTTTTGAATTTATTTTTGTTAGTTGGGCCTTTTATCTATTTTACATTGAATTTGAGATTTAGATACATTCTATCCTTAATTGCATTGTAATTTTTATATTATTGGGTTTTCTAGTCAAATGTAATATTTAGTTTATCCTCTATGATGCACTGTTTACGCTACTTTAGTTTACTCTTATATATTTTTATTTCCACTATATTACAAATCTATACTTAGGAGGTATAGTCTCCCCATTATCTTCTCGACACCCCCATTTCTAGTTGATACCATATAGTGTATTTTAATTCATGCTTGAGTTCTAGTACCCAACTATATTTATAAATGTGATAGAGTGATGGATCGAGGGACATTACAATGATATTATTTTATATATTTATTCAAGTTGGTCAAACAAACTAAACTATAAAAATATAAAAATTTAATGGATGGGTATGAAGTGATTTAGTTATAATATAAATATACCAAAATCCTAATGAACTTATATAGTGGTCATCAAAAAGATATATAAGAAATTTAATGTTGTAAAAGTATAAGATAACCTATATTATGTAATTTTATTGTGTGAAGAAATAAATTTTACCTTTTAAAACCCTTTGTTTATGGTTAAATTTTCCATGGTTGTTTAATGATCGTATTTTTATAGGATTTAAAATATGACATTATTAATTTATTTTACAGTATATTCATCCATTAGATCTACTATCATGACCATTCATTTTGGATGATGATGAAAATAAAAAAATAGAATCAATCATTCCTTAGAGGTGGTAGTTTACATGTATGAATGGGTGTTAATTTCATTTTCCATTGAATGATGAAAATTTGAAATATGGTTTAACAATTATCAATATAATCTTTTAAAAATTAATTACTATATATTTAATTCTTTATTTGGACCATCCTTATAAGGTGTTGAAGGAAAATGACACTCATTTCCTCCTAGTGGGGGAAGTCTACCCAATGCTGAATGACCATGTTTTTCTACATAGTAAAGGGATTGGTGGTGAAATATTATATCATTGTTATAATGACATGCTAGTATAAAAATTATACTAAGGTTATAATTTTTATAAGGTGTAATCTAATTTTACAATGAAAAATGCACACTGAGAATGAGTTTTGAGAAATTAAGGGTTAGAAAATTTACCAAAATTAATGGATTCTCTACCTTAAAAAGGATGATAATCACATTAGGGATAGTATTTTGAGATGGCTTGAACATCATCAAGGTATAATGATATTATTAGGATAATTTTGTAAATTTTTTGTCAAAACTAATTGGCCTATGGTGTTAGTGGAAATGAGGATATCACAGGCCAATTTATAAGTGAAAAGTGAAGGCATATATTTAAACACCTAAAAACATTATAATGGGAAGCCTCTATCTAGAAATATATTTCTAAAAATGGGAAATAATATAGTTTTAAAAAAATGGTACAACTATGTCTTAGACACACAATAAAATTTTCAATTTTGGATTTTACCACGGTAACTACTTTTTACCTAAGGTATCTTATCATTTATGAACAAAAACAATAGGGGTTATATTAAATACTTTTTTCCAAAAAATAAAAAATTAAATCCATAATATTATATTCATATTATAAATGTGATAAAAAATTATTTTTAAAATATCAAATGTATAATGTATAACAAATATTTGTTTGAAAAATATTACTCATTATGTAAAATATAAAATATTGGTTTTGGAATTAAAAAAATAAAAATTATAATTTCACTTATAAAATAAATGTATCATCATAAAAAAATATTTCATGAATTTATATTTCATAATTATATACTAATAATCTCATAAAAGTCATGTTATTTAAAAGAACATCATTTTTCACAATTATTATAAAAATCAATCATTTTTGAAAAATCCCAAAATTTCATACAATGATAATATTATTATGATTAGTACAAAAAATGAATTTTATTGTTTCAAATTTAACATTATAAGAAATTTATTGTAAAATTATAAATAAAATTAATAAACATATCGAAAATATTTTTTATTGAAAAATAACTTTTCAAAATACTATTTAATCTTATTTTAAATTTTTATTAAATATTAATTAATAGAGAATTAATCAATCAATTTAATATTTTTTTAGATATACATTTAACTATTTTTACTTATTTTTTTATAAAAAGTGAACCTCATAAAGAATAACTTTATAACCATTATAATTAATTATGTGAAATTGTATAAAATATCATTTATATTAAAATGTATTCTGTTACATTTCATAATTAGGGTCCTCCTAAAAATTAATCATATAGTTTTACATGTCGTATATAATATTTATAACATATATGTATATATAACATGGATACTTTTTTGTTTCTTTGAATGTGCATCAACTTATAAATAATATTTTACTCAATTATAGAAAATTGTATATTAAAATCCCATGACTTCGAATTCTCCCCCCATAAATAAATTATATCCACATAATTATAATTATTCATAATAATTGAATATAGAATATTGTGTTATTAAAAAATTATTCATTTGGGATATAACCTTTAATATAACATCTAATTTACTGTCTTAGGATATATTAGGTTTCTTATATATCCTCAAACAAAATTATCCATTCATTCAATCATGTACCCCATTATGTATTTAAAATAATCATATATTCTCCATAGCATTCCTATCCCTAAACTATTCAAATATAAATGATATTAATCCAATGAGAGATTATATATTCCTAAAAAATCATATACCATAAAACATTAATTGTATTACTAATTATATCATAAATACATAAAATTATAAATTTATATCATAATAAAAAAAGAGGATAAACTATCTAAAAAATATCATGGATGAAATATATATTAAATATATTATATATTCCATGGATATTAATACATTCAAAATTAAATTTGATTCTACTTAAACATCTAGAATATTTTTATCCTATGAGTTTTCCATATCTAAATTATGTGTTCCACAATAGTTCTCCTAAAAAATAACAATGCCATAAAATAAATTTTTTGGTATATTGATACTATTTAATATATGTTCCTAATACTTTATATAAACCCTTAAAGGAAAAAATACTTATATGATATAAATAGTTTTCATAAATTTTATATTATACCATAATACATCAATAAATGTCACTAAAAAGTTAAAATATCAATGATTGAAATAATTAATTTCTATTATGATATCAAAATCACTTCCTAAGCTAAGAATAGTAATATAACCATTTCCATTATAATGGGAATATTACATGATTTTCAACTCTTCTGGTTCTCTCTCTTATTCTATTATAAGAACTAGATATTTTGAGATACATTCCTTTCTAACCTTTATTCCTGTTTTATTATTTCAAAAAAATAATAAAACCAAATATTTTTATTTATAAAATTAAATTAAATTATAATATGAATATGGAATGTCAAACCTGGTATATCTTCTCAAATTAAACCATCATTCCATTTTAAGATAATTTTAGTTTAATATACTTTTATTTAAGATAGGTTGTCTTATATGTTAAAACCAAATCACATAACATAATAATTATATAAACCCTTCATAATAATTTATCAAGTGAATTTTAGACTAATTCATATCCCCCATGAGTTTCAAACCTTCTGAGAATTTTGGCCTCCATGAAATGGACTTGGTGACGATTGAGTCACTTCTCAATGAAACCCTTTCAATGTTATTTCATAATGGTACATTTATGAAAGATCCAATATACAAATATAGAATTTGGAAAAGGAAGTTATTGTAAAGAAATCTATACAATATCAACTTTTCCAAAATTTCTAGATGTTATCCTATACTTAGACAAACACCTTATAAGTATCCCTATGGTTTCTTATATTGTTCACTTAACATAATAGCCATAATATTTTACCAACTGGACAAAAGGGTTATCTATAAATTTTCAATTATATTCATCCTCAACTTATAAACATTTGATGAAATTCATAACTCTCAATTTTTTCACACCCAGTATCATCCAAATCTCAAATATTTTCTACACCATACTCTAATAAATAAAATTTCACCCCCAAAAAATGGTTCTCTCATTATAATACATAAATAAAAAATTCCATTGAAATTCATTTCAATTAACTTTTAGAAGATTCGTACTTTTGTTATCTTCATAGCCTAGGGACATGGACACATAAGAATGTGGTAAACTCAAATGTAATGTAAGTGTAAAAAATACACAACAATAAACTATTATAAGGGAGAATAAAATTAGTATATAATTATAATCAGAATATATAATAATTTCATACCAACAAAATCATAGATCAAAATTCAAGAGTTTTTTATAACACTATGCATAATATATAACATGAATCAAAATTGTGTGAAAAAATTTAGTGAAAATCATAATCCATGATAGAGTAATGTTTTTAAAATAACAATGAAAAAATTATGGAATATCTTGTATCGCAACAGGGAGATATAGTAAAACAATAAGAATGGAAATCATAACATAGTTGAACAAATAACACACCATGTTTCCCATAGTATATTAGGATTCACTCGCCAATTTCCCTTAGTGGATTAGGATTCAAAAATTGTTACCCATATCATATTGAGAGTTATAACTCATTTCACTAATACCCCATCAGAGTAATGCTTTATCCAATGCATTGGAGGGATATATATGTCCCACGAATCAGTTAATTTTAAACCATAACATGTGTTCCATATAGTAACATATCATAATAAACACATGGATAGAAAATAGGATTAATATAATAGGTCGGAAGGAACTCTTAGAAATAAAAGGTGTATAAAATGTAAAAAGGTTGCCTTTTTGGTAAATACTAGTCAATAAAAATAATAAATAATTTACAATATACCCCCAATGATAATGTTTATATAGTGAAGAAAATAATTGCCCCTATTTATTGATCAATAGAATCTTAGTTAACACCCTTCAATCAAGGAATATACATATATAGTTTTCATAAATAGAAGTAATTTTAGGAAAATTTACATCTATTCATAGTATATGGTAAGAAAGATTAAATTAGTAATCAATTATAAATTTGATGGAAAATAAAATTTCACAATCCATTTGAGTATAGGTGGATGGTAACATTTGAAGAATATCCTTAATCAGGAATAAATTTATTACAGGACAATGAAATATATGAAAAAGACTTTTTTATATTTTTTGAAAAATAACATTTAAAATAAAAAGTATGGATGATATTTTAAATAAATATTACATGAAATATTTAATAAAAATTGTATAAAAATAATTTATTTTATTAAAAATGACCATATGGGGAGAAAATATCATATAAAATGATAAATTTTGATGAACTACTTTTTCACGTGAGTAAAATACAAAAATAAGATTTAAGAAAAGGTTTCTATCATTATCAGAAAATCAGATGATATATGTCATTTCAAAGGATATTTTAAAAAAGGTACAGGAAAATAATTTGAAAATGTTTAATTTTAAAATGATTCCTGAATAATGGATCTTTTAAACTGACATTATATTTATAGGAAATGTAGAGACAAAGATAATATACTTGATGATGAAATAATGACTCTTGTTAGTAGATCGACAATACCATTTTGATGATTTAAATAGTAATTATAATTGTATTATGTTTTTTAAAAAATATAAATAAAAAATCAGTTATATTTAAAATTTTATGGTGTAATTACCCAAAATAAGTTCAAGTTGAATCATTGTGACTATATTAATGAAAAATTAGTTACCAAAGTCCTTGAAACAAGGATAATAATTGGGTTTAATGAATTTATGAAAAGAAAATAATTTGTCTTAGTATTCACCATGTGTAAATAATATAAGATAAATATAGATTCCTAGTATTTAAATACATCATATAATTAAACAATATGTATAATAAAATAAAAATGTGTATGATGGAGGAATTGTTTATGAAAACACCATAAATTATTTTCATTCATAGCTGAATACTTATTAAGTGCATGTTTGGGAAAAAAATACCATAATCAACTGTATCATCACATTTTTCTTATACATAAAATTTAATAAAAATTTATTATTATCCCAAAACATTCAGATCTTTTTTAATGTTTCCCACAAATTGAAGTTTCTACTTTGCAGTTCAATTAGGATTTGGCACTTCGCAACCTCACATTGGTTGCTCGTTTCAATCAATATCCTTCATCGATCGATTCCATTGATTGATTTGTTTCCAAATCCTCATTTTTATAGAATATGTTGATAGTAGGTCTTCATGATAGTTAACATATCATAATTTCGTTCTACTTTGAGGATGGTTTTATTTTATCTTGGTCTAGAGAACCTCAAATATGCTATGTAACCCACTTTTTTCTCTTTCAGTGGTCATACAATGTCTATATGATGTGTGATGCCCTGACTATAGAAGTGTGGGTTTGAATTATTAACCTTCCACTACCTTTTAAAAATATAAAAATTATCTACATGTTTGGGAACATGTTTAGTCATTTATTCTATTTGAACAGTACAATGAATGGGGTTTTCCATCATATTTCTCCCCATTTTTTGGCAATGTCAATGATTCAAAACCATGAGTTAATTGGATCTGGATTATGGTCGATGAAGAATTTAGATGCAATAAGATTGTGGTATTAACATCTTGGATATATTTCTTCTATTATTATAGGTTTTTGGGAAACTCAATTCCTTCCTGTTGGAGTGGGAGCATGAATCTACAAATTAAAGATGCCTATAGTCTACAAATTGTCCTAACTATCACAGACAAATCTTTTGATCATTAGGTTTATGAGGAAGGTATCAATTCAAATGATATTATGGTCAATCCATGTAATAGGATTCTTGGACCATGGTTTTTAGATATTTTTTGCAATCTGAGTAGAGATTTGTATAATTGTTAAGAAGGAAGAATAGGACTCGCATGAATATAGACCATCTTATGCTGATAAGGTTATGTATGGAGGAATGGTTAATGGACCAGAAGTTATTAACTTCACTACCACATTTTTTTATAATTCCCATGCATATTTAAGAGTTCTATCCAAGTATCATGTTTCCCTAGGTCCAGATATAGTTTTGTATCCTATTTTGGTACTGCTTGTTCAACCTAAACCTCCACAGTCAATTAATCTCCATAATCATTTTATATTATTTATTTTTTAATGGGAAGGATAATATTAATCCCACAGGATAGAAAACATACATCACAATACATAATTTAAGTCAGGTCACATAAATATTTCCATAGATATAGAGCTATGTGAAAAGGAAGCATACTCCCCTGTGATGACAGATTATGAGAAGGATTCCCAAGGAGACACAACAGTGGGGTTTGGATCGAGGAAGGTCAATCAAGGGAACCTTATCTCTTGGAATTTTCAAGTATATAATGGATTGAAAAGGAAATAGCCCAGGAAAATTATTCTAATATCTCAAAAGATATTACTACTAGATCATCAAGGAAGGAAAATAAAAATAGAATAGAGAACATACTGGGGGATCCACAATTTTTGATGCTGATAAGTAATTTTTTGGAGTGTTAGATAAGAAAGTTCTAGGTAAAGGAATAAAGGACCATGATGATGATTTAATGGTTCTAAATGTGGAACCAATATCTAATGGATCCGTATTAAGAATTTCATGCATGGTGGAATTGAAGAATGGTGAATATCTGGAGCTTTTTTTATAATCTAAGGATGAAATATTAGTTGATGTATTTTAGATTAATTCTTCGAATGAGGTTTTCAGAAGAATATACGAGAGTTCAGTGTGATTTGAAATTAATTAAGAGAAAAGATGTGGATCAAAAAACATGGCAGAATTTTGGCATGGGTTTTCCATGAAAGGATGATCAATGTGGAGTAATATATCAAGTCCAAGCACAAGATGGAAGATCATTTTGAAGATCATCTAAGTAATGACCTTAATACATTGGTAACCATAATTAATTAGTGTCTTTATTGGGTGGGTGGTTCTAATAATCATATTCTTGTTTTTGACAACTTTTTATGATAATATTTTGGTTAAAAACTTGGATATGGACATGTTCAGGTTACCCACTTTTCCCTCAAATGTTCTTTTTGAATAAAAATTTAATTTTTAGTCACTGTGAAATATCAAACTAGTTTTGAGAATGTTTTATAATTCCAGTGTCATTCATTAATATTCCTCTCATTATTATAATTATTATTCTACTAAATGTGTTTCAATTGATATATTATTATCCTGTATAATGTTATAATTTTCTTCCTCTAAGAGTTTTTGGTAATTATCATTAAAGGAGAAATCGGTGACGAGCATGTTTGGATGATATTTAAAAATGATTGATGGTATCTTAATTAATGAGTTTAAAAATTATTTAACCATTGTAGAATAAAATAAATTATATAAATATTGATTTAATATCTTTACATCAATGTAGTTATCATGTTCATCCATGATACTATGTTCTTTTACTGTCCAATTGGTTTGTCAAACTAACACAATAAAAAACGTATCATTATTTAATGGATGATTATGATAATATTTACTTTTAGAATAATTATTTAAAAATAAAAATGGTTTTATTAATTAATTATTATTGAGATATATAATAATCTAAATTAATTATAATACAAATTAATATAAAAAAATTTATTTCATATTATGATGAAGTCATTTTTTCTCATAGAATGCTCTTTTCCACAGCTGGATTTCTGATTTTTATATTTTTATTCATATTTTAAATGTGTATAAAATTTATGTTCATAGGAATTTAATTCATAAATTAATATAAAATTTACCCAAAAAAATAATTCTCAGTACCATCCATATATGTTGGTGATGAAAATAAAAATATAAATCAATCATTGTGTTGAGGCAATAGTCCACACATACATAGAGATATTGGTTTCATTTCCAGTAGAATGGGTAAAAGAATTAATATATATTATAATTTATGAATATTAAATATATATATTACATAGATATTATATTCCATATTTAGACCATGCTAGTGTAATGGTGATGGAAAATGAAATATGTTGAATTGTGGAGTCAGTAGTCCACACAATGCATGAATGGTGGTTTCATTTTTCCAAATAAAAAATGGAAAGGTTTTTAAAGAATGTTCCATAATTATAATAAATTTGTGGTATAATCATTATAATGATGATATCAATTTATTATAGTGTAATAAAATTTAAGGAAAAAAATTCCCAAAATGAAATGGGAATGGGAAAGGACCGACAATAAATTTATGTCACAGTCCTTTGATATTGACATTTAAAAGGGAGTTAAGACATATAGGGATTGTATTTTATGAATACTGAATCCTATATATAGTGTTATATAATGATTAATATAGGATAGGGTAGAGTTTTGGATGATAAAGTTAGGTTTCTTTGTGATGGGATGTGATGAGAGGAGTACACTCTTTAAAAGTGAGGACCATGGATTTTTTTTTCAAATACTCAAAACATCATAATAATGAGAAGTAAATATGATTCAAAGTAGTGAAATAATTGGGAAATAATCTTTATTGGAATATATATTAATGATCTAGGCACCAACCACCCTTTACCGCACATGTTTTAAACATGTTTTCAACATAATAGTAGTATATTTTTTTTTTACTTTTATCATTTTAACTTTTACCATGCTAACTAGTTTTTACCTAAGGTGACATATACTTTATGCTAAAAAATAATATGGAAACTTTTACATAATTTGGAAATATGAATTAGAACTATGAAATCCATTTTATTTGCTTCACTTTCAAAAACATGAGAAAATTATTTTTTAAAATACTTAATGATAAATTTATAGAAATAATTTTTTAAAAAATACAACTTTTGTTATAAAATGTAAAATATGAGTTTATAAATTAAAAAAATATATATAGTAAATTATAGAATAAATAATTTGACATATAAAATTTTTCATAAACCTATATATCATACTTATATACTAATAATATAAAAACACTTATGTTACTTGTAAAAACATTATTTTTCATAGGTCTCCAAAAAAGAAATCATTTTAGAAAAAAACTTATACTATAATAGTGTTATTAACCCTATACAGAAATTATTATTATATTTTTAATTTAAAATCTTAAAATACATAAATTAATAATTAAATTAAAATTATAATGAGTTGTGATAACAATTTTGATATACACATTTTTTATTCATAATTTTATTTAAACACTAATAAAGCTATCATTAATCAATAAAAACACATTTTATTGACATCAACATTTCAAAACTATATAAATATTTTCTATTATGAAAAAATTGTTTATAAAAATATATATTCTCAAACATGATAATAAAGTTAGTGTGTACATATAAAGTATCATTTAAATATAAATATATTGTATTATGTTTCATAATAATATTACACTTACTAATTCAAAAGTTATCTTGAGCAGTGATATTTAATATTTATAATATATAAAAATATATCAGATGGTTTCTTTTTTTTGTACTGGAGCATGATATTGAACATATTTCAAAGAATTAGACGAAAATTTATAATAGAAACTATTCTCATTAAAATATTATCCCACATATGTAAATCATGAACACAACATTCAATAGATGTTCTTTTTGCACTTGAAATAAATTTTTCACTGCACATTACACAATTAATTTTATGAAACAAGTTTAATCTTATCCCCTTATAATATATTCGATTTATGTTAATATCATCAAGAAGATTCATTCTCAGATGATTGCAATTAATGAAATACAATTGGTAGATTAGAGTGTTTCTTACTTAGGGATTTGACTATATCCAAACCATTAGAATATCAATAACATTAGTTCTTATTTTTCCCATTTATATTATTCCTATGACATTTAGATTAATCATTTATTTTAAAGATATAAATTTTATAGATTTTTGAACTTCTATTGTCTGATGGAATAACCCCAATTATCTTTCAATCAATAAAAAATTTGGGATGTTTCCTATATTATAAACATCTATTCATACTATGTTTTATTATTATTATAATACAATCTTCCATTGGAGTAACATTCAAATCCATAGTAATCAATATCCAAGAATAGTAACCATACCAAGTCTTCTTATTTTTTTCAATTTTAATCGGTATTCCCACTGAATTGGAAATATATCATAGAATTTCAGTGATTCAATATTGAATTCTCATCCCATAAGTCATCACCCAGGACTACACATGGAATTTTTTCACATTAGATCAAAAATATTATCAATATATAGAATTGTAAGAAATCTATTTTTTGGGGATGTGTAATAGAAACCCTATGCCCTCCTATTCAATCCATCCAATTGGAAGGTATTGTGATATTTTCTATTTTTTCACTTTGATTCTAAAATCTAAAAATACCAAGATATCATAGAAGTGTTTAACTAGATAATTAATGTCTACATTATTTTCCCTTCATAAAGGTGTAATTTTATCCATGATTTTGAAATTTTATAAATTAATTCTTTTAGAATGGAATACTTATTTTCTTTGACATATAAAGTGATACCTTTCATAATGATATGAGTGATTGGATTTATTTGACTATTTGGAAAATAAAACCCTATACTCATTTTCATAGGTTCTAAAAATGAATTCTTCTTCAAAATCTCAACATAAGCATCTTCTAATTGTAAATAATTATTATGTGTTATAAAAAAAATAACTTGGAATGGATAAAAAATTACAAAACCAAAGAGGCTTTTGATTCATAAACCTCAAGCATTCCTTAGAACCCTGGTCCCTGAGGTGTTTAGGAGGTGTGCCCCCATTTTATACAGTTTCCATAATCTAAAAAAATAAATGATTAATTATAAAAAAAATAATGAAATATTGTAACAACTGGTACCTGATAAAATCATAGACACCCTTCCTAGTTATTTAAACCGTTTTTATTGTTAGAATAGAACAATTCATAAGAGTAACATTCATGTCATTAGAAAACAATATCCTATAATAGTTACCATAACTAGTATTTTTAGTTTTCCTACCCATCATAATTGGTATTCCCTCAAATTATGAAATATCTCGTACAATTTTAGGGTGAAAATATAAAATTTTCAGCCCATAAGTCATCACCCCGGTCTACACATTGGATTTTTTATCATTAAATCCATATTATATGTCACAAAAATTGAAATAAATCAACATGAAAAAAATTTAAAATGATAGTGGATTTTGATTCATAATCATTAATCATTCATTAAAACCCTTCTCACTAAGATGTGAATTGGGTGTGTCTCCTTTTTATTCAACTTCCATAATATGAATAATTAAGAAATTAATTATCATAAGATTAATGATAAATTTTAAAAACTAGGCACCACTAATAGTATTGACACCCATGTCTTAACATGGTCATATGTTCCTGGAACACCAGGTTCCCAATCTTTCTCCAATGACAGATGGTGCACTCCCTGGGGCCCACCCATATGCCTGAATGGTTAATCCTTCTAATGTATTTCTCTATAGGACAACACATTTCCTTTCCACTATTCTTTTTCCCCACTCACACACATCCTAACAAACTTCCCAAAAGGTCACCTGTTATGATCACTACTCCAATACTTGTACGTTTTACTATGGATATATAATCTGGTAGGCTCCCAAATAAAAAGTTGAAACATGTTGTGATGCTTCATATAATTTAATCATTTACCCCTTTATCATTATAGGGTGTTACATTCAATTACTTCCCCTTAGAGAAAAACATACTCATTGTGGACCATAAATTTGATCTTAGGAAGTTCCACCCCACTTAATTTTAGGTTCATGTTCTGATACCAAATGTGACAACTGGGACTCGCTAACAGCATAGCCACCTGGCCTTAATATAGTCATTGGGTCATGTCTTATCCTGTACTACCAGTTTCCCCACAAACATGTGGTCTCCTACCAATAGCAGACACATTGTCCTTAATGGGTCATCAGACTAATTAATCTCCCCATTTCCCAACACATGTTCTTTCTAGTGTGCTTCTCCCTTACATTCACACCCATTGGGAAACTTCTTAGAAGTTCTTCCATCATGATCACTACACCGGGTCAATCATGTTCAACTATGTAATTCTAATCAGGTAGGCTCCTAAAAACAAAGGTGCACCTTGTTGACATGAGTCATGTCATTTATTCATTTAACCTATTATAATTATTTAGTGTTATATATATCATTAATGATTATGAATAAATAAAAAATATTTGATTAATTAAATTAAAATTATTCATTATTAATTATTATATTTTTTTTCTTATTTATATATCATAAAAAAAATCTAACTTGCACACATTGACTCCATTGATCGTGGATTTATTTTGCCTACCATTATATTCACTCTGGATCTTTTCTATCACTCTTTATTACGTTTACAGATAATTTTGATCATGGATACTGTATGGATAAAAGGGACTATGTGTAGTAATTATTATCGACCATGTAAATAGACCCTCAATGTCCATGGTCAAAGATAGACTTTTAAAATGATCATTGTCATAAACTTTTTTCAAATAGTTTCATGAATATAAAAAAAACCACAGTGTTATATTTGATGTTACTAGTTTAGAACCACACCTTTACTAATTGGATATTATGCTCCTAAATTATAGAGAAGTTTGACATGAAGCCCCTCTATACATAAAAAATACTCAATTGAGCCTTCAATATCAATATAAACCATGCACCTAGTATGTATAAATTATAAGAAACATTTATTATTAGATTTCAAAAACTATTATTTCACATTATCATTTGAATGAATACTAAATCACATTTCTTATAGACATAATGAAATTATATTTTCCTAGAATAAAATTTCAATGAAATTTAACATTTTAAATTAATGTATATAAATAATAACATCATTAAAAAAATTAATTAGTGTAAAATATAAAGTAAAATGAAAAAAATTAAATTTATAAAAAATATCAGGAGCCATTCATATACATAAACAATACATAAAATGTAATTATAAAAAAATTAACATATATTTATTTAAATTAAATTCAATGTTTTATATATATGTTGAAGTCATATTACCTAGTAGATCCCTATATTATTCTCCCCAAACAGCATTGATGTGTTATCGTGGGATCATTTCAGATTCATTTTGGAATAATCTTTCCATGAAATATATAGAATATACAGTATAAACCATAATTTTCAAAATACAATTTTAGAAATACACTTTTATCTAATATAAAATATCATAATGTAATAAATTATTTGAAAATATTTCTTAGAATAAATATGAAATGGAATTCCCCACATCATAGGATAAAATGTGAATGTGTGTGTATATATATATATCAGTATAATTTTCCCAATTTTATTATTTTGATATATCACAAACTTTGTTCAGTTTGTGTGGATGGGGTCCAAAGGATGTAAATGTACATAATTGTATTGGATGAATGTGAATCCCATCACCTAGATCATCCAAGATGGTAATAAGTAAGATAGAACAAAAGAATACAAAACAACACATACCTTACTATATATCATCATCATCAATGATTTATTGAGGTTGATTGGTATCATTGAACTACATTGGAAAGTTTCTATCCTCTAAACAAATTCAATCATGATTGAAATCAAAGGCCACATGTATATATCTCATTATCTTTCAATAGTGTTATAGAATTTCATTTTCAAAGGAAATTGATTAACAGAAAATTTGATATATGTTTTTATTTGTATAAGGTGAATAAAACCCATAATTGGTTCAATAAAAACATTCATTCATAATATAGCACTATTTAATGAGGTTACTTTAATGATTAGATTATCTTATAAAAATTTTCCTTCTTATTTTATAATTTTTAAAAAAATTTATCATTTATTTAATAATATTATTGTTTAAATTATGTACATCACTTTTGTTAAAAATTCAAACAAAATGACATGATTCCCACTATTTCATGGTATTTTTTAATTGCATATATCCATGATTAAAAACAATGATATTTTAATATTAAGTTTTAAATTTAAATTTTTATTATTTTATAATTATGTTGGATAAACATATATATATCAGAATTCAATATCATAAAAGTATTTTAATTCTATCCCATTTATCATCTAAGGTTTAATCTAGATAGAAAATGAAAAATCATCTGAATCAAAATATGAACCATAACACACCAAGAATTAACTCATCATATTTAGTTATAAAGCAGGTGAAAATCACTTTGATTATTAATGTTTTTCATTTAATATTATATTCAATAATATTATCTCAATGGTTGATTTTATGATCATTTCACCATTAAAAGTTATAAAGGTAGTGTTGAAAAATTAATAAAAAGTTCAAAGGCCTTAGATCACTTATTCCAAACCCCTATCAGTGAAAAACAATCATCATGATTATAAATGAATTTTTGATAAATGTAAGACTTTTTTAACTTATAATATTGTAAGATGTATTATCTGATAAATAAGATGGAATATTAACTCTAGAACTCTTATTAATGATAGTGGATACTATTTTTTTAAAGAGAGTTGGAATGAGAGTATAAAAAAATATTTTACGAGAGTCATAACAATAAAGAATATTATAAGATTATGAATTTGTAATATGAAACATAATTTTATTTTTTAAATTATTATTTCTTCTATTTTTCCCATTAATTTTGTTAATCACATATATTTAGAAGTAAAAAATCTTATAAAATAACTAAAACATATTATAAATTTAAAAATTTTGACTATTAAAAATTATTATTGGTTTTATCAAAAAAATACCATTTTTATTTTAAAAAACAATCAATGAATTATATTCCTTAAATCCTCCAAACATTTTAGAAAATGGGAATGAAATCCAAAAATAAGGATTTTTCGAATAAAATGATGCTTTTGATATTAAATGATGGTTCCTAAAAAGAAATCACTTATATGGTAAAATTCAAAAAATGAATGGTGTTTTCCAAACCCACTTGTATATGTCTTATTAGATTTTTCCCCACTTCTATAAACTTTTCAATATTTGATGAAGATATGTTTTTAGTTTCCACTCATGGTTATCATGTAATTTGGAAATACATTTTACTATTATGTTTCAACAATATAAAAAATAATTTTGATTTATTTTAATAGAATATTTATTTTTGAAATGGAATTGTGTTAATGATCGTATGAATGAAAAGTGATATTTGGGAAACTATAATATAACCTTTATATAGGTGTTATTTAAATACTAAAAATAGAAATGTCATGGTACATTGGGAATAGATAATATTGTAATTTATTTATTGTTATAATGGATGTAAGGTTACTCGTGAGGATAAATTTAATTTTTTTACCTATAAATTAAATATAAGAATGTTGATATAATTATTAGTAAATATTATATTTTTATGTGAAGATTATTTTCCATTAGAATATTTATAAAAAAATTATCTTTATAAAGAGTTTTAATTAGGACTTGTTATATTTGATATCCATTATAATATTTTCAATATATAAAATATGTTTAAGTGTTTTGACTTTTCCTAAAGTCCTCAATAATGGATTTCTGTTTTTTGAGGTATGTTGAAAACATACGGTTACATAAAAAACTATCCATTGTAGTACATACTTATGTTTATATGTACCATATTTTAGTCATTTTCCATTACATATTGATTAAAAACCAATTGTATACTATATAATTTTAATATTTGTAATGTTACATATCAAAAATAGTGTTGTGGTAGGAAAAAAATGTGAAATAGACTAATCTTTATATTTTATTATTTTGTGTGGTATATTACCCTATATTAATTAATGAGAGAAGAATAAGAACAACCATGTTTTCTTAATATATTTTTTAGTAAATAATAAATAATTTCATGTTGAACAGCACTGTACTTTGTTTTGTGTCCACCTAAGATCTATGTTACCACGTCTTCATTCTCATTACTAAATGAAAAATTATATCATTAATGTGAATCTAAATAGATTATTATCATGTTATTTAAACAATATAAGAATCATTTGATGATATAGGGATATTTTTATGATTTTTAATAGAGTTTAACATTCAAATATTAAATGGGGTAGTTTCCTAAAGAATTAATACAGTTGAAAAAATTGATTTTCTATCTTATAATTGATGGAATGTTAGAACTCTAAAATGGTAAAATATTAAAGGGGGGTATATCCAGTGAAAACCCTAAACTAGTAATGTAATTCCCCACAACATTTAAAAGATAATCCTAATTCACCTCATGGACTAATAATAGAGTTTGTTCGTGAACAGAAATGTTTCCCCATGACAAAAACATCCCCTATATCTAACACCTCAACCACATCCTTCCCACCTCTTTAACTATTTAAAAAATGAACCCCAGCACAAAATAACCACATGAATAACACCACAAAGCATTCATCATGTGAATAATCATACACATCAACAACATCTAAGGGGGCCTAATAAGGAAAAAATCATTAACACATCACAAAGTTCAAACTCGGCCTATTTTTATCACATATAATACAAATTCCTTTGGAAATTTATTTTTAAATATATTTGCAGTCCAAAATAAATTCCAAGAGAAATAATAATAAATATCATACATAATAAACAAAAGACAATGAAGCCCCATTTTTTATTAGAAAATGTTACTACATCATTAAAATAATGATACCCTTTAAATAAAAACTAGGATCCAACTTTTAAAACACATTTTGGTCAAAATCCCAAATATCAATCTCATTTATAAAAAAAACCCCTCTTTGGAAATTTATAAAACATAATGAGTTAGTAAAAACCATTTCTGAATCAAGATCCATTCTTTCCAAGCAGTTCAGTAACTGTTTCCAAAGGAATCCCCCAATTAAGCATGGAAACCCATTTTCAAAGAAAACTAGCTTGAATACACAAAATGATATTGATTCTAAAAAACAATTAAAGTATACAAATATCAGATATCTTTTGAATAAAATTAAATGAATCACAAAAGCCTAAATTTTGTTGTGGAACCATGTAAACATCAATAAAATCATTAAAAATACACCCCTACTACAACTCACAATCATTGCAAAAGTAAATCCAAATTTATTTAAAATAAAATAGGAATAAAAATAATCCAAAAATTTACACATTTATTAGAGTGTATGTAAAAATGTAAAAACCAATTTAAAACTATATAGAATATCAGAACATTCTAACACAATGTATAATCATTAACAAAACCCCAAAAAACTCCAAATAGAGGATATTTAGAGAGAAAGAGAATCCCATAGAAGGCACTCTTGTTGGATGAAATTGAGCGGGGAGTCTAAGGGAATAAACCCACATAAAAATATTGAGAATAAAATAAATTCCCCTCATAAAGTGGGTAATATTTTTAAATATCATAGTTGAACAACCTATGTGTTAACCATATATATCCCCACTATTATGTGATGCACAGGCTACAAACATAGGCTTCCCAATTAGTTTAACCATCCAACAACAATGCCACCAGGGAAAATACACTATAAGAGGTTACATAGTTAATCTAACTATGAACCTTAATCATGTGACCAGGAAGAGGTCTCCATAATTCACCATTTTCAGTACAAAACACAACAAACTCAAGGGGGTAAATCATATAATAAATACCCCAAAATAAAAATAACACTAATGTCAAAATTTATTCCATCACTCATTTTTATAATCATTTATCTGTACGTTATGGTTTTAAAATGTTATTATAACGTTTTCATAACCTTTTTCTCATTGTGTATTGATATCTCCCAAGTTTACCCTTTCTGAGCATCTAAGATCTCTCTTTCTTATGTTTCATTTCCCAATGTTTTGATGAAATTTATTGTATATATTTTTTTAGAAAGGTTTATAGTTATGAATAACAATGTTGGAGATGATTTTTACCTCTTATGTACCATTATTTTATGTTTACATGCTTCCAATTTAATTAAAGTGTTAAAATCCCCAAACATGTGTTCATGTAATGTAATGAATATTTATCTAAAAAAATACCAATGTACGAAAAGTATTTTCTATTTATTATTGGTATCATAGTATAGTTTTATATATCATTTATAAAATAAGATGATAAAACATTTATGAGAACCCTAGGGATATGAATATTGATGATTAAATGTAAATAAAATTGTCCTAGAATTTTTGTAAAGGATAGAGCGAGTAGTTTCCAAAACATTCCATCCATATATGGATACTACATTTGGAAGTGGGTTTAGTTTATAGGTACCTAGGAGTAATAACTATAAAAATGAAACATTGAGATAGACTTTATAGTCACATGGTTAATGCAATATTTCCTAGTTACATGCCTGGTTTGACACTATTAAGGGATATGCTTTTCAAAATCATGAACAATTTATAAACCGTTATTAATGATTTAAATAATGACTAAGAATGGGATAGGTTATGACTATAGTTTCATATATTCAAAAAAATTGTCAGTATTTAGAAATTTTATAGGCTATTTTTCATTATTTTATGGTTTCTATCTATGAATATTGTTACTCACACAATTATTTTTGGTTTTATTCAATGGTGAGAACAGAAACGGTGCTTATTAAATGCTGAATAGAATAGAAAATATTTTTATAAAAAAAGGGATTATGAGTATAGTGAAAGATATGTGTTATTATTATTATATAGTTATCATGGTTTATGATTAACACCTTTCTCCTTAACTAACTCTTGGACTCAGAAAAGAATAGAAGGATAGAGTTCAGTGAGATATTATTTGGTGGGACCACTGAATAAAGATGATTATGTTTTCTATTTGTTGATAATTTGGGCTAAATAACCGAATTTGATGTCTCAAAGGAATGGGATGTTGTTTCATGTGTGGAAAATAAGTACATAAAGAGTTTTATTACCAAGGAAAATAAAATAGTTAGGAGATGATATGGATGATAAAAAAGGTATACAAAAGGTATCATCACTGGTAGAATATTATTAATGTGTAAAATAGGGGCATTAAATAAATAAATTTGATATGGGGAATGATTACAAAGAAAATAAGATTGATTTAAAGGATAATGGTTATACAGTTGATGATGAAATTACTAAGAATGCGATATCAAATTTATAGAATGTTATAATCATAATTCTTTCCTAAACATATAATGAATTATTAAATTGAGTTTAATGAATATTAAGACATTATTCATATTTAATATTTTAGTAAATATGTATTATAGAAAAATATGATGAATCCTAGTTAATAGTTTAATATTTAATTGAGATGAATAATGTTTTTAGGGATTGTAATTGAAGATATATGTCAATAAAATTTTGAAATATATAATAATTTTTATGTACATGTTTTTTATTATGGAATTATTTGGAAAAACTATTCAATAGAACTAATGACCATGAAAATTGATTTAATGTAGAAGTTATATTTTATGAAAAAAAACATGATTAAGGTAAGATAATCAATAATATAATCTTTTTTAGATAATGATGTTGGGATAATGTGGGGATAGATATTAATAAAAAAAATTTGATATTATTGAGTACATTGGAACTAATTAATAATTTATATACAATGTATTGTATGCTGTTATTGGTGAACTTTACAACATTATTGTATTTATTGGATATATTCTATAAAATATGGATTCATTAAATGAGTGAAGAATTAAAGAAAATATCATGGTTATAGTAATTATTATTATTTCCATTTTTTATAAAAAAAATATGACCAACATATTCAGATTTTTAATATTTTTAAAATAAGATCTACTTTATGATATTTGGGGTATTAATTTTTGCTTAGTCTTCAAAATGTTAGTAACCTTCATTATGAATTTTAAATTTTGTAAGGGTTATAAGGTAAACCAATAATAGAATGGTTTAACTTAATCTTTCGATGAGAATTTTTGTAATAATCTATTATATAACCCCATGAATATTTTTATTTATTGGATAAGCATTAGAAACCATTTTTTAATGATAATTAATGATTGAAGGAATGAAATATTCATTATATTATGTATCTTTTAATCCATTAGTTATTCATGCATAAGTAAATTAATCCTCATTTATAGGATTCATAGATGAATGGGAATCGATCTAAGAACAAATAAATCATGAAATTTTTCTTTGTGGTATAATGGAATGTTACGACATGGGTATATTATTCCCTGTGAAATTATTGGTTGTTTTGGGATGGTTGCCTTTCTATTGGAGTATCCAGGGATTCAATCCTAGTTTCATGATTAATTCCATTTATATCTCCTCAGAATGTATCAAAATGATCTTTCGAAAGTACTATACATAGAGGTCGTAATTTTTGAGCAAGATCTTTCTTCTGAACAACAACTGGTAAAGATTCTATATCATATAAGGAATGCTATATGAAACAATACCATTCACCTTGTAAAAAAAGTTTGTGATGTAACAAACTTGAAGAATAAATGTGGGGGCATGGAGATATAACTTTACAGATGTATCATTGGTTTTGAGGAAAAAATTAAAAAAATTTGGGGGAAAATTTCCTTTTATGGGGGTACAATGTTACACACCAATAATTTCTGAAATATGTTTTTAAAAATACATTTATTATTTTGATATATTGATTTACATAAAAACCAATTTTGGGTACTGTTACATGCTTTACTAATATTATCTTTCTTAACATGAAACACTAAGAGTATCTCGGATTACCTGCATCACCATGTTTAAAATAAATTTGACATACAAATAAAATATTATTACCTAATAGTTTTCACCTAGCCATTATAATGTAGGTTATGGATATGATTAATTAAATTATGAAAATATATGGTCCACAAATAGATATAAAATTAATCCTTCAGTGACCAATTAATTGGAAATTAAAATAAGAACTATATTATAATAATGGAAATCCTTTTTAAAAAAAAACTATTTTTATGCGCACAAATGTGTTTTACCTCAATAAATTAGATATATCAATTTTTAAATGTTTTTAATTATATAAATTTATTATATATTCAATTTACTATTTACCGTTAATCATATGTTTTTATAGGCATGATATAAGAATTAATCATATTTTTCGCTTAAACTGTATTTTCCTACAAACATGTTTTATATCCTTCTGTGAAATCGTTTTAAAATTATTTTTTCAAAATTTGGATAATATATTTGAAAAAATAAACTTAATTTTTTAAATCATAAGTTCAAAATTATCTTATATTTAATTTTTAATAAATTTTGGTAATGATAATGTTTTCATTGACTATTATAAAATACTGATTTTTATTAATAAATGAATCTTCATTCAAAACATTTACCATATAAATATTATTTGATATGTTTTTAAAAGTAAAATTAGTTAAAATATATATATATAAATCCAAATTATTTTACTTCCATTCTTTACAAATTTAATTTTGAAATAAAAATATTCTTCTAGTATAGATTATTTTCCCTTTGGAAAACCACTTTCTATAAGGCCCCGACCTTAAACCTTACTTAATATTGATTTAAATGAATAATTCACATTGAGGATCTTTTCAGGTTTAGAGTTTTAGAGAATTAGAACATAACTATTACATCTCAAAAGATTACAAAGTAGACACTTCTACTAAGTTTCCATAATAAAAAAAACTCTTAAAAAGAAACATGTCTAGTTCTATGTTTTATATAGCATGACATTCCCTTGATCCCATCCTTGACATTAGTCCACATGAAGTCCTGTGAAAAAAATTTCAAAAAAAAACATGGGGTGAGCATAAAAAATCTCAGTAAGGGATACACAAAGAATGAAAACTGTTAGTTTTTCAAACATCAAGTAAACCATGTATACTCTATCAAAGTAATACCTTCACCTTCATGAAGTTGTAAAAACTCTTCACTGAATAAAGTATCATTACTTACCTTTTTGTAACCAATGGATTACCATAAAACCCATATAAATAACACATAACATATATAAAGGTAACTTGGGACATAAACATACTTAAGTGGAATAACCATACGGTCGACTTCCACACATATCACTTAATGGAATAGCCATACAGCCAACTTCCATACATACTTAATGGAATAGCCATACGGCCGACTTCCATACCCAATTCATTGGAGGTTATAACGTAACCACCCATCCTGGTATTCACGGCACCACCCGTCATATGGTTTATCACGTAACCACCCGTCAAATGTCCATGTACCAAGATAAAATCATAAAACATAAAACCAATATAAAAGAATGATAACATTTCCACATTTCAATCACAATAAATCATAATAGAATCCTTTATCAAAACCATTTTCAATACAAAAATACATTAAAGATTATATGGTATTTATTTTATTTTAAAAACATTACGGCTTGTTGAGGAAGCCAAAGACCAAATAATACTCGCAGCGGCGGAAAAGGTCATTGTCACCGCGTACGTTAAAAAAACATTCCTTTTTGTCGTTTAGTAAAACGCTTCGTAGAAAAAGATTCCTTTTGTATAAAAGTCAAAGTCAAAGGGTTTTATACACCGTATAAAATAAATTTGTGTATAAAACGAAATATGCCTCAATGATAGGAGATTGAGACGAAGTCCCTTACCTCGGGTCCGACTTGACTCGATCGTTCTTTAACGTCCTGAATAAAAAACATGAGTTAATTTCTAATTGATTAAGAACCTTTTTAAAGATCATTATTCCTTTTATATCACTTATTGCCATTTTATAAACATTATGTAACCATTTAAGTTAATAATGTTTGTTTTGTCGATATTTGGTTCTTAAGTCGAAAGTGGACTTCTTACAATTACATGTTGTTCGTGTGGTCAAAGGTTCTTTATATCCAGAATGACATTCCTAATTTGGATATCATGTATATCATATATATACAGCATATACATGTATTTATAATATTACATAATCATTTATAGGTAAGAAATGAAATGCACCGTTCATGGAGATGGTAAGCCATACGTACACATGAATGCTACTTTAATTTCTTTGAAATATTAATGGAATCAAAACTAAATGAGAGGTATGTATATTTTAATTCCAGAATTATATTCATCATTTAGATATATCATTCATTATATATATCCATATTACATTTGGGGATAAGAAATGAAATGCACCGTTCATGGAGACGGTAAGCCGTACGTATGCATGAACGCTACATTCATTTCTATATCATACTTTAATGGAAATAAATAATAATTATATAGAGGTATATTATAATTCCAGTATAACATCATATATAATAACTTTAAATCCCTCCTTTACACATCCCACATATGGCATTAACGATTCACATCACTTTGAGGGGGCGGTAGTCCGCACTTCCTTGAATGAAGATATCGTGTTTACCCATAATGGAAACCATAAAGGTATGCCCAAAATGAAAAATACAGAAGCTTAAGGAAAACATAAACATATTATATATAATATATAAATATAGTGTCATCTTAATGGACACCTTTGAAGGTGTTAAAAGAATTTTGTGCAATCATCGTTCTGGGAGGCAGAAATTCGCCATCCACGGAAACAGTATGTTCATTAACCATTAGATGTAGGTGTGTGTAAGTGTAGCTCGAATACTTCTTATAAAAAAATCCTAGTATATTGAGGATACTGTATTTGTTACAAAAGACAATAATAAAAAGAGTTTAGGGGGTTGGAGAAGCAAAATAAAATAAAAGGACTCAAAAGAAGACATTACCTTGAAATCAGGCAACTCCCCTTGGTTTGAGATCAAAGGCTTCCTTGAGAAGACTTATGCCCAAAGTGAGGCTCCTAATAGTAATATAGGGATGTGGAGAGCGAAAATGGGTAGGGGTTGGCTGATCCAAAGGCTTTGGGAGTGTGGGTAAGGAGGTAGAGGTGGGGGCCTTTTATAAGAGGAGAGGAGGGGCACTCTTGGAAAGTAAAGAAAAGCCACTTTATTTTAAAATGGTATTCGGATTTAAGTGGTCCCAAATTGATGTATTTTGAGGATAATGTGATAAGGGTTCGCAATACACTTATCCAATAGGTTTTGGACATGTGTAGGTCTTTGATTTTACATTATCTTTCCATTTTATTTTAATTGTTAAATAATGAGGTCATCGCTGTATCATCATTATGTCATAAATGATTTAATTTATTTAATGTATAAAATTACAAAAAAAATACTATGATGTAGAAAATCTTTTTAAATTTATAATTAATATTTATAGTCAAAAATCTGACTTGTATAACCCCATGTAAAAATTGTTTTAGTAAAACATCTCATGTGTGTGTCATTTTTACTTTAACATTAAATAAAAAGTTATTTATGTCATTTTCCCACCAAAGTGTCTACATGGGGTCCCCAAGTTGACCCATGGCTTTTCTCGGTCGGAAATGACACATCCAATAAGGGTAGGACATGTGTCAAGCTCATCTCATATTATTAAAACATTATTTTTACCTTAAACTACACTAATTACCTCTAATCGCGATTAAAAACTTAATAAGTTACTATTGACCAAAAAATTATTTTAATCTCATTGAACCACATTTTTACTTCTTCATTACAACCATGTATGTCGGATTTTTGAAATTCAAAACACAGAAGTGGTAAAATTTCATTTAAACGAAAAATCAGTTTTTATAAGTACCACTTAGTGGTTTCACTATTCATCAAAAATTGAAGTTTTTCAAAAAAATACCAAAAATTCACCCAAAGCTATATTTGATATTCCAAATTCAAAAATGAATTCCATTTTACAAAATTCACAACATATAAGTTGCATTAATTAATTTAATAATTCATTCCCGTTGTCCGAGCAAATAGCGTGTTTTTATGAAACAATAAGTATCAAAAGATTGACACTAGTTTAAGTCCGATTTCAAAGTGAAATTAATTCCAACAACCACTATTGGATTTAATGGTAAAAATATTTTCTAATTTCACTTTAAAACCAATTCAAATGGTAATATAATCATATAAATAAATTAGATTAATAAGAGGGTTTGAATTAAAATACATCATTTTACACTATTCATTAAAAAATTAACTTTATCAGAAAGATACCAAAAATTTACACAAAGTAAATTTTAATGTCCCGATTCTAAAGAAGAGTTATATTTGGTCCAATAGAATTTATAAGATTGATCAAAACTATATTTAATGAAAGTTCGCCGTCAAAAGGTGATAAGTGAACCCATAGTGAAAATTACGGTATAAATGCCTAAAATTGAATTCTTTCCATATTTTAAGCCTTTATCTTTTATTGGATAAATGTAAAAACATTTAAATACATATATAATCATATTTTAGTTATTTCTATCCATTCCCGCCAGTACAATGGCTACGTGTTAACTAACATTTAAAATAATATTATTTTATTACTAGTGTGCAACGTAAGTTTTCAAAGAAACTCATCGTTGTGTATCGAGTATGCTATCGAACGTAGAAACCCCTTTTAATTAAAATTAATATTTAATTCATAAATATTAATAAATATGAAAATTATTTATTCTTTATTTACCTGGGATGTTACACTTTCTCATCGAGTCTATGGGTTTGATTTTAAAGAAAATTTTTAAACTTATGTGAAGTTAATTTTAAAAAATTATTCCATATTTAGAATAAGAATAATTAATATTATCTAATTTTATAAAAACTAATTTTTGACTATAATGAGTAGTCAAAAAAGTTCAAATTATTTTTTTCATTAAGGTAAAAACGTGTTCACCATGGGTTAAACATAATGAAATGGGTTAAATATGACCCAAAACAAGTCCTGAATTTATTTAATGGTCATATATTGAATTTATAACCTATAATGTTTTATAATGTCCAATTTTGGGGCATTTTTCAGTTTAAAAATGCAGGTACACCTATTTAATTTCAAAAATTACAAGTGTTCGGCTCACCTCACTTATAAATGGCCACCCCTCTTCTCTACTATTCTCAAATAAAAACCAATTAGATTGATAAATAACTACCCAAATTATATTTATAATACCCTAATATAATCCTATAATCCTTTGATTATCAGAAATCAAATATATGAAATCTTTTAGTGAAAACCAAAACACGTTGTTTAAAGAAGATGTAACATCCCTAATATAGTGTTTTATTTTATTTTTTCCTCCACCACATTTGATTCATAATATAAAAATTATTATATAATATCCTCAATTTATTCCATATACTGTTATTTTATTATGTTAATGTAATAATGTAAATAATTTTCTTCATCCATCAGATGGGATAAGAAATCATCATTCCTGTGTATGATGGTCTACCAATTCGCAAAATGATGTAATTCAATTTTATACCACCAACTATAAATTTTGGATATAATAATATATTTTATGTTTATATATGGTATTTATTGAATTATTACACTTATTGTATTATTATATCTCATATACACTCTGGCTTACCCTTCCATGGGAATATGTTAACGTCGTTCGTTGATACATCGGACTACCGCCTCACAAAGTGATGCGATTCATTTTTCACAAATGATTTCCATTGAGGGTAATAAGTGAAAACATAACCAATATATGTTATATATATTAAATAATAAATATTTATTAAGGAAAATATTTTATTTTCCTATCATCTATTTTATCCATACTGAAAATGGAAATAGTGTTCATGCTTTCGTATAACATACCATATCCATGAATAGTGTATTTAATTTTATATTTCTAACATTAATGGATTAATATAAATACATATAAACTTAATATATATATTTATATTGGATATTTATATCATGGATTAAATTATTCATTTTATTTAACCATGATCCAATTAATGTGACTGAAAATTAAAAATCAAAACCTCCAAAAAACAATGCTTTTATTACATCAAACAAGACATTAACATGGTGTTATTAATAAATGGGTAATTCAATGTCAATGATAAATAAAATAAATAAATGGTATATGTTTGTATGGTTTTATAATAGATATATAATAGATTTATAATTATTATAATGTACGATCGAATATGTATGATAAAATTTGGTACTTAAGGTAAGGAATTTTCATATCACTTTTTAATTCTTTGTGACCCATACCATATTCACCACCTATTTATTTCATGTTGTTTATATGTTTCCCTTGAATGGATTTTATGATTATTATTGAGAAATTTATATATTATTAAATATTCATTTTTAGATCTCACTTTCTTGGTTTTTGTGTCTTAAAAGATACCAAATCAAAAAGGGATTTTTTGGCCTTAATTTTTCTTTATTGAGATAAATATTGTGTTATGAAACTGTCTTATTTTATCAGGGTAATATAAATCCGATTTGACATTTAAAATTCAGAACCTATTTATTCTTAAAATATTCAATGTTTTATATTATTTTCTTCTCTATCAAGTATTATGATTCATTGTTACCAAAGTGGTCGTGGTATTATAAAACATTCCCATCATCTAACAATATTGTTTATGATTATGTTTCCAATAATGAAATATTATGATCTCTTTCTCAAAAAACTTATCACGTTTATTTTGATTTGGTTATATCAGAATAATACTTGTTTTCAATTTGTTTTATCATCTTTATGTACTATATATTCAAAAACAATATTTAAAAATTAAACTATAAATATTTACCTCTCTGGTCGAACGCCCCATTTTCTTCCATATCCATTAAAAAAAAATAAAAAAGTTTTAACATTCCATAATAGATATATTAAAGAAATTTTTAACCATGTTTTACTTTTAAAAAATAAAATTAATATTCAAGTCATCTTTCAAACAATATTTTTTTTATTTTAATAAAAATATGAATAAAATCACTATTATACACGTGAGTAAAATGAATGCAATTTTCCTCTATAATGACCAATAATTTTTTTTAAAGATTCTTTTTTACGATTATAGGTGTAATTTTAAATTAAAGGATTTAGAAAAATGATTATGTCTTAAAATGTAATTCTTAATTTATAAAGGATATTTTCCTCAAGAAATTTTTTATTGATCTTTAAAAATTCCTTTTATATGTTTTCAATTCTATTTTCAAGGAAAATTATTTCCATTATATTTTATTTATTTTTAGTTTTAGAAAGTGATTTTCAAAAAAAAATTATTTTTCCCATGAATAGTTATATCTGATCTTTCAAATTAATTTTCCATCATTTAATAAATCCTTTGATCTTACCTATGATTTACTTGTTATATGATCCTAGTATAAGATTATTATTCTTTCTCTATATGGTTTTTATTTATAATGATAAAACATTTATAAAACATATTTCTCTTCCATGCATTATTCCATGTTAAATTTATTATGAAGCCAAATTAATTTTATATATTTTATTATTTTATGAAATGATGAAATGATTTTGAAACCTATTTCATTACAACAAGTTATGTTTTGATGAAATTTTTTTTAAAACCCATTTCTTTTCTTGGGCTCTAATGTTAAGAATGTTTGATGATCTTGTTGCACATATATGTATGATTTTAATTCTTTAATGGGTGGGATATATATTTCTATCCAATTGAATAGGTAGTAATTTATATCAAATGACATAAAAAGGATTGGAATAGTGGGTAATCCATGTTCCGTAATGGACTTGTGAACTATTATATTATTAGGATTGAACGTTGACTATTGTGTTTGTTTGGAGAGTTAACACATTCCCCGATGATAGCCCTGTCAAAGTTCCTTGACCATTGTAGAAATTAATTTCTATAATTATGCGTACCCCACAATTTTATGTATTTTACAAATGTAGTTATCTAAGTTCATGTTATTTGATTCCATTATGAAACTTTTTTAAATAACTGCATTGATTATTTCCATTTCCAATGTTAATGATCACTTATATATAGGTTATGTTTTTTCAAATGTTATTCTCCTGTCCTCATACCATTATTGTCAGATATTTGGATTTCTACCTTTATTCCTATAACTGATCATATGATCTCAACCATTATTATGTTTTATTCCCCAATGTTGCGATGAATTTTATTATGTTTGATACGTCTAAGAAGGGTGTAATTTATAAAGAACAAACAGGAAGATGATGTGAAAACCTTATAAACTAGTTTTTTATTATTTCATGTTTCTAATGGATTTGAATATTTACAATCCTTAGTTTTTAATTTGTGTTATTTAATGAGTATTCTTCTAAAAATATAATATATATATATATATGAATTTTGGGCCATTAAAATTAGGATCCAATGGTATAACTATAGAATCATTCAATTTCCTAGAAGTATTGCATAGCGAACGAAGATATAAATTTCAACTCAAAGTTGATCAAAATACCAATATACACATAATTTATCAAATTTTAGCTCCTCTTATTTACTCAATTTACATTCCCCTTTTAGTGGAAAATCTTTACTATGCTTACACTTATCTTGGTAAAATATTATATTCTAGGATTATCATGATAAAAATAAGAACATAGTGGACAATATGAGGATGATATTGAATAATTTCATATAAAATTAAGAAAAAATGAAACAGAAACCACATCTCATCTCCAAACCCTACATCCTATATCACTAAAATTTGAAATGGTACATCAACCAAACACGTGCCTCAATAATAAATATTAAGGGGGTATAAATTTGGGACACAAAAATAAATATAATGGAGGGAATTAGGACCTCAAACCAAGAACATAATCCTTTGGTGAACCTAACATGATCAACACCAACACAGTCCATTAAATAATCATTGATGATTCTATATCTGTGCAAGAAAAATTTCACACACACCTAAGGAATTCCCATGTCTAAAAATAAAAAACCAACCATTGTATGAATCTAAATTCTCTCTCAAGATGTATGATAATATTGATTCATAATAATAATAAAAAATACTAATACCTCATTTATTTTCCATTATTATTTACAAATCACGCTTTTTAAATAATAAAATAGTCCTTTCAAAGCAGATGGCCACAAAAAGGTTTAAATTATCTTTATAAATATCTCTAAATAACAATAATTATCCATGAAATCCACTTAATTAACCATATATTAATGGTAACCAATGTTATTGTATGTATTGGAGACATATGGGGAAACAAAATATTTGGGAAATTATGAAATATTCATGGTTTGGAAATTATTGTTGGAAAAGAACATCTCATCCATGAAACATCCTATATAATGGTTTAAAATAGCATTAGTGGGGATCCTCATTGTTTCTTATACCATTCAAGCTAACCATTCCATTCTTGTTCTTCCTCCATTTCAATCCTCACATTTTAAGAGACCCCCAAAAAATGATATACAATATGTGTTACAAAACAACATAATATAATATCAAACCCCATTAATGATAATTAAAATCAATCTCAAAATCATTACTCAAATATCTACTTCCCATGTATCTCATGTTTCATCATGAAATGTATTGAACATTATCTTACTACTGATCATCCTCCTCTATTATAATAATATTACTTTTCATTGTCCTAACATGAAACTTCTAAATAAAGGATTTTCTCAATCTCTATATTCTAAAAACTAGTTCCTATGAATCAAGAATAGACAACATGGAATTATTTTAAAATCTGAATCCAAATAATCACATCACAGATAAAACCATAAAATATAACATTACCTAAATATATATTAGATTTACGTGCCTAAAATAAAAAATTAATATAAATTGAAATAAAAATAAGATAAAAATTCAACATAAATAATAATTACAAACCTTAAATGACATAAATACTTAAAGTGTACATAAATTGAACACTACTTTTATAGTAGTTAAAAGAATTATCTAGGACATCAAGTTCAATACATTAGCATCACTAAAGAAAATAAAAAATAATCCCAAAGAACTTGCAACCACCTCCATGTGACCCACAACCACTCACTACATCCCAACATTATACATAACTAGATAACACAAATATAATACTGTGAAGATACTATATCCAAATAATCTAAAAAACAAAATGAGGTATGAATACACACATTGGTTCAAGTAGGGGATGAGAAAAATGGGACTCATGTAATTTTTTCAATGAGTTCGAGTCATTTACATTCAGAATCCATATCAATAATTCATTTTACAATTATATATTGAATGTTTATTTTTTTATTGAATGTATATGAAATAATATAATATACCATGAATTAGTTTTAATGTATCCCCCTTTGTAGAGTATGTTATTAATAAAATCCTTTTCATTTATATATTTTTAATATCATATAGATTAGATCAATTAATAAGTGTATTGAAATAATCTCAATTAGTTTCCATGATCCAAAACATTAATTAATCAAATTTCCAAAATCAAACACCCCTTGACATTTTGGAAGTATCCCTTTGAAAAAAAATTTATAAGATAATTTAAATGGATGACTAAAACCAAAAATGGAATGAAATACAATCATACACATGTACCAAGATATTGATATATAATAATTAATGCAAACAAATAATATAATGGTTCCTTGTAAATAATAATAAAATTGGGGATATAAACAGGTTATATGATAGGATCTGAAAAAATATTCTTCAATAAGAATAAGGAATCATGGAAATTTCTAAATAATCAAGTATTATTGAATAAAAAAAGTTATTGGAATCTTGTGTTGGAACTAAAGAACCCGCCAACAACCCATTATTATTCCAAAATTACTCTAGCTATAAAAAATTGTCTCCAGATAACCCAATTTACCATGGGCCACAAAATACCTCATGTACGAACTCATCATGTAAAATGAGTCCAAATTCACAAGTCATCCCATTATCCTTTTAAAAGAATACAATTATCTGGGTTAGAAATTTAATCATAGGATTCATAAGATATAAATCAATGTAAATGTGAGAAAATGATAATTTGAATGAACCACCAAATGGACAATGATATAAAAACAATAAAACAGATTATACATCTCAGCTCTAATATCTTTTAATGTATCATTCCATTTACACATACATAAGACTGAAAAAATATGAAAAAAACTATGAATCATTCCCTTTGGGGAATAAAATATGTAACTATGAATACAAGGAATTTTTCTCAATCAACAGTTTCACTCAATACCAAAAAAGATTCTTAAAAAATCTCAATGGTCCCTTACTTTGAAACCTAGTCAAGATTCTAAACATTTTTCTATCATTTCAAATTAAATTTCAAAGAATCCCCTAAAGTGTAATTATAGGAGATCATACCAAAAAACCTATTTAAAAACATAACTTCCTTTATTTCAAACACATTTAGGGAAATGTGACCACTTCCCCAATTTTAGGAAATATTATGAAAAATATGTATTTCACCTTCTCATGACCCAAAAAAGGTAAGATACCATTAATGATATAGTTAAATATAAAAAATTCAATTATTATTCTTTCAAAATACATATAATTTAAAAAATTATTTAAAATGAGAATACATTTTTTTACACCCTTTAAACAAGTGAGAAAACCATTAGTGCCTTTTCGAAATCCATTACAACTATCAAATATATATTTAATCTATCATACCATGTCATTTAAAACACTAAAAATTAAATTATAAGCTAATTAATGGAAACAAATAAAAATGACTACAATAAACCAGGTTGAAAATAATTAAAACGTGTCACTTTAAAGGGATAACACTTAACCTATCTTGGTAGAACATTTAATATTTAACAGACACCAATAAATATAATTAATATCAACCCTAAACGTTATCATTATTATATTATATTTAATATTTCATGAATGATAACTGATTTAACTGAAAAATTATATTGTGGTATAGGATGAAGCACAAGATAAAAGTTAGGGTTCACCATAGGTAAACCACATAGAATCAATTAAAGAAGGAAATGAATTGAAAAATGATTTTTTGGATATCTCTTCATGTGTTTTGGGCTTGGATGGGTGAGGAGTTGAAAGATAAGGCATAAAGTCAATAAAAACTAATGTGGTAAATACTCCACCATTATGGAAAACATCACTATCACAATGACACATAAATTATTTATATGTATCCTATAGAATCCATTTTTCAACCCATTATTCCCTAAATAACTATTGTTGTTTACAAGGGATTTGACATGGTTTAAACTTAAATATATAATAACACTAAAAATTAATTTTCTGCCAACAATATGAAAATAGAAAACCAAAGTGCATGAATTCAAGAACAATTTCCCTGATTCCATAAACACTATTATAAAAAAAATATTTCCAATAAAATAATATTTTCAAGCCAAAAACATCAAAAAATTTAATATATGGAACAATTATATAAGATTTAAAATAGTAATGAAATGAGGGTGTCATATAATTTGATTGCAATAATCAATTTTGAATTATTGCTCAATAAATTTTGGATACATTGAATCCCATAAAAATTACCCAATTGTTATTTGGATGGTGTTGGTTCTAAGTCTCCTAGATTATAATCTTTGTTTAATGTTAAATAATCTGACACTTGAAATTTTTGAGAAATTGGAATTTTTAAAGGAGCATGACTCTTGGATAGAGGACCATGATACAACTGCATTACTCCAATATAAATTTTTTTAAATTTATATTGATACCCACCTTAAAATTATAAATATATATTTCACTAAAGTGGTGGATGAATTTAAAAAGAATTTTAACATCAACATCAGATTAATTCCTTAGCAATGACACTACTTCTTATTCTACTTTCTATTGGATGTTTCTTTTATACTTTATCCACCTATATAAACTTTTGATTGTCTTTATTTAGTTGAGAATATCCTATGGTATATTATGTTTGATTGAATAAAAAATATTATGCATATGAAAAAGTCAATTTTGAGAAAATTATTCACTCTGATTTGGAATGTTATTAGGGTGAAGTGTTGATGAGATCACACTTTTGACATTTTCTCTGAAATCTATTGATTTTGGTAACTGTCTGGCATGTTTTTTATTTATTTCATAGTGATCATACAATATCATATAATTTTTATTTCCCACAATGACAAATATTTATGGTATTAAGATGATATAATTGGAAAGATGATGGAATTGATGCTTTGATGTCCCATAATCATATTTCCCTGATGAATCAAAAATCACTTGTGTTTTGGAATACTGTATGTTAATTATCTTTATTAAATAATTTTTCATATAAATAATGATGGATTATATTTTTAGTTTAAAATATTGGATGTCTGTTTGGAATGAGCATTTAGATTTTGGGAACCATTCTTCTTTTATAATTCTTCATGTTTTGTTATACTTATTTATCTATCTTATTTACAAGGTAAATTGTTTTATTAGGCCTACCAGATTTAATGGTATTAATACTTTGTTTATGGTTCATTTAATCATCCTATATTTTCTTCATTTGACTAACTTAGTCAAATATCTAGACTCTATTTATTCCCCTGAATGCAAGGTTGTTCTGTGAGGTATATGAAGGATTTTTTTTATAAACTGACACACTTCTAATTAAGAAAATATTTATGTCTTGTTCATGATTTATAACATGAATTTTTCTATAGCTCCAAAATTTAATAATACGTGAAATTGATGGATTTTTGCAAGCATGAAGAAGACTAGTTTTTTTTATTTTGATGAATTCAAATAGATGGCATGATGTCTCAAATAGGTATGTTGCATTCAATGATTTTTGATGTATCATGTTTTTCTTTAAATTTTAACTCCCTAGATTCCTAGATGTTGTAAGCTTGTTACACCTTATTCTTGTACTATATAAATTTTATTTTAAAACATTTTCTATTGTAATTAATCGGGAAACCAAATAATTTCATATTTTGTTAAAAAATGAATATTAATATATATATTCTCCAAAATGATACAAATATTAAAGTAAATTTATAATTTATTGGATTATTATAGAATCATTAACCTCAACGACAACATCAATTGATTATTATATCGTTATAGAGTGGAATATTTTCAAAAAATAATTTTGTAATGGAAACTAGTGAGCACTTATATGATCTCATCAAAGGAGATCCTGGTATCTTTCTAAACTAAGCAACAAATGTAAAAGTTATTACCATAGTAAAGTTTATCAATTATCCTTTTTCTATGGAAATTTTCATCATTATTATTTAATTAAATAGGATTTTTTTTAATTATAATGGTCAAATCTCTGTTACAAAGTCTTAATCTTTTGATTCCTAAGCAACACAATATAATAGGGCTGGTTATCCAATTTTATATACCTATTAACATATATAATTTATGAATGATTATATACTAAAAAGTGTTCAAAATTTATAGAAATGCATTTAATAAATCAATTATTTCACTAATAATGTCCAATAGTCATGGGATAATGATCTTTCCTTATACGATCCCATTTAGGATGAAATTTATCCAACTATACCTTCTACATGAATTGACATAACTATCCTAATAAAAAAATTAACTTCTAACTAAATATAAGGTATTACACAATATTTTACCCTTAAGGAGTTAATGATATACATTTTCCTACCATTAGAATAATCTTCTATAAAAATAAATTTATATTTTTCTCGAACTAATAGATTTCCCAAAGCAATTATCTTTGTGTTTAAAAATGTCTTAAATAAATAACACTTTTTTTATTATCTACCTCCCAATACAAGTGGAAATCAACACAATAAAAGATATTTTTTAAGGAATTCCAATTCTAGGATTCCATCATTGTACTTATCAATCACGAATACATATACGTAATAAATCATCTACTTATGTAATACTACAATCTTCTAAATAAAAGATATCAGTGTGGTTCCCTTTTTCTAAGAGAAATATAATATTTAATGAAATCTTTAGGTGGTCCACTAACAATGGTGGAATTTATTATTATAATGGGTTCAAATTGAATTATCTACTTAAATTTAAAAAAAAATTATATATAGATAAAATATAGACAACAATATTTTAGGTGAAGTAATCAGATGTCATTAATGATATCTATTTACGAGAATTGTTCTTATTTATGGATTCTATTTTAGAATAATCACACACATTGAGGTAGTATAAATAAATTTACTAATTTTCCTTTAAAAGGTGAAACCAAAATAGTTAGACAATTTAAATACTCATTAGTAAAATGTTACCAATAATCTATTAGAGTGTATTCATAACAAAAGTAGTTTCATAATAAAATGAATTACAGGAATGATCAACCATGATAATGAGAATAATGAACTACAAGTTGACACCAATGGGAAAGAACATACTAGAAAACAATTCTAATAGATTATGATATATCTCATTGAGTAATATCATACAATTTTATAAAACATTTCTTGAACAAACCATTAAGACCAGCAATAATATCTAAACTAATACAATATAGAAAACTCTAATTTCCTTATCAAGGGTAATGGAAATAATAAAATAATTTTTAATTTAACATACGGTTCTGTAAATAACCTCTACCATATACTAATCATTTGGTGAAGAGATTGTGTCAATGAATATAAAAATGAAATACTAAATCATTTATTTTAAAGTATAAATATATAATATAAATTTCAAACTATTTACTAATATGGATGAGGCTAAATTATTCCCCATTATTTATCTATGAATCATGTGATGAAGTATTGAGTTTTTATCCACCTCTTTCAGAAACATTAATCATAACTATTCATTTAATGTATAATCCTTACAATTGGTTAAATTCTCTATATTAAACATATTATTAATTTAATAATATAGAGAAAATATAGAGAAATATATATATTTTAACATTCTCATACATCATATTATACCAGTATTATTTTATTATATATATTACCAAATATCAAAATACTCAAAACATTTAATGGATGTATGGATCATTTAAAATTAATTCTATCCTTGTTGAAGTAAATTATCCAATCATGTGTGATCCACGATTCTAAAAAATTTCAATATATTATTTATAGGAGAGAAAAACAATATTGAAGAGAAAATTCGAAGTAGTCTTTCCAAAATTCGTCATATAAATCAGAAGTAGAATTTGATCAATGTATAGGAATAGAAGGACTTGAAAAGAGAGACATAAACTTTTTCCACTTCCCTCTACAGTGTTGAAAACATTGTCACTATTTTTTAAATGTGTTCTATTAATTATGATTCAAGGAAATGTCAATTTACCCCCACAAGTGTTATTCTAGTATGAAAACCTATGTAAAAACCTAAAATTTAATAGAATCCAACATATGAACCTTATTTCGAATTGAGTCGATGTCAGCTAAATTAAGCTACATATTATGGAAAAGTATTAATGGTGGAATAACTCTCTCAATAGTTTTATTATTTTTATATAAAATAAATGGTAACAAATAAATGATACCATAATGACTGAATTGCATTTATCAAAGCTATGAGTTACATGTTGTTTCCCAATTTAAATTGTAGATTCCCTGATCCATTTACCCTTTAATAACCAATGGGGTCTCAAACATTGCAATTAAAATGTTTTTTGAAACCAATTTAGACCCAATGATATAATACTTGAAAATTATAATATCTTAAAATTAGACTATGGATTCAATCATACTAACTATGATGGGGATATTTTTCATAAGGATATATTTTACGGTTGAGGAAGTGTTTTTGTTATTGATACCTTGAAAATTCAAAAATATATTTCTCATTTTGAGATAGTATATCCCATATTATATGGAATATTGATCACACCATATATAGACCTCTTTACTAAAACATATCTATAATGTACCATCCTTTATTCCAGTAAAACTGGTGCTCCGACCTAGTTCACCAAGAGGTCTCAGTAGTGCCACCACATACTCTTGAGCATGTAAACTAGTAGTGGAGGTCCATTGGATAATGTTTGGATAGAAGATACCCACAAATTAGAGTGAAAAAATATAATTAAACAAAAAAAACATTAAAATTATTTAAAGTGGAAGAATAAATAAAACAAAACTAAAACATGATGTAATAAAAGGAAATATAGTAAATTCCCAGACAACCATGTTATAAAGAAAACATTGACCACCCCTTTAGAAAACCTCATAAAAAAATGAACAACTGAAAAATAAATACATTAATCCCTACAACCAACATTAAGCCATATAAAATTCTTGACCTCATGTACACTATCAGCATACTCTAGCCTGACTGCTCAACTCCACAGGAGCATCCTACTCAACCATGAAATTTGAGGTTGTATACTGATCCATCATGCATCCATTCTCAACTTGAAAATATATATAAGGTCTCCACACACACCTAGCTAAATATACAACAGTGATAAAAATCATAGTGGTCTACCCCTACTAGTGAACCCATAAACTGTAGTAACAAGTGATTTCTCATGTTGTATGATGATCCTAGTAGATACATAACAAAAAAAATTCAAACCATAGGTCCATGTCCTCGATCAACCATACATATTTCAGAACATTTCAGAATTTCATTGATCACGTATCAATGAATATTCCTCCTAAATAACCTAGAGGCTCTATATCCATAGGAGCCACACCCAAAAATACTGATTAAAGTAGCCTATCTTTTGATAGTCCTATCATCTAGGATAATAATCTATGCCATCCCATACCAAGTACTCATGGTTCCAACTATTATCCCAAACTTGGTAACTTGGAACAACTATCCTAGTAAAAAAATAATGTACTACCAAGGCCAGACCATCGGTCTAACATTTGTCACATGAATCATAACAATAATTCCTAGATAATCAGTATAAATACCTCCACCATAAATCCAAACCATTGATACAGATACCGCAAATAGGGCATATGGAACCCATCAGAGTACATAAAGGTAGTGCCTAGAACCTCCATACATAAACCATCTATAAATAAAATCAATGGTTCTCGGTCCATCAGTCTTACCCACACCAAAGAGAAGGATAATCAGTCCAAAATTTAAATCCACATTACATATCATAATCACCCTGAGCATTAGTCTATACTCTAACCAAGAAGTCTACTATCAGTTTTTAGAGCTTTGGTCTGACACCATATCTTTAGTATAACTCCTATGCTTGGAACCTCAATCCAACACCAAAACCATACACATATGACATAACATCCACTATTCTATATAGTATTAAAAATGCTCATGAAAACTAATTCCAATACTCAAACCATGGATATGAAGCATCAGTCCTCTATCCATCGAATTGTTATACCATCATCTCTAGGACAATTAGTCTCAAACATAACTAACAAAGTATATTGTTTTCAGTGTAGAGCCTTGTTCTGACACCAGATATTTATATTATATTATCCATTATTGGATCCTCAAGTTAGGAAAACCTAATTTCTTATATCTAGAGTTATACCTATGGATCAGGTTCCCAATTCTCTCATCTATTAAAGTCTTTAATAATAAATCGGTCCCCAAAACATAGCAACCCAACCATATCAAAACTACCCCATAGGCGTAAAACAAATCTCAACCTCAAAAAACTAAAACATTACAAGGGCCATATAAATGTAAAAAAAGGAAAAAAAAACATCTCATCCTCTTCATGTTATACATCTACCATGGTCTCTATGGAATATGCATAACCAATACTACTTAAAAAATTCACCAACTCACCATTGTCCAATCAATTGAGCACACACTGGCCACTCTAGATCCACATATCAATAGATTCATCATTCAATGGAACATAAAAACTATAACTCAATAGAAGGTATATGTCATGAAATTCCCTAGTAACAATAAAATCTCATTAAAAGACAATCACAAGAACATCCGCAAGCAGACCATAGTGGGATCCAACTGATCCTAGATCAAAAATGTGCTAACAAGGGAATCCCTTAATTACACATCTAAAAAATATACCACTATGGGATTCATCAAGAGTCCCTACTAATAAACTCAACACCACAGTGAAACCCAACCCTAAATTCTATCCTATGAATTAATCCATGTCGAAAGGTTCCAACAACACAGATCATAAGACATATGCTCTAAACCTCAATTCTCTAACCTTGAGAAACAAGTCTCAATAGGTAGGGAAACCCATGATCTCCCTAGAGAAACTAGTCATTCCCACTTTTTGGGATCCATCCATCAAACCTGATGAAACAAACCACGAAATTATCAGTCCATTCCAAGCACTGAGATCCCAAATATGATCCACACATCATGGATCACACCCAAACCAACTAAAATACTATAAATAAAATCTTTGATTAAATCCTCCCACTAAATAAAATAGGCTTGAAACAATACAAAGACTACCTTAATATGTGGAAAGAATCCCACAATTGAGATATACATGAAAAAATAGTCAAAATGGACTCCATTCATTTGTAATTATAACTCTAGGGTGTTAAAACATCCAAACCCCTCAAAAGAATAAAAAAGGTGCAATACACTATATGGTTGCATAAGCACATGGTGTTTGATTCCATATCAGCACATGGTGTATACCCCAGTTGAACATTGTATATAACACCCTTGTACATTTTACATACCCTACAAGGTGTACCTACCCTTGTACCTCACATGGCATAGTCATGTATCCATGTATGGTCATATAATTAGAAACGACATGTAACCCACATGTGAACTAGTCATGAACATAGACATGTCCACCTACACAGGTCAGATGGCCTTGTACTCGGCCCCACATCAAGTGAAAATACACAACCTCTCCACAAGAATATACGATGTGTATCTATATTCTCCTATTATTACCCAATCATAAAGAACATGCATCATGTGTTTTGAAAAACACACATCGGGTAGTCGGGTTCTCTTAACCAGAAACCCCTGCGATCCTCCCCAAACACCCGTTTTTTTTAGATTATGCATATATCGACCCACATGGGGTGATTAGAAATCATAATAAGGACATGAAACATGGAAAAATATAATCTATTGGGAATGTGGCATAAAGATGTCAGCCTGAATCAAACATAAACACCAAATATTTTGGTCTAAATTTTCTCATGGAAGCAGGTGCTCCTATATTTGGTCTCAATTTACACTATAGAGGAATTATGGTGGCATCTTCACATTATCCTTTTTTATTACATCCATCATGCACAAGGGAGTCCACCTCCCCTCTCTTTCTATGTGTAGGAATTCCCAAAGGCGGAGAAACACTTTTATTTAATTAAATTAATTAATTAATTAATTACACATCTTAATACCCATCCCAAGTCCTGGAACATGTGGTGAGTTTATACCTTGTGTGCAAAAAACCCTATGTTATAGACTCATCAATTGATTTTGAATCCCAATATGACACACCATTCAAAATATATCACTACCCAAACTCACATGAATAATTTAATATTTAATAAATTAAATATTAATTCTACTTCCAATACTCGAACATCTCAAAATTCAACCAAACTCATGTACTATGGTAAATTACATATTTTAATGACCAATGAATGGGCCAAAATAATTATCTGAGATCATATTATATGGAATGAATAACCATTTTAACCAACAAGAGTAGTTGAATTGTTGTCTTCTCAAAAAATAAAATAACTAGAAAATCTAGGGTTTCTACAACCTCCCCACCATAAAACTTCTCATCCTTGAGAATAATTATTGGTAACAAAACTAAAAATTGAAAACAACATTGTTCATAAACTCAATCTCAACTCATTTCCTCATACTCAGATACAAAAATATAGAATCCATACATAACTCTTACGAAAGGTCGTGCAACCTATCAAAGGCCAAGAAAACACTTTTCACCATTAGTAAACCATTAAAATTTTACCTCGCCACACTCATTAATCCAGATATATCAAAAAATAATTGAAAACCCATAATCAAACACATGGTTCTTCCTCCCATTGAATTAAACCCTCATCTACTGATTTTATTCCACGATGCATCCAATATTTGGATCTTCCTTCCAAAACACATCTGCAACCATCCACTAGCTCGCTCAATGTGTTTCCCACTAAAACATTAACCCCAAACACATCAGGGTCAAATCACCATGATAGATTTTATACTCCCCATCATATGAGTATCTTTAATGGATCCTCAAACCTAAAAAAATTTCCACATTCCATGATCCAAACATAACCAATCCTCAGAATAGGAAATGGGCATATCACTCCAACCTGACTGAGAAGATAAAACATAAACATTCATTTTTTTCTGGTGTCTACGATTGAAAATCATGGTATTCATTAATAGATGATCTTCCATAGGGACCTCACCCATGGAAATATACTGGTTCTCTCCCCACCATACAACTTCACATACACAGCTCCCTGAGAACAACCTCCTATGATGTCCCTCATAAACCTAAGTAAAAAACTCTATATCATGAAATAATGTCAGAACTCCCTTGGAATAGCTAGGATGATGTGATGATATTGGGAATTATCATTACTAAACTATGAGTATACTAATATTTCCTGATTAATTCCAACCCATGTTTAACTATTCTTTATCCATACATTTCTTTCCCAAGGGCCTTGGTCATCATGCATCAAGCATCTCATCACACCAGTAATGATTCTATAACCAATAATGACTTCCTTTAGAACTCTATCACCATATGTGTAAACTCCCATAGCATCCCTTGCATATGATAAAGGACACAACAGATAATAAGCACTCTTGTTTCTATGATTCAACTATCACAAAACTAATACATGCCTTTGTGTAACCCAACCAAAAACCTAATTAACCTCTAGTGTGTCACATCTCATGAAAAATCATCTTATAATCCTTAACAGAGAAACTTAATCACTTTGTGTTCTCTTGATACAAATTAAATCCACTAGGATCAACACACCAAGAAAACAATTTTCTATGGATAATCACCTTAATGAGCCTTCCCCTCACGAAAATAAAAGAAGGATAAAACACTAACACAAAGTGTTAAATCACAAAAAGTGAAATTAATCCAATGATCCTAAACCTCAAACCCAAATTCACCATTCATGCACCATTTTTGTGATCCCAAAGCATCCATTTGTACCTCTAATACCCAAATAACCTCGTAACTCATTTGACCCCTCCCATGGCCCACACATTAATTTCAAATGGTTTTAACTCCCTAATATAGTGTCATTTAAAAAGGGCACAAGTCACTCCCGCCTAGACCTATCATTAATCTCTCTCGGTAAACAATGTGGTCTAGCTACAAAGGTCTTAGAGTACTCATAGAATTTCACAACTCATGGAGAATCAATATGAACCAGTCACATCATCACACAACATTAAAAAAACTCCCTCCTCTAAGGCCTCTCACCAAAAAGGCATTTTATACAAACTAATTTCAAAAAACTAAAGAGTCTATCCTCTCTGAGCATCTTCATATCAGACCGCTCCCTAGAAGACCTGAATATGAAGATGATCCCAAAATATCACCATTAAAAAGTAGTCAAAAGAACAACACTTATACCATACTTTCCCACCAAGGTCACTACACAAACCACACATAAGGACCACACCAGCATCCTAACCAACAAGTATCTCAACATAGATCCACGTAACCTTCCATCAAAATGAAATCCAAAAAATGACACACTAAAAGGCCTATAATAAGTGAATCCAACATTCCTAACATGATGCTTGACATGCCTCTAGCCTATGGAGGACAAGAGTGAAAACCAACTCATGTGCCTCTTTCCAATTGGCCAAGAGCCTGAAATTAATCATAAACCATTGTATCCAAACAATATGAGTGTCATTAAAAGTGAAATTCATATACAACTATAATTTCACTAATCCATGACATCAATCCCAGTCCCTAGTAACTTGGACATCCAACTAGATTAGTTGTTTACAATGCATCAACCGAGTATCCATTACATGTTCTGACACATTCCTATATGACGTGTCTAGAAATCCCGAAATAGAGACATTACATGAATTTATCTCCTCTCATACCACTTTGTAATGTCCCAGATAGGATTCTAATAAAACTTTTTCTCTGAGATGTTTCACCACAAGTCCTCATGAGAACCTCCTCATATTCCATATGCTAGAATCTAGAAATGTGGGTCTAATGGTGGAAGTGTGAGAAGAATATACCCCCATATCAGAGTGAAAAATTTGAAGTAAACAACCAAACATCATACACATCAGAGAAAACAAAATAATATATAAAATATCACGAAAAATTACAATATTTAAATGAAATAAAACAATGTCCCAAAAAGCCATGTCGTATATACAACAAAGATCTCCCACTCAGGAGAACTCATATACAAAAATGTATAATTGAAAAATAAATATATTAGGCACTTACTCCAACATAGAGCTAAATCATATACCCAGTATCTAGTACCATGTCATTATGCTCCATCACCACCATTAGACACTAAAAAAGAATCCCATTCAACAATGAAATATGAGGCCTCATCATGATCCATCATGCATATATTCTAAACATTAAAGCATACATAATGTCCCCATGCACACTAACGTGCACATACAGGGCATGTGAAATAAATCTCATTAGGCCACCCCAAATGGTGAACCTATAAAATAATATTATAAGTGAATTATCCTGAAATATGATTAGCATAGTCGATACATAACTAAAAAAATATACACAAAGAAAACCTTTATCAATCCAGAGTCCAAGACCTTGATCAACCATACCTTCTACAACTAATGTCGAGATGTATATGAGAATGTCTCAATGACGACGCATCCTAAATAAGCTATTGTCTACCAATATATGGAAGCCACACCCAAAAATAATGATTCATTAGGAGAATACTATCATATTAAAGTCATTCAGGATACTCATCTAAGTCATCCCATAAAAATTCCTCATGATCCAAAATGTAACCAGATAATTGGTAAATCAAAAAATCTACCCGGGTTACCACAAAAACATTTTTACCAATCCCTGACCATTAGTAAAATATCTATCTCCTAAATCATAATAATAATTACTTGTGATTCTATCCAAATACATTCACTATAAATCCAAATCATCAATATCCATACTGAACAATGATCTTTTTGACATAAAGGTTGTTCCTAGAATCTCCATCCAGCAAACATCTACACATAACATCTGTGGTTTTGAGAGTATTATTTTGGAATATCCCAAGGAGAAGAATCATCATCCCAATATTTTATTACATATGGTACACCATAATCACCCAGATCACTAGTCTGTATTCTAACCATGAAGTACATTATCAGTTTCTAGAGCCCCATTCTAGAAATATATCCATACAAAACCTCTTTGTCCTATAATATTAGTCCACACCAAATAACATACATGTGATTTAAAATATACTATACTCAAAAGTATAACACAAAATGATTAGAACCTCATTCCATCACTCAAACCATAGAATTAAGGAAACATCCCCCATCCATCCATCCAGTATACCATCAAATCCGAGAGCATAATTATGGAACATAACCAATAGATTATTATATTATTTATAGAGAGCCTTGTTATATCACTAAATACATATACTATATTCTCCATTCCTAGAGAATTATATCCCAAAATCCCAATTTTCAATAAATATAACTATACTTGTGGATCTTTTTTCTATATCTCTCAATCATCACAATGTTTACTTGTAATATATTCTTGAAAACATCGAAATTGAACCATATCAAAACTGTCCCTCGGAATAAACAAAAACTCATCCTAAACAAACTAAAACATATAAAGGGCATGCTAAATATCCATCCCATCCAAGAACATCACATCATCATTAACACATACGTCAATCGTAGTCTCAAGGGAACATAATTAACCAAAGCTACATAATAAAACACATCCACTAAGGTTTTACCTATCATTTGAGTATTCACTTTTCACACAATATCCACACATGAATAGAGGAATCCTTCCTTGTATCCTCAAAATGAGTACTTAAGTGGAGGAATCTCTCATCGTTCTCCCCAGTAATAAATAACTTTTGGGGAAATCCCATCCTAAGAACATCCTAAAGCATCCCTTTATGGAATCCAATTGATCCTCGATCAGCAACAAGCTAGAAAAGGTGTCCAACAATTCCTTAACCAAAAACCAGCCCACTGGAGGTATCTTCATGGGTCCCCTAGATTCAAAGCAACACCACAATGACTCCTTACCATAAATATCATCCAATGTTGTCAACCAATACTAAGGATTCCAACCAACCTGATTCTTAAACATAGTTTCTAAACCTCAAATTCTATAACCTTGAACAACTTGTCTCGATACGTTGGGAAATCCCAAGACCTTCCAAGAGATACTACCCAATCCCACATTTCTGAACCCATATCAAGAACATCATGAAAAAACACTATATAATGGTCAAGAAAAGAAAATCACCGAGATAACAATTTTTATCTAGACATCATTGCTCAAAACCCAACCTTGTTATGAACTTTATATCTAATACTTGAGTAAATCCTCATACTGAATTACATTGATCCAAAACACCACCCATCTAAAATCTATATTTTGAAAGGATCCCACCATCATAATATGAACATAAAAAGACTCAAAATGGACTCCTAATCTGTCCACTCATAACTCTGGGGTTTTAAAACATCTAAATACATCAAAAGGGTAATAAAGGGGAAGTATAAGACATGTATTCCCAAGCACAATGACTGTGCTTCTGTAGACCGTGATGTTGTTTACTCTAACTGAACTTAGAGAGTAACACCAAAGTACACAACATGAATTTTTGGCACACGACATGTATGTTTGGTATAGTGTGTGTACCCTATGTGGTATACCTACCCATGTACCTCACATTAAATGGAAATGTGTCCATTTTTGGTCATGTACTCTTACATTTCATGTCACCCACATAGGGTGTGGTTGTGTACCCTACACGTCCATGTCACCCATTCATGGTTCAACTATCCATGTACTCTGAAACACATCAGGTGACACTATAAATCATTTCCTATGCACTACATATCATGTATACATATTCTCCACTTCTTTCATGTCCCTGAAGAACCCATGATGTGTGTTCTCCAAACCACTCACCCTGTTGTTGGGTTCTCTGAATAAGAAACCCCCCAAAACAACCAAACACCCTACCCCCCATTTTCTACCAATTAATCACAAATCAACCCAAATGGGGTCCTTTGAAATAATAATATGGATATAAAACATTAGAAAAAAAATCAATGTGTACTTGGGTAAAAAAGTTCAAAAAATAGCCTACTATAGGGAGTAAACGTTGATGCTTCTAGTCTAAATACACTTCTAATAACTGATGCACAATCATCTGGTACTGATATATGCCATGATGATGTATGGAGAAATATCATCTTCCTCCTCTATTCGTCTTTCCCTCACATGAAAGTGTCCCCCCATCCTATCATGGGTATGAAACCAAAAATGGGGGGGGACTCTTTTAATTAATTTAACTAACTAATTAATAAATAAATAAATTTCCAATCATAAAAACCATCTTGTGTCCTATAACCCAAGGAAATTTTGTAGCTTTCCTAGAAAAACCCTTTTATTCTAGACTCAGCCACTGAGATGTAATCTCAATATGATGCTTCAATCAAAGTATATAACCACCCAAACATGCATGAATAATTTAATATTTAATAAATCAAAATCATTTATTCTTCTAAAACTATAACAACTCAGAATTCCAAAAAAAAACTCATTTTTTATGGTAAAATCCCTATCCAAGAATAGAAGAGTTCATAGAAAAACTATCCAAGATCATTTTCAAGGAAAAAAATAACCATTTTACCCCTCATGAACACCCAAAAACAAAAAACAATCATATTCCTTCTCAAAAAATTAAACCCCAAAAAAACTCATGTCTCCACACCTTCCTTAAATTTTAAATATTTTTTTCATACATTTATCCACATAAACTATACCATCATCCTATAAATATAATTTCTAGTAAGATTCATCACTAATGAAAATTAAATAATTTTTTATTCAATATTAGAGGGATATGAATCGACCACAATCCTTTCAATAGATATTATTGATGGAACCATTATAATAAAGTCTATAGATGATCTTACTTAAATGGATGGAAATTTTGAACAACATCTTATATTCCATTATAAGATGAAACCTTCTTATATGGGTTCACATTATATCCACATTCATTATGCATATTGGTAACCATTTACTCATATATAACACCCTTAACATATAATAACATGATAAGGGTAAGAGTGATACATCTAAAACATTAAACATCCAAGATAAATAGAAAATTTTGTTAGATTGAAGAAGTTACTATTTAATGACATGAAATAAATAAAACATTCCTCTACAATACATTCCCAAGAACTTTTTTAAATACAATTACAGATAAAAAATAAAAAATATTAACTAACAACACACATTACATTTTTAGATAATGGACATTTTTAATAGTTTATAAGTAACTTATTAATCAATAATAATCCTACAAAATCTTACACAAATTATCTATATGTGTTCCCCTCTATAATGATTAATACATTTCTTAAATTCATATCCTTGGGAAATAAAAATATAAAAATGTGGTGAACTCGAATACTCAATAACTGTATACATAAGAGTTAACAATAAATGATCATAAGTGTGAATATATTGATGATATGGGTATAATAAAGATACTTAATAATATCATAAATGGAAAAAATCATCAAAAATCATGTGTTGTCGAATAAATATAGTAATAATAGCGTACACAAATCATACGACCGTAGATCGAATGAAAAAAATAATAATCCATGATAGATAACCATATACATATAAATGAACACAAAATTACTCCATATCATGTAAAAACATGGTGATATTGTACACCCACAAACAAAAATTGTATCATAAGGGAACATGTAACATAAATTGGTTCTCTTAGCGGATCAAAACTCGCTCACATGTTTCCCCTGGACAATCAATGTTCAAAACCTATTTCCATTAGATGATCAAACATAACTTCTCAAATCACCACTATCTTATCAGATATAATGAATTGTCTAATTCATTATAGGGTTATATAGTTCAAACCCAGAACTTAATGATTAACCATACACATGTGTTCCATATAAAAATATCATAAAAACCCCATATAGAGAAAATGGGTTCCATATAAAACATTATAATGATGCCATGAAAATATATAAATACATTGAACTCATGTAACTATTTAAGTAAATAAAACTATATCAGGATAATTTAGAATATGTATTTTGAAATTTAAATATAAATTTTATTTTATTATGAAAATAATTTTTCCAAATAAACTTATGAATAAAATCTAGGTGAACACCCTTCAATCTAATAAAATTTATAGTGGTCAAAAGGAAAAGGAATTGTAAAAAATGTATTTCCCATTCAAGTTGGTTGATTAATAAAAAATGGAAGTGGTGGATCAAATATTTGACATAATACAACATTATATATTCCATACGGGGAAATAATGTTTATTGTGACATCTTTATAATACCTTTAATTATGAATGATTTTTTAAAAGGATAATGATATAGATGAAGAGCAATTTTTTCATGTTTTTTAAAAATAATTTTCATAATAAAAATTAACTTAGGTCATTTGAAATCATTTTAATAGAATTTATTTATAAACCATGGTGAAAAATATTTTAATTTTGAAACCACGATTATGTGGTGACAATTTTCCATAAAAAATTAGTAAGGCATCATATATATACATATTCCCATTTAATAAAACATAAATTAATATTTTAGAAAATATATTTAACATTATTTAAAAATGAAAAGTTACATGTCCTTCAAATTTTTTTTTCAAAATTGTAAAAATTTAATTTTTAAATTAATATTCAATAATGGATCCCATTATATGACATAATATTTTTCTATAGAAAATTTGGGTCTAAATATAAAGCATTTGATAAATATAGGTAAATATTCATTTTAATACTTTTACAATAACTTAGTTCAAAATATAAATATTAAGAAATTTATTATTAAAACTTAATTTCACTAAATTTGAAAAGGAAATAACTTATAGTAAAATGGTACTGTGGTAGAACCAAATAAAAGTTCATGATCACACATTAAAAATCAATGAATGAAAATTAAATTACCAAATATTATTTAATTGGGATAATAGTTGTGATAAAAAATATTTGATGAAAATAAACATAATTGGTGTAGTATTTGCCAAAAATAAAAAACATATATTATAATGACACATTCATTTCAATTAAATACAATATATAACTGAAATTTTTTTTGTTATATAAATGTTTACCATGTGGACGAATTTGAGACAAAAAAATCTTAACTTATTTCTATAATAATTCAAATTCAATCTATGATTTGGTATAAAAAATATTAATATCATTGTCACCTAATACATAGACTTATATATAAATTACCTTTCATAAATTTCATTTATAAATATTATCTACTTCTATATTAGTTATTTCATCTAAATATTCAACATCAGGTAAGATAAATCATGATTGTTTAGAACTAGATTTTCATAGCAATGTGATTTTTTGTTCATCTCCAAAAAAACCTAATTACTAGACCATAAAAATAAAAATAACTAACTCTTTATGGTTACCCATAATGTTATAATTATATTCTATGTGAGTTTCAGTTTGTGAAACTATAAGTTGAAATCAATAACGACCAAGTTTCATTGATTTGAAATAATGATCCATAATTTATAAACCAATTAATTTAATATTAATATTTTCTTTACTAAATAAAAATACATAACATTCTGTTTATACCATATATTAAAATTACATTATTTTACAAATAAATCCTTTTTGCAGATGGAGATAATTTTTGGGTAAAATGACCTAATGGCTAGGGGTGTATATTTTTCTGAATTAATAGATTCATGATATAAACATGTCAAGGTCATATATATGTTTTATATGGTTTGGAAAGCCTTATTTGTGGTTTAGTATTTTCTTGCAAAAAAATGTTCTGAGATCTTTCATTTGCAAACTTCCACATCATTATTTTTTTACATGACGTTAAACCGTTTCTGAGTAGAATATGTGAACAGATTTAGATAAAGAAATGTATCATTTTTGGAAAATTATTCACAACATGAATTGGTTGATCATGGTTATTTTATCCTATGGTGGTACATATTTTAGAATATCTCATAAATCGAGAAATTCATATCATGAAAAATTTTCATGTCATTAATCACTTGGGATCTCCAGTTTTTCACCCTGTTTTGTGTATGATGTATTTTTTTCCCCCATGCATCTTGTTCTCTCAAACCCTGGGGTGACACAATGTGATTTTGGAGAAATTCATTCCCTTCCAGACATCCCTATAAAGAATTTAATAACAAATGAGTTTCTTCACATTTTTCCCATTTCATTCTGATATCCTCTGTTTTAGCGATGGGATATCTTCACCATGGTTTAATGTGGTTTATATCATGAAATTTATATAATATTGGTCTTCCTTTGTGATCAACATCACATTAATTCTTTGTTGTATTTACCTACTTGAATCCTTTCATCAATCACTAGATAAAGTAATTTTATCCAAAATAATGGTCTATGGTCTATTCCTATTTTTTCTAGTATGTTTTATATTTTTATATTGCGCCGACCCAACATCGTCATTATAAAACACAATAATCATTGATGATACTCATGTTGTTGAAAGACTCATTGGATCCCTTTGGATCCAATGGTGTTGAGATTTTTCTTCTAAGCAATTATAGGATGACCATTCCCTTTAATATCAAAATAGATAATTTCATAATGATATGTCATACCATGACATGAAAACTCGGGTTATTTCTTGAAACCGATTCACCTTGGAAAATATATTACATCATTTATAAAATGTCAAGGGATGATTCGATATTTATGGGTGTACGTGGCATTATAATTGATTAAGGTAAAATTTATTAAATGAGTAAATAACATAAAGATAAATGGTATTTGAACAAATTTACCATTATGAATTTTGATGTTATGTTGGGTTATATTATATGATATGACTTATGTTTTTATTTTTTCTTAAATGTTTATATATAGGTTATTTCTTGGTGATGCTAACTGATGGGGCTCTATTTTTACATAGTTTTTCCACATATTTTTACTAGATTTTTTATGATTTAATTAATTATTTAAGAACTTTTTACTAAATAATTGTACTTTTGTATTTTTATATTTCAAATTATTAATTAATCATTTTTTAATTAATTTTTTATTTTTAGTTTTTTTAATTATTTATTTTAATCTTACATAACTTTTCTAATTTATTTATTTCTTGATTAGTTTTTCTAACTATAATATATGTATCTTTTTACAATTATTGACATTAATATCAAATAACCAAATAATCATCATATTTGTGTATTAATTCATTTAGGTTTTAATTCGATATTTTATCGTTTTATTTAAACTCATTTAAATAAATTTACTTTATTATTTTTTTTATGTTTAATTTTTTGGTTAGTGTTTAATTAATGTTTTTAACTTATGTTTTTAATTCAATAATCTGATGTGTTTTTATTTATAAGTTTTCATCTTGTTATTGAATTAATTAACGTAGTTATTTAAAACTTTTATATTTTAATTTAGTATATGAAGTATAAATAATAACCCAGCTACATATCATTTAATTTATTTACATTTAGTTTTTAATTATAATTTAAATAATTTTTATTATTAGTTTTTTATGTTTTTTTAATTAACTTCAGTTTTAATTATATGTTTCATTTATGTAGTTGTAATTCTTATCTCACCATTAGTCCAATTATTTTATCTCGCTACCGTTAGTTTTTTTTTATTTTCTACATGTTACCAATGCAGATTTTTTTTGAAACGGCGACCTTCTATTTTTTTATGCCTCGGTAGCCTTTAATTTTTTCTATAAGTGACCTTTTTTATAAGTACTGGTGACTCTACCCATAGGCTATTGATGTAGCCTAATGGTGACCTTTTTCAACAGTGACCTTTTTAATTTCAAGGATCGGTGACCCATTATGTACCAGTAACTCTACCCTCAAGGCTACCGATGCAGTGCACCGGTAACCTCAAGCTTTAGCAATGTTGACCTCTTAATCTTCAAGTACCAGTAAACTCACTTATTTTACAACTACCGGTGACAACATTTTTTCACAACTAATGGAAACCATGCATCCCTCAGCATTTCATATCACCACTATCACCACCCATTCTTCTTACAGTTTCCCCAATCTCGAACTTCTGTTGCTCGTTCATTTCATGGGTTGTAGAACCACATCCTTAGTACACCCTTCACCAAAATCACCACACACCAAAACAGTTCAAAATGCACAGAAAATCAAACCACTAAATAAATAAAGATCCCTAACACTTTTTCCATCCAGTTATGAAATATGATGAATAATATGACACTGAGAGAGGAGTCATAGCTGAAACTGTTGTTCCGAGAGGGAGTGGGAGTAGGTGTACCACCATGTCGCTTCTTGAGTCCATCATGCGCTGGAATAGATCTGCACGGAAGTCTAAACCACACTGAGGTCGTTGACCTGCTTACACTGCACCACCTGAGGAACCGTAGGATCTTAGGGGGGGGGGGAATCTCATTGTTGTCAGTGTCCAACATAGAGCTAAAGCAGAGGAGACCGCCTCACCAACTTGCAGCCTATGTAGAACATATCTGAAACTCACCCCTCTGATTGTTGAAGCCGCTAAGAGAAGGAAACTACCTTGCCCAGGCTTTCTGAATGTAAACCGAGGAGGAGCTATGTCGTCTGAGGGAGAAAAGGGATCTGTCATTTGCCTCCGCATGCATCGCCAAAGGAGACCGAAGAAGACCCCCTATGGTTTTATGGAGGCCAAATTTGGGGGGCGAGAAAGAGTTATTTAAAATAAATTAAAATAATGAAATAAAAACAAAATAAATAAAAATAATTTATATAAAATATCAAAATATTAAATTTCAATATTTTCTAATATATCATAAATATAAAATATAAAATATTTATAAACGATTATTATTAATTTAATTAATCTTAATAGAACATTAATTAAACCAAATAAATTAATAATAATTAAATCTAAATTAAATTTAAATAAATTGTTTATTTATATATTCTTTATAAAATATTTAATATAAAATATATTAAGTAAAATTTTAATAATTTATTTATTAATTTATTCTAAATTAATTAATCAATAAATTTAGAATTTTAAATAATTTGAATTTTCAAATTAAAGATAAACACAATGTTTATAATTTACTTTATTAATGTAAATTTGTAAAATTTGACAACATAATAAAAATTTATCATTAAAATTAATTTTTAATAAAATATTTTATACTTTAATAATAATAATAACTTTTTAGATCAATTAATAACACGTAAACTATTATAATTCAACTTTTATAATTAACTAATAACTATTTTAAAAATAAATTTTATATCATCATAATTAATTATAATGTAATTTTTAGTTATTAATAATACAAATAATATAATTTATTTAATTACATTATTTAAAATTTTATTAATTCTTTTTAAATATTTTTTTACGATATTTTCTTAAATTATAATTTTTTTTTAATTATTTACTTCTTGTTTTAAATTATGTTTTTTTCTTGGGAAGGATCATTCAAGAGTCAAAAACATGTTTAAGTGCTTCCAACTATCTCATCAGAAGTTAGTTACAATGGTAAAGTTAGCGCGACGTGTTAGTCATGAAAAATCACTTGTGTGTGGTGAAACAGTAAAAGCCAATTTTAAGTCGGAGAAGAGTGGTGGGGATGAGAAGTAGAAGAAATAGGGTACTAAAAATAGAGAAAGCAGTAAAATTGAAATATTGAGACATACAAGGACAATAGCTTCTCTTTCATCAGAATGGAGAGATCCAGTGGGCAACCCTAGAGTCGGAAGAGTATAGAAACAGAGCATTGTTTGGAGATTTATTCATCTATCTTAATTCTAGTATTTGTACTCTATTTTAGTATGTTAAAATTATGGTGATGTTAATGAACATGTTTTTTAAGATAATTCATTTATTGTGGGGAGAAATTGAAGATCCACTGGTTTTCTTTTAATTTTATTTTACACTTGATAATTTTGAGGTATTTAGTATTGATCAGTGAGATCAATACTAAATTCGTTCAATTTCTTGTACCACTGGAACTTAATTTCAGAATTTCACAATCAATTTTTTAGATTGATTATGGAAACACCTTTCAAAAGTTAATATGTTCATAATACTTCAGGACTTACGGTGATATTGTCCTATTGTCATTTTCATATAATCACAATAACAGTTGATCTATTTTAGAGAGTAGAACTCTAAACATAATCAACCTATTAGACATAAATCCTAACGATAGAAGTAAGTTACTCTCTTAAAAAGGTGGTATACTGCAACAATTTCTAAGTGAATTGGAATGATTTTAATACCAGTAGTATGATGTTTTTTTCCAAGCATTGCATTTTGGTAGTTCTCTTATTGGAATTCTATTTTTTTTGTTTATAACTTTAAATTTGTTTTTTGATTCATCTTAGTCTAGATCAAAAACCCCAAAAAAGTGTAGTTTCATTACTGCTTAAAAATATTACAAAATAAAAAATATAAAAAGTAAGAAAGATAATAGAAAATCTACTCCACTACAAAAAATAGTGGGGTCTTTTGGAAAGTTGTAGAAAGGTTTTGGCCTAAATTGCCTTCTCTATGGGTTCGTCCCGGCTTGAAACATATACATTAATCGGTAGGATTATAAATAATTGAACATTGACTAACTTCAATTACAGTTGGCATCATGTTTTTGGTGTTCTTTCGGGGAAGGCATGAGCCATTCATCTTCTAAAAAATCACATATTAAGAAAATCATTAAAAAAATTTACAAACTCAAAATTGTAAAACAAATATACTTAATTTTATATTTAATTGGTACTACTTTTTGTATTTGTTGAGCTCAATTTTAGTTCTTCATTTGTGATACTTGAATTACTGATATACTTTTCATGAGCACAAGATCTTTTGGTGTTAGATTACATCCTCTGAACCATGAATGAGATAAACATTTAACTACTCTAATAAAGGAAAACAAATTTGAAATAGAAAATCAAGATGAGAGAGTTACTACACCTAACAACATCCAAAATCAACTAGAAATAATAGATGAAAATGAAAGGCCTAAAATGAGGTAGTTCCTACTCCCTCAAGTTTCCACAATCCTTCTACTATTAGGTTATCTCCTAGATCTTGAAACATTAAGCTAAAACTTTCACACATCTCACTTTTCCCTGCTTTTAATAGAATCTCTAATGAGAAATCACTTACCTTCATTAGAGACTTCTATAATACAATGCAGTATCTACATCTTCTCAGACTCAAAGAAAATGAGATAAGAATTAGAGTCTTCCCCTTTAAGGATTTAAGGATCTACTTAGGCAGTGTGGTCATCATCAACTCCCATATCAACTTCTCATGGGAACCTTCTTTGAGGGTTTTCCTCCTCTAGATAGAATCTAGTTGATCAGGATACTGGGGGTAATTATATTGACAAGACAGATGAAGAACATAGAAAAATTTTAATAATCTTGCCAAAACTTTCAACATAAAATTTCAAGATGAAAAATAATCAATAGAAATGTTAACTCAAAAACTGGTTTGATGAATGAAACACAAGCCCAAATTGTTGAAGTCAACAACCAATTGCAATCTTTATTGAACCAAAATTCTAAGAAAACTATTAATAAACATGGATGTCAAAACATCAATCGATCTTTAAGGGAACAGTGTGTCCAGCGTGGTATGTTTCTGCATACCGAAAACTTCTATCCTAATTTTGATATGTCGGCCCAACAACTAGAGAACTCCAAATTTTTTAAATGTGGTCCTAGAATGCCTCTTAAAGAAGATTCATTTTAAAATATTACAATCAAGGCTATATGAACCATCCAAATTTATCATGGAAATATCAATGCCAATTTAAACAATCCACTACCCTTAACTATCATAATCAAGCAAGACAAAACACTCAAAATCAACATAAGGGCAAGTCTTCAAATGAACAAAGAAATAATGATAATCAAATGTCTTTTAATCTTGATCTTATCTTGAAAGAAATTAACTCTCATGATGAAAGATACAGGACTCATCTATCCAAACAAAAAAATCAATATGAGTCCGATAAAATGCAACCTAATGTGTGTATGCAGAACAAGGAAACACAACATGGACAGCTTGTTAGGTATTTTTCATCTAGGAAAAAAGGTTGACATCTTAGTACCACATGGCTTAATCCTAGAGTGAATTCCATCGAGGAAGTAACTAGAAGTGGTATGAATACTCAAAATTTTGCGAAAAAAGACCTTGAAAATGCCCAAAATGAAATTATGCTTGAATCTGGTAATAAAATCGGCTTTATTCACATGTTGGAAAATCATATAAAAGTCATGAAAATGATCAAAATTTTAATTTTTCACCTTAATCACATGCTGAAAACTCATCTAAAAGTCAAAATAATAATAGAAAAGAAAATTTTAATGAATACGTGAGAAATATACCCACTGCCCATAAAAAGTTATCCCCAGCCATCCCATTCCCTGAGAATCTAAAACCTCAATGTAATATTGGGGTTGAACTTCTTCAGTTCCTTGGTCTCCTTTCCAAACTTCAAGTAATCATTATTTTCATGCAACACTTAATTAAAATCCCAGATTACATTAAATCTTATAAAAAAATTATTCAAACAAATAGACCCTCAAAAAAATTTCTACTTACAGCCTCACTGAAGAGTGCAGTGTTGTACGTAAAAAGAAAATCCCTCAAAAAATTAATGACCTAGGTAGCATTGTCATTCCTTGTACCATAGGAAATTCTAATCAGATCAATTGTTTGTGTGATTTTGGTGCTATCATTAATCTTCTCCCATACTCACGGTTTCAACAAATATTATTGTGTGAACTTCAACCCACCACTATCATATTATAGTTGGATAATAGATCTTTCACTCATCATGTGGGTAGGGTAGATGATTTCCTATTTGGGGTAGAAAAGCTATTTTTGTATGTAGACTTTTTATTCTTAGACATTGAGTGAGATCAAGAGGTTCCCATCATCAAGGGTATGCCCTTCTTGGCCATAGGTGGTGCTGTAATTAATGTCCCGAAGGGTTTGTTAATTTTTAAAATTGGGGAACAAGAAGAAGAGTTCAAGTGTTTAAAAATGATAAAGGACCAACGTTTCCTTAAAACATTTCAATGGAAGAGTTCATAAAAGATGATAACTTAATAGGAAAATCTAAAAAATATGATAATTGATCCTCTAAAAAAGAAAATAATTTAGGAGTTTAAAATCCTATTGAATCTATCTTAGAAGTTAAAAGGTATTCTCAAATACTGAATCTCAAAAAATATATAGAATGGCACAAAAATTCAGTTTCTACTGGAGGAGAGTACTATGTTTATGAACTTAAGATATTTTTGAGTGAGTTTGAGAGTGTTTCTGTTAATACAAATCTTGTTGAACACTTAGATGATATTGAGGGAGAACTTATAAGACATCCTGATAAATTTTCATTGTTTAACTTGTTGAATTCTAATATAGAAAGTCTAAACAGTGTGATGTTCAGTTTGGATAGAAACTCTGTTATTCCTAAAACTGAACTTCAAATTGAAAATCATTTATCATTAAATGGCCCATATAAGAGATATGTTGATGATATTGGTCATCCCAGACCTGAGAGTCTTCCTTCTAGAGTAGAACCACCCACTCTTGAACTAAAACCAATCCCTGTCCATATTAAATATTCATTTTTGGGTGAGAATTCAGCTTTTCCTGTTATAATTTCTGCTTAGCATAATGAAAACCAGGAGGAAAGATTGTTAAGTGTTTTGATGATGTTTAAATATTCCATAGGCTAGACCATAGCTGATATCAAGGGTATTATTCCCTCGTTCTGTATGCATAAAATACTTATGGAGCCTGACCATAATCCTAGGGTAGAGTGTCAAAGAAAATTGAATCCAAACACGAAATAATTTTTTAGAGAGGAAGTGATTAAGTTGCTGGACACTGGAATTATATATCTCGTTTCTCATAGTGCCTGGGTCAGCCCTGTCCAGTTTGTTCCCAAGAAGGGAGGCATCACTGTAGAAAAAAATGAAAAGAATAAAGAAATTCATGTTAGGAAATCAACAAAATAGAGTGTCTGTATAGATTATAGGAAGCTTAATGCAACCACAAGGAAGGATCGTATTCTAGTGCCCTTCTTGAATCAAATTCTTAAGAGGCCGGCTAGAAATGAATTTTTTTATTTCAGAAATGGGTATTATGGTTACAACAAGATTCATGTTTCTCTATAGTATTAGGAAAAGACAACTTTCACATGCCTCTATGGGAAATTTTCTTACAAGTGTATGCCACTTGGGTTGTGTGGAGCTCTAGCCACCTTTCAAAGGTGTGTGATGGTTATATTTTTTGATATGATTGAGAGAATCATTGAGATTTTAATTGATTATTTCTCTATTGTGGCTAGAACATTTGATACTTTTCTTAGAAATCTTGATTTAGTCTTAGAAAGATGCATTTAAACCAACCTTGTTCTTAATTGGGAGAAGTGTAAATTCACGGTCACAAAAGGTATATTTCTTGGTCATAAAGAGTCAAAGAGGGTTTTGGAAGTTGATACTGAAAAGATAAAAGTCATTCAAAAATTTCCCCTCTGGAAAATGTAAAAGGTGTTACAAGTTTCCTAGGGAATGTCATTTTCTACTGGAGATTCACAAAAGACATTTCAAAAATAACTATGCCCGTGGGTTTTTTTCTTGTAAAAAATACACCATTCAATTTTCAGGAAAATCATTTGACATCATTTAATCTGTTAAAAGAGAAACTCACTACATCACCCATTATCAAAGCACCTGATTGCAAAATATCTTTTGAACTTATTTGTGATGCTAGTGAAATGGATGTTGGTACAGTCCTTATATAGTTAAATGGTTGGATATTACAAGTCTTATATTACGCTATTAGATTACTGGATGAGGACCAAAATAATTACACCACTACAGAAAAATAATTGTCAATCGTTATGTTTTCTCTAGAGAAGTTTATATAGTATCTCATAGGCTTAAAAGTCATTTTTTTCACAGATCATTCATCCTTAAAGTATTTATTCTCTAAGAAAGAAACTAAAAACAGGATTATTAGATGGATTCAGTTGCTAAAAGAGTTTGATTTTGTGATTGAGGATAACCAGTGAGCTGAAGATTTAGGTGTTGACCATATTTTTAGGTTTCCTCTTACTCAATCTGATGATAATAGGGAGATAAACTCTTCTTTTACTGATGATAATTTTCTTTCTGTGTTAGTTAGTCAATCTTCTTAGTATGAAATTTTTGTCAAATTCCTCACATCAGGTGTCTTTCCCAAAAAATTTCCAATAACCAAATAAAGAAATTCATTTCTGATCTAAAATAATACCTTTGGGATGATCCCCTTCTATTTAGGTGATGTGCTAATGGTATTCATAGAAGGTGTGTTCTTGAAGAAGAGATGTTTCATGTCTTATAGATTTTTCATTCCTCACCTTGGGGATGTCACCATGGTGGTGTAAGGACTTCTCGGAAAGTCCCACAATCGGGTTTTTTTTTGGCCCACTCTGTTTAAGGATGCTAGATGCTTTATGGTTGTTTTTGATAGAATTCAGAGGCTAGTAAATGTGGGTAGGAAGCAGGAGTTACCCCCAAAAGGAATTCTAGAAAATGTGTTTTTTGATGTCTGGGGTTTAGATTTCATGGGTCCATTTACATCATCTCATGGGAATGAGTACATACTTTTTTCTATAGATTTTGTGTCAAATTGTGTTTAGGTAGTTGCACTACCTAATAATCTAGGAAATTATGTAATTAAATTTGTTAAAAAATATATTTTCTATATTTGGAGTCCCAAAATCATTTATCACTGATAATGGAACACATTTTAAGAACAAAAAATTTAAAGCATTGATGGAAAAATATGGTTGTGTTCATAAAACCGGTACTCTTTATCATCCACAGTCTAGTGGAGAGGTAGAAATTTGAAATAGATAACTAAAAAAATACTTAAGAAAACTGTTTCAACCTCTAGGAATGACTGGTCTCTTAAATTGGATGACGCTTTATGGGCATATAGAACTACTTTCAAGACCACAATAAGAATGTCTCCTTACAAGGTATTATTTTGTAAATGTTGTCATTTATCTATGGAGTTACAACATAAGTCTTATTGGGAAGTTAAGGCTCTAAACATTGATTTTAAGAGTGTTGGTGAGAGGATATTACTTGATCTGAGTTATATTGATGAGATTAGGAGATAGAGTTATGATAATTCAAGGATTTATAATGATAGGAATAAATTCATTCATTATTCAATCAAACAAACCAATGAATTCAAACCAGGACAAAAGGACTTATTTAACTCTACACTCAAATTGTTTCTTAGAAAACATTATTCCAAGTGGTCTGGACCTTTTACTATAGTGATAGTGCTTAAGAATGGTGTTGTTGAAATTTTAGGTGAAGAGATCAAACCCATTAAGGTTAATGGGAAGAGAGTGAAACATTATTTTGAGGGGCAATTGAAGGTCTTAGATTCCTTCACTCTACTTGAGAACTGATCTTGAATAAATTCTGGCTGAAGACTTTAAGACATAGCGTTGCATGAGAGTCACCCATGGTTGTTTTTCTTTACATTTTTTCAAATTTATCCTTTAATAAAGTGCTTCTTGTATGCTATGTTTTCTGTGAAATTATTGCTACATCATGCTCTTGGTTTTCTTATTATGTTTCAAAATTATCGAGAAGTTCATGTTTTTTCATTTAAGGTGTGTAATTACCTTGTTTATGCTTTAATGAAAAATCTTATGTTAGGGATGTACCATCCAATTAAATTTTGTTTTATTTTTCAACTCTTTAATGCATTAGAAAAAATCGGCTGCATGTCACTTTGTTTTAAAAAATTCTGCTTGTTTCTCCTTGCTATAAAATTTAATTTCATTATTATTAAAATCATTTCACTGCTTGAACTTAAGTGTGGGGGAGGTACATATAGTATGAGAAATTTTTTTATTGAATATACTTTAGGTTGTGGTGTTTTGGCATTCATTATTATGCTTTATTAGATACATATTATTGAACTCAATCTATTAAGATGCTTACACCCAATACACAGTGCACCCACAAGTTACATACCATGTTTGTACTTAAATGGGTAATATTTATATGATAGACTAAATGATAATACATATCTCTGGATGTGAACCTGCTGATAATTTATTCATTGTTTCAAACTTACTTTTTGAAATTTAGTGAGGCCCCTTTATACATTTTGTAAATCTTCTAAAATAAAAAATCAGTTTTGAACCTTTAATTCTTAATTATTCTTATCCATGTTTAGAATTCAACTTTGTGGGAAAGTTGGGTTTTATGTGAAGGGGAAGGGTCAATTATTGACTGTGATAAACTGTCTTTAATTGAAAGCCCATAAATTCCCACTACAACTTAAAACTTTTTGTTGAAAAATGGTTAAAAGTTTCCAAAATTCTTGCACTATTATAGGATGTACATTGAAATCAAATAGTTTTTTCGTATAAGTAGTGTTTCTATGGTAGTGATGATCTGTGTTGAGTCTAAAATTAATGATAATGGATGATTGTTGAGTGATTCTTAGTTATTTAATAGATATTTCGGTTTAGGGACTATTTTTTATAATGATATGGGTTTCGTTTTAGTGGAGTTTTGATCATTACCCTTGGAACTGGGTGATTGATCTTGATCTTAGGGGATTAATTTTTTTCTATTATTTATTAATGTAATCACCTTAAGGAACCAATGAAAATGGTTTCTATTAAAATATTTTGAAACTAGAGTAGTTTGGGCATCTGGGATCCCATAGTGAATCTCTGATACCCATGATGTTGCGTGCCTTTCTGTTTACTATAATCCCTATATACACTTTGAATAAGTGCATTGCATAGTGCTTAGCACATGATACGTGAATTGGGAAGAAAATAAATTGTCTAGGGTCAAAGGTGAGTTCATTAAGCTGAGGTGAATGATGAACAACAAATGATGAAAGGATCATTTTGTTTACATATAATTCATTTAGGTTGTTTCATTAAGGTGACTAAAAAAATTATTATTGGAACTTAAAAAAGAGTCATTATACATAGATCCTACTATTAAATTCTTAACTCTAGTGAATTGTAACATGTTGTCACTCTTGAAATTTGAACATAGGCTTAAATTGAAATGATCACTAAGTAGAGTCACGTATGAGGTATGACACTTTTTTTGATTGATGAATATTTGTTATCTTGATTAACCATTGAGTACTCATTCAATTAAAGACATTATTTGAAAATATCTTTTAAAATCATATTTTTATGTTCTATCCTTTTTTTGTTAGTGCTAGACATGTTACTATTTGAGCTGAATCATAAATACTACAATCGTTTCTTCACTGATAACAAAGAATGAAATTGTTTGAGGACAAACAATGCATATGTGTGTGGGAATTTGATGTGGCTCTATTTTTACATAGTTTTTCCTCATCTTTTTAATTAACTAGTACTCGCCCGTGCTATTGCATGGCCTATTCGATTACTGCATTTTCTTTTAATAAGAGATTAGTTTTTCTAACATTTGATAAGAAATAATAATGTTGAATAACTTTTAAATATAATTTAATGGTGTATGATAATGGAATAAGACTGTATTGAATATGGAGACATTGTTTAAATTGTTCACAATGATAAAAGATAGATTAAAATTATATGAATTTCTAAATTTTGAAAATGGAATTTTGACTTCATTTTCATCTATAGTCACAATAACAATAATGTATGCACTGAAATAAAAAGTGTAAGATCAAAAAAAGAAAATGGAGGGAGGGAGAAACTAAACCAATCATATGTGAATAAAGCATATATTTTTTAAACCATACTCTAACTCAAATGTTGCAAACCTTCCTCGTCGGCAACTATTAATACACATTTCTTCTAATATATGGTTTATATTTCATCAGTACCTTGACAAAATGTTGGCCCAAATATAGTCTTTGACAAGAACTACTTTTCATGGGGGGATACTAATAATGGAGATAAAAAAATAAATCTTTAAAAAAATTAACACATGCTTAAATTCTAAAAGTACTGACATCCTCTACACTGATGTGTAATTAAATACCGATAATTCTCAGAATTAACAAACTCTTCTAACTCCTTTTATTCCACTATTTTTTTAGGCACACAGAAGCATAGGAAATCAGAATATTTAATAAAATCCAAAAGATAACGACTATCGAATCTAATTAGATGCAATGAAAATGTTACCAAAGTTCAACACATATGTATCACTAAACATTAACCATAAACACACTAAGTAAGAAAACCTCAAAATGAAGGAGCACACCTGTCAATCCAAATATTTTTGTTTCCGTTACAAGGTATCCTATAATGGAACAGAAAAATTAAGAAGAATTGTGCTGAAATAACATCATTACTTTTAATAAAAAATGTAAATGAACCAAGTCATAATGAAAAAGGTGAAGAGTGTGTGTTTATCCTCTCTAATCCCCCTAGAGAAATAATTTCCTGATCACTAAAACATAATTCTCAACCATCAATACAAGAAATAAAATATATGTTGTAATAAATATTTTTTTCTACAATCAAAATATTGGTGTTCTAGGATTAACTGGAATTTGATGTAGGAAATAAAATTTAGATAAAAATATAACTAGATACAAAGAGAATATAAGAAAAATAAAAAAAGTGAAGCATCAGAAGACAGAGGATGAAAAGGGAAAAGATAAGTATGAAAGGAGGAAAAAGAAATAGTATAGATTCTAGAGTTGATAGCAAAGAGAAATATAAATGAGGAATTAATTGAAAAACCGATAGCTTTTTAATAGATAGAATAGTGGATCCTATTATCTTGACAAACTTTCCCCTTACCAATGATAGATACAACTCAAAGATAAATAACATGATCATAGAAAACTCAATATGACTTGAAAGATAAATATATATTAAAAAACACAATAAACATCAACAGAGATAAATGATATATAATTCCTGACAGAGTTAATAAGTATATGAAATTACAGAGAAATAGGTATTTACATGAATCAATAGAAATGATGATTATGGAGAACTGAGTATTCACCTGAGATACTAAGAGTAATGATACAAAAATCTTGATAATTTTAATAAATATATAAAATTACAGAGGACGAAGTATTTTCCTGAATCAATAGAAAGAAAAAATTATATAGAACTGAGTATTCACCTGAGATGGTAGAAATAATATACACTGAAAAGTAAAACTCATTATAGATGGGAAAGATAACAGGTTGGTTAAAATATAATTGTTTAAACATCCAAAATGAATTGATTCATATGTTCAAATCTCATGTGTTCTTCCAAGGAAAATCATCTAAACCTACAATATGAAAATCACTACACGAATATGATTATCTTTAGATAGGAAATTTATGAATTAGAACATAACAATACACAATTAAGAGAATATTTCATTGGGATGTCATGCTACATAAATGGTTGCAGCTGCATCATTATAAATAGCACCCTGAAGCATCTGCAATGATATAGATCATCATCAGAATAATGTTTCATCTAATATTTACATTTAATCAACCCATTTTTATTAATTTAATTTAGTTAATACAACATGATAGGGAAAAATTTTTCAGATAAAAATTAATGTTTAGTACATTAAATGATAAGCATGATATTTATGTAAATATAATTGAAATGCATTAACAAATAAATAAAGTGATACAATGATGTCTAGTGAACCATTTGAGTAGTACTACAGAATTCAGCTCCTAAAAAAGATATTAGAATTGAAACCATAAAACTATGCATAAATTTATATTTTATGTTTGGAAAATTAAATAAAATCAAAATAATATGTTAATGTCACTTTGATAAAAAACAAAAACTAAGACCGCGATACCATCTATAGTGCCAGAAAAAGACATTATTGGAGGGAAAAGACATGCATCAAATACTAAAACAACAACACTAAAATAAAAATCCAAAATGAGAGACAATAAACTCAAGAAATTGAAAAAATGAAAGAAGACCTGTCTTAAATTAACATATATTGGACGGCCTAGAACCATAAACTTCTTAATTTCCATATCTATCTAGACTAACACACTTAAAACTCTCTATTAAAGACATCTAGGCTCCGAAGAAACACAAAAACAGTCAAAATATTATGCCATGATGACCAGTTATCTACCATACTTTAGCTGGGTAATTTTTTCCGGAACATATTGGGACCCAATTCATACCAATTTGTAAGGATAAATTTGGAAGGATTACCAAAATACCTTTGAAAACATGCATCCCAAGAAATGGGCATGCAACTGTGAAAGACCAAATTACTGCATGTGGATATACACATGAAATTTTCTGGGAGGACCACTGTAAAAAAATGTGGAGGTTATAGCAGTAAAAATGTTGAGGTTACCTTAGGTAGAGGGGAAAATCGTGAGTCCAGTTACAACAGTAATAATAGAGGTCTTATCGCAGATTGAGGCGATAGAAATCGTTAGCCGGAGGGGTTTTTGCGGTGGTATAGGATACAATAGTAAAATTTTAGAGGATACCATAAGTAGAGGGGATATAAATTGTGAGCCAGATGTGGTTTTATAGTGCGTTGAGGTAATATTCCTAAAACATGAGGGTTTACCGTAGGTAGAGGAGACGAAACAGGCATTGGTTGAGTAGTCGGAGGCATAGTAGTCAGAGGTGGAGTTGGAGGTAGAGGAGTCGGAGGGGGAGGAAATGGAGGTAGATGAGTAGAAGGTGAATGAGATAAATGCAGAGGATCTATAGGTAACTAAAATTCATATAAAAATAATTTATATTCATGATCATGAGTAAACTTGTATACAAAAACTGGCATTTAAATGTCTAAAATCGTGCTAGATATGCATTTATGATATGATTATAAAATCACTTGCTGCTTAAATTGAACAAAAAAAATACAAAATCACCAATCTTAGAAACCCTTATTCCCACTTTCTACTAAAGGGACCTCAACAGCCAAGCAAATGCGATTCACATGGAGCCATGAATCTAAGTTATCATGTTCATTTAAAACAATTTTAAATTTCATAAAAAATCCACATTAAATGCAAGATCCTTGACGTTGGCATGATAAGGCACATTCTAACATGAGGACCAAATCTCAAAACAACATCCCGAGAAACCTAGTGGAATGATTCGTCAAATATATTTCAATAGGGAAAATTTCCTTCATAAATATCATGATATAACCTACATTAGCTTTAGATTTCCCAACATTTTTTTTTCTGAAATAGCAACTATCTATTTAAGTTACACACTCCTATTGTATCAATGTCATTCTGATAGAAAAAAATAGATGCAGGATTAATAAATTATTACAGGAAGCATGGTTGCATCAATTTTATGACATAATATGCATATCTAAAGAAGTATTATAAAAGCTTTAATAAATTTAGATTGAATTTTTTTGCTTCAAAAAAATAATTTTTGAAAAAACGGATGAGTTTCAGCTAGTTATGAACACAGAAAAATAATAAATAAATAAAGTAGTAAAAAGAGCATCATTTCCTCATTCTGATCAAGGGTTACAACATTTCCAAACCAGAAATAACAGAATAGTACAAAAGGCCAAGCATTATCTAATAGAAAATTGGTAGAAAAATAGTAAACAAACTTGTCAAACACTGGAATGTTATATAATAGTTGAATCTGAAAACACAATCTAATTGTACTCAATCACCTCAAAGGACTGCCACTATGCATTCTAGGTTTTTCATAGGATACAATTCTTTTTTATTCTACAGAAACATGTATTTTGAAAATTTATACTCACGATATGCACATCTTCAAAGACAAAGACAACAAGAGTCTTGAGAAGCTCGCAACCAATACCACCCTCTCCAACCATGATCACTCTTGCACCCTAAAATCATAGTTAAACAAATTTATAGATAAGGATAATGGGGTAGTAGGGAGAAATAAGTGTGTAATTTTAGATTTTATATCCTTAACTATAGAGGCGCAGGATACGAAGGCTGAGGAGGTTGAGGCAGAGTACCCGGACGGGGAGTAGGCGGAGGCGGACCAGCAGAGGGAGCCGAGCAGGAACCGTAAGAGCGAGAATGAAATTTTTGAGCGGGAGGAGGGAGGGAGGGAGAGGAATGGTTTGATGTGGGGAACATACATGGAAGATAGGTGGGGAAAGAACGTGGTTTTCTATAGGACGGACACATGGAATGGAGGAGTACCTAGGATTAGTATAGTTAGTAGATGTTAAATTTTAAATAATATCATCACCACAACCAATGAATTCATCATGTTGTGGATAATAATAATTAAAGGGGTGATAACACAATACTGCATGGAAAGTAAATCTCTGACCACCCTGACCATCATTGGTACCACTATCTCTTTATAATAAGTAGATGTTGAGAATTTTCTTGTAGTTTAAGAACATGGATGAAATGTTTAAAGGGAATTGTAAATTTATCCTTCTATCATCATTGCAGTTAAATATTTTCTAGTAATCCAGCTATAATATTAACTCCCTAGAAATTAAATACCTCTTCCATAAGAAGCAAACGTTTCCATAGATTCTCAATCAGAAGGATTTAATATGAATATGAATATAATTCCAACCATTACCATGTTAACTAAACAGTTTATAGACTTCGCAGTTCTATCTGAGTATTTTACTCTAGATTCTAGTATATGAATAATGAAAAATGTTTTATTGAATGGAAACAAAACCTGAGAATTTAGAAAAGTGGTGTTTTTATCAATGATAATAGTCTGATGGATGGAAAAATTAAATCCCTCAATCAGTCATCCTTTACCTGTGATGGATGGAATGATTGAAGGCATGATGTATTTACATAACACATTTATTACACTAATATTCATAGCATCATTTCTCACTGACAACATAAAAAACAGTAGTTCATCCTGGAAAAGAAATGAATGTAAATAAATCAAAAGAAGAATATAAACAAAAGGATTTAGTGAAAAATTATAAATATTTTTTATATCTCTTAAATTCATTTCAATTCATATATTCCAATTTTTTCCTTAAGAATAAAAATTTAAAATCTAGAAATGCATTTAGAAGAAAGGTTAATATCCTTAGAGAATAAAAACTGCATTACTATGGTTAACTATAGTTTGAAAAATGAAAACTCACAATTCATATTTAACACTCAACATAAAGAAATAAAATAAATGGAATGTTAAAACACATTATCAAAATACATACCTTCATATCCAACAATTTATGTATCTGGCCATTTTCTATTTTACTACGACCTAATGTAATATGCGCATTAAAAGGATGAATATATAAGAAAGTGATACTAGTATTAAAATATGTATCATATGAGTATTTTTTTGTAATATTTTAAAATGTAATATTAAAAATCATAATAAAAATTATTAAAAAAATAATTTAACATTACTCCAAAATAGAAGATGTGGTTTAATAATTGTTGAAAACATTACAGCATAATGTGTGTCATAACTTATGTAGACTATAAACAAAATTAACCCCGTTTAAAAGAGAAAAATGAAAACATGAATCACTATTGAAACTAAAGGAAAATTTAAGATTTATTTTTTATAAAAAAAATAACAAAGATGAGTCTGTAGTGAATAGTAATGTGAATCAAAGTTCAACAATTGGTACCCTTTTTTCAAGAAATCAAATTCATTGATAGAGCACAGTTATAGATTCCCACACCCACACGTAAGCAATGTAAAAAAATCATAAAGATTGTATTATAAAAATAGTACACCATTAAAACTAAAGGAAAAAAATTAAAATGTTACAAAAATGGTATGTATTGGTGACTGAGATGAAAATTAGTCTTTTGTTCTCATAAGACAGTCTTCAAAAATCAGTAATAGTTATAAAAAATGATCTAGAACTGGAATGGATCCAGGGACACTGCCCTCAACAAATAATGATAAATTTGTGTAAGAATAGTATATAATTATTATAATATGATATTAATATTAATACATTGGATTTTGAATTTTATTTTTTTATTATATTTTTATTTAAAGTTGATTCCAGTTGACCATATGAAGTTATGATCATGGAATAATTAACTGATAAGTAATGAAAATCAAGAAACTAATGAAATAATATTTTTTGAAATTAATATGGAACATTTGGTTTTTTAGTTCCCAAAATATAGAGTAAATTTGAAATTTTACTAATAAGAAAAAACTAAATATTAAAAATTATAGATAATATTGAAAATTTAAATAAATCAAAACTAACCTTCAAGTGGTGGAACACTTCACCCATTTTCACGGACTCTTTTAATAATGAAACTTCCATAAAAAAATATGTAATTATGGTCAATATATATCAAATAAAAATGAAATAGTCCAATAGAAGACCAAATTAATAATACAAATAATTTTAGAACATTCTATTTTTTTAGAAGCATGAATTTAAATTTATATTCATTGAGCAGTTACAATAAATGATGTTAAATGGTGCCTTAGTATTGCACACTAATATCAAGAATTTTTCGAAGGACCAAAATAAAATAAACTACATATGTAGTATAGGGTGGGGATTAGATGGTTGAAATATAAAGGGAGCATTCAGAATCATGTAACATTAGAGCAGTTCAGTTGCATACAGTAAACAACATTTAAATGGGAAAGAAAAGTACCACCAGATAAAAATACATTCAGATTTTACATGAGAATGAATTCATAAAAAAATGGAATACCTGAAAATGTATTCATTATGTATTTGGACATGCGATCATTAAAATTCATCCATTATGCACTTGAAAATGAAAAAAAGTATAGTTGTTATTACTTAGCAAGTTAGTGGAACATTAGTGTGGGTAATCAAGTACATAAAAGGAGATTGAAAATACAAAGCATAAGTAATTCAAAAAAAGCATACTACTATAGTTAAGTTACTAAAACAAAAGTAATGTGAAAAAATATATAGATACTACTATTAAAATTAAAATTATTAATGAATATAAAATTTCTAAAAGTAACAAAAACTGCATTTAAAACAATGTAAGCGGATTAAAAGTAGAGAAATAAATTTGGGTTAGAAAAGAGGAAAAAGAATTGAACATAAATGATTAATTAAATATGGTTGAGAAAATGAGAATTTTAGTAATGGAAGCATAACTAGATGGAAATATATGATCAAATGTGGAAGAATCGTGGATGGAAGAACGAAAAAAATCAGGTATTTTCTGATTTGGAGAGAACCTGTAGCGAAAGATGAGCCATTAATTTATACAGACGGTGATAGTGGAATTTGTTCAGATCCACTTCAATTAGAGGATTATGATGGGGGAACAAAGGGGAGTGATGCTGAGCAGGTATTCGAGGAGGAGGTTGGAGGTAGAGGCAAAGGAAAGGAGTGGGAAGAGGCATAACAAGGGAAGGGGGTAGACGACAATGTCGACAATGGAGGTTTTCTCATGAGCGGTCGAGGAGGGAGTTGGGGAGGGAGGCAGTGTGGAGAGGTGATTCAGGATGGTGGGAGACATGTAGGGATAGGGAAATCGAGGTGGAGGGAGAGCAGAGCTAGAGTTGGAGGTGTAGAAAGAGTTGTGGAGGGAGAGGAAAATAATGACGGGGGTTTGGTGAGAGATAGATGGACTGAATGAAATGGAAGGATATGATGATATATGATGAATCTGGTCACTAAGAACTGTAGTTCAACAATGAGAGGGGGAGGAAACCTATGGTATAGTCACAGGGAAGAGGGAGGCAGTGTGAGTTACTACTGAACGCAGAGGGACGACGACGATTTTGTGCATCTTATTTGGATACCACAAGCGAGAGAGGAATCCTAGAATACCATCATGGAGAAGAGGTATGGAGTGCAGTGAAATTCATGGTTGGACAACTCGAGCCGGAGAGGAAACCTAGGGATTTTTATGGCGAAGATGGAAGGAGTCGCTGCCGTCTCTGAATGTGGAGGGATGATGTGGAAGAAAGGAAGCCATGGAACGTGGAGCGTTGATGAAAGGACACGTCTATTGAAGAGAAACCTATGATTAGTATATTAAGTAGTTTTTAATGAATTAATTAATTATTTAAGCAGTTTAAGGTAAATAAATATATTTTTTTATTTTTATAATTAAATTTTTTAAATAATCTTTTTTTAATAAATTATGTATTTTTTAATTTTTTATTTAATTATTTTAATCTTAATTTACATTTCAAATTTAATTATATGTTGATTAGTTTTTCTAACTATAATCTGCTAAACTTTTTATAATTATTGACATTAATATGAAATAACAGAATAATCCTCATATTTGTGTATAAATTAATCTACTTTTTAGTTAGATATTTTATCCTTTTATTTAGACTTGTTAAAATAACTTAAATTTATAAAATTTTTATGTTTAATTATTTAGTCAGTTTTTAATTAAAGTTATTAACTTAAGTTTTTAATTCAATAATTTAATGTGTTTTTATTTTTATGTGTTTATCTTGTTATTTAATTAATTAACTTAGCTATTTTAAATTTTATATTTTAATTTAGTATATGTTGTATAAATAATAATCCATCTGAAAATCATTTAATTGAATTACATTTAGTTTTTAATTTTAATTTAAATAATTTTTTTGTTAGTTTATTAATTTTTTTAATTAACTTAATTTTTATTTATATGTTTAATTTTTGTATTTCTAATTTTTATCTCACCTTTAGTCCAAAACTATTATCTTGATATAGTGCATTTTTTTATTTTCCGTATGTTAATGATACAGATTAATTTCTGCATCAGTGACCATCAATTTGTTTCTGCATCGGTATCCTTTTATTTTTTCTATCGATGAACCTTTTTATAAGTACCAGTGACTCTACCCATAGGTTATTGATGCAGCGTAACAGTGACCTTTTGCAACAATGACCTTTTTAATTTCAAGCATCGATGACCCACTAAGTACCAATAACAATACCTCCAAGGCTACCGATGTAGGCCATTGGTAACCTCATTCTTTAGCAATGGTGATCTTTTAATGTTCAACTACCGCTAACCTCACTTATTTTGCAACTTCCGATAACAAAATTTTTTACAACTACTAGTATCCTCACATCCATCACTGTTTCATCTCACCACTGTCAGCACACCTTCATCTCACCATTGCCCCAATCTCAAACCTTTGTCGCTTCTTCATTTCGTGGGTTTCAGAACCACTTCGTCAGTACACCCTTCCCCAAAATCACCACACCCCCAAATTGTACAAAATATAATGAAAATAAAACCACAAAACAACCCAAGATCTCTAAAAGTTTTTCAATCCATATATGATATAAAAAGAACAATCTACCACTGCGGGAGGAGTCGTAGTAGCAGACGTTGTTTTGGGAGGGAGAGGGAGCCGATGTACCACCTTGTCACCGCTTGAGTCCATCACGCGCTGGAATGGATCTGTACTGAAGTCGAAACCACATTGAGTGCTTGGACCTACTTATGATGCACCACCTGAAACTCACCATAGTTGACCATCACACAAACATGGATCCTTTGTAGAACAAATATGAAACTCACCACTCTGAGCCTTGTCAATTCCGCTATGGGGAGGATGTCACCTTGCCCAGGCCTTCGGAATGGAGACCAAGGAAGAGTTGTGCTTCCAGAAGAAGAAGTGTGACCCGTTGTTGGCCTCTACGTGCAACACTGAAAGAGACTGAAAAAGACCCCCTTAGGGTTCCCATGCACTGAATTGGGGGGGGGGTGAAGAAGTTCTTTAAAAAAAGAACAAAACCAAATTATAAAATGTAATTAAATAATAATAATAACACTAAAATATTAAAACATTAAAATTTAATAATTATTAATATATCATAAATAAAAAATATTTAATATTTATGAAAGAGAATTGTTAATTTAATTAACATTATTAAAACATTAATTAAACTATATCAATTAATAATAATTATTTCTTAATTAAATGTAAATAAATTGTTAATTTAAATGTTTTATATTATATATTTAACAATAAAATATATTAAGTAAAATATTAATAATTAATTTGTCAATTTATTCAAAATAAATTAATCAATTAATTTAGAATTGTAAATTATTTTAACTTTAAAATTAATAATAAACTTAATGTTTATAATTTTCTTTAATAATGTTAATTAGTAAAAATTAATAATTTAATAATAATTTAACATTAAAATTAATTGTTAATAAACTTTTTTATACATTAATAATAATAATAACATTGTTAGATCAACTTATAATATGTAAACTATTATAATTAAACTTGTATAATTAAATAATAACTATTTTAATAGTAAATTTTATTTCATCATAATTAATTATAATTTAATAATTAGTTATTAATAATACTAATAAAATAATTTATTTAATTACATTATTTTAAAGATTATTAATTATTTTAAGAGATTTTTTTATGATATCGTCTTAAATTATAAAATATTATTTAATTATTTTTTTACTTGTTTTTAATTGTGTTTTTTTGTTTCTTGCGTAGGTTCATTCAAGAGTCGAAAACATGTCCAAGTGCTTCCAATTGACTCATCGGAAGTTAGTTACAAGGGTAAAGTAAGCACGACGTGCCAGTCACGAAAAAACACACATGTGCAGTGCAATAGTAAAAGACAGTTATAAGTCAAAGATGTGTGGCAGTGACGAGTAACAGAAGATATTGGGTACATAAAATAGAGAAAGAAACATAATTGGAATATAAGGACATACATAGACAACATATTCTCTTTCATTGAAGTAGAGATATCTGGTGGGAAACCCTAGAGTTGGAAGAGTATTGAATTAGAGCATCGTCTAGGGAGTTCTTCTTCCATCTTAATTCTAGTATTTAAACTTTGTTTTTAGAATGTTATAATTGTGGTGATGTTAATGAATATGTTTTCAAGTTAAATAATTTAGCTCGGGGAGAAATTTAAGTTCCACTGGTTTTATTCTGATATTATTTTTCATTTAATCATTTTATTGTATTCAGTATTGATCGGTGAGATCAATAATGAATTCATTCAATATACTATACCACAAGAAATTAATTTCAAAATTTCATAGTCAATTGACGAGATTGATTTTGGAAACACCTTTCAAAATATAATAAGTTCATAATACTTCAGGACTTATGGTGAGTTTGTCCAATTGTCATTTCCAAATAATGACTGTCAAAGTTGATCTATTTTAGAGTGGAAAACTCTAAACTTGACCAACTTGTCAAACATAACTCTTGACAATGGAAGTAAGCCACTATATTAAAAATATGGTATACTGAAAAAAAAATTAAGTGAATTGGAATGCTTCTAAAACTAGTAGTATAGATATTTCTCCATGATCATTACATTTTTGTATTTCTCTTTTTGGCATTCTATATTTTTTTTGTTCATAGATTTCTACTTGTTTTCAGATTCGTCTTAGTCTAGATCAAAAACAAAAAAAAAGTGTAGTTTCTTTTCTTCATAATAATTTCACAAAATAAAAAATATAAAAACTAATAAAGAAAATATAAAATCAACTCCACTGCTGACAACAGTGGGGTCTTTTGAAATATTTTGAAAAGTTTTTGTCAAAATTGCCTTCTTTGTGGGTTCAACCCTGTTTTCCACATATACGGTATTTAGTAGGATTATTAATAATTAAACTTTGACCAACTTCATTGATATTCGGAATCACTAACATTATTATATAATGGTATAAGTTTCGTGATTCCAAAATGATTATATAATGGTATTCTCACCATTATGTTGAAATTCATCTATAAAGGGTTTTGTATGTCATGCTAAAATAATTATATACATGGATAAACCTAGTTATGATGAAATGAAAATATAAATTTCTTTACCTAGTTATAATTTCATACTGATAGGTGTTAACATAATTTAGTGATTATTATTTGGACTATGGTTGTGGTAGGTATGGTTGTGATATATGATCCGTGATATACTTGTGGGGTGTATAAGAAGGTTTATATTTTTATCATATTAATTGATTATTTAATACCATTGATTATCATTTTATTACAAGAACTTATTTTTAGACTGGTTTTCAAGCCTGATAGTGTCAAAATACTATTTTTTACTCACACCCTCTTTAAGACACTATATGGTACATGAATAGATTAAAAGGATTCATGTTTAGACATGGTAACAGACCATTTTGCTAATAGTTTCTTTCTATATGGGTTGGATAATGGAGATAGGATCAACACGGGGTTCAGGATAGGGGTATTTTTTGGTTATTTGTTTCATCATTGTATTTTTTATGCATAACTTTTTATTTGATGTTTATATATATTTCATCCATTAATTACAATATCCTTTTATTATTATTGTATTTTTTAGTGATCATTTATTGTTTGTTTTATCAATTGTGATGTATTGATTCTTATATTTTATATTTCTATAGTATTTGTTCAATTTTTATGTATTAAAAAATTTACCATGGGTATAGTCTCTCTAATACTTTCTCTACACTTTAATTTATATACTATAACCTCTGGAACAAAGGGAGGTTCTCTTGAGATCTAGTAAATTACTTGATTTTTCCACATGAGAGACTGTTGGATCAGTGGACATTACAAGTAGTATGAGAAGGGTAGGTTGTTCATTTCTATTTCATTATTATTTTTTAAAGGTGGAAGTGAGACAAATATGTTTTCGGGAATGGTAATGAGATTGTTCTTGGGAGTAGCTGACCATGTATAGGGGAAAATCCATGTACCTGAGGATGGAATTACTGTTCATGTTTTTCATTCAATATAGTTAATATTATTATGACATGGGTGATTCAAATTTTTTTGAAAGTAATTGTTTCTTAAGATTTATACTCATAGATGAGTATTCCATGATATGAGTATGAATTCCTCATGATTGAAACATATGAATTATATTAACCTTTATTATTCATCATAAGGACATATTTATTACATGTTATTTGTTTTCCTTATGAATTTTTAAATGAGATGCATGTTATATATGATAAGTAATAATGAAATATATGTTATTTCAAGATAATTAACTTGGTAATAAATATTTATGGAGTCCATGATTTGGGGTTTCTCAAATTTTTCACCTAGTGAGGTTAGCCATAATGTTATTCAGTGTTCTACGGTGTGCCTTCTATTGTAGAGAAAATTCCATCTCATCATATTCCAATTCATTGTTAGGATGGTGTGAATTAGCATGAACCTAACACAAATAAATCAATGCATCATATTGCTTCTGGGGATAAGATGGATGTTCATCTTCATAATAGATTCCCATTGGTCATGTGATCCATTTAAAAGGATAATGTTGACATCATACCTTTGATCTATGAGATAATGAGAGAGTTTAATATTAAAGATATTCCTATGTTCACTAGGTGAGAGGCCCACAATAAGCCATGTTATAATTAATAAACTCCAAATGATATTCAATTACCTTGATACACCCAAAGGTATGAGGTATAAGGCCTAATACATACATGCTTCAAGCACCATCCCTCCATTGTTGGGACACTGTAGAGAAAAGTGTGTAAGAACATTAACTATTCTTAATGGAATTCCAGTCAATGATCCTGATTCACTACTATCATAAAATGTTGAGGGATGAGAAGGCTCATCAGTTCATACACCTAACATGCAAGATCGTGTTAGTGATTTAAAATGATGTATGATTCACAGACCTATCATGATTTATTTCATCCTTTGCAATAAAGGATATCTCTAAGGAGATGAATTTCTATGTTGGGATTTTTCACAACCACCTCCCCATAAAGTGTGCCCATCATGGGATAGAAATGGAAGAAGAGAGATAGTGACAACTGAGTCCTACCTCCTGTATGCCTTGGGTTAGAGACAATCACCATGGGTCAATTACACACATAGATGAGAGGCATTAAACTCTAAGAAAACACATGCAAAAGAGATATATAAGATACACAACAACCAACTCTTTATCATAATACAATACAGAAGAAAATAAAAAGTGAATATATATATATATATATATATATATAATTTCATGCAAGAACTACTACAATTGAAATAGAAACAACAAGTTCCAAAAAGAAAGTAATGAAGATAACAACCATAAAGCCCAAGAAACTCTTGTCAAGCCCCAAGCTAGTAGAAACCAACCTGATCTCAAAACTACATCAATAGACCTAAAAAATAGTTTAGATATACATTGGGTGAGTATACAAGTATACTAAGTAGGATCCTCCCTAGATCCTCTTGTGTAAATCGTAACGAAAGAATGCTAAATTACTATGAAAAAAAAGTGAAACTAACTCACAAACTAAATAAGTAAACTAACTTCCTAGTAACACCATGGCTAATCTCCCCAAGTTTTGCATACAAGATCATATAATATAATAAATAATATGAGGGTTCCCAGCTACCGCTTCCCCACTACTTTTCTACTCTACCCCAACCTCACACATCCTATGCATCTCTCTCTAAAAATTCTATCCCATAGAGATATAGGAGAAGAACCACAATAAGCCCCACGTGCAGCACACCACCATTTCCATGTAATAAAAAGTAATAATGTATTTTATGGGATCCACCATAGCTTGTATAATGTGTATCATACATTAGGTATTATACCTTAATCCATCATAGTTGATACACCAAGTAAGGATCCTCAATCCATCACTTCTTATGCTCTTTATACCTATAGTAGTCCTTAGAAATCTATATCCAGAGTTCATGTGTTTGAAAAAAACACAAGACATTAAATACCTTTACAAACATATATGTGAAAAAATAACTACCAGGCATACTAGAATAAGTAACTACCAAGAGAAAAGAGTGCGAAAAAATGTGGTAGTCATCCATTCATTCTCCCACTAGGATGTTGGGGAAAACACACCACTAGGGATCAGAATACCTAGTATGTCACTCTCCCTAACTGATAGGGTGGAGTATCATATAGAAACACAAATTTACATAATATAATATATCAAAAAACAACATTATAGGCATAAATTAGACTTCTAATCAATTGTAGATAACATATCTCAGACTATGAGATGCCTCTTCAAAGACCAGATGTCCAAAAAGCATACAACCATTTAAAGATAAAAATTTAATTATTTTGTTATTTTTCAACTTTTTCTCTTTATGTTGATTAATTATTTAATCATTAATTAACAATTAAAATCTCCACATTAAATTACATTATCATTTAAACAATGTTAAACACCCTCCAAGAAAGATTAAATTGAGTCCATGACTTCTCAAAATTATAACCTCCACATTTCATCATGTCATGCTCCTACCCCATTAGATAAAAATTTATTCATTAATTAACATCATTAATTTACATATTACTAGGTTCTCTAGAAAAAAATCCAAATCTATCGAACATAGAAGGAAACCAATAACATCTATCTTCCTCAAGTAGTGTGGAAACGAAAGAAGACAAACAAACAACATGGTCATCAGCCAATCAACATATTCAAATAAGAACCCAACTTTCATATTAGTTGGTAAACTCATCTTTATCCCATTTCATTATCTCTGGCATTCTCCCATTCACCCACATGCATATCCTGATTCATGTCACCAATCAAGGAATCAATTGCTTCCACAATAGTCGAGCCTCCCCACTCCCCATGCCACAACATCCCTCTAGGCTCATCCATCCTAGAATCACATCAAATATGGGTATCCTCACCCCACACATCCAACATCCATTCAAGATCATCCATTCTTGTCTAACATCACATCACATGAAGTAGGAAAAATATAGAAACTGATCTCTTATCGCAAAAACAATCCATTCATCCCTCACAAACAATGAGATCCCATGGGTCCAATGTACAAGGAACTAATCCTTTACAAGCAACTGGGAAACCCATTCCTTACAAAGGCATTATCTGCGATCAAACTAATTGTTCTTATTCTATCATGAATTAACGGATTCATGAATCATAGGTTTCAACTATAGGAAACCTATTCAACAAACTCTCTCAAGCTATCACAAATAAATTAAATAGTTAATCTTACATGAAATTAATTATTTTATCAACAAAACACATCATGATTTAGGTTCATGAACCAATTATATTAAACCTTTATACATGAAACAATAGATAATCATGAATTACAAAAACAACAAAAACAAATAGAATAACTGTATTCATTAATGATGACTATTTTATCTTTAATCTAATTAATTATAAATTAATTCTAAATTTACATTCATTAAAAATTTCCATCAATAACATTATGATAAACTAATATATTCCAAGATATAACATTATATAGGAAATATAGAGTAAAACGATGATCACATTACAAAGTAGAAACATCGACATATGATCAGTACCTATTATTTAATCTGGTTCAAGTAATTATTATGTTAATTTCATTGTGATCCAAGGGGATAAATAATGCTTACTCTAATATTGCACATAAAAATAGATAAGCAGTGAATCCCCTACCTCAAAAGGGTTTCATCATTCTTTGCTTGATAATGTACCATGCAATGGATCTCTGATCACCCCTAACACAAGAACATCATTCAACTAAGGACATCATGACACAATAGTTCCAACAAATAACCAACGAAGAACTATTAGAAAATGGAGATCATTATTCCACCACATTTAAAAGATTAATGGGAGGAAAAGGAATGAAGAAATCGTAATAATGTAGGTAGAACATACCTTGTATTAAAGAGAGATCTATGATGGGAGGATATAGATCAATCCTTGATAATGGAATTCCTAGAAACATTGAAGAGTGGGTTGTTGGGTTTTCAGTAATGAGAGGGAATGTCGCAACGGTTATAGGTTTATGAATAACCAGAACAGAAAAAAAACACTTAAAATATCAATATAGTAGTGATTTACATGACATGAAATCCCCTTTCATGTCATGTAATCCTCAGGGTTTGGTTTCCTACAGAAAATTTGTTTCCTCTAAAATTTATTTAACCCAAAACATACACTTCATGAACCTGACATACATAATGTGTAATTATTTAACAATTTTTAATTATACCTATTTCTAGAAATTTGCTGTCAAACTCCACTAGACATCCTCTAACCCTCCTCTAAGAACCTCAGTCTTTAAAAACACCCAATGGGTCGATTCATGAGGATCCATTCCATAATATTTGATACATCTCAAAACATTCTCATCCTAGAGTATCAAATACAAACCCAGAGAGGAAACAGAAAATGGGTCATCCAAACAAACACCCAGGTGATACTTCTCAAAATTTCACACCACCATAGGGGGTCAACAAACCCCAATCAAAACAGGATCAACACTGTGAGTAGAGGAACTACCATTCGAGTAGTTTCCAGCTATATAGGGAGAGTAGACCCATCTATCCTTAGGAAGATAAAAATGTAAAGCATGTGGAATAACCTGCTCATCTTTTCCACCAATTGATGGATAGTGATCCACAATAAGTAATAAGGGAGAGATCCATCTCATAAACCATAAAAAGGTCAAAACCAACGATTGAATAGCATCAATTTATAGTAGCTAAAAACTATAAATATCAGGGTAATCGGTGTGTATCAATCACTCATGTTCCAAGGTACTCTCATCCACGCCATTGTGACACCACAGTACACAAACCAGGGGTATATCATATCATGAAACACCTTATCCTAGAGGTTGCGCATCTCTATAGGTCCTTCCTCAAAGATCGCATCATCATCAACATCGATATCAACCCAATCGATGATGTGAGTGTCATCACAAAGATAACGATTGAGATACAACATTTGAAAAACAATGTGTATCTAGATTATCTATGGGGGGAAGAGTTATATGATACACCATAACTCTAACACAAGCTAACATCTAAAAATCCCCAATAAATCATGGAGAAAGATTACTACCATGACCAAACCATCACTTCCCAAGATGTGGAGTCACCATAGGAAACACATGATCCCCAATGTAAAACTCTAGTGGTATTTTTATATAGTCGGCACGGGATATCTCATAATCATGAATGTCCTTCATCCTCTCATGAATCACTTGAACCATCTTTGTCACATTTATCATCAGTTCCTACTTGAGAATAATTGACTCTCCAACCCCATACTAAAACAATAGATAATGGAATTTTTAGCCATACAAGGATACAAATAGAGCCATACTGATAGTGGAGTGGAAAATGTGGTTCTAAGAGAACACCACAAAGGCCAGATTCCTCATCCATAATCCTCCAAAATCTAGGAAATAAGATTGAAACATGTCTTAAAAATTCTAGATTGTCCTCTTTATCTGACCATTACTATTTGGATCAAAATAGGTGATAAGGCATCACTGAGAAAAAAACATCTTGGGGACATCTCCACACCCTAGAGGTAAAAAGATCATATCAATCGGTATTGATAATCCTTGGGAACTAGTGGTTTCTCTCCACCTACTCTAGATATTGCCTCAATAAAATCTCTACTAAGCTCAAATCATTGATCACTAAAAAGTGGGTTGAAATTTTTAAACAGTCCACTACCATCCATATAGTGTGATATCCTCCATAATTTTGAAGTAAAACAATGAAAAAAGTCCACAGAGATTCCCTCCCAATCCATTGAGGAACATATAATGACTGGAGAAAACCACTAGGAACATGATGCTAAGCCTTCACCTTCTGGTAGACCAAATATCAAGACCCAAAATCTGCAACAGCATGATTCAAACAATTCCACAAAAACTAACTCTTCAATGTTCGATACAACTTTGTTATGCTAGGATATACCACTAAAATAGAAATATGGAACTCTCGGAGAACTATCTCAGGCACCGCCAACAAAATGAAAAGCCTTCCAAGGAACAACACCTGTTGTTTTTCGTCCTCATTTCAACCATTTGGAACCTCCCCACCAAGAGCACGGCCTCTCTAAAAATCCACCTCAATATACCCTAATTGGGAATCCTCCACCTAAGACACCTCCATTAGAAAAAGACAACCATTAACCCCCAACTTCTCTCATATCTAAATGCAATGATGAATGCTCTTATATCACCCACCAGGAATCACTTGATTCAAGAACTACATCATTGTGAAACTTCTCATCCATCACATCATCCACAAAATTCCCCTTTCTCGGTGTAAGAAAAAATAATGTCCATAATCATGTAAGAACTCTATCCACCAACACTGACATAATTTCAAGCCACATTGGGGGAAAACATACCTCAATCTCTTTTGATTGGTGAAGGCCACAAAACATTTATAGTTGGGGTTATGTCTCCCATTCCTTAGGGAAAACCCTACATCCACCATATCAAGATCATGGGAAAGCACAGTGATGCTCATGGGGGTGTAACTACCAAGACCAATAAAAATGACTGATCTATACTTCATTAGAAAACAGCCCAACCCAACACATGAAGTTTCAGAGAAATCCTCAAACTTAACTCCTTCAGTTGGTAGAAAATGAACAGAAGCACTGACCAACTTCTCTATACAATAATCAAAAGTCATCTAACACTTATCAATACATATGAACTCCTAACTCATTTTGGTTAACATAGTTAGAGGAGTCACAACCCAAGATAAATTAGCTATGCAATGATTCTAAAATCCTCCAAGACCAAGGAAGCACCACACCTCTATCACTATCTTTGGGGATTACCAAGACACAAATACTTATAACTTTGATAGATACATATATACTTCCCTATTGGGATACAAAATTCCCTAATAAACAAACTTCTCAAGACAAAAACTCCAACATTAGAAAATTTCCAAATAGCTACTTACAATGATGGACTCCCAAAATAGAATACAGAGGGTCTTTATGTTTATCCTTAGATGTAGAATAAAAAAGGTTTTCATTAATGAAAACCACCATGAAATTATCTAGGAACTCACAGAACACAATGTTCATTAACCCCATAAATAGAGTCCCACCATTTGTCACACCAAAAAGCATGAAAACAAACTCGTAATGTGCATGATGATAACATAAAGTAGTCTTTTAGATATCTTCATCTGGTACATGCATTTGATGATATCTTGACTGAAAATCAATATTTGAGAATCAAAATTTACCCTTATTATAATAAAATAAATGATTTATCTGTGGGATATGATAGAGGTTCTTCACATTCACTTAGTTCTAGCGATGATTATTGATATAAAACTTTAAACTACTATCATCATTCTACGCGAACAAGACTGGTGCACCCCATGGTGACACATTTAGTCAAACAAAACAATGCCATAATAGACTATTGAGTTGTATATGTAGCTCTCGCGAATCATAATGAGCCATAATATATAGAGACATTGATATAGGAGACATGACTTGTTGTAGTTCGATCCCGAACATGATCATCCGTCCAGGGGGTAATGCAAAAACCACCTTTAGAAATACATTAGGGTATCCTCCCATAACCCTAAGAAATGAAAAATGGTGAACCTCTGATAAAATAAATATCAGTTCTTCCATAAATGAGGTATAGGATGGAACACACCTTTAACCCATATGAGGCTCACACTCACCAGTATATATTGTTTCATCTCCATTAGAATCAAATAATACAACCTTCAACATAAAGAAATTAATGATTTCATGCACTAAATACAACCAATACATGATAAATATGATATCATATGGTTGTATCTATAAAAATTTGAAATATCCCCAAGAGTGGTTCTTCCCTATAACTACCACACTTTCTCTACATACATTAAAAATGTTAGCTCAATCTCCAACTGGGGTAGTCAATGCCAAGGTCACTAGAAGCCTCTCTACTGAATGTCCCAAAACATGGAGAAAGGAATGTGATGTGAAGGACTATGACCCTCTTGGATCAAATAGGGAATAAGACAGAGTATAAAACACGAAAATGGTACCTCTAATGACATATGGCTTACTTGGAACTAGAGATGCTAAATCATGAAGCTGGACATGACCTACTATGTAGCCTCTATAACCCTACTTATGACTACCTTTATAGATGTAATTTACTCTATGGGTAGGAAAAAAATATTGGGGCTATCATATCCCTACCCCAACTACTCTCTACTAATCCCAAATTGCAGCAACCTCCTACTGGAATCTCAGCATGAACTGTCTTAGTAGAGGAACTAGATGCGGAACAACTGTGGAACAATGACTACTCAGAAAGTTTGGAAACTCTCCCCACTTATGACATTGTCCTCTATAATAAAAACATGTGTCTGATATCTTGAAATAGGTATATAGCTACCTTCACTGAAAAAATAAGACATTGAGGGTTAAGACCTACCATCGGCTAATCGAAAGCTCTTCAATCCAGAAAAATGGGACCCACAAACCACATCTCCTCTTCAAGATGAACCTTGATGAATCCCCTCTCATGATGATCTGGTTCTATATAATTTCTTCTCGGTGACTTATTGCCTTTAAAACACCTCTAGAAATTTCTTCAACATAAACGAGGAGACCTTGAAATAGATCTCTAGATGCAAAGCCTCCTCGAAATATCATTCCCTAGATTCCTCATATGGCAATAATACGGAATCATATCCTATAAGGTTCTTGAAATAGATCCTGAAATCGTGAACACTGGATCTCCCCTGATAAAGTTTAAGAAACTCCTCATGATAGGCCTCCTTTGTGGCCATAGTATGAAACTTAGATATGATATGTTCTGTAAACTCCTACCATAAGACTATTGACACCTCATGATCCCTGTGAAATAATAACCAAAACTACCTCACAGACTCACCCAACATCATCACACCTAATGATACCCAGTGCTCCTTCTGAGCATGGATTGAACTTTATGATATCTCAACCTCGTCCAACAATTATTTAGTGACTATATCTGAAATGGATCCCTAATACCTCTATATACTCTAGTCTTAAAACTCTCATAGTTTCCTCCTCCATGTTTCATTATCACCAACTGTTAATCTGCGGCCATATTCTGGCACAACCTACTGAACATATTCGATGAAAACATGATAAAGACATCGACCTAGATCCATGACTACAAAATAAAAAAAAATTAGAGATCATAAACCTATAATATGGAATAACATTACATTAATTATTTTTTTCTTTTATTTTTTATGTTAACTTATCCTGACGTCTACCAATCCAAACACAAGAGTAAAGAAGAATGATGCATGATCATTTCTTAGGTCTTTACCATTCAACTAGTATCATTATTCTTAGAAGATAATATAATCTTAATTTTCCATAGATCAAACCATAGGGGGACATAAATAACTTTTTCTTAGCTGGTCTCTTATTTTTAAAGAACGTTCTATACTTAGATGAAACTATTTCCCTACCAACCCACACAAGCTCACCAATGCCTAACTCCAAAATCAACCATATCTATTAACCATACCATTTATACCACTCTATCAAGACCCCATCCCCAAAGGGGTACCCCTCCTAGAACCAACATGGGATTAGATAGATAGTGACAGTTAAGTCCCTCCTCCACTAGGCCTCGTGTTAGCGACTAGCACCTAGGGTTGAGCAGATAAGCAGATTGAAGGCATTGCCCTCTAAGAGATCACATGAACAAGGGAGGGACAAGACAAATATCAACCAAACCCTTATTAGACTCCATTATAAGAGAAAATAAAAAGTGAACATATGTAATTCCAAACAAGAACTACTACAACAGAAAGGAAAAATAAAACCACCAATAGAAAAGTAATGATGACAACGACAATGAAGACCAAACAACTCCTGCTAAACCCCAAGCTATCAGTAACCAGCCTAATCTCCAACCTACTCCAACTGACCTGATAAATAGTTTAAATATATGTAGGGCGAGTATAATAGTATACAGAGTCAGATCCTCCCCAGAGCCTCTCATTAAAAAGATAAAGTATTCATACTAAAGCACTATGGATAACCATTAAAACAACATCATCACCTAAATAGGTATAATAAGTTCCCAACCTCACCATGGCTACTCTCACCTCAAAACTACCCTGCTACTGCTTCCCTAGTGGGTTTCCACTCTTCAAAAATGTCACACATCCTAAGAATATCTCTCTAAAAAGGCTAGACTATAGACACCTAGTAAAAGCACCACAATATGCACCTCGTGCAATGCACTATCGTGTCCATATAACTAAAAGTAACCAAGTAGTTTCTGGGATCAAGCATAGTTAGTATAATGTGTGTCAAACATCCATTTTTATACCTCCATTCAACACAACCCATACACTGAGTAAGGATCCTCAAGCCATCATGGCTTATACCTGTTATGCATAGAATAGTCCGTAGGAAACTATATCCAGAATACATGTTTGTGAACTAACTAAAATCTATTACTATCCTCTACACACATATATTGGAAAAACTAACCAACATTAATTCTAGTATAAGAAACTACCAAGAGAATAGAGCATAGCCAAATGGGGTAGTCAGTCATCCATCTCTCATCGGGGTGTTGGGGAAAACACCCCGCTATGGCTAAGAATCCCTAGGGTACCTGTCACCCTAATTGAAATAGTATAGTATCATATAGAAACACAAAAATTACATGATATAATATATTTCACAACCACACTATGGCCACAACCTAGTATCAAACTCAACAATAGCTTACATCTCTTGAACACCAAACTGCCTCTACTAAGACTACATATCTTATATGAACACAACAATTTAACGATATAAATAAAATTATTTTATCATTTTTAATAAATTTCACATTATATTAGTTAATTCTTTAATAATTAAATAACAATTAATATATCCACATTACATTAAATAAACATTGCAACAAAGTTCATTGCCCTCCAAGCATTAGAAAACTGAGTCGACGTCTTCACAGAATTATAACTATGGCATTTCATTTCAGCAAGGTCAAACCCTAGGGGTAAAACATTTTTTCATAAATTAACATACTTATTTTCCATATTACTAGTTACTCTAGAAAAACAAACTAAAAAACCAAACAATTTAAGAAACCAAGAACATCTATCTACTTATAGTAGTAGGGAAAAAATCATATAAACAAAAAACATGGTCGTCAGTGAGTCTATAGATTCCAAAAAATACAAATTTTATATCAATTGGTATGCCCAGATTCCACCCATTCTATCATATAGAGTGTCCTCCATGACACCCACATATATATCTCGATTCATCTTTCCACACCTAGAATCTACGAAAACCACAAAAACCATGCCTCCCCATCCCTCATACCACAATAGGCCACCATGCTCAGCCATTCCAGTCTCATGTCACATATGGTCCTCCTCACAGCACATACCACAACAACCCTCCAGGATCATCCATCCTAAGCCCACATCACATCACAAGCAGCAAGAAACAAACCTAGAATCTATGCTCTTGTCCCTAAAACAAGGTAATCAGTCTTCACACACAATGAGAACTCACAGTTCTATACCACAGGAGACCTAGCCATTAACTGCAAGTGGGAAACCCATTCCCAATAAAGGCATTTTATTTAATCAAACAAGTAGTACTTATTACATATTCAATTAACTGATTAATTATTCAAAGGTTCCAAATATGGGAATCCTAAGAAACATGCTATAACAAGCTATCATAATGTAATTGAATGTTTAATTTAACATGTCTCTTAATTATTTTATCAAAATAATCATCATTCCATAGGTTCATTGACCAAATAAATTTAATATGAAAACTTTCAATAGTTTATTATCATCAATTACAAAAACAACAAAAAAATTAAATAAACATGAATATTTAATTTTTTGTTTAACTAATTATCAATTAATTCCAGATTTATATTCACTACATATGTTTCTCAAGAACAACATGATAAACCAATCAAGGCATAGATATCACACTATATTTAAAATCAATAGGCAAACCATTATCATGGTACAATGCAGCAACATTGACATGTGATTTATACCAATTCTTTAATCTACTTCAAGTAATAATTAGGTTAATTTCAGTACGATCGAAGGGGCCAAATCATTAAATAACAATGATTGCATGCAAATAAATAGAGATGAAACAAATACCTTACCTAGAAATGGTGTCAAAGTTCTTAATATGAGATTTAACCACACAAAAGATCTCTGATCACCCCTACCACAATAACCACACCCACCCAAGGATTCCACTCTACAATTGTAAAAAAAACCCAATAAAACTCTATTAGAAACATAGAGATCAAGATCCACTACATGGAAAGGTAGAACAATTGGTTACTGATTGAATAAACTGTAATAATAGGGGTATATCATACCTCGTATTGATGACGGATTGAATTAGGGAATATATATATCGATCATTGACAATGGACTCCCTAAAATGTCTAAGAGGGGGTTTCTGGATCATCTAGAATGAGATGGAGATCCATTTTAGCTATAGGGTTACGAATAACCCAAAAAATAAAAATGCATAAATCATCACTATAGTAACAAATTACATGACATGTAATCCTATTTCAAATTGTGTAATCCTTATGGTTTAGTTTAAACTAGAATTTTTGTCGCATCTTAATTTAATGTAACCCTAAAGACATACACATCATGAAACTCACTAACAAGACATGTAAATCTTACACAATCTGTACTTCTTCTTGTTTCCATCAATTGGTAACTAAACTCCTCTATACATCCTTTAAGACTCCTCTAAGCACCTTGATCTTTGAAAAAGTGTAAATGTTCTATCCATATAGATCCATTCTCTTACCAGATTATATATGAGATCAGGTCACATGTGAATGTTTTTGATATGAGTATATTATTTGACATCATGAATATTTTTATGATCACATAAGATAATTTGAGATATCCAATTAGTAGTATCTAGGATGTTTTAAAAAATTTAAAATGGAATAATTTCATTTGGTTTCATTAAGAGGCTTTATTATTGTTATCTCTAAGGAAAAAGTGTATAGAGCATTTAGGGTAGTCCAAAGCTATCTTCTGATCATGTTTTGCTGATGTGATATCATCGTAGAAATTTTGGTCGCCAGAAGACATAGATTTGTAACCCTTTATTGGATTTTTGTTCTTTAGGTGGGATAAGACACTAGTAGATATTTTATAGGGGCATGTAATAGTAGAGAAGTGAAATTTGATCATGAAATGTACCAGTGTGTAGGAAGAACTCACCTTCCCTTATGTAGACTAGTAGTTGTAGTTTAAATAGATGTTTAAGTTGAGTTAGGGTGTCTGGTGCCCCATTGAAGAGAAGCAGTAATGGGAAGAATGTACCACTCAGGGGTGGCAGACTAGAGCCTAAGAAAGAGGAGAAAGTGTGATACACTCTTCGTAGTCTAATATGACTCATTTGGAGGTAGGACCTTATACCATCATAGATGCTATTGTTGTATCATATAACCTTTATTGTATATTGTTCAATACCTAAGAAATAAATTTCATTACAATATATCTATTTAAAAATGGTCCAGTATTAGTTGTAAAAATACTAGATGGTTATATGTCTATAAAAACACCATGGGGAGTGCTTTTAGAGAATATCAAACATTTCATGTTATTTTCTCTTTAAATTGGTGGTTACAGTTTTCTTTTTGGTATCGTTACATAAGGAAATTAATGGTTACATTTTGATTCATGGTATGGATGTGATAGTTCTATATTAAGGTCACATTTACTATTACTGGAGGAGATACATTTTCTATATCCATAAAGAGGATTCCATTTTTACTAGTGTTAATGAGTTATTTAGGCTAGCTATAATGGACCAATTCAATGAAAATTTGATATAGTCACAAATCATATAGAATTTCTTGTTATAGATGATGGTGCCTTATAACATGATAAATTTCCTCTAGTGGTAGAACATATTTAGGATTCCTTTCCTGATGAGTAATATAGCTTACCTCCTGATCGATATAGCGATTTCATGATCACATTGGTTTCCAGTGCTTATGTGATTTCTCTTCCACCTTATAACATAGCACAATAAAAGATTTGGGAAATCTATTTTTGGTTGAAATGTCTTAATATTAGGGTTTTATATGGTCTTTTATGTTTTTATTTTGAACTATTATTTATTTAAATAAAAATGTTGATGGGACATTATGATTATCTGTGGTTTATTAGTGATTCAACCATATGAGGGTCATGAAATGACATCCCCTACCATGAATCGATGATGTCTTCGATCAATTTAGAGGTGCCCAGATTTTATTGAAGATTGAATTGAGATCAGGGTATAATTAGTTTATTGTGTGGCCACTAGACATAACTCAAACTAATTTTAGGAGTAGTAATAAATGGAATGAATTAGTTTTTATGTCACTATATTTGATTAATGCACTAGTTCTATTCAAGGCCTTTATGAATTAGATCTTATATCGTTTCCTATATTAGTTTTTATGGTTTTGTTAATGACATATTCACATACTCATAGTTATACAACAATCATTCCAAACATCTGGACATAATATTGGGAACATTTATATATCATAATATTTTCTCCAGGATAACCAAATTTTGTTTCAATATTGATAATGTGGTTTTTTAGTTCATGTCGCTTAATAAGATACATTATTAGTAGACCCAGAGATGGCTTTATTAATGGTATCTTGGGAGAATCCAAATAATGTCTTCTAGATTTAGTGTTTTCTAGGTTTAGTAGTTTATTATCAGTGTTTTATCTAGGAATTATCATATTTTGAATCATGGATTTCTTGGATCACAAAAAAATGGGTGATGTATGTTTAGTTGGATGCAAGTAGGATAGATTTTCTGGAGAAGAATTGAAGACTAACCAGATCACTTAACCCCACATAACCTATGAAAAGTATGGAATATATAATGTTTTTTATGCATATTTAGTTTGCTTGGATTAGTTCTTCAGTAGGATGATCTATTTCTCGGTTATAGCTCTAGATAGATGGGGCCAAATTGATAAATTATCTAACTCATGGTCCAAATTTATTTTTTGTGGTGCATGCCCTGAGAAGTTAGAAAAATTATCTTTTGGGTGAGATTTTTTTGGTGTAAACAGACCACAAGAGGCACTGGTGCATATTTTCTTAGTGGTACCTATACAATTAGTAGAGGATGTGGGTCGACTATATATAGTGGTTTGACTTCATGTTTTCTTATAAATTGTTCAGAGGAAATTTCTTTTTAATTCATAGATCCTGGTGATTCATATAAAGTAAATTTGGTTGTATTGTAAAGAATTTCAGATGATGGTACTCTTTGAAAACATGAATCAAAATATTTTGGAGTCCTAGGGATGAGTAACACTATATTCATCATTAGTTAGATAAAGATAGAATATTTCCCTGATTTGGAGGGATTACCTATCAGGGATATCATGTTTGGTTGGGATATTTCATCAAGATTGTCTCCTGGAAGTGGTAATTATCTTATTTATAGAGGCTGCATATTGGTTCTTACAGGATTCAGTGAGATGCTAATGAAATAGTTTTATGATTCAATATTGGTGGTACATCTATGGTTGAAAAATATGTTTCATGAACTCCTAATATAGTATAATTTTCCAAGTATTAATAATGAGATAGTGATCTTAAGGGAGAGATGTAACACCTTTCAAAAGCTTACGGTTGAGCATCAGAGTCATGTTGGGTTTTTTCACCACTTCCAATTCTAAAGTAGAAATGGGATGATGTCATCATGTTTTTTATTATATGATTACCAAGTATAACTTATATGAATTATATATTATGTTTAATTTTAGATAAAAGAAGAGGTTTTCACACTTATTACATACAAAGGGGTCCATCATTCTTTGTGATTTGGGTAGTCCATATGTTTAAGAGATAGTATGGAACCAAAAAATACTTAGGAGTATAATTTTTATTAGATATTCTCATTTCATGGGTTGTTTCTGGAAAGTTATTCATAATACTCTAGCATCACATGTTCATCATAGTATGAACTATCATACTCAAATTAATGGTCAATATGAATGGAATATTAAAATTATATAGTATATCTAAAGAGCTTGTATTTTGGATTTTGGTGCTTCTTAAGAGAAGTATTTGGCAGTTATATATTTTTTATATAATAAAATATTCCCACCATCAGTCCAAATAGAACTGTGAAAGTATTTGAATTATATGGAATTTCACTCAACTCCATGTTTCAAGAATGTGGGTGAGTAATAACTTCTTGGAACCAGTCTCAAATAGGATATGTATTTTCATGTTATTTGATCAGGAAGTAGTTTATTCTAACACTGAGCAGGATGAAATATTACACCAAACCATATAGGAAATCTATGGAGCTTGAGGTTGGTCATTGTGCTTTCCTTTGGGTGTCTCCAAGGATGAGGAAACACCATATTGGTAAACATCTTAATCTAGCACCTAGGTTTTTTGGGGAATTATAGATAGTGGAAAGGGTGAGTTCGGTGGAATATCGATCAGAACATCCCCAATGCTATATTTACACGAACTATGTATTCTATGTGTTTTATCTTTAAATATAACAATAAGAACCTTCAAACATGCTAGATGTTGATGATATTGACCTTTTTATAGAGGAATCATTCGAATAGAATCTAATATGGATTATTTTTTAAAATTTTAAGAACATGTATGGATAGAAAATACCTCTAATTTAAGTATTGTGAATGATTGTGTCTGTTAAATTGGATATCTAGGAGATGGAACTAGATATGTGAGCGCAATGTCCATACTTATTAAATAAAGCCCCATATTAAATCTTGTAGTAGTTCTGGGTTGATGTATTATGTGGTGGGGAGGTTGTAATATCCTTTTTTTTAAGTGTATACCTCTATGAGTTTTGGTTTTAAAAATTTTAGTTTACTATTTATTATTTTATAAAATGTAGGTTCAAGTGCCTTTCTGGGTAATGGAGATAATTTATTAGGAAAGCATCCAAAACATCAATGATGATTTTTTTAATTAATGGATTTTAGGAAAAAATATTTCAATCTCATATGATGGTTTCCATGGTTTGGAAATATTCATAGGTGTATTGGTATCTTCCTACAAAAGTGGGGTTGAGAGATTTGTACTGGAAACATTCACATTATGGAAGGTTTATAAATGTGAAACTGATGGTGGGGACATGTTATGAACTATTTCAGAGCGTGAATGGTTACATTCCATGAAACTGGTCCACATCATGATGTAGTTGATCAATTTTATTTTAACCCATGGTGATGCCTTTTTTAGAATATCTCATATACAGAGAAATTCACATCATGAAAGGGTTTCAAATCATGAAATTATCAGGTTATTTGGTTTTAAACCTTGATTTTTGTATTATTTATTTGTCATCCACCTTCTATCTTCCTCTATTCAATTATAAAATGAATCTATGTGATGTTTCAGTTAGTAATTTTCTTATGAATATGACTATCAACTATTTAATCATGAATGAGTTTCTTTTCTTTGGTTTTCAATTTCCTTATATTATCGTCCATTGCGGTGGTGTGATATATTTACCATTGTTGAATCTGTTTTAGATCATAATGTTTCTGTAATCCATGTTTTTCTTATAATCACCATCACCTTCATTCTTTGTTGTAGAAACCAATTGGACGATTAGATTTGATCTCTATATAAAGGTGGGTGGTATAAAACAAATCCCTATGGTCTATTTCTATTTGTTCATGTAGTATAAATATAATTTGATTTCACTAACAAAATGTGTTCATTTAAAAATAGAATAATGGATGGAGATAATTTTTTAGACTAATCTTTGGACCCTTTTGGATCCAATGGTGTTGACACATGGCATGCATCTAACCATAAGTTGAGCCAACCCATGAGTAATAAAGAATTGGATAATGGATTAATGATGGATTTACTATGCCATCAGACCTCATGTGATTAATTGTGATAGATTTACCTTGTAAAATGGATTGCATGATTTTTGAAATTATGGGTGATGATTCGATATAAATTGGTGTGTAAATGAGAATAATAATGGAATAAGGTAAAATTTATTAGATGAATGGATAATTTAATGAAAATGTAAATTAGATAAATTGTCCATTGCATGTTTTGATGGTTGGTTTCCTTATTTTGGCCATTGTTAATTAAGCTGTGTTTTTTCTAAGATTCTTTTCTATCATGATTTTCTCGCTGATGATCAAATTATCACATAAAGAGCATTTTCCATGTGATATTGAAATTATTAAATAAAGTGCATTTCCTAGTTATATGTTAATTCTTATATAAAAGGATTTTCTTGGTGATACTAAAATTAATATATAAATGGATCAGGCCAGTTATGCAGAAATTCTTATATAAATGGTTTTGCCCAGTTATGTTGTAATACATAAATGGGTTTACATGGTTATATGATTATACCTAGGAACTACTGTTATGGGTATAAATTATATACTACATTATCATAGATATTCTGACATGGTCTGAAAAAAATTGGTTTCATTATTAATTGATTAATTATTACTTCTTTTTATCCATTTATTGGATTTAATTATTATTAGATGGGTTTTTTTAGAAACAGTGGTTTTGAACTGATGATTTTTACTCAAACCCTATTCCAGATGCCATTTGGAACCTAATAATATTAAAAGGATATAATTTTTTATATGAGATGGGGACCTTGTTTTTTATATTTTCTTGTTGGATAGATTAGATCTTGGAGACGAGAATGAAATGGGGTAAGAGATAAGGTTCTTTGGAATTTATTTATAATAGTAAGGTCTTTTTTGTATTTTACTTTTAGTTTTACATTTAGATACATTCTATCCTTTAAAAACATTATATTTTTATTATTATTGGTTTTTATAGTCCAATGTACAATTTAGTTTATCCTCTATGATGCACTACTTACACTGTTATATTTTTTTATTTCCACTATATTACATATTTGTACTACGGGTATAGTCTCCCCATTATCTTATCTACAAACACAATTCAAGTTTATACCCTATAGTGTACATGGTTTCATGGTTTAGGTTTGGTAATGAACCTAATGTTTCAATGTGAGAGTGTTCTGGATCGAGGTACATTACAATGACATTATTTTATATCTTTATTAATGATTGTTAAACCAACAAAAATAGAAACATTAAAAAATTTAATGGATGGGTATGAGGTGATTCAGTTATAATATCAATATACCAAAAGTTTAATGATCATATTTAGTGTTAATAAACAAGATATATAAGAATTGGAACTTTTTAGATGAAAAAGATAACCAATATTAACACATTTCATTGTATGAAGAAATCATTTTTACCCCTAAGAACTCTTTTTGGATGGTTTAATTTTCCATGGCTGTTTAATGCACATATTTTTCATAATATTTCCAATTTTCTTTATACTATATTTTTAATTTAAAATAAATCAAAATTTTCCATTAAATCCAATATCATGAGCATTCACATAAAATGGTGATGAAAATAAAAAATGAAATCAATCATTCCGTAGAGGAGATAGTTTACACATATTCATGGATGTTAATTTAATTTTCCATTGAAGGGTGAAAAAAGTAATATGGATTAACATTTATTAATATATATTTTTTTATAAATATAATTACTATATATTTAATTCTTTATTTGGACCATCCTATAAGGCTGTAAATGAAAAATAAGACTAATAGCCTCCCAGAGGTGGTAGTCTAGACAATGTGTGAATAACGATTTGTTTTACTAATAGAAAAGGTAATGGTGGTAAAATGTTACACCATTATCAAAATGGTGTTAATATATATTCATGATTCTAATTTTATAATTTTGTGATGTATTAATCTAATTTTACAAATAAAAAAACACACTGACAATGAGTTAAGAGAAATAAGGGGTTAGGAAATTTACCTCAATTCTTGTATTATCTTCTTTGAAAGGGGTGTTAATCCCTTAAGCGATGGTATTTTCAGAATTCAAGAACACAATCAAGGTGTAAATGAATTATTAAGATAGTATTGGTAAGATTTTTGAACAATCTAAGTGGACTATTGTGTAGTGGAAATGAGGAGATCAGGGTCCCATTTAAAAGTTAAAAGTGAAGGCATATATTTAAATACCAAAAAAATTATAATGGGAACCCTATATCTAGGAATGTAATGGTAAAATTGGGAAATAATAGAGAGGTGAAAATTTAGGCATATCTATGCCTCAAACACCCATTTAATTTTTCAATTTTTTATTCTATCATTATAACTACTTTTTATCTATGGTATCTCATCATTTATGAACAAAAACAAATAGGATGCTATTAAATAATTTGTTCCTACAAGTAAAAAATTTTATATCCATTATATCATATACAATTTCTAAAAGTGATTAAAATTATTTTTAAATATCAACCGTGTAATATATAAAAAACCCTTTGTTTGAAAAATATAACATAATATCTAAAAACTGAAATATGGGTTTTTAAATTTAAAATTAATAAAAAATTATAATATCACTTATAAAATAAGCATATCAACATAAAAAATAATTAATTAATTTAAATTTCATAATTATATACAATTAATATCATAAAATCCTTATTATTTAAGAAAACATAATTTCTAACTATTAACATAATAAATCAACCATTTTAGGAAAAGCAAAAAAAACATCCTAACCTAATATTATTATGATTAAAAAAATGAATTTCATATTTTCTATTTTAAAATTATAAAATATGTAATCTAAAATCTAAATAAAATTATTAATAATAGAGAAAACATTTTTATTTGAAAATAACTCCTCTAAATTCTATTTATTATTAATACTTCTTAAGATCATTATTTAATCATTTTATAATTTTTATACTTATTTTATAAAAAATACACTTCTTAAAGAATGGATTCATAAATAATAGAATGAGTTAAGTAAATTTGAATAAAATTACATTTATATTTAAATATATACTATTATATTTCATAATTAGTTTTATCCTACTAATTCAAAGGCCCGTTCTGCTATCCATATATAATATTTATAATATAAATATATAACAGGGTTTCGTTTTATTTTTATTTGAACAAGCATCAAGTTATCAAAATTATTTTACTTAAATAAATGAAAAAATATATTAAAATCATAGAACTTCTAATTCTCCCCCCTTAAATGAATTATATGCTCACGATTTTAATTATTCCGAAAAATTTAATGTAGACAAGTGTGTTATTAAAAAATTCATCATTTGTGGTGTAACCATTAATATAACGTTTAATTTACTCTCTTAGGATATATAAATTTTTTTATATATCCTTAAACAACATTATAAATTTATATAATCATGTAACCTAGTATGTATATAAACTAATCATAACTTATCGAAAACATACCTCTCCTTAAACTATTCAAATATACAAGATATTCATCCACTGAGAGCTTATATATTCCTCCAAAACACATATACTATTAAACATTAAATGTATCACTAATTATTTCATAAACTCATAAATATATATATATATATATATATCATAGTCAAAAAAACTGGATAAAATATATAAAAAATATCATGGATGATTTTTTTAAATATGTAATCCATTCTAGGGATACTAAAACATTAAAAAATTAAGTTCTTATTATCTAATAATCTAGATTAGTTTAATCCTAAGATTTTTCCACATCTAAATCATGTGTTCCATAATAGATTTCCCAAAATATAACAATGTAAAAGAATAAATTTTTTTGGATATTAATACCATTTAATATATGTTCCTAATACATTATAGAAAATATTAATAGAAAAATAATTATATATTTCAAATATTTTTCATTAATTTTATATTATACTATAATATCATCAATAAATGTCTCTAAATAGTTAAATTTTAAAAGAGTAAAAGATTTAATATCAATTATGATATCCAAATCACTTCATAAGCTAAATATATTATTATAACTATTTCCATTATTATAGGAATATACAAAGATTTTAAAATCTTTAAGAATGCTCAGTTATTCTGTTATAGGAAATAGTTGTTTCTAGATACCAACCTTTATAACCTTCATTTAAGTTATATTATTTTTACCAATTATTAAAAACCATTGATTTTATCAATAAAATTAAATTAAATGATCACATGAAGATGAAAAATTAAGCCTAATATATCTTCCAAAATTACACCATCATTTCATCCTACAATAAATTTAGTTCAATATACATTTATATATGTTATGTTATCTTATATGTCGTAACCTATTCATTTAATGTAATAATTATATAAATCCTAAATTTTTGTTTGTAAAGATAATTTTATTGACTAATTCATATCCCCCAAGAGTTTGAAACATTCTATGAATTTAGGAATCTTTGATATGAAATCAATGATGATTGATTTAATTCCTAATACACCCTTTTCAATGTTATTACACCAAGGTATACTTATGAAGGATACTATATACAAATGTATAATCTAAATATGGAAGTTATTGTAAAGATATCAAAACAATATCTACATTACTGAAATTTCATGATGTTAATCTATACAGATACAGACACCATATAAGTATCCTTAGTGTTTTATATATTATTATATTACCCTTGTCACCAATATATTTACTCAACTTTCCAAAAGGGTTGTCTATAGAATTTTAATTATATTCATCATTAACTAATGAATGTTTGATGATATTTGTAACTCTCAATTTTTCTCACTCAATACCATCCAAATATCAAATATTATATAAAATGTGGGATAATAAAAAAATATGTTAAATCAAACACATGACTATCACATTATAATACAAAAAAGAACACATTTCCTTTAAATACATTTTAATAATCATTTAGTTGTTTCATAATTTTCTTATCTCCCTAACCTATTAACATGGAAACATAAGAATGGGGTAATGTATGATGTATGGTAACTCTAAAAAATCAATAACAATCAAATATAATAAGGGAGAATAAGATTAGTATATGGTAATAATCAGGATACATAATAATATCATACCCAAAAATGATAGTATAGAAGTCAAGAGTGATTTTATAAAGATAGGCATAAATGTAAAATGAATCAAAATAGTGTAAAAACATATGATGAAAAAAATAATCCTTGATAGAGAAATGTATGAATATGAAAAATGAAAAAAATTAATGAATATCATGTAATATAACCAAGAGATATAGTAAAACCATAAGAATAAAAAACGTAATATAGTTGAAAAAATAACACAACTTTTTTCCCTTAGTAGACTAGGCTTCGCTCACCTATTTCCCATAGTGGATAAGGTTTCACAACATGTTTACCTAATTATATCAAGAAGTATAACTCATTTAACCATTGTATTGTGATATGTAATGACTTATCCAATTCATTGAAGGGAAATATATTGTTCCTACAAATCAATTAATTTTCAACCATAAACAAGTGTTTCATATAATAACATATCATAATAAACTCATGGATGGAAAATAGGTTTCATATAATAGGTCACAAGGAACTCATGGAAATAAAATGGGTATCCATTGACATCAAGTAACCTATTTGGTAAATACTAGTCAATAAAGAAAAGAAATAATATATAATTTTCAACATAATGATAATGGTTATATAGTTATGAAAGTAATTTCCATGTTCAATTGATGAATGGTATCTTAGTTAATAACGTTCAATCAATCAATGGACTTATATATTTTTTATAAATAGAATTAATTTTATAAAAATTTGCATCGATTCATTGTTGATGGATAGAAATATTAACTTATTGAAGTATTATAACTTCAACGGGATATAAAATTTCACAATCCATCTGGAGAAAGGGGGATGGTAACATTTGAAGAATATCTTTGAGAAAGGGTTGATTTATTACAAGATAAAAAAATATTAATAAAAATAGTTTTTTATATTTTTTAAAATATAACCTTGGAAATAAGAAGTATGATTGATCTTTTAAATTAATTTTATAGGAAATATTTAATAAAAATTAGATAAAAATAATTTATTTTAGTAAAATTTCCATAAAGGGATAAAATACCATAAAAATAGTAAATATGGTGAAACATTTTTTCACCTGAGTAAAATCCAAAAATAATATTTAAGAAAACATTTATAACACTATTAGAAATCAAAATATATAGGTCCGTTCAAAAGATATTTTCAAAATGTTTAGTGAAATAATTTTTAAAAGTTTAATTTTAAAAATAATCTCAAATAATGGATTCTTTAAAATTAACATATTTTTTATATAAAATGTAGAACCAATGATAATATAGTTGATGATTAAAAAAGGTATATTCTTAATACATCGATAATACCATTTTTTTAATACTGATATGGTAAATAAAATTGTAGTGAATTTTTATAAAATTATAAATAGAAAATAACATATACTAATAATAGTATGGTTTAATAATGCAAAAAAGTTCGATATGAAAATTTACAACTAAATTAATGCATTTTTTACCAAAATCCTTTTAATTAGGTTAATAATTGGGTTGAAAGACTTTCTGGAAAAGGAACTGATTTCTCTTAGTATTTACTATGAATAAAAAAATATTTGATAAAGATAAATTCCTACGATTTAAATATATTATAAATGAAAAAAATGTATGGTAAAATAAACATGTATATGATGGAGGAATATTAGATGGAAACCCCTTAAATTAATTCTATGTATAATTGAATAAATATTAAGTTCATGTATAAGAAAAAAAAATAGCATAATCAACAATACCATCACCTTTTTCTTATATATAAATTTTTATAAAAATTAAAAAGATCCCAAAAGATCCTTATCTCTTATACTATTACCCAAATCTATCTATTTCAACTTCAGACATCACTGAGGGTTTGGTGCTTCTAAACCTAATGTCAGTAGCTTGTTTCAATTAACATCATTCGTCGATCAATTCCTTGGAGAGATTCGCTTCCTCATACTATTGTTTACAGAACAAGTTGATAGTAGGTATTCTTGATAAGTAAAATATCATGATTTGGTTTTACTCTAAGGATAATTTGATTTTATCATGGTTTAGAGCCCCTTGAATTTTAAACGGATCCCACTTTTTTCTCTTTCAGCGGTCTTACGATGTCCCTATGATGTGTGGTGCACCGACTACAAAAATGTGGGTAAGAATTATAGAACATCCTATTCCTTTACAAAAACGACCAATTATACTCATATTTTGGAACAGGGTGAATCATTTTATATGTTTGGATAGAATATCAAACAAGGTTTTACATAATATGTCTCCCATTTTTTGTATCAAGGTCGATGTTTCCAAACCGCAGGTTTATTGCATCTTGATTATGATCGGTGAAGAATTAATATTCAATAATAAAAAGGTTGTAGAATCTTGGATATAGTTTTCTTCTTCTTACAGGAATGTAGGGAACTCAATTCCTTCCTACTAGAGATGGAGTAGGAATCTCCAAAGTAAGGATGCCCATAGTTTATCGATTGTTCCAGCTATCATATAAATCTTTGCTGATCTTATGGTTCATGGGGATGGTCTCAATTATAAATCACCCTTGGTTAAGCCTTGTAATTGAATTTCTGGCCCATTATGTTAGGATGTTTTTTCAAAGATAATGAGTGATTTAGATAATGTTGAGAAGACAGAATATGACTTGTAAGATGTTATATCTTGTAATGTTGATAAGGTTTATTATCAAGGAATGGTTAATGGAAAAGAGGCCATTGACTGCAGTACCTACATTTTTATGATTCTCATGGATATTCAAGAGTGCTATCCATGTTTCATGTCTTCCCTGGATTAGATATAGTTTTGTCTTAATGTCAGGGATTTTTGGATCAATGTGACCCTCCAAGATCTATTCATGTCCATAATCATTTCATATCCTTCATTTCAAATGGGATGAAGAATGTCAATACAAAAGAATGTAAAACATACATCCCAATATGTAAATGAACAAATTTTATATCATGGTATTTCATTGAAACCGAGCAAAGTGAAAAAGAATCAGGCTCCCTAGCGATGATGGATTATGAGTAGGACTCCCTTGTGGACATGGAAGTTGGATCAAGCTCAAGGAATGGAAATAAAGGAAACCTTATCTCAGGGAATTTCCCAATAGAAAAGGGAGGGAAAATGAAAATACCCCATAAATTTTAATCAAATATCCAGAATTAAATTTCTATTAGATCATTAGGGGAGAAAAATAAATATGGGAGAATGAAAGGATTTGGAAATCCAATCATTATTGATGGTGATAAGAAACTGTCTGGATAGTCGGGTGAGAAAGTTCTATATGAGGGAATCAAATCCCATGATGGTGATGTCATGCTTCTGAATGTGGATCCAATACCAGATAGAATCTTAATATAAATTAATGTCAAGGTAAAAATAGATAATGGGTAGTATCTATATCTCATTTTTCACTATAAGGATGGAATGTTTGAAGTATCCTTCTAGATCAATGCTTTTAAAGAGGTTGGAAATCGAATATGTGAGAGGTTGGTCAGATTTTACATTAATGAAGAGAAAACTGTGTGGATCAACAAACATGATCAGATTTTTGTAGGGTTTTTCAATAAAAGTATGATCAACACAGAGGAATATATCCAGTCCAGGGACAGTATGGTAGATTATTTTGAAAATCATTTAAGGAATGACCTGAATATGTAGGTAACCACACTTAATTAGGGGATTTATTATGTGGTTTATTATAATATTCTTAGACTTTTTTTAAAAATGGTCTCATAATTTTTTGTTAAAACCTTTGATTTGGACATTTTTAGGTTTCCCACTTTCTCCCCAAAAGTGATTTTTGGAATAAAATTTTAATTTTCATTCAGTGTGAGATATTAAAATTGCTTTCTGATCATTTTATAATTACAATGTATTTATTCATTTTTTAATAATTATTATCATTATTATACCATTACGGTACTATAATTGATATCTTATTTTTTATATAATGTTATAATTTCCTTCATGGAGAGTTTTTGGTAATTATCATTGAAGGATAAATCGATGAAGAGCATGTTTAGATGTTATTTAAAAACGATTGATGGTATCTTAATTATTGAGTTTAAAAATTAAATTACTATTATGGAATAAACAAAATTATATAAATCTTTATATCATATATTAATATTTATTTAGTTCTTATATTCATCTCTGATACTATGTTATTTTATTGTCTGTTTGGTTTTTCAACCTGACCCAAAAAAACATATCAATATTCAATGGATGATTATGAATATTTTTAGTTGTACCAAAATTATAAAAAAAAGAAAAATAGAATAATTTATTAATTTTGATAGTGATATATAAAAATTGGAAAGTATTATAATATAAATTAACATATAAAAAGTTTTTACATATTATGATGAAATCATTTTTTCCCTTAGAATTTTCTTTTTCATGTTTGAATTTCTAATTGATATATTTTTAATCATATTTTTAATGGGTTATCAAATTTTACATTAAAAGAATTTAATAACTCCATGAAGATAATATTTATTCATTAAAATAATTCTCATTAATAACCATGTATGGTTGTGATAAAAAGAAAAATACAAATCAATTGTCGAATAGAGGTAATAGTACACACAAACATATAGATATTGGTTTCATTTACCAAAGACTGGGAAAAATTATTAATATAGATTATCATTTATAAATATTAAATATATTTTATATTCCATGTTCAGACCAAACATTTTTAATGGTGATGGAAAACAAAATATGTTGAATCGTGGAGCTGGTAGTCCACACAACACCTGAATGATGGTTTTATTTTTTCTACAAAAAATTGAATGGTGGTTAAGGCATGTTCCAAAATTATAATAATATAGTATTATCATAATTATACTTATTTTATAAATTTGTTGTGGTGTAATAAAATTTGAGCAATAAAATTACCATAATGAGATTGGAATGAGAAAGGAGAAGTTAGAAATTTATGACACAGTTCTTCGATATCTACATTCAAAAAAGGGTTAATACTTCTCTGGATATTTTTTTTTAAGAATACTTAAACATATTTATGGTTTAAATTAATGTTTAATATATGATAGTGTAGTGTTTTTTATGATAAATTTAGGTTTTTGGGTGATGGGATGTGATGAGAGGTGTACACCCTTTAAAATTGAATAACATGAAATTTTTTTAAATACTCAAAACATTTTAATAATGAGAAGTCACTATGATGAAAATTAGTGAAATAATTGGGAAGTAATATATATGGGAATATATATGAATGATCTAGTACCTAACCATCCTTTACTGAACATGTTTTAAAAAAACAACTTAATAGAAATAGATTTTTTACTTTTATCATTTTAACTTTTACAGTGGTAACTAGTTTTTACGTAAGGTGACATATCCTTAGAGAAAAAAATAATGCAGCTAGTTTTACATAGTTTTGAAATATGAATTATATATATATAGTTAATTTTATTTTATTCACATTCTAAACATGAAAAAATTATTTTTAATTCACTAAATGTTTAATGTATATAAATAGGTTTTTAAAAAACACATCTATTATAAAATGTAAAATAAGTGTTTATAAATTAGAAAAACACAATAAAAATTCATAGAATAAATTATAGAATAAATAATTGGTATTATAAAAGTTTTTCATGAACTCATATATCATATTTATATAATATTAATATAAAATAAATTATGTTATTTTTTAAAACTATATTTTTTATAGGGCTCTTAAAATATAATTTTGGAAACAAAAAATATCCTATGATAATATAATTAAACTTATACATAAATTATTATTATATTTTAAATTCTAAATTCTAAAATATATAATTTAAAATTTTAATTAAAATTATAATGTGTTCTGAAAACAATTTTTATATGAAAATTAATTTTTAAAATACTAGTTTTTCTTATATATAATTTTTTAAACACTAATTACCCTATAATTAATCGATACAGATTATATTTTATTGACATCAACATTTAAAAATATATATAATTTTTTTCTCTTATGAAAAAATCTTTTATAAAAATATATGTTCTTAATACTTATAATGAAGTTAGTGAGTATATATAAAGTATCCTTTATATATAAATATATAATATTAAATTTCTTAATTTATTACTGTTACTAATTAAAAAGTTATCTTTAAAAGCCATATTAAATATTTATAATCTATAAAAAAATATAGAATTGTTTCTTTTTGGTTTTTTGTTGGACTAATGAAAGATATTGAACATATTTCACTAAATTTGAGGAAAACATATAAATGAATCTATTTTCATTAAAATATTATCCCATATAAGTAAATCATGATTACAAGGATACATTAATTTTATTTATTCACTATGAGGAAATTTTTTCACTAAAAATTCCACATTTAATTTTCAAGAAACAATGTTAATTTCATTTCTTTATTCTATATTCCATTTTATGTTGGTATCTTCTAGATATTCAATATCGGATGATTGAAATTGAGGATATACAATTTGTATATTATTGTGTTTCTTCCCTTGGGATTTATCAATATACATTTCATTAGAATATGATGTCCCTTAGAATTGATTTTTTCCTTTTATTTTATTACTATGAAATGTAGATTCAACATTTATATTAAATATAGAAATGTATTAAATTTTGGAACTTCTAATATTTGATTAGATGTCTCCAGTTAACATAAAATCACAGGAAATTTTGAAATGTTTCCAATATTACACACTTATATTCATACTTTCTTATATTATTGTTAGAATATAATCTTCCACAAGAGTGGAATTCAGGAAAATAGTAAAGAAAATACAAGCATAGTAACCATACCAATAATTCTTAGTTTCATTGTCAGTCTTAATTGGTATTCCCACTGAATTAGAAATATCTCATATAATTTCAGTGTTCCAATATATAAAGTTCCTTCCATAAGTCATCAACCATGTCTACACGTGGAATTTTTTGACATTAGATCACAATTCTAATCAATCTATAGAATTATAAGAAAACATTTTTTTGGAATGTTTAATAAGAACCCTATTCTCCCCTCTTGAATCCATTCAATAGAAAGGTATTATGATAGTAACCATTTTTAATCACTTTTATCCTCCAAAATATAAATACCTAGATATCATGGAAATGTTTAACTATACAATTAAGGGTATATGATATTTTCCCTTATAGAAGAGTTATTTTATCCCTGATTTTAAAATTTTATAAAATAAATCTTTCATAATGGAATAAATATTTTCTTAGACATAATTTGGGATACCAATATTAATGATTTGGGTGATTGGATAGATGCTGCTATTGGGAAAATAAAATCAAAACCTCATTTTCGTATCATCTATAAATGAATTCTTTATCAGAATATCAACATAAAAATCTTTATATTGAAAGTAATAATTATATGTTATAAAAAAATTAATGAACTATGCATGGCTCAATGTTTTATTAAATAATATATTATTTTGATTCTTAACCATCTAAAATTCCTTAGAACCCCTTTCACTGAGGCTTGCATTAGTAATTTCCTCCTTTTATTCCATTTCCATAATATAAATAAAAAAATGATTAATTATTAAAAAATGATGATATATTTTAAAAATTGGTCCATGATAAAAAAATCACAGAACCCCCACCTTAACATTTCCACCTTATTTTATTGTTATAATAGAATCTTCCAAAAGAGTAACATTCAGGTCAATAGAAAACAATATTCTAGCATATTAGAATACCTAGTATTCTTAGTATCCCAACCAATATTAATTTGTATTTTCACAAATTATGAAACATATGATATAATTTTAGGGTGCCAATATAGAAATTGCATCCCCTATGTCGTCACCCAGGTCTACACATGGTATTTTTTATCATTAAATCATTATTATATGTCATAAAAATGAAAGAACACAGTATGACTAAAATTTTTATTAAAATATAGTGCATTTTGATTCATAATAATCAATCGTTTCTTATATCACTAGTCATTTATTTGTGCATGAGGTGTTTCCTCTTTTAATTAAATTTACAAAATATTAATAAGAAATTAATTTATTTTTTAAAAAAATTTAATGATATATTTTTACAATTGGGCCCCGCTGACCGCACAGACACCCCACCTTATCAAGGTCATATAGTCTTGGTGTGCCAGGTACCACCAATTTCTCCCCAGAAATGTGGTCCCATCTTTCGGGTCCACCCACATGCCCCAATGGTTCATCCAACTATTGGACGTCCCCAATGGTCAACACATGTTCTTTCCACTGTGATTTTTCCCCACTCACACACACACTAGGAAATTTACAAGGACACCCATTATGATCACTATTCAATGCCATGTGTGCTTAATTATAGTGTTCTAATCATGTAGGATCCCCAAAAATTTTCAACATGTTATGATTTATATAATTTATTCACTTAAACCTTTATCATTATAGGGTGTTAGAATCACCCCCCAGCGAACAACGCCCTCTTTGTGGACCCTAAATCTCAACCCATGTAGTTCCACCAAATTACATTTTGGTTCTTGTTCTAATACCAAATGTTACAATTACAACTTTCTGACATCATAGACACCTCTCCTTATAATTTCCTTTGGTTCATATCAATCTAGGGAGCACCAATTTCCTCAGAAACACATGGTCCCCTCCCTACGGCCCCTTTGTGCCTAAATTGACCACTAGACTAATTTATTTCACCATAACCCAACATATTTTCTTTCTAGTGTATTTAGTCCTCACTCACACACACCCTGGGAATCTTCAAAGATGTTATCCCATCGTGATCATTACACCAGGTCAATCACACCAAACTATGTAATTCATATGAGGTAGGCTCTCAAAAATAAAGTTTCACTTTATTGAAATGAGTCAGGTCATTTAGTCATTTAAGCCTTTATTTTTCTATAGTGTTAAATATATGATTACTGATTATGAAAAAAATTAGAATTTAATGATTAATTATTTTAAACATATTCAATATTAACTATAAATTTTTTGTTATATATATATATATATATATTAAAATAAATGTTTTCTAACAAATATACAATGTGTCCATTGATCATATATGTATGGGGTGTTTCACTATACTCACTCTGGATCACTTCTTTAATTCCATATTATGATTACAGATTATTTTTATCAGAGATATTATGTCGATATAATAGAATAAGTACAATGATTATTATCGGCCATGGGAAAAGACCCCCAACATCAATGGTCAAACCTGGAATTTGAAAATAATCATTTTCATAGAATTTTTTTGAATAGTGTCTTGAAATAAAAAAAACCCACAATATTATGTTTGGTGTGACTAATAGAGAACCCCACTATTTTTAAATAGATATTATGCGCCTAAAGTATTGAAAAGTTTGACATGAATCCCCAGAATGCATAAAAAATACTCAAGAGAGTCTTCAAAATTAATAAAAATCAAACACCTAGTATGTATAAATTATAAGTAAAATTTATTATTACATATATATCTAAAATAGAAGTTCACATTCTCATTTGAATGAATACTAAATTACATTTCATGTAGACATAATGAAATTATATTTTCATGACATAAAATATCTAGGAAATTTAACATTGTAAATTAATGTATACAAATATTGAAATCATTAATAAAATTTATAAATTAACATAAATGTAAAAAAGTAAAATAAATAATATTAAATTTAAAAAAGACTTGAGACATTAATATATATATATACAATTTTTAAAATAAAATTAAATGTATTTTTTAACATATTTTATTTAAATTAAATTCAATGTTTTATATACATGTTGAAGTCATATTTCTTAGTAGACCCCTTTATGATAATCCCAAAAGTAAATAGATGTGTTATCATTACACCATATCATATTCATTTTGGAATAATATTTCCATGAACCACATAGAATATAAGGTATAAAACACAACTTTAAAGTAAATTTTTATAAATACACTTGTTTCTAATATAAAATATCACAACATAATAAATTATTTGAAAATATTGTTTTTGAAAAAATGTTACATGGAATGAACCACATGATATGATAATATGTGTTTATATACATATATATATATATATATACCAATGTCATTTTTCTAATTTTATCATCTGGATTCATCACAAAATTTATTCAGATTCTATAGAATGGTTCAAGAGGATTTAAATATACAAAATTGAATTGGAAGAAAATGAATCCTAAAAAGAAGATCATCCAAGAAGTTAATAAGTAATAATTAACATAAAAATATAAAACTATACATATATTTCTATATGTCATTGTTGTTGATTGATTAGTGAGGTTGATTGGTATCACTGAATAACATTAGAAATTTTCTATCCTCTAAATGAATACAATGATGATTACAATATTAGGGTACATGGATATAACTCAATACCTTTAAATAGTATTCTACCATTTCCTACTCAAAGGTAAATTAATAAATGAGAATGAGATATATTTTATCTTGGAATAAGTTTATTAAAACCTATAATGGGTTCAAAAAGAACGTTTTTTCATAATATAACATCATTTAATGATGTTACTTTAATGATTAAATAATATTATAACCTATTCCCTTATAATTTTATAATGATCATAAAATTTGGGTCATTTATTTAACATTGTGAATTTTGAACTTATGTACATCACCATTTTTCAAAATTCAAAAACATTTACTGATTCCCACTATGTCATGGTATTTATTTAGTTCATTTCTCTAGGGTTAAAAACAATGTTATGTAATTGTTATGATTACAATTAAATTTTTTGTTATTTTGTAATTACGAAGGATATAAATATAGTTCTCGGGATGCACCATCATAAAATTAGTTTAATTATATCCCCTTTATCTTATCTGGTTTCATCTGGATATTAAATAAAAAACCGTCTAAATAAAAATATGATCCATAACACACCATGAATTAACTAATCATATTTAGATATAAATCATATAAAAAATCACTTTATTTATTAAGGTTTTTCATTTATTATTATAACCAATAATATCACCCCAATGGTTTGATTTTATAATCATTCCACCATTAAAGGTTATAAATGTAGTGTTAAATAATTAATAAAAATTCGACATCCTTATATCACTAATTCAGAACCCCTATAAGTGATATATAATCCTCAATTTTATAAATGATTATTTAATAAAGGTGTGATTTGTGTGAATTATAACACTATATGATTTTTTAGATGAGAAATAAAGTGTATGATTCACTCTAGATCAACAATTAATGAATGTGGATATTTTTTTTAAAGAGAGTTGGAATGAGAGTGTAAAAAAATATTTTATGACAGTTATAACCTTGAAGAATATATTATGATTATGATTTGTTCAATATTAAACATAATTATATTTTTCAAATTATAATTTGTCTTCCCATATGTCCATGAATTGTTCTAATCAATTATATTTATACGTAAAAAACCTTAAAAAATGACGAAAACATATAGAAAATTGGAATATTTTTATTGTTTAAGAATGATTGTTGGTTTTATCTAAAAAATACCCTTTTTGTTTTCAATAAAAAATTAAAAAGAAATATATTTCCTAAATTCTCCAAGAATATTAGAAAATGTGAATGAAATACCAAAAAAATGAGTTTTCAATAAATTGGGGCATTTAATATTAAATGAAGGCTCCTGAAATGAATGAATTTATATGTTAAACATATAAAACTGAATGGGGTTTTCTAAATGCACTAGTATATGTCTTATTATATTTTTCCCAACTAAGGAAACATTTTAAATATTTGGAGAAGATATGATTTGAGTTCTCTCTCAAGGTTTTCTTGTACTTTGGAGACGTTTTTAAATAATGCTTTATCTATATAAAAAATAATTTTGATTTATTTTAATGGAATATTTAATTTATAAATTTAATTGGGTTAATGTTAATAAGAATGAAAAGTGAAATTTGAGAAACTAGAAAAAGGGTTTATAATTCATTTCTTTTAATGTTGAAAATTGAAATTTCATGGAACATTGGGGATAAAGAATATTTTATTTTATTTTTAGATATGATGGTTGTGAGGTTACTCATGATGATAAATACAAATTTTTACCAATAAATTATTTATAAGAATGTTGATGTAACTCTCAGTAAATACTTTATATTTATGTAAGGATTATTTTTCATCAGAATATTAATCAAAAAATCTCTTAAAAAATTTTAATTGGGAATTTTTTATATTTGATATCCATTATAACAAATATAAATATACGAAATATGTTTACATGTTTTTATTATTCATAATGTATTCAATAATATATTTCTTGTTTTTGAGGTCTGTTGAAAACATATAGATACATATATAACATTGATTTTTATTACATAATTGTGTTTATAAGTATCATATTATATTACTTTTCCATTATAGAGTGATTAAAAGAACTGTATACTATATAATTTGAATACTTCTAATGTTACGTATAATAAATAGTGTTGTTTTTGAAAAAAAAACTATGAAAAATACTACTTTTTAAATTATATTATTTTTTGTTGTATAATATCCTATAATCATTAATGATAGATGAATAAGATAAAAAACCAATATTTTTTAATTATTATGCACTATATAATTAGGAATGTCTTGGTGAATGTCACTTCACTCTGGTCTATATCTTCCTAATATTTATATTAAAATGTCTTCATTCTAATTACTAAATGAAACATGATATCATTAAAATGAATCTTACAAGATTATTATAATGTTATTTCATCCATTTAAACTTCATTTAATGATATATGGATATTTTTATGACTTTTAATAGAGTTTTACAATCAAATATTAGATGAGGTAATTTGGTAATTAATTAAAATTGTTGGAAAAACTGGGTTTTCCATTTTATAATGGATGGAATGTTATAACTCTAAAAGGATTAAATATTCAATGAATATTTCAATTAAGTTGATTTTTTAGGAACTCATTAGTTATATATTTTCCATCATTATATGTCATATTAATATTTCTACAATTTTATTCTATCCATTATCATTCATGGAAGAAGTTTTAGATCACTTTTACAGTGAACATCTCCATTTGAAGCATTAATTGATTTTAGTGGTTTATTGATAAGAATAAAGGAAATAAAATGATGTTGTTTCTTTATTAAAATCAATCATAAACATTTTAAATTAATATCAAAACCTTTTATAGCGATGTATTATGGTTTTTATGTTTTAAAATTTCATCATTTTGAATACACTCACTATGGATTTTATAATTGTTTTTTTTAAAATATTATATATATTCATTATGATCTTCCATGAAACTATTTAAAGGTATCATATCCATTTTTAGTGATAAATCAATATGATTAAATATATATTTAATAATTATTTCTATGGTTTTTTGAAGACTATGTTCATGGATATTAAACAATGTCCTTGACTATAATTTTTTTACCGCAAATAGATATAGTCTAGATGCCACAAATCATAATATATTAATATTTATAGGAGAAAATATCATTGTTATTATAATAGTAAAATGTTTTAAATTTTTTTACGTTACCATGATGTGATTTTATTGATCATTGTGTTATGTTTAGGGATACCATGGGGGACAACTATGTTTTGGTGAATGTCAATATGTAGTCATAATTAGTAAAACCATTGAATTTAAAAGGTATGTTTAAACAAATTATACCACTTTTCATAAATTTTTATAGTATATATAATTACTTGGTTAATTCCACCAAACAATTTTTATAATCCATGGTTTTTAAAAAACTATAAAAAAAATTAAAAACCATTTCCATCATATCAAAAAGTGATTTATAATATTATAATTATCTGAAGTTGGGATATATATCATTAAATAAATTACATCATTGTTTATTTATAAAATTTGATATAATATATTTATTTATATAAATTATATATATATTTAGATATTTTTAATTTATTTTAAATTTTTCCAACTGCTTCTTATATATTATCAAACCATACATCACATTCTTATTATTCCAATATAAGTTTTTTTTAAATTCAACCTAATCCTTATTTTTTTGGAGTTCAAATCATTATTTTAAGAATTATTTATTTTATTTATATATAATATTATATAGTTTTGATGCAATTGATGCCTCCCTTTATAAAATTACCATAGTGAGGGGAGATTTTGTTGAAATTTCTCACTAGGTCAGAGTAACATGCGTTCAATATAATGTTTGGTGTTTTCTACCTTTTTTTCTATGGAAAATATTCATATTGTTATTTATTAAATAATATTCTAAAAATTAATGTTCAATAGTTCTATGTACCATATTTATGTGATGAATTTTTATATGTATTGACATATTTATATTTAAAGTTTTGGTTTATAAACCCAAACTATATGTTTTATAAAGTGATTCATTTTAGTATGTTTTAAACATATTAAATAGGTGTAATGAATAAAGATTCCAAAACTAAACCTCCAAAACATAAATATATATGCAGATTACCTAAGATGTGTGTATTTAATAGGATTTAATTGGTACGTATATTGTTTATAGGATGAATATTTAAATGATAAGACTAAGAAAACCAATTCGACACTGAGTGTGTGATTGGTTGCAAAGAAATCACTAATCAAGACCTTGAATAACAAATAATGACAGTTAATGATAAATAAGGGTGCCTTTATATTATCTAATGAATGTAATGATAGAGACGTATCACCTTGATAAATATTTTTCCAAACATAATAATGATATTTTGATTATACATTGTAAGGAATCACTATTATATTAGGTACTAGAATAATAAAAATATTTTTTTTCTATAATACAGATTTTAACAAATGGTTAGACACTTAACTACAAATGTATTCCATGTTATATGATTATAATGATTTCTTATTTAAATATAAATGATTCTATATTATCACTAAAAACTTATAAAAATGTACACATTCGACCACTAAAGGAAATGATGTATGGGGTCATAATATTATATAAAGTTTAGTACTTGAAATTTATTTTAGAAAATATATAATATATGATACTCAACTATATATATGTTCCTTTTTTTATATTATGTGTTGCATTGTGATTATACATTTGAGATATTATATAGATACAACCAACAAGTTAAATCTATATTGGTATGTAATGTTAAAAAAATTTCACATATAGAAACTTTCAAATCACTTAGATTTGAATCATACAAAAATAATATTCTCTAATTGTAAATTTAATTTATTTGACACTTAGTGTGCATAAAAAATTTGAAATAATAAGAAATAAAAAATTGATATAATTAAACAAAGTTAAATAAAATATTTATGTTTACAATTGGGAAAAATTTATTAATATGATGATCAATAGTTTTGATATAATTCTGCCGTGTGTATTTTTTGTAACATCTCATTACCAATCTAGGAGGTACTTCTTTAACCTCGTGGTGGTTTTACATTTCTTGTTTTCTTTATAGGTATGAGAAGGAAATTGGACGATAAATTTAGTGGTAAAGACATAGATTTTTCAGACTCGTAGATTTAACCTACTTGTTCTATAGGTTGCAGGAGGATTTCACATCGTGTAACTGGTTACACACCATGTAAATGTTGCTAGGTGCAAGTCATGAAAGGATTATTGGTTTGAATGTTTACAATATGTAAAGAGATGTTTGTGATCATGAATGTTTTAAATAAAATATTCTAATCCAAAGATATAGGTTTTTCATAATATGTGGGACTTTGACGGTTACATGTTGTGTAACGGCCCACTTACAGTTTTTAAAATATATTGTAGCTATTTTGTTTCTGTTCTTTATCTAGACTCTCTTTCTCTTAACCTAGTTAAATATAATGGTTTTTTTGGAGACTTATCTCATTCTAGAATTATCTGATCGGTGTTCAATCTTTATTGAGGTTTTGGTGTATCTCTTTAGATAAGTGATTTTTTTGCTTTTTTGGTTGTCTTTGATCGCGGTAGTGCACTTGGGTTTCTTCATCGAATCCATTGATATAAATTGGTTCTTTCACTCATTTTCATCAAGATCTATTGTTTGATATTGTTCTAGAGTTCATTACTTTTTTGGCCTTGGTGTGGCAGGCATTTTTTCTTTAGGTATGTGGGTTTCTTCCTTATCATTGAGCCCTTGTTTTCTAAATTGGATCAATCTTGTGATGTGTGGATTGTATTCTACAGTATTTGTAGATGTTTTTGGGTTTTCATTGTTAGTGGATCCCTTTGCAGGAATCTGAGACCTGAGTTTAGAGGTAGGTGGTTCCATATCTAGATTATGTTGATAAACCTTATTTTTCAATCTTTATTAACCAATTTATACAAGGATTTGGTGTGATTGATTTGTGTGTGTTGGAAAGTGTTTTTAAAGAAAAACAGTTTTCCATTATAGTTGATAACTAGGGAGAAAAAGTGTATTTTAAAAGCCTTTAAATGAATTTATGAAATGGTTTTGAAATGGTTTAAGAATGATTATTGAATCATTGAGATTTTTGTGGAAATGATCACATGTTTTACCTAGGGTATGAGGTAGAAGGTTTAGATTGAGGCCATATTCCATTGTCGAGGTTCACTTTGTGGGTTGTACCTCTTGTCCTAGATTATATATTGTTGTCTCTAGGCTTGTATATGAAGTTGGGGATTCACTTTTTTGGGTGTCTCCCTGGTCCTAGAGTGTAGATCATTGGCTTTTGGTCCCATAGTGCACCATTCATAGATTATTTGGTACGAGTAGTCTACTACCAAACCTATTTTATTTCTTGGTATTATGATGTTTGTGATGATTCTATTGTTTTTTTAATTATTGGTTTTTTTATATTTTATCCTTTATATTAATGTTTATTCTTGTGGAATATGACATTGAAAATTTTTCTTTGAAATTGATATACCTAATTTTGTTTCAGAACTATGATAAAAGGAAAATTTTTACCATTTTTTCTATAAAAATGATTTACTAGTTATCATTCCATATTTTATATAAAATGATCATATAAGAATTGTTATAAAGATACTTCCTATGGAAATACTAGGTGAGATCCTATTGAGTCTGTTATCTCAAACTTTGCGCACCTCTTCAGTGGTGTGTAAACCTTTTTTATGTCTCTCAAAGAAGATAATTTCATGGAACTAATGTGAGGTGGTGAGGTTTCATGTCAGCAGAGTTTTGTAACTGGTGGTGAGATGGTGGGAGTTCTTCCACGTCATCACATGGAGTATCTATTTTTTTTCCATTTGTAGTTCAACCTATCTCTTGGAGTGTTAGCTACTATGTTGTCATTTTCTTCTACATTATTACATACATTTAGGGAATATATCTATTGTATATATATTATTTGTTATTTTTTTGGGAATGTATTTTCCATGTTTTATTGTTCTTAGTTTTAGAGAAATCATTCACTATGGTTTTTCTTTCAATGTGAGGCTGATTTTCACTAGCCTGCGAGGATTGGGAATGCCCTTCATGTATGTGATGGATTGGGTTATGTGAAAGGTTTGAGGGAAACCTAGATCCAACCATTAAAATTTGGTATCAAATGAGTTCTATCCTCAAGAGTCATTATCTTGGGATGTCTAGTAGATTGGAGATAGGATTGTCGGGTCTTTAGAGGTATGTTGTGATAAGTGTATGGAAAAATCTTATCATGAAGAGACTCAAGTAACCATGTGATGTTTGGATATGTGTCTATAGTGTTAGGTTTTTTTAAATATTAGTTTCTGATTATGGGTTTAGTACTTTTAGCAGAGATTAAATCTATTGTCTAATACTTCCTTCTGTTTTGGTGTGCAATAGTTTGCCTCTGAGATGTCTTCAATGAGTTCCTTAAGAGGGTGTAGCTAATTATCTACAAGGAAATATACCCATGGATCAAAATCTCATTGATACTATCATATGGGAAGTTCTTGTTATTAATCAATATTCTCTATGATTTCATAACGTGGTTGTTGAGGTACACCAAGGATATGGAAAAGCGATAGATCAGTCACATGAATTATTTCATGAGAAGAAACGATCCTTTAATAAAACTAATGAACCTTAATAGGTTTAGGACTAAATGGATAGGATCAATCGAATCATTGAATTTCTATAGACACCTATGAATATTTGGGTATTTTGGTAAGCATTCACATTGGGGGTTGTGGTCCAAGAAGGCAGACATGTAGACATAGATTGGAAGACTTTGAGAACCATTTTCTTCTTATAGTTTTTTATAGATTCAATGATTTTGGAATAATCTATAGATTTAATGTATTTGTATCTGTGAGAGTGTTTAGTGTTGGAGTATACTAATTAATTTAATGAGCTTGTCTTTTTTCTCTAGACATGGTAAATAATGACCAGTTGAAGGCCTAGAAATACCTGTAGGGCTTACAACCAAATATCATATCATTGGTATTTATGTTGAAACATTGTACCAATGTGGATATGGTAGATAGATATTTGATTAAAGATACAGATATATAAGGAAAATAATGTTTTTAAAACTATTCTCTTTAATCTATTGGTAGCTTCAATGGCCTATATTTGAAGAAGAGGAAATGAAAGTATCATCGTAGAAGAGGTGGTGGTGGGTCTCAACAGCAAGCCTACCCCACAAATTCTGTTATACCAAGTTATATTCCTCTAACTTCCTATTAGTGTGCTAGGGTTGGACACACTAGACATTTTTTCCTATCCCTGTGAAGACATGAAATAGCTATGGATTTATTGATCGTATACAATTATTCTATCATGCTATGACTATACCCCATTATAGTCAACATTCTTCAGCTCCAAAGACTATTGATGTTCAATCTGAGGCTTCAAATACTATATAGATCCATCCATATGACTCAATAGTTAAGCACTCTCATGTAGTACATTATTTTCTAGAGGAAATCAATATAGGTCCAGCAATAGTGAGAGGTAATATCCTTATTTTATGTTGGGTTTAAATTTCATTATTTGATACTGGTGCCTAGCACATAGTTATATATGCATGTTTTCTTGATATGCATGAACTCCCAAGAGAAGTTATGTCCTTATTAATGGGGTAAGAAATACCTCTTGTAATGAAGAGAAAGTAGGGGCTACAGTGTCCTTATTGTTCGTTAATAGCTACAGATATGATGTTGGTCTGGGATTTTCTCATTCTTAATCAGGATCTATTTGCCTTCATCATTAGTGTGGATTGACTTGCTTTTCATTGAGATGGGGTTTATTATTATGATCGGTGTGTCCCATTTCATTCAGGCGATGGGAGATCTTGTGTGTTTTAAGGAGATTGAGACCCAATATCAGGACGATAAGGCCTTATTACCCATGGCTAAGGATTTTGTTTTCTACTATTTCATTTGAGCCTAATAATGTTTCCTCAATTATAGACCTTCCCATTGTTTTCTGAGAATTTCCATATATTTTCCCAAATGACTTCTCTGGTCTTCTTCTAAATAGATATGTAGAGTTTTTAATGACATAATAATAGGTATGCAATCGATATTGATAACTTATTATTTTATGGAACCAACAATGCTGAAATATATCAAGATTCTATAAGATGATCTATTAGAAAAAATGTTTTGTTTACCTTAGTGAATCACTTTGGGAAACCTTGTACTCTTTTCTAAGAAATCATATGGTTCAAATAGGTTATTTATGGATGATCAAAAGTTAAACCATGTAGAAGTTAAGGACAAATATAATTTTCCTAGTGTGCATGATTTTTCTAATCTGTTAAAGGGGTAAAACTGGTTCTTGATGATTGATCTTTGGTTGGGTTATCGGTAGCTACGAGTTTGGTAGTTTGGTATACCAAAGATAGTTTTCGAGAGTACATATTTCCATTATTATTATCTTATGATTCCTTTTTGTTTGACTAATGATCTTATAGATTTTATGGCTTTGATTAACTGATAATTCCACCAATATCTTGACCCTTTTTAGTTAGTATTCATGGATGATATTCTGGTTTATTAAAAATCTATGTGTGTGCATGATTTTCTTTTAAGATTGGTTATGGATATTATGAGAAGTCAATATTTGTATAGAAAACATTAGAAATGTTGTTTCTTGATTAAAGAAGTTTTTTTTGGATCAAAATTTCTAAACATGGCTTATAAGTTGTTCTAAAGAAGTTGAAGTCTATTTTTTCATCGAAGGAACCACATAATGTTATTTAGATACAGATCTTCCTTGGCCTTTCTGGATACTCCTGAAGGTTTGTTAATTATTTCTCTAATATGGTGTCACATTTGACCATGATTACCCAGAAGTTTGTGAAATTCACCCGGAGAATGTTATTGTAGATTCTCATAGTAGAAAGGTACCATCGTTGGCTATTTGGGAATCGAAGGAGGAGTGGAACCATATGGTGATCTTCACTTAGTTTCACCAAGATTATTAGAAATATGTTTCAGGTATGGTTTAGAATAGTGTTCAGTTATCATAATCTCTCTTGGAGTCTATTTTGTAGATTCAATAACAAGATGATGAGTTTAGAAAAACATGAGAAATATTTTATGGTGTAGAGAAAATTTCTGGTTGGTCTCTCTCTTCTGATGGTATACACTACTTTGGGAAGTGTGTTTTCATCCTTGTACCTATGAGGAGTTTAGTCTTTTTTAATATTCACAAATATTTGTGGTCCATCCACACAAGATCTACAAATATGTATTATTACATGAGACACAAATTCTGGTGGCTGGGTATGAAGAATCACATTATATATTAGGTGTCCCACTATTACACTATAAATCATATAAAGGTGGATCACATGAAACACTCTGGTGTTATTTATCCTATTCTGGGGACAATATGGAAATGGGATGAGGTATCCATTGATTTTTTTACTGAATTACAACAAAATCACCAAGGGAGGAATTCTATCTAGGTGATTTTTGATCTCTTTATGAAGTTTTTTCATTCCAATTTGATCACAAATACCAAAAAGGGTAATGATCTGGGTAAACTGTATGTGAAAGAGAATATTAGGTAACAAGGAAATACTTTTTCCATTGTTTCAGATATGGATCTTGGGTTTACCTAAATGTTTTGTGGGAGTCCCCAAGAAGAAATAGAAACTCAGGTCTAGTTGATCATATTTTACCATCCACATACAGATGGTCAGATTAAGAAAGTTATACAGATCCTGTAGATATGTTATGTGCCTATGTCTAGGAATTTAATGGATTGTGATATAACCATATGGGATAGGTTGAGTTTGATTACAACAAATGTTTTCTGTCATTAATAATAATGTCTGTCATCAAGTTGGTGTGTGGTCGCTCATACCGATAACCTCTTTGTTGGGTAGAGGTGGGAGAAGTATCTTTAGTTGGAACAAGATTGTTCTAGGAGACATCGGAAAATTTTCATGAGGTAAATCGATGTATGGTTATAGCTCAGAGTCGAAAAAAATCATATGAGTATAAAAACATTCTCCCTTTTATATTTTCCATTGGTGAATGGATTTTCATGAATGTTTTTCCTTGATTGTGTCACCATCGGATTGGAAAATAATGATAATTGGATTCAAGATATATTGGACCATTTGAGGTCACCAATCGGCTCAAGCATGTTATTTATCGGTTAGCACTGCGAGTTAAGTTGATAATTATTCATGATGTTTCCATGTATCTTAGCTCAAGAAGTACCATACCAATCTTTCTCATGTTCTGAGTAGGGATGAAATTGAGTTAGAGCTGGATGTTTCTCTTTTCAAGAAACTGGTTGAGGTCATTGACACTCAAGTGATAGTATTGTGTAGAAAGTTGATTCAATTAGATAGAGTACTATAGAAAAATATATCAGATTCTCGTGAGACTTGGGAACATGAGTTGATGATAAGGGAGTAGAGGCCTCATCTTTTTCTTGGGATTACACCTTCCACATGACTTCATGTGAACAAAAAGTCTTTATGGTGGAGAGTTTTTAATGTCCAGTTATCAATCTAGAAGGTATGTCTTTAACCTCATCATGGGATTACTTTTCACATTATCAATATAAGGCCAAGAAGAAATTGGGAGGATACCTATAATGGATAATTAAATAATTTCTTGGACTCATTGCTTTAACCAGCCTTTTCTGCAGGCTGTAGGAGGATTTTACACCATGAAACTACATTACACATCATGTAAGTGTTTCTAGCTACAATTCGTGAAAGGATTCATTGTTTTGGAAGGTTATGTAATGTGAAGAGATGCTTCATGTAGTGAATGTTTTGAATAACATATTTTCATCTGTGTCTATAGGTTTTCCAAGATATGTGGGACTTTGACGATCACACATTATGTAATTTCCCAAGAACATTTTTTAAATAGACATGTCGCTGTTTTGTTTTGGTTATTTCTCCAAACACCCTTGCTCTTAACCTAATGAAATTCCTAAGAAATTTTAAGAGACTATGCTCATTCTAGAATAATATGATCTCCATTTGATCTTCATTATGACTATGGTGCATCTCTTTGGGTAACTTATCTTTCAACATCTTCATTGTCTTTAATCACGGTATCCCATTTAGGTTGTTTTATTTGATATGTTGATCAAAATTTGTATTTTCTATCTTCTTCTTCAAGATATATTGTGTGACCTCATTCCAAAGGCCATTCTTTTGTTGTTTGTGGTGTGGAAAAAATTTGTTCTGGAGGTATGTCATTTTCCTTTATTCCAGCACCACCTTTCTTTATATGTTAGACCAATATTGTGATTTGTGGATTGGATTCTAGGGCCTTTGTAAAAATTATAAGGTTTTCATTGTTGCTTGATCTCATTGTGGGTGTGTGACCCAATTTTTGAGGTAAGTTGTTCAATATCATGCCTATTTTGATGAACCTTATTGTTCCTTATTTATAAATTCATTTGTTCAAGGAATATTCATAATTGATTTGTGTGTGTTAAAAAGAGTTTTTAATGAAAAAAAGTTTTCCATGATTGTTGATAAATAGAAATAAAAAGAATATTTTCAAAGTAATTAAATGGATTTCTAAAATGGTTTGTAATTATTTTTGAAACATTGATATTTTTAAAAATTGAGAACATGGTTTACCTTTGGTTCTAGGTGGAAGTTCTACCTTGAGGCATCATCCATTATGTGGATTCACTTTATGTGGTATTCCTCTTGTCCTAGAGTAAATGTTATTGAATATAGGTATATATATATATGATGTTGGGGATTCAATTTCTTGAGTGAATCTCTAGTCCTGAATTATATATCATTAGCTCTAGGTACCACAATTCATTGTTCATAGATTTATGGGTATGGGCAGTGTGCCACCTGACCTATTGTATTCCATGGTATTGTGATTCCTATGTTGTTCGTGTTTTTATTTTCTTGGATTTGAACTATTTTTGCCTTAACATGCATGTTTACTCTTTTAAAATATGATATAGAAAAATGTTCATTAAAATTGAAATACCATCTCTTTTTAGAACTACTATTAAAGGTAAGTTGACACCATGTTTTCAATAAAATATATTTATTGGAAATCATTCCATGTTTTAATTAATATTAGAATAAATGGATCGTTATATAGGGACTTGTTATGGATCACCTGGGTTGGATCCTATTGATTCTTTTATCTCACACACCGCACACCACTTCTGTGGTGTGTAGACCTTTGAATATACTTCAATACTGGGAAAGGAAGGGCACCAAAATGAGATGGTGTGGTTTTATATCATCTTAGTTTGGAATATGGTTGTGATATGGTCAGATTTTTTCCATGCCATCTTATAGAGTAGCTATTTGTTTTGGTCCTTTTTTGTTGGTCTTGACTCTTGGTGTTTTGGTTACTTTTATAGTTGTTTGTTTACATTTTTTCTTATGGTTATTACATATATTTATTATCTTTACAAATTTTCTTCTTGATTTATGTATATATATGCCATGTGTTTTGTTCTTAGTTGGTAGAAATCATTCCATCTAGTTTTTCATTTGATTCCTAGGTGCTTATCTCCATCCCATGTGGATTGGGAATTCCCTTCGTGTATGTGATGGATTGGGTCAAGTGCCAGGTTAGGGGGAAACTTTAGTTGGTTCATTAAATTTGTTCTATAATTTAAAAAAATATTATATTTTGACCATAAATAATATATTTATTTATATATATTTTTTATAAAACATAATATTTCCAATTATTGTTGAGAAAATGAGTCATTTTATATATATGAATTAAATATTTTATTGTATTTGGAATTTGTGCAATGCTTTATAATTAATAAATATGGATAGTCTTATCTAAAACATTTATGATGTGAATGAATTTGTGGATTATTTTTTCACTAATATTTGTCACTCTCAACATGTAAAAATAATTAAAAAAATATACCAAGACTCTAAAGATATTATTTTTTTGGAATCATTTGATAATATTGAATCGTTTTTAGTAAAAATACACATACCACATTTTCATGTAAATTTGGGAAGGTCTAAGGTATTAATGGATATTATATATAGTGTATTAAGTAGAATAATGAATAATAAATAATGACGTGTGATAAAGAACAATGTAACCATTATAGATGATTTTAGTCAGTATAGTTATGATGTTCATATTAGACCCATATTTGAACTTTTGAAAAGTTTAATTTTATAAATTTGAAATATAAAATCAATCAGGACAAAATATTATGATTCTTTGATTTAATTTGTGTGTTTAATATTTGGTTATGAAATACATTGGTCATCTATGATATTGTGGAATTCTTTCATAAATCCCTCTTTCGAGAACACTATAAAAAATTTATACCTTTTTAAGCATAGTTTGATTGGTTATGACTCGGTGTTACAAATCTATGTCATTCATGTGGAATACTATCTAAGAAGCTTACTTCCTAATAAACTATGTTCTATATAAGGCATTCATATGTACATCATATATTATATGGTATGTGAATTTCCCTGGTATATTTTTTTTGGATTTTGTTTTATAAAGAATACATATTAAATTTAGATTATTATAACCACGCTCCTAAAAAAGGGAAGTCACATTTTGGTTATTATAAAGATTTCATGTCCCATTTAAATGAATTTGTTGGTGGACGACAATGGTGCTTCTATTGAGAAGGATCATGTTATTTATTGTGTCAATGGGAAAAAAGTAGGACATGGAGAACATTATGTCCCATAGTTAGTAGTGTACCTCGTAGGAATAATGAACTATTTACTCAAGATGTTGTGGAAAAAAAATACTAAAACAAGTTACATATGAATGTCAATGTACTAGTATATTTTTTTCATAATATACTATTATATGAACTTTTTAAGGATAATTATGATAATGTAATGTTCATTTATGATGAACCTACTACTTATAAAGAGGATATTTGTATATGTAATATTGAGAAATGGTTTGTGGTATTAAAATTTGACATGGATTCTATGTACACTAACCATTTTTAGAACATGGTGGACAAAACAAATTATGTGATATCCATAGAATGAATTTGTAGTTTAAATAAGAAAAATAGTATAGGTGGTATAGTATATATATATAAGAATAATATCTAACAAATTAGGCATAATAATATTAATTATGTTTTCAAATAAGTGAACATCCTCACGTTGATATGATAATGTACATTTAATCTTGTTATTACACAATATCTTGTCATGATTATGAGCAATATAAAATTTATATCCAAACAAATTTCCATAATTACTATTTACCCATGATGTGTTCATGATAATTCCCAGATGTTTTAATGATCCAAATGAGTATGATAAGGTTTTCAATTTCCAAATGTCCATCTATATATTGATAAAATATCCTCAGAATATGAAAATATCAATTAATGACGAAAAAATACCATAGTATCAATAAATTTCGGAATGATTATTTTGTATAAAATCTTGTTAGATAAATTTGTGCAGTTCTTTTTGGTTTTTTATTCATATGACATTCTACTCATTGCAAAAAATATAAAAATTCTATATTATATAAATGGGTGATTAGGAAAGTGGTTCTTGGTGAATGTTATGGGTGAATCATATTACTTATTGGGTATTGTAGTCAATATTGATTGATCAGAGAGGATTCTAAGAAATATTTCAAAATACATATATTTAGGAAAATTGGTGTGGAGTAATAACAGAGGGAACTCCAAAATCGGTTTATTAAATGTTTCATAAGGATGGTAATGTATCGAACATAAATATCCTTTTAAATAGTTTGAGATGATAGATAATATAACTCAAGAATATGGTACAAGATCTGTCATGTATATCATGTTTTTTACTCAAACTAATATCTCTTATGATATAAGAATAATAAGTATATACCTATCTTAAAGGTGATAATGATTGCATTGATGTCAATAAATTAATTATGTACTTGAGAATGACTAAATATATTTTCTAGATCACTAGATATAATAAATAGACCATTTTAATGGGATACACTAATTCTGGTTTCCAAATTGTAATGGATGATTCGATATCATAGTTAGGATTCATTTTTTTTTTCACAACGGCTAAGTTATTAGTTATAATAGTTAAACATAATAGATTATGGAAGACATAATAACAAATATAAAGTAAATAATAATATCAAATACTTTGTAGGAATCTATATGGATAAAGAAAATCATTATACATTTGTTTGCTCCATGTTATGAGGGGGAAATCGTGGTTTTATAAAAAAAATATTTTTCTTAACAAAAATGGCACCAATTTTAGTACCTGACTAAACACATAATTTTCAAATACCATATTCATCGAAAGATATCTATAAGAAGCTATGTAATGGAGGATTGGTGTTCTACAAAGGAGAATGTAACTGAACCATTGAAAAAGAAATTAATAATGTAAACATATTATGTTTGTGTTAAATATTTTTCTATTTGATAAATAAGACACCCCATATATAGATTAATTTTAATGGGGTTGTATCAATGATTTATAATAAATTTATCCACCATTTATTATTTATTCATGTGTGCTAAAATTATTAAATTTATACCAAAATAAATAATACTCCTTCCAAGTAATATGTTTTGGATTCTCTTATTGATAATCATCATGGAGTATTATGGTTTTTGAATATATATTTATTTTTTCATTTGTTGAATCAATTACGTTATAAAAACCAATGTCTTTAGATAATAAGAAGAAAATTCTATCCACACTAGCTTGAGAAAATATATCAAATTGAATATCATATAGTTGTAGATATTATTATGGTTGTATGCATACTATGAATCCCTATTACTTTATGTTGATATGATATTTAGATTGTAAATCTTGATAATTTCATTCCATAATTATGTTAGCCTTAAGACTAAGCTAACCTAAGGGTGGTTGTCTATATATATGGTCATATAATCAACTGAGATTAACAAATTAGCTATTTGTGTCCTAAGAAATGTGGTACATATAAGAATATGACTTTATTAGATTGAGTAAATAAAATTCCATGGGTATTTAGGTGACATGTGTTCATGAACTAAACTCTCATGTGCATGAACCTATTAGTCTTTCCACATGATACTATGGTAATACATGATATACCTTCTAAGTACATTATAGGATATTAATCATGGGGCTCACTTATCTGACTACTGACTATCAAAAAATTCTAATAAATAATCTTTTAAATTTTTTTCCGACTCAGACATGCCCTATGAGGCTTCTGAGGAGTTCAGTGATCCTAATATACCTATATTCCATGAATGATTAACAATGGGATTCTACTCAGGTAGGCTATCAAAAAAAATGATACATCATGTTAACATGGGTAATACAATATTGTCTTTTATATATCACTTATCTAGAATTTTAACCCCCCCACACACACTAGAGAAAAATTACACTTTTGGACCCCAAACCTCAAACCCATGTAGTTTGTATACACTTCTAACTAGGTATTAGCTCTGATACCATTTTTTATGATTCAACCAGTGGGATCCATGAACCAACTAATCAGACCAAATTTGTATATTGTAATAACTCATTTTCTTTTCCAGCAAACCAATGTTTGTTACCCACCATGGTCATTATCAGACTAATGAATCTCCCCACAAGCTGTAACTTGTTTGTTTTGTTTTGTTTTTACTCAACCACACACACTATAAAAAATATTTTGTGAGGCCATCCATTCGAACACTAATCTAAGCCAAGGAAAAAATAACTTTATAGTTCTATTCATATATGGTTCTAGAAATAATTGTTTTCTTTGTAGAAATGGGATATAAATTTTATTCTTGTAATTATAACATCTAATGGAGGTTAAAACTGTATATTTTCAACTACATGTATGAATTACATGTGTTGAATTCATCAAAATTGGTCATCCATTATAGAATAATTGTGGATATATGGGATAAAATATTCTATATTTACATTTTTTACTTATAACTTTCAACCAAAATCTAGTCAAATGGGATTAGATAATCATAGATATTACTTAGAGAGATCCATATTACGATGATCATGTTCTTATAAACAAATGATTCTATCTGATCAATATTATTTCATACCCATTTAACCATAAGTATATTTTTTTATAGATGAATATATTTTCTTATTGTTATCAATTATGGAATAAATAATTATTTTCAACAGTATAATGGAATATGGGGTCTTATATAAGGTCCTTGAATGAGTATTCATTTTATTGAAAAGAGTATATCTATAATATGAAGAGGTATAATAAAAAATATATCTAAAATAGTTTAAATTTTTTCAAAATGATTTATAATGTCTTAATAATATCATTGTGTCTTGATTAAAAGTGGGAGATTTTTTATTATTATTCACTAATCTATAAAAAACAACATTGTGAAATGCATTAAATTGTGTTGAGTGTCCTTTCGTGGTCTATTTTTTCAGGAAATATTTCATAATAATGTATGATATATGACATCATTTTTTTTATTATACAATTTCAATTTTCATATTCATTAAGTTATTTACAAATCATTTGATTATTTTTATTTATCTATAAGATTGATAATGTATTTTAACAATGAAGCATAAATTTTAGTAGAAACTAAGAATATTTAAAATGGTAAAATGTTAAATGGTTTTGTTGTTTCATAACATATGAAATGATATAAATATAATAAGATTCACTATTTAATGAACATGAACTATAATATAACTATTTGTGGAGTTATTTTGTTAAAAATTGGATATCATTATTGATTTTAGGAAACTCTCTTTGATTATTTTCCATCCATTTCCCACAATAGAGGAGGTTGATATTTGGGTTATTATGAATAATAGGTATTATTAATCATTTGATAACTGTAATGGATTTTGGATACCATCAGAAGTAAAAAAATATAATTTCAATTACAATGGAAACTCAACGAAACATTATTCCAATGAAATAAAAGGAATATAAAATGAGTTAATCTTTTTATGGTTTTATTATTTCATCTTCATAATTCCACACCCTTCCATTCTTAATATGGGTTTTTTATTTAATATCATACATATGATAATTTTGATATCCCATGAAACCTATAATTTTCATATTCCAAGAGTGGAGTGATAAAAAAATTGTTTTGTAAGAGGTTTCATTAGGTAGATTATTCATTTTTTCAGACTCATTTCATGTAGGACATCCATGTCTATGGTATCTCATTCAATAATGAATTTTAAAGTGCTTAATAAAGTAGGGTTTTCATGTGGTAAGTCATTGACTGAAAATTCCCATATTTTATATATAAATTCAACTAATGAGTTTAATAAGTCGGATAATTTTAGTGAAAATAAGTTTAGTGATACTTGATGATGTATGAAATTATCATATTGGGTAGGCACGAAGAATGTTATATAATGACAAAATTTATCTATGTGAAAGTTCATTATATGTATGATCCATTAATCCATTATGAATATATATATTATGTTCCATAATATATTTTTTTCAATTCAGACTATTTTATCAATAAAAATAAATATAACACTGGGATGAATCTCATGTGGTGGCTATACATGTGTCACAATTGATTGGATAGATTATAGGAAAATTTTGTCTTATAAGGAATGAAAATATGGGTTTATAACTAAATTTATTATGGGATAAAATGTACATATATATATATATAAATGTAAAATTTTAAATGACCTACGTTATATACATATGAGTAAGAGTGAACAACCAGTATCATGTGAATAAAAATAAATTAAAATTAAAATTAGAGGGATCTGTTCAGTTTCAACATGATCAAATGAGCATTGAAAATATATTTTGATAGATAATTATATATATTTAATAGTAAATAAAAGGATATAAAATCTTATGTTGTGAATAATTATTTTTAATATCTATAAGTAGGAGTATTTTTTATTTAGCGAAAAGATATAGAACATATTGATTGAGATACACCAAAAATACTATATACATAAGATGTTTTTTAGGCTATACAATATGAGATGATGTATGGATAACATATTTTATTAAATCCTTGCATGAGGGGAGTGTTATAAAAAAATATTTATTTTATAATATTATTCAATATGATATACAAATATCATAGTTACATTCTAGTTTTTTCATAAATTACAAAATGAAAAGGTCAAAGTAGTTGTATTTATTATGAAATAATATTGTATAATTCATATAGTATTCCTATTATAATAATTCAAATAAGAATTTTTAGTGGTTAATAACTTCATCTAAAACAAATTTATAATTATTGATATGAAATTCAATGTTATTAAATGATCTAGATAATAAATTTAGTTCTTGGGTTATAAATGTGTAACTAAGGAAGTTCTCGTACTTTATATAACATAAAATAAAATTATATGAAATATAAGTAATGATCCAAGGGCCATAAAAATGTAATAGATAAATTTGAGTGGATTTTCCCAACATGAAATCAATCATAATTGTTCTATTTTTACCTCAAGGGACACCATCAAGTCATGGGTGTTGTGACCAAGAAGGATCGGTTTATTTTGTTATTAATATTTTAATATATTTATATATGGTAAGATCTTGAAGAGGATGGAGAAAATTTTCATTGTTATGTTCCGAGAAACATTATAAATCCATATGATGCCTTAATTATCATATAATACTAAACATTAATAAGATATTCGGGATTTTGGATGTTTTTTATAATGGTGGAAGTTATAAAAATCCTTGTTATATAGTGTGAGATACGTTTATTCAACGTTCAATCTATGAAGTGATGATGTAATAGCTAAGAGATAAATTAAATATCTAATTGTCCTACAATTAGAATAGTAAAAATAGGATCATAAAAAGTATTTAATGAATTTTTTATACAATATCATGTTAATGGGTTAATGATGATCAGATGAATTTATAATGAATTAAAATGAAGTATATTTTTACAAAGTCCATCATAAAAAGGTAAACTATTTCTATTAGATATATATTAATAATGATATACGATGATATCACTTTTTATGTCACATTTTTAAAAATTCACAGTATTAAGGTAGTTATAATGTTATTTTGGATGGGAGTTTATATAGAATTATACCAAATAGATAATCTTGATTTCCTAAAACCAAGAATTCAGTCATAATTTTATATAGAAATATAAATATTTTCAAACAAAAATTTTAGAGGTGATAGTATTGATGAAAATATTTGGAAGTTGTACATGGTGGATATATTTTATTTTGTTAGAGATATCATGCTAGATGAACATTGAAAACTCCATTATATATAAAAATCTAGTGGTTTAGAATACAGAGTATGTCATGTAGATGAGTTGTTAAAATGAAATATTCTATATTACTTCTTTCATGTTTTTATTCCAATTATAGTCATGAGGAAAAATATATTAAAATTATCCGAAAAAATATCTTGATAATATTAATATGTTCATTCAATGTTCATAAATCTATCAATTATTTAAGGTAGATTTTAAGAGATCATTTATATTGATATTTATAGAATCATTAATGAAGAATATTTCCTATGAAATTTTGGATGTTTGAAGGCTGTAAAAAGATATTTTAGTTGAATGGTAAATTGAAATTTAGATCCTTTATTTTGGACTTACATAATGGGGGATGTTGTTCCTATAAAATGTGGAGATATTATTTAGATAATTTTATTGTTTTTTTAAAGTGTAAAAGATGATATTTTTGTAGATAACATCATAGTATACTAATTAGGGTTTTACGTTTATAAACAGATAATAATCAGATAGAATATCTATTAATAGAAATCCACCATACAAAGAACCACTATATAGAAGGAGTATTAGATAATTAAGGAGCATCAGACTGAAGTTATCTAGAACATGGGAATCAGAATAACGTTCACCAGAAATATTTCATAATAAGGAGAACTAAAAAATGAGTATTACTAGACACAGATGCATCAAAGTGGGAACACTGGACTAAGGATAAGAAGATCGAATATATCATATATAGTGTTATTGGATATATTTTTACCATGGTATATTTTTTTAACAGTTTCATAAATGATTTATATTTGAGAGTACTTTAGAGAATCAACTATTATGAGGTTCTTTTGATATCATTGTAATCATCATAGATTTTTTGATGATCATAATAATGTTATGATAAGGATAATGTGATCCAATATTATTGTTGATGAAGTTTATCAAAATATAAAAATCATTTTATAGTTGCTCAATAAAGAAGAAGGGAAAACAGGTAGTTTTGGATTGTAACTATGGGTTAAGGTGGATTATGACTATGGGGAATAAAAATTCAATAATGATGAGGATAATAATAAGATAGTTTGGGGGTATGATCAATTGAGGTAGAAGAATTGATAGTTAGAGCTTAGAACTATAGTTAACTATTGAAAATATTTCTGGGCTGATGAACCAGTTGTTACCTTTTCCTCTATAATGCTATTAATGATGGTGAAGAATCCATGTTGGGGATTATAGCTATTATGGAACCAAATTGGTTCTCACATTGTGGTCAAACCATATAAATATCATGTGTAGATCTCTATCATTATATTTACTTCACAAAAAGATAGGTTGAGAGACATATCAAACTAGATCAAAACACTAAAAAAATTAGTTATAGAGTTCATTATAATAATTAATAAATTTATGGGATCAGGGTTTCATCCCCTCCACCACAAAGTGATCTCAAACGGGTATGGTAACAACAAGTGGTATCGAAGAAAATGTTTAGTCAGAGATAACAAACTATCCATTGAGTATAAGGAATATAAACCTATTTGATAGTACCGGTGTTACTATATTTGATATAAATCACTATAAAGTTTTGAGGAATAGGATATTTTTACACCATCTATCTCTTTCATTAGAAGTTAGTGGTTAATATATAGTTGGATTTCCATTAATTTATTAGGTTTTTATGATAGCCACTGATAAGAGAAATCTAGAAGATAATAGAAAATAACAAAAATAAATATTGATAAAACTCTCTAAAAGGGTTTATATAAATAATATAGTTTTTCCAATAGATTAAGATATTTTTGATAAGAATATTTTAAGCTATTAAGGAATGGTGAAATTCAACAAAGGTTTCAAAAAAACTAAAAAATTTAATTAAAAATATTAATATCATTGAAAATAAGTTTTTTTTTCTAAATTCGAAGGGTTAGTGAAAATTTCAACAATATATAAGGTTTTGGGGAGTATCAGTATGATTCTATTTTCATCAAGAAGTAGATGAAATTATTTTTAGATGAGTTTTATATGTTTTTACCTCTAAAATATTGATAGGGTCTAAATGAGAATGGAATTAAAAATGTTTTAATATGATATATAATGAGAATTTAAAAGTATTAAAAAGAAGGCTTAGTATGAAATATAATTTGAAGTTCTCTTTAAATGGAATTTAAAAGATAAATAAATTAATGAATAATAAATTGATTTATATAATGACGAGGTTGAAGAGTTATTAAAAAAATTATATTATTTATAAAAGATAGAAAAATACAATTATAAAAGAAAAACTAAAATATATCTTTAATGATTTAGTTGTCATGATACTTTCTATTTTGAAGGAAGGTCTCCTAAAAAGATTATTTACTATTTTGAGTCTAATTAATATGATATAAAGTCCAATAAATATAAATTTAAGACTAATAAGAAATATTTTATTGTAATGAAAATATTTTTTTGATAAAAAGAATGGGCGATGATTCATCATTTAACAATTAATTTAATGGTGGAGTCAATTTCTTATCTCATGTTACTACAAAAATTGTTTCTGCAGGAAGTGATGATGATAAAGAAAACATAAATTAACTTGAGTGGATTATATAAGAGGATTTGGAAGCATCTCATAATTAAATTAAAATTTTTATAAATCATATTAAGAAGTTTATGATATTAGATAATGAGAAAATGTTATATAATTTTTAGAGTATAAAAAGTGATATAATATTTGTAAATATGATAAGCGTATATAAAGTAAGAGTGAATGAAATATGATGAATGATGTATGGTAAAATAAATAAAACTATCTAAGTAGTATAATCACAACAAGTAAGATAAATTTATTGATGGGGAAAGTAAGATAAATAGAATCCAGATGGTTGAATTTGATAAGATAGTAAAACATATTGAGGACATATTAGATAATATATAAGAAGAATTTTTAGAGGAATAATCTATGTTTTTTATAGCATAAAGTGTGTTAATTAAGATCATATAAGAATTGAACAATATAGTTAGGGTTAAAAGTGAATATTCTCAAGATTTTGAACATAAGGTTTTGTAGAGGTAGGTTGATTATTTACCCAAGAGATATCAATTTAGAGATACCTTTTTTAACAATTTCGGTTAATAATATAATATTGAACCATCTTGGACCATGAAGGATAGTGATTAATCAACATATATTAAGAATTTATGGGTAAATTCAAGTTTATTTCCACCTAAAAATAGTGTCCCACAATTAATAAAAAGAAAAATGTAGTAAAAATTATATAAGAAATATTATATATTTAAAAGATAAAGGTTCAGATATACCTACTGGTATTTTGATGTATCTCGGAACAATTAAAATTCATACTGGTAGAATATTCCTCTACCATTAATTATTTATGAATCACGAAGGATATATGAGAATTATATAAGAATAAACCATTCTAGAGTGAATCATGAGTAAGAAAAGAAAGTATATATGGTGACGAATGCTAATCATTTATGTGAGACATACCGGAATACTAGGAATTATAAACAAGGAAAGACAGAATTCCTAGTTATATTTTCAAATAAAATGGCCAATGATAGAATGATTTATAGTGAACAGATCTCTACTAAAGGACAAATGAAGATATTGTCTTCAAAAAATAAGTATAATGTAGAAAAAAATAACCAATGGAATATAGGTTGAACATTCACATGAAATGTGAGTGTTATGAGAAAAATGAGAATATTTTAAAAAAAATATATTACTATCTTTTTGGGAAAAAAGGAAAACATGTGAAGGATTATTCAAAATCAAGTTAATGATGGTATTTCAAAACCTTAAGATATGATGAAAGAATCATTTTAGACTCAACAGATTATTAGAATTCAACATTGATATCTATGATGGTAGATAAAAAACCTTATACAATTATAATACTAAGAAGAATAATAAAATTTCTTGACTGAGATATGATTATTATTTTAAATGTTAAATCTAATGAAAAAATAATTATTATTATTCTCATCATTCATGTTTATTTGAACTGACTTACATGAAATTGAAGGAGAAGTATAAGAGGTGCAAGATGATTGTTATAGATGTTTTATAGTATTAAATGATATACATCAGGGATTGTTAAAAACATCATGATTACGGATGATAATGATAGAGTTTAAGGGAGAAAATAATATGCTAAGGTATAACTATAAAACTTTTCATGTTTCTACAAAATTGGACTTCATGTATGAGTGATGATTTTAAAAAAATAAGAGATTCATGATGATTTAGATTTGAAAAAAAATAATTTTATTAATGTATTTTTTAAGATGTATATAGGATTTATCTTAACATAAAAACATAGATTTCCCTTGATATAATGTTAATGAAAATATATTAGGGAATGTATTTTATATAAGAATAATTTTGGATAGAATTTTTCTCCTTTATTATACATTCTTATTTTCTAAATTGAATTCATCCATGTATATTTTGAGTTTCTAATTAAATGGTATTTATTTTAATATTAATGTGTTACTAATATTCTTTCAGGGAACATTCTTGGGATTCTATGAAATAGGAAGATATATTCAGATGACCCCTATGATAGACATTGAATTCTCTCATCAATAATGGGGATAATGAAAATTCACACATATATGGGTAGAAATTATTTGACCACACATATTGACTTCAAGGATATGTGAATATATATTGGGATGTTGAAAAAACACAAAGATGGTATTGTGACCAAGATGGTATGTATTTTTTCAATTTTCAATATTTTTTTCCAGACAATATTTTTAAAAATTTCGAGAGAACATTTGTTTATAAATTTAGAGAAACGTTATTATGTCTGGTGATGCTTTTCTGATCTACAAATTGTTAATCTTGATGATGATATTACAAATTTTAGATGATATTTTTCAAAGGTTTATGTTTTAAAAAGTACTAGATACAATGTATGAGAGGTAACTAGAAATGTTCTATCTATGAAGTGATGATATATCAACCAATGAATGAAGGAAATATCATATTATCACTATATTATCACAAAAACGAATAAGACATAGATGTGTATAAATGGAAGTCACCTAACTATCATATTATTGTTATAAAAAGTAAATCTGAAAGATAAATTTATAATGTTATAAGAAATTTTAAAATTAATTTCTATTAGATGAACATTTATTGAAGTTTCACAATAAATACTTTTACTAATTCCATTGGAAAGAATTATACAATGTCCATTTGACTGACATTGATGAGGAAATATGGTGATCGGATGGAGTAAGTGATGTAGTTAGAAATTCACTATACATAAATTGATATAATGTTCTATCATATATAATGTAATATTTCTTTATAATAAAAAATTAACCATCATGTCTTTAGATATTGAATTTTGATATCATTATATGTGGAGATATAGAGGTTTTTAGATGAATTTTTAAGAAATGATTAGATGGAACAATGTATCAAGAAGTTGAACCAAGTCAATATATATTATCCAATAGAAAATATCATGTCTAATGAACATCTTTGATTCCATGGGATGGATATAGATAAGATCTTACTAGATAGAATTCAAAATAAAGAGGATTTATTTTAATGAAATTCTGTACAGAGATTCTTTTATGTCTGTGCATCAGACATAGAAAAGAAGAACTTTACATAAAATATTAATTTCTATATATATAAAAACATTACTTATTATTTCAATGTACATATATATTTTATAGATTTATTGGAGATTTTAATAAATTATTGATCTTTATATTTAAGGTAACATTGATGATGAGAGTGGACTGAAACATTTCCAAAACATTGAAGGAGGTCAAAAGAAAGCTGAGTTGAGCATGAAGTATAAATTTGAGTGACATTTTATTCCATATATTTTGGGGGATAATATGTCTATAAAAGTAAAAGATATACTTTAAAGATAATTTTGATGTTTTTAAGGTTATATATTGTCATTTTAGAATTATTTTTAATTGTATAACATGATTATATGATAAATATGCTACTTGATTTGACTATATAATAATTGGTTATAAGAGCTCCATAAAGGGATCCACCAGAAAAAGAAGAACTAGATAGAATGACCATCAGATGAAGAAGGAGAATTAGAATGAGGTTCATTGAATAGAGATATAAAACTTGTAGATTTTAAATTGAAAACTACATTCGATTGATTATATTATATAAAACAATGAGACCAAATGAACTCTCAAATGTTATTACTAAAATACGACCATAATATCCTTTCAATTAAATTGGTGGGTATGAATCGAATATACATAATTATGAAATACATATAATTTTATTAAACAATATTAATTTACTTGTAATTTCAAACTATATAATCAATAAATATTTAGTGAATTCATTTTATTCATAAAAAATTGTTCTCATCAAATTTGGGTTTTATTACTTTTTTTCATAAAATATTATAATAAATTTAGAGAACTTTATTAATTTTTTATAATAAAAATAATATAATTTTGTAACTCAATATATCAAAAGTAGATTATGGTGAAATGTTTATATTTATCTAAAATGTTTAGTTTTTTATGAATAATAAATAAACTTTGATTTTTATTGAAAGATATTTTTTATTTTAAATTATTTCCATAGAAAAAGTTTATTTTTCATTAGTATTAAAATTAAATAATTTCATTTTTATTAAACATAATCCAATTATAGAGATTTTAATTAAATTTATACTTGATTTTTATAAAAAAAATTACACTAAAAAATGTATTTTGTTTAAAAAATTTTGTTTTTAGTGATATTTTTTAATTTTAAACTAATTTATTCTAATTTTCAAAAATCCATCATGAAAAATTGATTTTATATTTTAAATCAAGGTTCCCAAATTGTGTAAATGGGTCCATTTTATTATTTTTTTCATTATTAATAGTGAACATAGTAAAGAATTATCAAAATGTCAAGTGTCAATAAGATAATTAAGGATTATAAAATATTATAGGGACTAAAATATTACCTAAAAATTTCATATTATCCTATTTTATGAGTGGAGTTCAGATATTTCAAACTATGTTCTGAAAACATGGAATATTGGTGCCACATTTATTTTATTTTTTTCCATTATATTTTTTTTGTAATGAAAATTCAAAAATGACATTTTCTTTATTTTATAAACTCTAAATATTGAAATTGGTATAAATAGAGGCTATGTTTAGTTCTAAATGTGAATTTTAAAAGATATATCATTAATTTATCATGGTATATAATTTAATTTTTTTAGGCCTTAAATAATAATATTAAATTCATATACAACACATGAATAATATGTATTCAATTAAATAAATAATAAAATAAAATCCTTTAAAATATTAAATTAAATAAAACTTAAATGAAAAATTTTCAACCCCGAATTTTTTAAAAATATATATCATTTTATTATTTTTCAAATTTATTAGATAATAATTCCCTTATTATCTTGTTTTTTTTTAATTCAAAATCAAATAATACTTCCATAAATGAAAACAATGTTATTTTATAACAAATAAAAATGAATTAATTGATTTAAAATTTAAAAAAAAATCACATATTTTTCCATGTGATTTCATTATGGTTCAAAATATAAAAAATTATCAATTTTTTGAAGAATTTTTCTTGAATAAAAACTATGTTGGAAACTAAAAATTACAAACATCATTGTGAAGGTAGTAGTAAAAATGGTTTAACATGGGTCAAAACATAGATTTATAGGTAAAACATGAACTAAACTTGTCTAAATCTTATTGGATGATAGAATTTCAAACCATACACAGCCAATATTTTAATTATTTAATATTTGAGTCTTTTTTCCAAGAAAATTATATTATATTAATTTAATTTTTTACGAAATTCAAGAATTCCCCTCCTGTTACTTATAAAATCCAACATCATCTCCCCTTTTACTTTCACTACAAAATCCTTTTAGTTTGACCAAAACCTACCAAAATCCCTTCCAAACATCCTTCAATGTAATATAGTGTTATATGTTTTGAATAATACCATGCATATAGGGTTTAAGGTTTAAATCAATACAAGATTTTCGAACAAGACGTGCTTAAATAATTTATTTCAAAAGTTTTACTCAAGGTAAGGTACATTTTACATTTAAAACATATTTTTAATATTCTAAATATTTGTTAATAAAAATATTTTTCATCCATTTAAAAACACAAAAAATTATTTTATGGATGAATTTACATGGATATAAATTTACAATGAAAGTATTTTTTTTTCTCTTTATACTTTTTATAAAGGTTTTCAAAATGATTCATTTTACATGTTTTATAATAACTTTTTTGACATTCACTATAAAATAAAAAAATGTTCTATTTAAATATAAATGGTGTGAATGTATTTTCACTCCACATAAACATTTATTTTTTTGTTTGTATTATTTAACAATATTTCATATATTATTCCTCTAAAAACCCCTCATTTCCTTTATTAAAACCATTTTCAAAAAGGGTTTCAAATAGAATGGATATTTATTTATCCCAAACTGTTTCTGTATTGCTGAAACTAATAGTTTTATAAATTTAAACTTCAAAATTTAAATACTTTTATGAGTTATGATTATGTAATAGTTTTATAATAATAGTTAAAATGGTGGGTGGTTTCATTATTAACCAAGGGTGGGCGGTTCTATTATAAATAAATGATGGGTGGTTCCATTATAAACCAAATATGCATTACTCTTTTTTAAATCATTGATGAGTGGTTACATTATTACCCAAGGATTGGTGGGTCTATTATATATATCCATTTAATTGGGTAATGATGATTATATTTGGATAATTATGATTGAAATTGGATGTATTGTATATAAAATATGTATGAGTTATATTGAAATTTTTTGTCTAATTTTCCTACTTGATTAATTTATATTTTTATGGTTTTTTAAAATAATATTGTTTCAAAAGGTAATCGTTTTAGCATAAATTTATAGGATTTTATATACTATTTATTAAGTGTGATATGTATACCCTTTTGAAAAAAATTTATGATTTTTTTATGATGTTAATAACACCATTACGAGTTTCATGTTATCCTTAAGAAAGGTTTTACAAAAAAAATTAGATAGATAATTTTATTTCTTTGGTGTGAAAATAATTATTTAATGTCCTAATTTTATTTTGAAAAATAAAACTTTTTATTAGTTTTCATGTATTACATGATTTATTTATATGTTTTTATTTCCCTTTTGAGTGTTTTTTATCATCCCACATTTAAAAATATGTTTAAAAGTGTTTTTCGGATGAGTAAAAATAAAGACAGATTCATGATATGAAAAATTTATTTTTTTAGTATATTGATACTAATGCTCACTTAAAGATAAGTGGGTCATTATGAAATGGTTTTCCATAACTATATAAAACTCAAAACTAAATGTTCTTTTTCTATTTATGTAATCCCATATTTTGGTTTTATTTTTTATATTTTGTATGGATTAAATTGGGTCATATTGATTGGTATCAAATCCAAAATTTTGAAGTTGATGTATTTAGAATTGAATATAAAAGTGTGGGTTTGCGGCTGTTATAGTTCATATTAGGGGACGGTTTAGATAACATGGGATATTATTATGTTTTCATGTGAGGTTATATAAATTTATATTAATAACATCATGTGTTTATAAGATTAAGGTTGATCATATGTTCAAAACAAAAGACAAAAGAAATTGAGGTTTTTATTGATGATAAATTGATGTCATTAAATTAATTTTTTAAGTCATTTTTTGAGGCTGAGGTACATTTATCCCTTACATTTAGCATTGTGGGATATTTTGGAAGAATCCTAAAAATATTTGGGCATATAATCTGAAAGGAATGTGAAAACTTTTTAGGTCAAAACATTATTTAAATTTGATCTTATAAATGATGTTTAAAATGTTTGTGGGAATTTTATTTGAATTAAATTAATAATGTAAAAGAAGAAATATTTGGTATGGAGAAAATAATCACATTTTTAAGGCTTTGAGTAATGGACTCACAACTAAAGGGAAAAAAGATTGAAATGCCTACCACAAGCCTACATGACATCGCAATTATTATGAAATTACACAAACAGCTTAACTGATGTAGACTACATTGATGTTGGGTACATGTGTTTTATAATATAGATAACCATAATACTATTAAGTGATTCAGTGATTAAGTGAATAAATAACTTTTGGAAGAAGATTTCTATTTTTTATTAGGTTAATTTTAAGATTAAGGTTAAAATAATGTTGTGTTATTATATTTATGATTAATAGTTGAAATATTTCTTAGAATCATTTATTATTTTTATTTTTTTAATGGTGATTCCATTTATTTATGGAAATATTTATACATCATGATGATTATATGATTTTGGAATACATATATTCGCGTATATACCATTATGAATGGCTATTATTGGGTGGAGATAAATTGTAAATTAATATCAAAATGATGTGTGGTCAAATCCATTTTATTTTTTGGTACCAAATGTGGTTTGGAATATTTTAAAATAATTTCAGATTTTTTATGTTTCACATGATCTATGTTGAAATTTGGATGTTATTATTGAGACATTGATTATTAATGTATTATTCATTCATATAATGGTTAATTAATTTTGGTAATTATCTTAAATTATGAAAAAATAATAATTTCTAAATATATGAGGAATATTATATTAAAAGTTTTTTTAAATATATGAAAGGATAGATGTTTTATATTATTTCATCAGATATATAAAAATTAATCTTCAATACTCATTTTTTGAAAAAAATGTGAATTTAGGATAATTTTATTTATTGATAAAGTTATAAATTTCAAGTAAGTATATTTCATTATGTTCGTAGTATATATGGTAATATAATACATTAATAGTAAGAAATGGTCCTTAAAAAATAACATATTACATTCATTTCTCTTGAATCAATGTTTCTTTTCACACCTCATTGATTTACATTCATTAATTTTATCTTAATAATTCTCATTCTTATGATCAGTTATTGTTTTCAATATTCATCATTCTTTGGACATTACATTTCTCTTTCCTGCCTTTATTTTCACATCCCATTATTGATAACTGGTTTTTAATCCTAGTTATGTGTTACTCAAGATGACCTCAATATTTTCTTTTCTCAATTTTAAAGAAGATGTTTTATTAACTCTTTTTACAAAGAAGGATTTCAATAATGGTATTTTATGATGGAAAACTCTTAATTTTGGAGATCAAGTTCAAATTTAAATGAAAAAATATATTTATAGGGGAGAATATAAATACCTGAGATAATAAAAAGGATTCTATTTTCGATAGTGTATACAACACACAATGTCGAGCCTAAACGATGCATGAAATATTATTATATAAATATGAACATTACAATATATATTATTACAGGTTTTGATATATTTTCATAACTAAGGATTATATTACGATATATCATATTGTCTGATTTTATAGGTTCAATGTATACAATATATACTTTCAAATTTGGTGATAGATTTGAAATCCTTTGTTTTACACATATTGTAGAGTTTATAATGGATGTCGCATGAGGTGATATTTTCATTACATACCAAAAAAATGATGTGTTTTATCATCTTTTAGATATAAAATTTATCATAATATATAAATTTCATAGGATTCATTGGTTTTCATTTTGATGGATTATTTTTCTCGAAATTTGATAGAAATTATGAGATATTGCGATTTATGACATATATGTTTTATTAATATGATATAAATTAAATTTAAGTTTTTTATATTTCAATTGTTAATTTTATTATGTGGATTAATGGATAGTTATAAATCATTGTAAATTTTATTTTTTGATATATGTAAAATATTTATAAATTAAATAGTTATAAAATTTATATAATTAATTTCTTAAATTTTTATCAAATTTTAATTAAATAAATTTGTCACTATAATCATTTTTAATATTAAATATCATTTAAATTAGATGTAATAATTTTAACTTGGATTATAATGGTTTAAATGAAAATTTTATGTGTAATTTATAATGTCTTTTTAAATTATAAAATATTTCAAAATATATTTATTTTAAATATATATAATTATGAAATGTGGATTATTTACTATATTCAATTATTGAAAATAAAATTAATTAATAGAGTAAATTATTAAATCCATTTCAAAAGGATTTTTTATAATTGATATTTTTGAGGTTTATGTAATATTATATGTGGTGTTTTCTGAATATTTTCCAAATATTTGAATAGTTCACATATGAAATGTTTAAATTTGTGATATAATATATTTAAATAGTAATTCCTGTAATAGATACTATAAATGAGTTAATACATGATAAGAATATTATTATTTATATTCATTTAATTGTATATATCACATAACTCAAAGCTAAATTAATTATTTTATATAACTTTTTTATGTATAAATTGTCACACATGTGTATAATGTGTTATACATCAGGTGTAGTAATTGATTTAGTTCTCTTATATGTTAACATTGGCTTCTAATTTCTTATACACATAAATTAATAAGTTTACCAAACATTAAATAGATTATGTGTTATAATTATGATGGAATTGATTTCTACCATGAGTAAAGTACCTTTGGTAATATTTTCTTTAACTTGGACATCTCACCGTTCTAGATACTTATTCCTTTTCTAGAAAAGTGGAAGTTGGTTATTTGTCTCTACAACCTTACCCTAGTGGATATTTCTGATTTCAATGATTCTAAGCCTTCACATCAAAATGATTCATTTAACTTATGAATTGGACGCACTTGGATGTGTAAAAGTACTCTCTATTTCTAGTATAGATTAGTAACCAAGTGTATGAGTTATGAATACATTTGCAAGTTAATATTGTTGAACATTTTTACATGTTTTAAGGTATAAAATTATAAAAAAGTCACTAAAATCATTCAAAATTTTAGTGGAAAACATTCAGTAATAATATGAGATAAAATACGACTTATAATTGTTGAGTATTATATTCTTTCAAAATTGGACACTTGTCAATACCTTTTTCATTCAATTTGGGTGAACATATCTACTAATTTCTTCTCAATTTTACTATATAAATAAATCTAGAAGTGAGGAAAACCTAACTATTAGGTTCCTTTTTTGGTAATTTTCTATCTTTTACACTTAATTGGTAAGGTATAATTGTTAGGATACTTGAGGAATAGAGTTGAGTTATTTTATATATTTAGTTAGTGTAAATAATTTTCCAGTCAATAATCCAACACTCATATATGATATTTTTCGCCTTATATTCTACAATATATAAAGAGAACATATTTATGTTCTTAACTAGTATAATCCATGATGAAATATAGATCTTTACATATCAATATTTATTATGTAATGTAAATGGGGACTTTATTTTATAGTGAATCTATATTATAAAAATTCATATTAATAGAAAATAAAACATTAGACTCATATATTGTAAGATTTTTTGTAGTTCAATTCCATCATCATCATTATCAAGATTAAATATAAGATCAATCAATGAAATGATAATAAGAATGTATATAATCTCATATACTTGTAAAAAAGTAATGATTTTTTTGTAAAAATGTGTCAAAACTCTATATTATAATAAATTACATATCAATGTAATCATAATATTGATTATATTTAATAGCTAAATATATATTCTAATGAGAATCATAAAATTATTCACATAATATTTTAAAGTATTTAAATAAAAATTACTTGTAAAACGTTATTCTCCGCACATATATTCAATAATATTTAATTCATTAATAAATTTGAGAGCATGGAGGACATACATGACACTTTTACTTGATTTAAATTCATCCTAGATTAATTTTTTAAAAGGTTCTAAAATTTTAATTGAGTTCATAAAATGATTACCGTATTTTCTCAATGCGTTGAGAATAAGTATTATAAAAATATTATGTTTTGGTCCTAGAAATATACTGATTGTACATGTTTTTCAAATATCAACCCTACGAAGAATGGATTATAACAATGTTCTATAAGTACTATTTAGGTTCCCTACATCATTTGTTGAAACCATAAGCAAATGTAAAAAATGAGGTATATTGTTCATATAGGATGTTATTTTCCAGATTACCTAATGGAGGATTGTAAAACATTGTATAGATTACATGTTTGGTATTAGTTTTATATAAATATATTCAATTATTTTTAATATTATATTATAAAAAGAAATATTTAAAAATGTTGTAAATATAAATGATTTTAAAATTAAGGTAAAAATTGACTTTGCATTTTTTTTTCAAAATGATAATTCAATGTGTTTTAAAATAAAGGGATATAATTTAGAAGAAAAAATAAAGCATATATGGATCTATGAGAAGGGTGTGTATTTTCATGTAATATATCTTGTACGACAAGATAGGTTTTTATAAGAATGGATTTTAAAAAAATATGGGATGAGGAACTTAATAGACATGAATTATTATTCCTCATATTCCATAACAATCTTGAAAATAAGTCATGTATAAAAGGAGTTTTGTTATGGATAAACAGTTCATCAATATATTTATCAGAATATAAGGGATGGTATTAAACCACCCATTAGTAGGAGGTTTAAAATAATAGAAATTTTTTCTCAAAATAAATTCTAAATGCAAAAAAAAAGATAAGTTATAGTGGTCAATGATTTTTTTCCTAAATAATTATACTAATGTAAATAAATAATATTTATTTTAAAATTGATTTTTTGTATCATAAAATGATATTTAAAAAGAAACATAGCCTCCAAGAGGCTGGTGGGGGTATATTTATAATTGGAGAAGTGAAATTATGAATAATATAAAATTATTCATGTAAATATAGAATGTGAATATCACTTCATATCTTAAAAAATTATGGTATATCAAAAAATTAATAATGGAATGAGTTACATTAGTTAAAAAAATATTTCAAAAAAAATTTCTATGGGCAACTTCAACATATGATGATGATTATTTTCATAGAAATAGTAATTGGTTGGAAAAAATATTAACATTTTTATATTAGATTTTATAAAGTAAAAGATTCGGGATTGTTATTCAAATGAGTTGAACATTAATAATATTATTATAAAGCTACACTATTTTTTAAAATGGAATTCATTATTTATTTTACTCATTATAAGAGTTTAGTGTGGGGATTTTAATACATGCTCAAAATTAATATGTGGAAACAAAATATAGAGATTTGTATTTTAGATTGACATAAAAAATCTGAATAAAAGGTTTATCTAGTAGTCCATTATATATGTTTTGATAAAAACACTGTTTAATTAAGGGTTTTTAATAATTATTGAAGTTCTTATAAAGTATAAAATTTTCATATTATTGAGAATAAATATTGTATATTTTTATTCATTTAAATTTTCTATATATTTCATGTAAGGTAATATTTCAAATGATCTCTCAATCTATCACATTGTGATATCAGTAAGAATTTTTTTTCATGGATTATACCACATGTAAATTTCTTACACTATGTATTTGGTATGCTAAGGATTGTTGTTTCAAATTTGGGTTTCCCCATTCCTATGGTTTTTGAGATTACTTGAATGATAACCTCCATATTTTGATACTTTTATTACAAATACATTGAACATTAGAAAATTTGGGGGTGGTAGGGAATTATTTTGATCATTTAACCGGTTTTAAATTAATCAACATGGAATTTATCATTTCTTATTAATTAAAATATATTCTATTGAATAAAATAGAATGACCATGTGTACATCCATGCATAGATAACACATTCGACATCCTTATCTTTCATGGGAGGGATATATGATATGTTCATCAATAAGGGTTACTAATAAGAGATTTATTAATCAATAGTTATATTATATAAATAGGGTATTATGAACACAAAAGTGTCTATAACGAATTATCATACATCATGCCTCATGTTTACTTGATGTCTTGTGTTGCAACCCCAGTTTGGATAACCTCAATTTTGATTTAATTGTGTTTTTCATCCATTAAATTGTCCTATATAAAATTTTATGGATACCGACCAATTATTTTGGTCTATGTAATAAGATAGGTTATAATAACCCATTCATTATTAATAACCCTAAATCATGTATGTATTGTGATATTTCATATCCATGACAAAATAAATGAAATAAATCTTAATTGTGCAACTAAATACCAAATAAAATTATAATAACATTCATTCTATAATAAAAGTAAAAATATTTAATTTCATATTATAATATATATATATATTTATATTTATATTTAGAGGATCTACTTTAGGGTGATTGCATTAAAATTTAAATATAAGTAAGAATAATATAGAAGATGATTGAGAAAATCAACTCATGTCTATGATCAGTCCCATATATAATCACTTAATAAGATCCTCACATGTCCCATAAATAGCATGTCACATTCCTCTACAAGGATGAAGAGATAAAAAATATACTAGGGTTCTATATTACATGATTAGGGTGTGAGTACAATTTAATAATCTACCACCCATAACACGGATTAATAATTTTATAAGCACCTGCATTTATAGTGTGATATACAGATAAATAATAGTAAACATGAAATTCCAGAATTAATTGGCATGTTATAGCCATATCTATATCACAAGTACACAATTGTGACTATTACCTACTCCGAATGATGTTAGGGTGTCCCCAAACATATCATATAAACATTGAATATGAATTATGTCTCAATCCATCATTAGTGGTCATAAAATTCCATCATAATATAATGATAAACATGTGGTAAATAAATCTCAAAAACATCAAAAGTATAGTGGAAATAATGTCATTATGATATAATAATCATCTATAAATAGTTATTACATTTCCAAAAATAGTCACAACTATGGGAATTCCATCCCTAGGAAAATACATATAAGAAATCACCATATATTATAAACATCATCAAAACAGTGTATAACATAAATAATAATGACAATAGTTAAAATTAAACCATGCAACCCAATTCTATGGAAGTAACCAAAAAATATACAATCAGATTTAATCATCACTAATGTCTTTATATTATCATTTCCCCTTACATTTATGAATTTCACCTATGGAAATATTCCCAAAAGTCATTTTAAATTTAAAATGGTTATGTGTATCATTATATTACTATAGATGAAATATAGTTATCATCAAATAAAAATATAAACATAGTTTCTTTAATCATGAAATGTATTACAAAAGTGTGTTTTCTTTTTAAATATAATCTTGATTTCGATAGAATTAATAATTTCCCATTTTTATTACTGAATCTCCTTTTTAAAAAAAGATACTAAAGGAAAAAAGGATTAGACACTTCACATTTATGGTTATAATATCATGAAACCTTCTTGTAATTATCAAATAGATAGTCCCAACATACATGGACAAAATTAATGATAATTATCAAGGAATTAACTTCTTGTTTACACTAGTTATTGAGGAAGGATCTCTTTAGAAAATATGATTAAACTCTACCAAGGATACTAGAAAATTATTATTTTAACTAGGTTCATACCTAAGAAAACACATTAAAATTACATATCTCTATTGTTTCCAAGAAGGATAAAAGAACCAAATCATATTATAGGAAACAAATTATTACACAATGTACGTTACAATGGTATATACATGAAATTTCAAATACGCATTATGTTAATAGAATGTTCATCACTAAAAATTTAACTAAAGTATAAATGAAAGAATCTCTACCCTAGAAAAAAATATCTTTACTCTCCAAAAATGGGTCATGGTAAACCATTTTAGATTTATTCCAGGTCAATCACATATGGAAATGAATACCACATATCATATGTAATTATAAAAAAGAAGAAAAAATACATAATATTTAAATACCACCTACATGGGAATAATAGGATCACACAACTCATGGAACGTAAGATACTTATAACTAAAACATACAACATTTGCTAGCCTATAAAAAATTACAAAATTATTTTATAACAATTTATGCTTGATGGAATGGGGATAAACAATAAATATATAAAAGATGAGTTATAGCCTTAATATAGCACTCCCCAACAACATACATCACTCTGATCAAAGGATGAAAAAGAGAATTGAAAACATTGGAAGACAATATTGAAGAGGGAGCGAAGGGAGAAGGTTTCACACTAATACCCTTGTTAATAATGGTAGAAAATACTTTTATAAAAATCTAAACCATAATAGATTTTATAGATTTTAAATGAAAAAAGTCAACATAAAAAAGCACTACTAGACTACCACTAAATAAATGGAGGGAACATAGGATCTTGTTTTCACCTCTAGTAGAGTCCTTGTAGAGATTTTATCTACTACCTACCATGTCAAAACCATATTGGGATCCAACATAAAATTTGTTGGGAATATAATTCTTATAAAATTAAACTCCCATTGAAATGTTTCTATGAAATATTATCTTGGTCTACATATATCCCTGTTAACACTAAAAAAATTCCTAAATATATTAGTTTTAACAAAAATAAATATATCAAATTCATTCACAAAAAATGAATTGTTTTGAAACTAACTAACCATGGGTAATAATTCTATTGAGATACATCACTTAATATAAAAAATCCTCATCAATAAAAATATTCACCCATTGAGCCCACATATCAGACTCCAGCTCCAACATCACCTAATGGATTTTCACATATCTCCAATTTACATTTCAAAATGGAACCATATTCCTTGAAAGTGTCTTATCATTATAATTAAATATTCATATTATTCCCTCATTGAATGATACATTTATCTCTAGGTCAACTTCACTATCAGTGACCATGTGGAAAGGTTCTCTATGGTATCTCTAAATATGGCATTCATAAAATACATTTTGAAAATAATTGTATCTATAAAAACATATGAAAAAAAAATCGTGTGGTTTTGATCCTCTAAATAACTTCAAACAACCCCAATAACCAAGGTTCCAACTTCCTCGACCACTAAAAATGTATGCTTCTCAAAATGAGGCAATATAAGAAAGAATACCCATTATGGTACCTTGGACTGGAAAGGATAATATCACTTGTTGATATATTACTTTTGAATTCTCATGAGAGGTAATATATTCAAATTATTTATCTTATTTTAAATTGAAATCACCCTCTTAATTGATTTTAAAAATGTAAATTAATTCATATTTCTTAATATTGGAAATGTAGAGTTTTATTTATAAAGTGATTTAATCAGGAATTATAGATTATTTATTCTTTTTAATTAATTTTTAAATTCACAACTTTATTTTTAATTTTTAAATTGCATATATTTTATGATTATAAATCATAGTTTCATGGGTTAAATTAATTTTGATATTAATTTTGGATAAATTTTATACATATTAAATGTCTATAATGGGATGTGATACTAAAATAAAAAAGGTGATGGAATATTTTAAGACATTCCACACTCTATAAGATATCAATGGTTAGAGAATGTGACTTCCTTACTATTTACTAACTTTCTTCACGAGAGTGTATGACTTTTGTAGAGCTATATGTTAATTTTATCAATTTTTATGACGTTTTATTTCATAGTAAATAAACTACATACCAAGAATATAACCTTAGGACTTGGTAAATTTGAGATGTGGATATGAATACAAACAAATTTCCAAAAATTTTATTTTGACATAAAATTAAAAAAACAATTCCCTATTATGCTCTAATTATGAAATTGTGCTCATTGTATTCCAAATGAAAACCATCCAACCAAAGAAGATTTTGTTGATCATGGATATATTAAAATCTAATAATTATTTAAATACCCAACTGATGAATAATGACCCTCATGATATACACATGGAATCCATTGAAGAAATGAACGTTCATAACCAAATACCCAGAGGATTCTAAGGGCATGAGGATCATTGGAGGAAGTAGGTGTATGTGCTACAAAAATTGGGAAGGAAGCTACTGAAGCCTATAGGTATACCTTGATCATTTTATAATAATGAAATCTATTCTCTAGATAAATATTTTATCTAAAAATAATTTGATTGAGTTGGAGTCATCCGATAATTTTATTCTTTGTTATTTAATTTCTATAAACAACCTCTAATGATGGAATGCTAGGACTCTTATGATCTAGCTAATAATAATCTCTTAACTCCCCTATTAATGATTTTAATTATATAAATCCTAATAACTTATTTTATTTTTATCTATGATTAATGGATTAACTAATTAAAAATTATGTTTTCATCATTCTTTGTATTAAATTTCTTATTCTCAAACTCTTGTTTTTCACACATACTCGACATGTAATTTATTTCTATGGAACTGAAATTAAACATAAGATAATTTAGTGTTATTATCATAGAATTATCATTAAACATAACCCAACTAACATTTAGTTTTATATTTTTAAATAATTTGAAAACTCTTACGTATAAAACACTCATTATTATAGAGAGTCGTTTTCTCACTCTACTCATCATTTCAATGTCCAGAATCATATTTCAAGATCTCCCAAAAATTTGAAACATATAAACTCTTTATAGAACCAAATAATTTATTTAATTTCTTCATAACACAAGGAAAAGTAAACATGATAAGTGTGAGATAAAATTATCATTTAAATTATAAACCAATATCAATAATTGAATGTCATCGATTATAGTAAGACAAGGATAAGAGTATATTTAAATAATTAATGTGCATGAGCATAATATAAGAGTATTCATAGACATCAATAATCTGATAATAAATAAAGAAACATGTAATATGGTTTTAAAAATAAAAATAGTCATACAAATCAATAATAATGAGCTATATTTTTTCATTATAGATCAAGGGAAACATTAAAAATATATAGAAAGAATAATCCGAAATTGTTGGTATCATGGAAAATTTTCACCTACCCTTTAAAATAGACTAAACTTTTTAGTTACACAGATAATTACCTTTATATTTATAAATGAAAACCCCATTGAAATATACTCCCATGATAACATAATAGAAACGTAATCGGTTAACACCTTCCCATATTTGGAATAACCGTCAGAGTATAATACCATAATTTCTATAGAGAAACATAATCGGTTAACTTCATCACTTTACCCAATGCATTATAGATATATTTTAGGCTCACCCACTATTGATTTATAATGGAACCACACAACCCCATAAATATTTTCCATGAACCATAACATGAATATTGTACATAGAGTGTAAATTTCATCAAAAAACACACAAAACCCATTACTCAATTCATAACATGATTAACCAGTGAAAAAAATAGATTCCATTAAAATCTATTTGAAATTATCATAATCCATATTGAGAAAAAATTAATATGGTTTCATTACACACTATCCCAAGTGGAGTGTTAGTAACATCAATGTATTTTTGTGTTGATGAATGGAAATAGCATTAAAATATCACAAAAAATTTATGAGCAATGTAACCATTTTTACATTGAATGTCACTTTTTGAAACTAAAAAATAATAAAATATTGTGAAAATAATTTTTTTTTGAAATTTATTTCCTAAAAATATAAATGATTATTCAATGTAAATAATTTTCATGGTGGTGGAAAATTATTTTCATGTTTTGAATGTTAAAAATAATTATTCTTTTAAAATATTTTATAAATTGATTAAAAAGTGACCCACTGTAAAATGATAATAAATTTTCTTTTAAAATAATTTGGATCAAAAAAAATATTATGTAAAATATATTCCTAATGAAATATATATTTAACAAATATGATTTTTTAAAAATAGTTTAGAAAACATGGAAATGGAATAGAGAGATTCAAAATCTAAAGGAAGATAGAATATACATATCACTTGTAGACAAATTCCTTGATGTTTATACAACAAGTATGGGAAGAAATAGTAATTAAACATGTGAACCAAATTAATAACTAGTGGATAATATAATAGATATTTTTATAGAAAATAATATCTCATGATTTCCTCCAATGTAACCTTGATCATTAACAATCCCAAAAAGTCTGGAAATTGTCGCATAAATCCCTTCCCACTTTGGATATCATTCAATCAAAGACCATGAATGAATTTAATCAATTAAAACATTAAATATCAAAAAAATAAGGATATTAATCATAAATGATTTACACTGGGTAGTATATATACCTCACAAAATAAAATACATAAAAATCATAAACATATGTCCCAAGGAATGGCAATTGGAGATGAATAACCCATATAAAGATCACGTAATTGAATTTAAAATTAAACAATGGATGGATTATGTTTAAAAATTTTAATATAAAAAAAATTCATTCACCTAAATTACATAAAATTTAATTTAAATTAATATATAATCATGGAATAAAAATTTCAAATAAAATTTGTTATAACCCAACATAACAAAATTGAGTTAAGATTCCATTTAACCCCTAATAATCTTCAAGTCCAACCCCATTGGAATAATAAATTAATATTGAAACATAAAATAACAGAAAAATTAATTATTAATGATATAACATGAAAATAAGGTATTATATATTCCATATAAAAGAAATTATGGCTATAAAAATAATGTATACCACAATTAAAGGAAATTTAGATGAAACCACTTGACTCGATTTCAGAATTGATATATATGTCCTTAAAAACATGTTATACATACTCATAAAAATTATTTTATTTATAAATAACATTTCTATATGTTAATTAATTATCATTAATCCATTTTTCAAATTTATTAAAATTGTATTTTTAATTACTTATTCAATTAAGCATACATCGAGGGTTTTAGGATGTTCTGTCCATATTTTCCTAACAGATTCAGTATGTGGACACATGTCTAGTGGTAAATTGATCCAACATGTATAAAATAATAATAAAATAAAAATTATAATTTTTATAATTAAATTATAATTTTTCAAACCAATAATGATTTTTTATGAATAATTAAATACATTACAATCATGGATAATGTAGTTTGTATGTACTTAAGAGTAAAATTTCAATTTTCAATGATCATCATCGAATTTATGTAAGACCCAAAATTTCCATGTAATTTTTTTTAAATAAATGGAAATTTTACGAGTCCGCAAAAGTTGACGGAACACGATTCCAAAGCTCGAAGTTCCCAGAATGAATTTTTCAACTTTATTTCGAGTACGTTTAGTTAACGTATGAGCATGTTTTTATAACTTTTAAACTGGTGCTCGGAATTGAAATATGAGGGCACCAGTGAACTCATAGCGCTGGTTTTCGCTTAAGGAGACTTTCACCTCGATGATAGTTGGTTGAGGGTGAAAGTTAGTTTTTGGTTCTTTCGTGATGGAATAAAATATAAAAATAAAATTGCGATAGCAATTTATTTTTATTTGAAACACCCATGTGGGTGTTGGGAGGTGGGGTCCAACAGAACTAAACCTCCATGTGGAATTTGAGAAGTGGGGATCACCCGAACCTAACCTCCCATGAGAGTTTATGGTGGTAGGGACCACCCGAGGTCTAAAGCTCTCAACCCCCCTCATTAATGTGGAGAAGCCTCTTGACTTCCTCCACATTAATTATGAAAATACACATACCATTAATATGCCAACCTAGTTAATTGATTAAGCTAATTTGAATTTGTGCCAATAAACTAAATAAAGAATGTAATCTATTATCCTTGGCATCTTTTGTGGAATTAGGACAAAGGAGCTCTTAGGAGAAATCTCTTCAACGAAGAACATGTTCTTCCATGAAGAACGCTCCACCGACGAAGAATGCTCTGCCAATGAAGAATGCTGACCCCCTTCGACCTTCTTCCTCGGGACTTCTTCTGACGTGGTACATCCTCATCTATGGTGAATCGACGACCATACAACCTTCTTGCGCCAACGTCATCAAGTGAACAAGGTAAGGGTTTATTTCTTTTTGATAACCACTTTCAAGATTATTCCCTTATAATTAATTTGTGGGATTGGGAATAGAGATTGATGTGGGTTGTGGGAAATGATGTTTTAAAATATCTTACATACATGTTCACGCCTCGTTTTTTGTGAACTACTTGCTACCACTCTAAATGTGGAGGGTCTGGGCCAAACGAACATGGCCCGACCCCTTCGTCATTCTTCTTTGATCTGTTCTTCAAAATTAAGATAGGTAATGAAGGTGATGAAGGAAAAAAACATCCACCCGTGGCCTCAGTAACCCGTTCCGCACCGCGGCATTTCTCCCTCCAGGCCGAACCGAACCCATGCTCTGTCGAGCCACCCATAGCCAGACCAAGTTGTCGTGCTGCCCCATGCTGAACCCCCCTCGTCTCTCCACCACCTTGTTGAGATGTCACACTACCGCCATGCCGATTCGTCATGCCGAGCCACCGCACCGCCGTCGTTCCGAGCCGTCGCACCACCCCGAGATGAACCCCTTTGTCGTGCCACTGTCATGACGAGTCATCGCGCCACTACCATCTACCATGTTGTGTCGCCGCATCACCATCGTTCATCGAGCTATGCCACCTTCCGCCAAGTCGTGCCAATGTCCGGGCTGAGTCGAGCCCCGCCGCCCCCATGTCAAACCGCTGTCTCGGCCAAGCCGAGCTTTTGCTGACATTGTGCCCTCACCACAACCCTCCAAGCCACCCGAGCCTCCCTCGCTTTGGCCTTGCGAGCCACCCCAAGATGAAACGGCTAGTGGAAAAGATGTTTCACGGTTGAGCCGCTCTCACGGCACCCTCTGGGGCAAAGTCGCCTCCACGGCCCCTCGTGGCCATCAGGCCAAACCCAACGGGCCGGGCCGCCTAGTAGGCCGGGTCAGACTGAGTAAGTCACGCCGGGTTGGATAGGACCCGAGCCCACTACGCCCTATTTACATACTTTTGGACATAACTTTGGCACCAGAAATCTATTTGACAAATGATCAGTAGCACTAGAAATATTGGAGCAAGATGGTCCCTTTGATAATACCCCACTATGTTTTGGATTGATATCAGTTATGTTCAGGTTGGATCGAGCATGAATCCAACATGGCCCCTGAGACAAATGGGATAATAACTCACAGACCCGGCATCCTATTGATGCACCATCTATTACGTTGAGACCCCTATGATGTGGCGGGACTTTGAGATGCTTCTTTGTGGGAATTAGTGGCATTTAGATTATCGACCATTATCTTATAGAGAGGATCCTCTCGGAAAAGAGCAAGCATAGTGTGGAGACCTAGTGGCTAGCTGAGACTTGACGACTGCGGACCATTTTGACTCAGAGTGACTCGACTGCCCTAGTGGGGAGCGCCTTGGCGATGTGGAATACCCATGGTTTGGAGCAACATGGTGGTGTGGCAGACCCACAGTACTCGACAGGAGGAGTACATCAGCAGGTTATGAGGGGGAGAGCCTCTGTGTGAGGTGGCAGACCCACGGTGGGTATTGCTTCTATGTGACGCAGAAAACCCTCTATACTCAACAGGAGGAGTACCTCAGCAATCCAAGGTTATTGGGAAGCAACTCTTTGTGATGCTACAGGCCCACTATACTTGATAGAGGAGGAGTTCTCCATAAGTCGCGTTGTTCAACGTTGTGTTCGGAATGTTACTTGATACTACCCCTAAAATAAATCCGGGTGTGAGCTGAGATGGAACCTATGTGTTTTACTCATGATTGAGATAGGTTACTTGATAACTTAGGTATATGTATGGGAATACACCAATGTGAGGTTACCTGTTGATTTCAAACTTATTTTTTATCCTTGTTGTATTTTGGGAGACCTAGAGGGTCTCAGGGTCCCTACTGAGTATCATTATACTCAACTCTGCATGGGCTATGATTACACCTTGTTTTGTTGGATATAGATGACATAAAACACTGACTGAGGCTGAGAGTACCAGGACTGGATGGTACCTAGAGGTGGACCTTACGACGAGTCGGTACATAGAGGAGACGGATGGACATAGAGTGTTGAGGAGGTGATCTGTACCTACCCTTCAGGTAGGAACCTCGGAGGATGACCCAGCTACTGTCTTTCCCTTTTCTTCAATTGTATGGTATCATATTTGTACTTGTACTTTCTATATGGGCAATTATTCTAGCCCCTTTCACTTTCAACACCCTTTTGTTATACAATTTACATGGTGTTTCGTCCAGCTATGTGCTTGCTTGTGTTTGTGTTTATATGTTATAAAGGAAATTCCTTCCCATTTTTAGGGAATTATGCATTTAGTGTTAGTTTCCATCCCCTGGACTGTGGAAGGTGGGCTTGGGGTATTTACGGCATGGGCCCTAGGGGACAGGTCGTGAAAAATTGGTGTTAGAGGAGTATGTTCTACCGTAGAACTAAGAATCTTCTCTTTTTTGTGAAGCAATAGTGTTAAGGGAAATAAGTGCAGTTTTCAGTTCAGGGAGTCCAGTGTTGGTGTGGCGGCCGACGTATCCATATACTAGGACCCTGAATTCTTCTTTCTGACTCAGTGTTCAAAAACACTGATTGCATGTTTGTTTTCACAATTTTTCATTGTGATATTGTGTGTCCTCTCACCAATTATATCTTTCAACTCACCAGGTATAACTTTTGACTGTGGTACACCAGTTTCTTTTCAGGATGCCTCCATGAAGACTTCCAACTAGAGTACTAAGAGTTGTACATACTGATATCCCACTGAGCATTGAGGCCTCGATGTAGGGCCCTTTTCCAATAGAGGCACCAGCGATACCTCTCCCCGTTGGGCCATCGATGCCACCAGCCCCAGCAGCAGACGGTGCATGCCACTTGAGCGCATTTCCTGAGTTCTAGTTCCAGAGGCCACCCTAGTTCAGGGGAGAGATGGACCCACAAGTGTCTAAGGATTGGATGGAGGATTTCGTGAGAGTTTTCTAACTGGTAGGGACACCAGTCGATCTCATGGTGGTTATTTCTCCCAGCCTTCTATAGGCAGCAGCAGGAAGATGGTGGAGCTTGATTCTCCAGGTTCATGATGAGGTGACGCTTCTTTGGGAAGACATCGAGAGCCTGTTTCAGGCAGGGTTTTTTCTAGCGAATCTTTGTGGAGTGAACATACAAGAGATTCTTCATCTGCATCAAGGAAACATGATTTTGGCTCAGTACTCAGCGAGTTTCACTAACCTCTAATGTGACTCCATTGATATGGTGTGGGACCCATTCTTTAGGGATTGGACCTTCGAGTAGGGACTCATGCAGGAGATCAGGGATTCAATGATCTCACATGGAATCGAAACACATGTGGGGGTGTTAGGGAGAGCCCTCTTGGTGGAGAGTTTCCTTGCTGAGTAGTCACTTGAGGCGAGACCCACTACTAGTCACCATGTAGTAGAGTCTTCTATAGCTGGCAGTAGACAGATGTTGCAGAGGTCCAAGAGGACCATACCTATCGATGGACGCCTGCCTAAGTCAGGATCGGTTGTGCAGGGCACCGGAGACAGAGCCAGTCATAATAGGAATGAGAAGTGTTACGAATGCATAGGGATGGGTCACATGGATCATGACTGTCCAACTCTTCATATGGATGATCAGACGACCTTCGAAGGACCTCTTAGGTAGAGATAGAGTTTCGACCGAGGAGGTCCGTAGGGAGAAAGCATACAAGGCAGAGGAGCTGGCGGAGCAGCTGGTAGTGGGAGACAATTCGAGATGTTACATCCACCACCACCAGGAGGTCCACCCCGATTGTAGAGAGCTTGTGGATAGGGGAGAGCCCATCTCTAGGTAGCTGAGGCCTATGATTATGGTGCTCTGAGGATGATATGAGGTATGATCTATGTCTACTGCACTATAGTTTCAGTACTTATAGACACAAGTGTGAGTTATTCTTTCATTTCCACTTCCCTCATTTAGATGAGATTCCAACAGAGCCATTGGCTCGATCCTTATTGCTAGAGACTCCTACGGGGGCATATTCGTCAATTACGCACTAGTTCCGGCAGTGCGAGCTTACTCTAGGAGGTGAGAGCTTCGGTTGGAATCTCTTAGTAGTGGTGTCAAGGCCTTACGAAGTCATATTGGGTATGGACTGGTTGTCTACATTCCTTGCTTAGATTGACTATATTAGGCGCAAAGTGTGGTGTGTCTGCATGGATGGTACTAGGTTTACCTTCATTGGCGAGAAGGGAGCCAATGCAGTGCAAGATGGACTTACCCGGAGGAGGGTGTAGCCAATTACACATCAGTTGGCTAGCCTTAAACTTGGAGCTGTTGATGTGGAGAGACTGATTTATCCTGTAGTAGGGGACCAGTACGCGGATGTTTTCCCTGATGATGTTCTAAGTCTACCCCCTCATAGAGAGGTGGACTTTTATGTTGACTTGTACCTCGCGATGACACCGATATCTACACCAGCATATCGGATGTCTCCCGTAGAGCATTGTGAGGTGCGGTTATAGTTGGAGGACTTATAGGGGAAGGGATTCATCTGGCCCAGTGTTTCTCAGTGGGCAGTCTCGATTCTATTCTCCAAGAAGCTGCATGGAAGCTTGAGGCTTTTTTGTTGACTATTGGTGCCTGAACTAGGTATCCATGAAGAATAAGTACCCACTCTTGAGGATTGATTACCTCTTTGATAAGCTGAAGGGATCATGGTGGTTCCTGAATATATACCTCAAATCTGGATATCACCAGCTTAGAGTGCAAGATGGGGACATATAGAAGACGACCTTCAGATGTCAGTATGGCCGTTATGAGTTCTTGGTCATGCCATTCATCATGACCAATGATCCATCAGTTTTCATGGGACTCATGAACAAGATCTTCCATCCATACCTTGATTTCTTTTTAGTATTCTTATTCGACGAAATTCTGATATACTCGACTACCCATGAGGAGCATGCCTAACATTTTTAGGTAGTACTGGACACACTCTGAGAGAACCATCTTTATGGTAAGCTCTTGAAGTTCCAGTTCTGGATCCGAGAGGTTCACATTTTGGGAGGCGTCATATCAGAGGTTGGAGTTGTAATGGATCTAGTGAAGGAAGCTGGAGTTGCTGTGGATCTAGTGAAGATTGAGGTGGTACTTTCTTGGGAGCCACCCAGGAGTGTGGCGGAGGTACAAGGTTTCCTGGGTTTGGCTGGATATTACTGAAGGTTTATTCCATAGTTATACAGATTTTCAGCACCACTATAATCCTTTATGAAGAAGGGGAAACCCTTAATTTGTTAAGAGGGATTCCAGTAGAGTTTTCAGGAGCTGAGGTAGTGGATGACCAGTGACCCCTTCTTGATGCTTCTAGAGGCTGGCGTAGGGTACGTAGTTTACTGTGACACATCAGGAACTGGACTTAGATGTGTCCTGATGCCGGAGTGAGAATTGATCACATATGTTTCTTGACAGCTAGATAGCACGAGTAGAACTATGCTACCCATGAGCTGGATTTAGCAGCTATGGTCTTCACCTTGAAGATGTGGTAGCACTATCTAATGGGAGAATGTTTTATAGTGTAATCTGATCACAATACTCTCAGGTATATCTTCTCTCTGAAGGACCTGATCTTGAGATAGTGATGTTGGCTTGAGTTCCACCAGGACTATGACTTTGATATAGTCTATACTTCTGGGAAGAGGATAGTTATAGAAAATGCACTCAGTAAGAGGTCTAACACATAGCTTCTAGGTGAGGTGACAAAGTAGCTGGATGGTTTATAGATATCCTTTGTGGATAGAGATGGAGTATCCTTTCTACAGTCTCTTACAGTCACTCCCCCACTTCTTTAGCAAGTCAATTAGGCGCAGCATGGGGATACTTACTATGAGGCATGACTTGATCAGATATCCACAGGACAGGCACCTGATGGATTTTTTTAAGGTGGGGAGCATGTCATCTTCTTCATAGGATGTACCATGATAATAGTGTCACTTCTGGAGGAAATGTTTATGGAGTTCAATAAATCCCCTCTAGTAGTACATCCAGGAGTTGAGAAGATGTACTAGGATCTCTGACGACAGAACTGGTGGCCGAGAATGAAGAAAGTAGTAGCTGAGTTTGTCTCTCGTTGCCTCACATTTCAGCAAGTAAAGGCAGAGCATCAGGTACTAGTAGGCTTGATTCAGCCTTTAAAGTTCCCAGAGTGGAAGTGGTATGAGATATACATGGACTTTGTGACATGACTTCCAGATACATCTAGAGGTCATGACTCAGTCTGGGGGATTGTCGATCGACTCACCAAGTCAGCCCACTTCTTACCAGTCATATTGCAAGGTTCAGTAGAGATAATGGGATTCCATTATGTGCAGGAGATTGTACGAACACATGGATTACACTCTGAAATTTTCTTCGATCGTGATGCATGTTTTACTTCCCACCTATGGAAGGGGTTGCAGGAGGCTTTTGGGATAGAGCTTTATTTGAGCACCCCCTTCCATCCTCAGACGGATGGCCAGACTGAGCAGACCATTCAGACCCTCGAGGACATGTTGCGTTCTTGTGTCCTTGGCTTGGGTTGCAGCTGGGATGATCACTTAACTTTGGTGGAGTTTGCATACAACAACAGCTATCACTCCACCATAGGGATGGAACCTTTCGATGTGTTGTACGGGCGACCTTACAGATCACCTTTGTGCTAGACTGACCCATGAGAGTCAGTACTAGTGGGACCAGAGATGATAAACGCTACCAAAGAGAAGGTACATATCATTCAAGAGTGGATGAAGACTACACAGAGCAGGCTGAAGTCATTTTCTGACTGCATAAGGAGGCCTCTAGAGTTCTAGGATGGAGACCACGTCTTTATATGGGTCTCACCCCGAAGAGGACTACGGAGTTTTTTCCGAGGTGAAAAGTTATCTTTGAGGTTCTTCGGACCTTTTCAGATCCTCATCCGAGTAGGCGAGGTGGTGTACCACTTAGCTCTTCCACCTCAGTTGCAACGGGTGCATGATATCTTTCATGTATATCAGCTGAGCAGATACATGCCTGACCCTTATCACATCATTGACCATGGAGAGATGGACTTCGATGATGAGGTGACATTTACGGAAGTTCTAGCAGAGATTGAGGATCGACGAGAGTGGGTCGTTAATGGATAGCTGATACCTTTGGTGCACATTTGCTG